>CM077158.1:104175813-104775813 GCA_039583875.1 Platanthera guangdongensis | reverse complement strand
ATGTGGAATGTGAATATATCAGTCTTGAGTTTGTCCCTAAAGACAAGCATGTGGCTGACATCTTCACTAAGCCACTTGATGAAGCAAAGTACAACACCTTCAAGTTTGAGTTGGGTATGTTGAACATGGTATTTCTTTAGTGCCTCATTGTGTTGTTATTATTGCAGGTTGTACTACTTCTTGCAGGAGGAAAAGACCTTTAGTGGCATGAAGATTTTTCAAGTGGTATACCTTCATTGGTATCAAGTTTTTCAAGATGTTCAAGTGCAATCAGGACTGGAATAGACTACTACCAGGAAGTATGATAGAAGAGGCTCTCGTTGAGGGGGAGCAAGTCAAGATTCCCCTATTGTTGGGGAGCAAGTCAAAAAGCTGCTATGTTGGATCCCTAGTTTGATTTGGGCTAGTTTCACTAAGTTAGGATCTTGTGACCCATCATGTATAGCCAGGGTCATAGTTGTGACCTAGAGTCTAGGCCAAGTCCTTAATATCAACACTGCATAAAACAGCCGTCATCAAACTGCCAGAGACTCAAGACTTAGAGATTTTCCAAAGAATCGGTAAAATGAGTTCGACGTTCGTCGAACTCAGGTCGACGATTGTCGTGCTCAGCTCGACTATCTCAGAGAAAATTCTCTGAGCTGAGCTCAATGAACTTGATTCTCAGGTCAACGATCTTTGGACTCTACCTTCAGCATTCTAAGTCCATATTTTGTTCTCTAGACTCAGGTCGACGAACTTAGTTCTCTGATCGACGATTTATGGGTTCTCTACTTCAACTTATTATTCCAGAAGTTTCTCAGTTTTCTAAGTCCAGAATCATATTCAGTCGACGAATTCAAGATTCTCAGCTCGATGAACTTTGACCACTTTGGCTAAAGTTATCCAGTAGTAGTTAGTGGTCCTCAGCTCTATGAAACAGATTTTCAGGTCGACGATTTCTGGATACTTCAACACTTCACACCAGAAGTTTGTGTCAACACCAGAACCAAGACTTGTGTCGACACGAACAGTAATTGTGTCGACACACAGGACTTATGTCAGCACACTCCAGATTTCTGTCAACACAACAGCCATGTAGAGACAAGAAGTAATTATGTCGACACCCAAGACTTGTGTCGACACATTCCCCAGAAGTTATGTCGACAAGTTATCAGCTCGACGAAATCAGCTATCAGCTCGACGAACCCCATACACAGAAAAGGCAAAGTTTCTAGAGAATGCAGTTCTGTTTTAGCTCAATGATCTTGGAACTCAGATCGACGAACAGAAGCTATCTGGTTGATGAACACAGCTTCTCAGCTCGACGAACTGTGGATTCAGCTCGACAATTTCTGTTATCTGTTTGACGAATCCAGACTTAGTCATTTCCAGTCTTCTGTCCCTTTCCTAATGTAATAATTCCTGAGTAAATAAAGCTTCAATATTCTCTGAATATAATCGTTAGACAAAGAATTAATTATGGTCTTCTCTAGGATTATTGCTTACCGTTTTTCAATGGGACAGTTGGGGAAATAAATCAATGCAGTTTATTCTCAAGGCGGTCAGCATTGATTGCAGAGGAATTCAAAATTTCGAAAGACAATTTTGGCAGGAAATATGAAAGAGATTTTCTATTTTTCCTACAGAGCACAACAGAGAAGAATAGAACACAGACACACAGACAATAATTACAATCTTTCTACAACAAGAAATTCTCTGCTCTCTCTCTCTGAACTCTGATATAGCAACTCAAGAAGCCCTAGACCAGAAGAACATCTGCTACCTGAAGAAGAAAAACAATCAATCAAAATCAAGTGTCTTCATTCTTCAACTCTCAAGGACACTTCAAAGGACAACAACTATTCCATCTGTTAAGAAGTTCCGGAAGATCTCTCTGGTCATGGCTTAAAGATTGAAGGTCTATCACCCTGAAGCAAAGCTAAAGATTTCCCTGAACAATTCTACATCACATAGGGAGCTATTTTTTAAAATTATATCCACAAGTCATCTCAGTTGTATATTTAGAAAGAGAAGACAATATCATCTCTCACCCCCCCACTGTATAAAGGGTTATAACTCCCTTCAAAAGTTATTCTTGGTTGCAAGTCACCTGACCAAAAGACTTGAGCTTTGGTTTTTGAGCACCTGATCAAAAGCTCATTGGTGTCAGGCACCTGATCAAAAATCTGAGTGAATTCCTACCAGGGTGGTAGAAGAGTGGATGTACCCAGGTTGGGGAACCACTATAAATTTCTTGTGTTGTCTGGTTGCCCCTTTGTTTTGTTCTTGATGTGTTTGTGCCTTTTTTTAGGATTGCTGTGTTTATATTTTATTAAGTTATTTATGCACTTTCTCAATTACAGCAATAGCTGTAAAAGATTTTAAGGATTTAAGAATACTCTATTCACCCCCCCCCCCCTCTTGAGTATTTTAGATCTAACACATCACTTTCAATTAGTATCAGAGCAGGATTCCCTTAGTTGTACAAGCTAACCCTTGAACCAAAGATCCTGAGTTAGATCTGTCTTTTCATTCCCATTAGATTCATAGTCACACATCATGGCACTTTACAAGGACTATGCAAGCACCAGACCTCCAGTACGCAATCTGAATAAGTTTGCCATCTAGAAGGCATGAATTAAGCTGTACATGAACTCTATTGATGAAGATATCTACAACTCCATTTTGACAGGTCCCCCTCAAGCATCTACTTCTGCAACATCTTCAAGCACAACTGCAGTTCCACCACCTGAGTGGACTGAAGCCCAGAAGAAGGTAAAGATTGTTGATGCCAAGGCAATGAATATACTGGCACAAACAATGTCAAATGATATCTTTCAAAAAGTGGCTGAATGCACCTCAGCCAAAGCCATTTAGGAATCCCTTAACAAAATGGTGGTTGGATCAGTAGATGAAAGAAAGGATAAAAGATCCAATCTCATATCCCTGTATGAGAATTTCAAGAAATAAGAAGCTGAGTCTGTGGCTGATATGTACAATAGGTTAAGCTCAATCATCAATGAGCTAAAAACCTTGGACAAGGACATCACCCTCACAGAGGTGAATGATAAGATCCTAATGTTCTTCCTAAGCTCATGGATTCAAGGATCTGGCCCATCAAGGAGGCCAGAAGCCTAAATGAGATTTACACTGAATCTCTCTTAGGCAAGCTTAAGTCCTATGAACAGCTGATCAAATCCAGAGAGGCAGCTTAGCAAAGAACACCTCCTCCAGTAAGAAAAGAACAAAGCATTGCATTCAAGGTTGTTGAGGAGACAGAGACTTCAACCACAAATGAAGAGCTGATGAGTCTTTTTGCCAAAAGATTCTATAAAATGGCAAGGAAAGACTTCAGGAGAAAGTCATCAAGGCAGGATGACAAACCAAGGTATGACAAAACCAACTAAATAAGTAGTGTGTTTTGGTTGCAGGAAACCTGGACACGTCATCTCTGAGTGTCTAGAGAATCAGAAGAAGGAGAAGAGAAGAGAGAAGGACACAAGAAGACAACACAACAGCAGGCCTTCCTCCAACAAATATAAGAAGAAGGAGAAAGGCTTTGTGGCTGAATCCTGGAGTGAGACTGAGGATGAATCAACATATTCCAGCTCTAGTAAAGATGAAGAAGAGGCAAGGGCCAAAGAAGTCTGCCTAATGGACATTGATGCCTCCAGAATTCATTCAGAAGAAGAAGATTCAGACAATGAAGAAGCTTCAGAATCTGAAGCTGACCAGGTATTATCTTCTTTTGATTACAATTTTTTCATTTAAATCTGAATTCAAAACCATGTGCATAGATTTAATTAACTCAGAAAAGGAAATCAAGACTCTTAGGGAAAAATTAGGAAACCTAGAGAATGTTAATTCTGAAAATAATAAGTTAAAGGAAGAATTAACTTTAGCTAATGAACAAATCATATTATTAAAAACTGAGTTATGTGAGGCTAAACAACTTGAGGAAACTCTCAATGGGAGAAGCCTCAAGTTGATGGACATCACAAGCACTGTAAATGTCAGGCTTTATGACAAGCTAGGCTTGGGTGCTTCATCAAGTTTACCCCCCATCCTCAAGAAGAATATTTTGTCAACCCCTATTAAATTTGTTTCTGCAAAAGGGAAAGAAATAATAAACTATAGACAAACCAAACAACATACTCCAAAATCAATAGGTCAAAATAACAAAAATCAGAAAATAACAAGTAAAAATAAGGTTCAGCAAAATTCGTCGAACTCAGATCGACGAAATGTTGCCAGTTCGTCGAAGCCCACTCGACGACTGCTGAACACAAACTATAGCTATAATTATTCGTCTAACTGCGATCTACGAACTCTGTATGGTTCGTCGAGCAGAGGTTGACAAACGTGGGGCATAGGAAATGAATACGTTCATTCTCTGGGCAGAGATCGACGATCTCAACCCAATTCGTCGAACTCTGGTCGACGAACCCACAGAAATTCATCGAACCCAAAAAGACTTAACAGGAATGTTAATTATAACAACTCTAATAATTATAGAAAACCATTTAACCCTGTAGCTGATTGGGTAATACCACCTAGAAGATATCACCCACTAGGATATAAATCTCAACCTGAATTCTCTGTTATATCCAGTTTCTCTTACCAGCAAAACAAAGGACCCAAGGTAACCTGGGTCAAGAACAATTAATTGTGTTTTTCATTGCAGGTGAAGAGCTGTCCAGTAAATAATCAAACATGGTACCTGGACAGTGGATGTTCCAAACATATGACTGGCAGCAAGGACATCTTAACCAACTATAAGCCCAAGCTAGGACCAAAGGTTATCTTTGGTGATTCAAAATGTGGCCAGTCTGAAGGTTTTGGAGAAGTGAAGATTAGAGCAGTCACTTTCAAGAATGTGACATATGTCAGAGGACTCAAGCATAACCTCATCTCTATAAGCTAGTTATGTGATGAAGGTTATCAGGTACACTTTAACTCATCTTACTGCACTATTGTTAATAAAGAAAAATAAACTGTTTTAATTGGGAATAGACAAGGTAATATATACTTAGTTGATTTTCTTTCTGACAATTCTGATATCTGCTTACTCAATATAACTAGTAATTAGAATGATTTATGGAAAAAAAGGCTAGGTCATGTAAACTTGAAAAACATTGCTAGGCTATCAAAAGACAACCTTGTTAGAGGTTAACCTTCTGGTCCCTACAAGAAGGAAGGCCTCTACAGGGCTTGTCAACTAGGCAAGCAAACTAAATCTAGTTTTAAATCTGTTAATAAAAGTGATTCACCTAGGATTCTGTATTTGCTACACATGGATCTCTTTGGACGCATTGTTGTACAAAGCCTGAGAGGGAAATCCTACACCTTAGTTATTGTGGATGACTTCTCAAGGTTCACTTGGGTATCCTTTCTGAGATCTAAGTCAGATACCTTTAAGGTTCTTACAGATTTTCTCAGGACCATACAGATTGAGTTCTCTATGCATGTTGCATTGATCAGAAGTGATCATGGCACAGAGTTTGTGTCTCTTCTTATGCATGATTTCTGTGAGAAGGAAGGTATCAGGCACTGTGTAACACCCCCATCCGTCGCATGGCAATAACAGAAGGTCCAGCTGGAACCCGACGCCATATACCACAGACAGTCGGTAGGGTTACTAAATGAATAAATCAACCATCTAATTAAGACTACTCGTCCTAATCACAGAGCATTCTAGCGGAAGATTTTTAAAGTTGAAGAACCCAAAATTAATTCCATCAATATGAATGTCCACAGCTACAACAACAGGAATGAACCCCAAATACACTGAAATAGGTACATGGCCTTATGCCTTACAAATGTTCATAAATATAACATGTCTTACATACATCGGTCGCAGGCCAGGCCACACATGAGAAATGTAAAAACAACTATTCTACGGCCTTCTAGGGCCAGCACAGCAACATGGGCTCCAACCCGCTATTTGGCGCTCGGCTCCGCAGCACCTGCAAGCACATACCACCGCACGGTGGCAATAAAGCAACGGTCAGCTAAAAGCCGACCAAATTATAACGACCCCGCCCCTTACTCGGGACGGCGGTGCTCTTTCCCTGCAAAACTTTAGCCAACAATATATATATAGCGCAATTATAATTCGCCACAGGTGTAGGCTCGCACGGCCAAACACCCCGTGCACTCAGGGCACATTCATGTGTGGACCCTGACCCATCAGTGCATCCACCACCACCCCTAGGATGGCAACAACATGTGAGCATTTAGCCTTTCTGACCACCGTCTAAGGCTCCACTATGCCAACGGCCAGTCCCCGTCTTCGGGTCTCTCGCACCGAACCACATAGCCTAGGTCCAATTCCACTTGCCCGTTGCTCACGCCGCATGTCCAATTTAAGGAACTTTGCGCGGGCCAAGCTTCTCTCGGATCCCAAATTTTCCAAAACAGTCTCATAACCCAGTTATGATCAAGGCCGGTTCCCAGACCGCCAAGTTAGCAGAACACGTTTCCGCTCAATTTCCGGGTGCGCCTTGAAGCTAACCTTCAAGGATCCCTGCTGCAATCTACCGCGTGGAAACCCGAAAAATCCAAAGCACGGAGTCTTCTCCGGCAAAACCATATCAAATGCAACATCACCGATCCAGACAAAACACGTCCGGGTAGGCTTCACACACAATGCCTATGCCCGTACTTACGATTCCGGGCTCTACATGCAACACAAGGGGGACTATTCCCGTCAACCCCAAGGAACACCACGCACTCACCGCATACTCGCGGGAGCGGGATTCCCTATGCAGAAAGAAAGAGCTTCAAGCGCTCGAGTTGAGAATCGTTACCCTTGTAGTCCGTTTTGGCGCCATGGAAAAACTACGCGGTTAGAACTCTTCGCAATGACTTTCCTCCACGGATCCGCTCTCCGATTTCGAAATGGGCTCCGATGCTCCGCCGGCGGCCGGAAACCTCCTTCTTCTTCCTCTCCTCTCTCACTTTGGAAGGGGAGATTTTGGAGAGAAAATGAGGGAATAACTCCCTATTCCCGGCCTTAACAGAGCCTAAACTAATCTGGGCCGTCAGATCTAAATTAAAGAAAATGAACGGCTCGGATCTGCACAAAATTCCCCAGACTGGGCCGCACACGGCTTGGCACACGGCCGTGTCCAAGGCCGTGTGCCTCGATCCAGGCACGATCGTCGAACGGGAAACGCACACGGGCCAAGACACGCCCGTGTCTGACCTGACACGCCCGTGTCGGGTTCCTCGACACGCCCGTGTTCGAGGGCGTGTCACGCATAACCGCCACGGCAACGGACACGACCCCTCAGGACACGGGTCTGGACACGGGTTGGCACACGCCCGTGTCGGTGACACGCCCGTGTCATCCGGCCGTGTTTCTGGCCGTGTCCTTCTCGGGTTGAAAACGGCCAAAAATCACCAGCCAGACACGGCCTTGGACACGCCCGTGTCCTAGGCCGTGTACCCCTACAGGCACCAAAAACTCTTTTTCCGCGACCGACTCGCACACAAAATTCGGGGCGTTACAAATCTCCCCCACTTAAGGAATTTCGTCCCGAAATTAAGCAAAGGTACACGAAAGCTAAATGATACCTGAGTGGAATAACTCGGGGTATTCCTCCAACATAGCTTGCTCTCGCTCCAAGAAAGCTCCTCACGTCCGCAATTATCCCAACGGACTTTAACCATTCTGACCTCCTTGTTGCGGAGTCGTTTGACTGCAACATCTTCAATTCGTACTGGTCTGACCCTTGTTGTTTACTCATAATCAACCGGTACCTGATCGTCTGCAATGATCTGCGAAGGCTCCTGAACTGCCTTACGCAACACTGATACGTGGAATACATCATGCAGCCCACTCAACTCCGTCGACAGCTTTAATCTATACGCCGCCTCGCCAACACGCTCCAGGATCTCAAATGGTCCAAGGTATCTCGGACTCAGCTTCTTCAAGCGTCGAACCCGCGATACACCCTTGAACGGCTTGATTTTTAAATACACCATGTCGCCAACGTTGAACTCCACATTTCTATGTTTGGCATTGTAGTACTTTGACTGTCTATCCTGAGCAATCTTCAGCCTTTCTTGAATTGTCCGTATCATTGAAGTGGCATCTTCACCGCTTGACGTTTATACAACTTTGATTCGCCTGCCTCCAACCAAGACAACGGCGTACGGCACTTCCTCCCATACAAAGCTTCAAAAGGCGCCATTCTAATGCTTGCCTGAAAGCTATTGTTGTACGCAAACTCCACCATGTACAGGTGATCCTCCCAATGCTTCCCGAAATCTAGGACGCACATGCGAAGCATGTCCTCCATAGTTCTGTTGACTCTCTCGGTTTGGCCACCTGTCTGTGGGTGAAAGGCTGTGCTGAACTTTAGCTTAGTACCCAACAGACCATGCACCAACCTCCAGTCATTTGACGTGAAGCGTCCATCACGATCACTAACAATACTGCGAGGCACACCATGCAGTCGTACAATATTATCCACGTAGAGTTTGGCTAACCTTTCTACTGGATCTTCCTTTCTCATTGGGATAAAGTGCGACACCTTTGTCAATCTATCTACGACCACCCAAATGGCATCATTTCCTTTCTGCGACTTCGGCAAACCGTGCACAAAATCCATAGATTATCGTCAAACTTCCATTCTGGGATAGGAAGTGATTTCAAGAAACCTCGGGCTTCTGACATTCCGCCTTCACCAATGCACAAGTACGACACTTGGCCACATAAAGCGCCACATCCTTCTTCAAACCCGGCCACCAGAATAATTTCTTCATGTCTCTATACATCTTCGTGCTTTCTAGGTGGATTGAGTATTTGGTATGATGAGCCTCATACATCAACTCCTCCCGACTATTATCCGCACTAGGAACGCATAGACGACCGTCCTTCCTTAGCAACCCATCTTCAACCACAAACTGGGAATTTGACCCATCCGAAGATCCATCTAGGATTTGCTTCATATGCTATCCTGAACCAAAGCCCTCCGAACTCTATCCGCTAGGTCACACTGCACCTCTGTCCAAAACAGTTTCGCCTCGGCACTAGACTGCTTGTCAACGCAAGATATCTCCAATGCCTCCAACTCTTGGACCAATCTCTTATCATGCACTGATAAACAGTTGGCTCGTGCGGGAATCTTACGACTCAACGCATCCGCCACTACATTTCCCTTCCCAGGCACATAGTGTATCTTGAAGGTGTAGTCCCCTAAGAACTCCATCCACCTCCTCTGCCTCATGTTCAGATCCTTTTGATCCAATAGGTACTTTAAACTCTTATGATCGGTGTAAATATCTACCTTCACACCGTACAGATAGTGCCTCCAAAGCTTTAGAGCAAAAATCACGGCCGCTAACTCTAAGTCGTGGACCGGATAATTCCTCTCGTGAACCTTAAGCTATCACTCTCCCATGCTGTAGCAGAACACAGCCCAAACCACTGCCTGAAGCATCACTATCAATCTCGAACCCTTCGGTACCACTTGGCGAACATAAAATAGGCGCCGTGGTCAACCGCCTCTTCAACTCTACAAAAGCCTGTTCGCACTCCGAAGACCACACAAACTTCTGATCCTTCCTTGTCAACGTCGTGAGTGGTAGTGCTATCGCGAGAAGTTCTCTACGAAGCGCCTGTAGTAGCCAGCAAGCCCCAGAAAACTCCGGACCTCTGCCACTGTAGTCAAAGTAGGCCACTCCCGTATCGCCACTATCTTCGCCGGATCCACAGCTATTCCTTCTCCACTGACAACATGACCAAGGAACGCTATCGAGGATAACCAGAACTCACACTTGGAGAACTTTGCATACAACTGACTTTTCCTCAATGTCTCCAACACCATGTGTAAATGCTTGTAATGATCCTCCTCGCACCGCGAATACACCAGGATATCATCGATGAATACTATCACAAACTGATCCAAGTATTCTCTGAACGTCCTATTCATCAGATCCATAAACACGGATGGAGCATTCGTCAACCCAAACGGCATAACCGTGAACTCAAATGCCCAAACCGCGTACTGAATGCTGTCTTTGGGATGTCGCTCTCCCTTATCCTCAACTGATAGTAACCAGACTTCAAATCTAACTTCGAATATACAGTTGACCCAACCAACTGATCAAATAGATCGTCAATCCTCGGGATTGGATATTTGTTCTTCTCCGTAAGTTTGTTCAATTCCCGATAATCGATACAAAGCCGCAAGCTCCCATCTTTCTTCTTAACAAAGAGAACTGGTGCGCTCCAAGGCGATGAACTTGGACGCACATATCCTTGCTCTAGCAACTCTTGCAGTTGCACCTTCAACTCGCCATTTCTCTTGGGGCTATCCGATAGGGGGAGCATGACACCGGTTTGGCACCCGGTACCAGCTCTATAGTAAAGTCTATCTCCCGCTGAGGAGGGGCTCCTGAGAGATCATCTGGAAACACATCAGGATACTCGGACACAACTGGGATGTTGCCCAAACTAGGTTTAGGCGTCGAAGTCTACACTAGAGTGACATACAGTTCTGCCCCAGACCGAACTGCCGGAACACCTGAAGGGCTGACATCAAAATCTTACCCGACCCCTTCATGCCCGCGAAAGTCACCTCATGACTAGCTCTCAACTGCCCCACTAGCAACTTCGATTAACGTATGTCTGCTGCTCCGAGAGCCTGACCATACTAAAGATCACGTTGAACTCTCCTAGCGGTAGAAACAACGCCTGCAAATCAAACTTTTGACTCACAATCCATACCTAAACGCAACAGATTCTATCTGCGCGCATCGAGCACTACTAGTCAACAACACATCCATTAAGACTTTTGCCATCGGAAGATATATTCCGACACGTACTACAATTCCTTTGGGCAAACGGAGACACAAAGCCCCCTTTAACGAACGGTGCTCGCGCCGGATAAACGAAATTCAGAACAACGCTTAGCACAAGCGGTTCTAGGTTAACATGCACAAAGACTACAAGTGTCTAAAGCTAAATGCTAGAATTTTAAACCTTACCTGTCACCACGTCTGCTTGCTTTCTGTCCTCTTGCTGACCAAGCTTGTACTCTTCAGACTTCCTTTCGGACTTTGCACGTCCACTCCAACACTCACGTGCAAAATGTCCCACTTTTTCGCAGATATAGCAAGCTCTTGGGACTCGACTTGTAGTTGCTCCCGACGCACCAGAAGAAGGGGCTGAGTTCGAAGTCTTCAGCTTCTTATTCCAACTGCGGACATCGGACTTTGAACTTGGCCCTTTGAACTGTGGTTTCTTAGTACCAGAGTCCTCACCTGCTCCTGACATAGCTTCCTTAATCTTCTGAGCACCATCCCAACATTCTCGGGCAAAGTGTCCTTTCTTTCCACAAGTATGACAGTTGTAAGCAACCTTGCTAGTCCATGATCTAACCTTCTTCTTCAGCATTTTGCAAGATGCACCCCTCATAGGAATTGCAGAGTTCGATACCCTACTCACTGGTATCTGGTGAATTTTTCCCATTTCCACTTCCAAAGATCTGGCCGACTCTACCAAGGCTCGGAATCCCATTAGTTTTGGTCCTAGAAGTGGAATTCGCAGTTCGTCACGTAGACCACTATAGAATCTATCGACTATAGACCTCTCGTTCTCCAACTCAAAGCATGGGTAGCGGCTTATCAAAAGGAATGCCTGCAAATACTCATCAACTGAGTGCGTACCCTGCACCAAGCACATATTCAACGGCTGACCTGATGGCCTCCTAAATGTCATTTGATTCAACACACCACCCGACATTGAAGTCATCTCGGGGACAAGAGGTTGCACATTGCTTCCTTGCTGTGCACTAGTCATAGCGAGCACCACTTCAACGATCCTTCTTATGGTTTCTAACGAAAGAGGGGTATCAAGCGCTCCACTGGGTGCACTATAATCCTCAGAACCAGATGTTCTGTCGGCTCTACGCCACTCCCGGTCACCTATAGTCATACAAAACACCAATAAGTGACCAAACAAAATTGCAAAAGCAATTATAGGAACGCGCAGGTTCCTCAACCACGAGTATTTTTCATTCCTAAGTGGACATTCATGAGTTCTTTTAACGTTATAACGATGACGCACACATGTGCTCACCACCCTTAAAAGAATTCGCCCACGAATTCATTTAGCATTGACCGTAACCAGAAGTCTGATACCAAATTGTAACACCCCCATCCGTCGCATGGCATATAACAGAAGGTCCAGCTGGAACCCGACGCCATATACCACAGACAGTCGGAAGGGTTACTAAATGAATAAATCAAACCATCTAATTAAGACTACTCGTCCTAATCACAGAGCATTCTAGCGGAAGATTTTTACAGTTGAAAGAACCAAAATTAATTCCATCAATATGAATGTCCACAGCTACAACAACAGGAACGAACCCCAAATACACTGAAATAGGTACATGGCCTTATGGCCTTACAAATGTTCATAATATAACATGTCTTACATACATCGGCTCGCAGGCCGGCCACACATGAGAAATGTAAAAAACACTATTCTACGGCCTTCTAGGGCCAGCACAGCAACATGGGCTCCAGCCCGCTATTTGGCGCTCGGCTCCGCAGCACTGCAAGCACATACCACCGCACGGTGGCAAATAAAGCAACGGTCAGCTAAAAGCCGACCAAATTATAACGACCCCGCCCCTTACTCGGGACGGCGGTGCTCTTTCCCTGCAAAACTTTAGCCAACAATATATATAGCGCAATTATAATTCGCCACAGGTGTAGGCTCGCACGGCCAAACACCCCGTGCACTCAGGGCACATTCATGGTGGACCCTGACCCATCAGTGCATCCACCACCCCCTAGGATGGCAACAACATGTGAGCATTTAGCCTTTCTGACCACCGTCTAAGGCTCCAACTATGCCAACGGCCAGTCCCCGTCTTCGGGTCTCTCGCACCGAACCACATAGCCTAGGTCCAATTCCACTTGCCCGTTGCTCACGCCGCATGTCCAATTTAAGGAACTTTGCGCGGGCCAAGCTTCTCTCGGATCCCAAATTTTCCAAAACAGTCTCATAACCCAGTTATGATCAAGGCCGGTTCCCAGACCGCCAAGTTAGCAGAACACGTTTCCGCTCAATTTTCCGGGTGCGCCTTGAAGCTAACCTTCAAGGATCCCTGCTGCAATCTACCGCGTGGAAACCCGAAAAATCCAAAGCACGGAGTCTTCTCGGCAAAACCATATCAAATGCAACATCACCGATCCAGACAAAACACGTCCGGGTAGGCTTCACACACAATGCCTATGCCCGTACTTACGATTCCGGGCTCTACATGCAACACAAGGGGGACTATTCCCGTCAACCCCAAGGAACACCACGCACTCACCGCATACTCGCGGGAGCGGGATTCCCTATGCAGAAGAAAGAAGAGCTTCAAGCGCTCGAGTTGAGAATCGTTACCCTTGTAGTCCGTTTTGGCGCCATGGAAAAACTACGCGGTTAGAACTCTTCGCAATGACTTTCCCTCCACGGATCCGCTCTCCGATTTCGAAATGGCGCTCCGATGCTCCGCCGGCGGCCGGAAACCTCCTTCTTCTTCCTCTCCTCTCTCACTTTGGAAGGGAGAATATTGGAGAGAAAATGAGGGAATAACTCCCTATTCCCGGCCTTAACAGAGCCTAAACTAATCTGGGCCGTCAGATCTAATTAAAGAAAATGAACGGCTCGGATCTGCACAAAATTCCCCAGACTGGGCCGCACACGGCTTGGCACACGGCCGTGTCCAAGGCCGTGTGCCTCGATCCAGGCACGATCGTCGAACGGGGAAACGCACACGGGCCAAGACACGCCCGTGTCTGACCTGACACGCCCGTGTCGGGTTCCTCGACACGCCCGTGTTCGAGGGCGTGTCACGCATAACCGCCACGGCAACGGACACGACCCCCTCAGGACACGGGTCTGGACACGGGTTGGCACACGCCCGTGTCGGATGACACGCCCGTGTCATCCGGCCGTGTTTCTGGCCGTGTCCTTCTCGGGTTGAAAACGGCCAAAATCACCAGCCAGACACGGCCTTGGACACGCCCGTGTCCTAGGCCGTGTACCCCTACAGGCACAAAAAAACTCTTTTCCGCGACGACTCGCACACAAAGGAAGGTATCACACTGCTTCTCAGCTCCTAGAACTCCCCAACAAAAATGAGTAGCTGAAAGGAAAAATAGGACACTAATTGAAGCTGCAGGTACATTACTTGCAGATGCTTACATGCCACTAACCTTTTGGGCAGAGGCTGTAAACACTGCAAATTATGTCCTAAACAGAAGCCTGATACATAAACTAAAGAATAGGACTCCCTATGAATTACTTAAAGGGAAGCAACCTAAAATCAACTATTTTATAGTATTTGGATGTATATATTATATTCACAACAACAATAAAAGATACATTAGAAAGTTTGAGGCTAAGGCTGAAGAGGGAATCTTTCTAGGATATTCCCAAGTAAGCAAAGTTTATAGGGTTTTTAATAAATCATCACTAAAAATTGAAGAATCTATTCATGTTACATTTGATCAAGCTAACATATCTTGCAAGGAGAAAGAGATTTCTACCAAAAGCACTTTCTAGGTACCTCACATATGTGAGAGTTTGGATGGACTAAACCTCACCCAAGAGGTTCCAACACATCCTTCTCCACAAGTCATTGAAGAATGTGAAGATGAAGGAACTGAAGGAATTAATCTTCTCCCAACAGTAAACATAATTCCACAAGAGAAATTAGTTCACAATGTTGTTGCAAAACCAAATCCACCCACTGATCTTGTCACACTAAGGGATCACCACAGATCTCAAGTGATTGGAGACATATCAGTAGGTGTACAGACAAGGCATCAACTCAACCAAGATTTGATGCATGCCTGTTTTCTCTCTCAGGTTGAACCTCTATCCATCCATGATGCAGAGCAAGATCCCGACTGGATCATTGCAATGCAGGAAGAATTAAACCAATTTGAGAGATGTAGAGTTTGGGATTTGGTTCCAAGACCCCAAAACTATCCAATAATTGGAACCAAATGGGTTTACAGAAACAAGCTGGATGCCCAAGGAGTGATTGTGAGAAACAAGGCTAGGCTTGTTGCTCAAGGATATGGGCAAGAGAAAGTGATAGATTATGACCAAACCTTTGCACCTGTGGTAAGGTTAGAGGCAATCAGAATATTCCTTGCCTATGCAGCCTACAAGAGATTCAAGGTCTATCAAATGGATGTGAAGAGTGCTTTTCTGAATGGAGTATTAAAATAAGAGGTTTATGTTGAACAACCTCCATGTTTTGTCTCTCCAACTCACCCCTCTTATGTTTTTAAATTACATTAAGCTCTTTATGGTCTAAAGCAAGCTCCAAGAGCTTGGTAAGAGACTTTAGCTAGCTTATTGATAGAGCATAAGATCATTAGAGGCATAGTAGATAAGACACTTTTCACTAGACATTATAAGGACCAAACATTGTTAGTAAAAATATATGTGGATGACATCATATTTGGGTCTACTGATTCCAAATTGTGCAAGAGGTTCTCTGACCTCATGCATTCTAAATTTGAAATGAGTAGCATGAGTGAGCTCTCCTACTTCCTTGGTCTCCAAGTGAAGTAGCTCCTTGATGGCATCTTCATCTTCCAAGCTAAATATGCAAAAGAGCTTACCAAAAAGTTTGGGATGACTGATGTCTCAGCAAAGAAAACACCTATGCTACAAATGCTGTACTAGACTCTGATCCACATGGGAAACCTGTTGACCAGAAATTATATAGGGGCATTGTTGGGTCCCTATTATATCTTACAGCTAACAGACCTTATATCATATTTGCCATATGCCTTTGTGCTAGGTTCCATGTGAACCCTAAAGAATCTCATCTAATTTTCCTAAAAAGAATTTTGAGATATATAAAGAGTTGTCCAAGTCTAGGCCTATGGTATCCAACTAAATTAGAATTTGAGTTAACTGGATAATCAGATGCTGATTTTGCTGGTTGCAGGGTGGACAAGAAAAGTACTTCAGGAACCTGCCAGTTCCTGGGTATGAGATTAGTGTCCTGGTTTTGTAAGAAATAGTCATCTGTGTCTACCTCAACTGCTGAGGCAGAATATATTGCAGCTGGCAGCTGTTGTTCCCAGATGTTGTGGATTCAAAATCAATTACTATACTATGGTCTCAACTTAAATAATTCAACTCTACTATGTGATAACACAAGTGCAATTGCCATTGCACAGAATCCAGTTCACCACAGTAGGACCAAGCATATAGACATTAGGCATCATTTCATAAGAGAGTGTGTAGACAAAAACAAAATTAAACTTGTCTATATCTACACTGATTTACAAAGAGCTGACATTTTCACCAAACCTCTGGATGAAAGAAACCATCTGTTCTTTATAAATCAGCTTGAAATGATCAATGGAGAAGACTTAGTTTAGTTTTTATCTGCACTCGATGAATTTTCCAGAGTTCGTCAAACGGAGCTCGACGAACTAGGGAAAGTTCGGGAGATATTCGTCGAACGGAGGTCGACGAACTCTCTGTGAGTGAAGTTGTTTTCGTCGAACGGAGATCGACGAATCCACTTCAGAAAACTTTCGTCTAACGGAGCTCAACGAAATGTCTATAAATCTTTATCCTGAGCTCGACGAATCATTTAACTCCAAATTGTTTCGTCGAACCCAGATCGAGGAATGTTTTAATTTTCATGGAACGGAGTCTGTCGATTCATATTTTGAAAAACCTTATATCTAGGTTTTCTTCGACCTCCATCCCGCGCTTTCTATTCCCTTGCACTTGATCGTCATTTTTCTCTCTTACAGGTGATTTCATGGCGATTCCAGCGGGAACATTGGCTGCGATGAAGTTCGACACCGGCTTTGATGTCGACTTTGATTCTTTTCAGCATTCGGACCCGATATTTCTGCATATTCTTGAACTTCTGGAAGAGCAACAACTGAAGAATCTTATGACAGCAAGGATTAAAATATCTGGAACTGGGATTAGAGAACGGGTCTACACATCTTCAACTACAGAGGAGAATACCATGATTGGAACAATTGCGGGTAACACCATTTCTCTATCTCCCGCCGTTTTGAGTGAAATATTTAGATTGAGTAATGGAGAAGATGAACTGGACATTGAGAATGAGGAATATGATCTGTTCTTAAGCATGATGGGTTATGCTGGAGATAACCCTAAAAATTTATTGAAGAAGCATCTATCTGTAGAATATAAGTTTCTTGCAGATATTGTTGAGAAAGTCTTGCTAGGCAAGCACACTGCACATGATTATATAACCAGGCATCAGTTTCTGGTTATGTGTTCAGTGGTTAATAAGAAGAAAGTGTCTTGGGCTCATATCATCTTTGATCTCATCAAGAAAGAGAACAATAAAAAGGAAGTTTGTTTTGGAAGGATCCTAGGGATCTTCTTGAAGGACAAGGCTGCTGAATCACTGGTCTCCCCGACCATATTCATCAATGTCAGCAAAAGGCTATCATGTTCCTTGTTTGGCAGGTGGGAGAGGACAATCTCTAAGACCTCTAAGGATTCAACCTCTTCCACCACAGCTTCTGAGAGCACAAGGGCTGTTCGAGCCACTCCCCACCCTGCTGAAGAGATCATTCAATCCACACGATCTCTTCCAGCACTCCAAACTCACCTACCACACACTACAGTCCTCCCATCTCAACCTCAGACTCAACAATAACCCCAATAATAATCACAACCACAACTTCCCTCCACAGCCCACACCATCATTCATACTCCCACACCTCCATCTTCCCCCATTCATACTCCCACACCTCCATCACCACCATCATCTCCTCTTCTACCCCACTTGTCCTTCATACCATCATTTAATCTACTGTCATCTCCTCCCACTACTCCATCTCCTCCAACTGAATCCATCCAGGATGTCCAAATGCAAGATGCTATCCCACCATCCTCACCAACATCCACCATCCCTCCAAATGTTTCCACTTAACCACCATATGAATCACCTTCTGCAACTCCAACACTGGACCCCTCCACCATATCTTCTATCATTACTCTCATCACACCCATCCTCAAAGCTCTCAAATCAGTGGCCATTACACCTCTTGCTACTTCCATTTCCTCTCTCTCTGCCAGATCTCTGCCCTTTCTGCTGCCCCCTCCTCATTTAGGGGCCTTGCTCCAGTTATTACTAAAACCAGGCAGGGGGAGATGCTTGATGAAGAAGCTACACCAGCTCCAGAAGTAGCAGCAGTTTCAGGTTCAATTGCAGTAGCTCCAGCTCCAGCAGATACAGAGGCAGTAGTAACAGCAGTAGATACAGAGTTTATTGATGCAGATTTTATTGATTTCATTAATTTTATTGAGACTGACATGGATATAGAAGATTCAGCTCTAGAAGAAATTATTATTGTTGTGATTTCATCATTAATCCCACAGTAGATTTATAATATTTGTTGAAAATTTTTGATACTGCATTTTTGAGCTTCCCTCTAGCAGATTATACTAAGCCATCTTTGGTTATTGTTCTACATTCTTCCCCTATCAGTCCTAAAGTTGCCAAGCAACTAAGAGAGAGTTTTCTTATTCCAGAACCTGTAGTCATCCCATCCCCTCCAGAAATTATTTCTGCCCCCAATTTTGTTATGGATGATTCTCCAATGCCAGATCTTGATGCCTTGATCTTGGCTGACATTGAAGAAGAAAATAACGCAGCAGCTGAAAGCACTGTCAGAGTTAGTTCTCCAGTTCATGTTGAAGTTTCTTCTCCAGCACCTATTACAGTTTCTCCTCCAGCTCCATCTAATCCTGAGAAGCCTATTATCTCTGCTGAGGCCCTGAAGGCTTTAAATGATATATATGATAATCCTCAGGGATCTAATGATCATGATGATGGGATGTATGAGGATTCGGATGAGGATCCAAAGAAGAAGAAGATGTCTAAGAAGAGGAAAGCACCTCCTCCTCCTGCTCCTAAACCAAATCCAACCAACGACACTCCATACTATATCTTTCAGAAGATAACTCCATATAAAGGGATGCTAGCTTGGATGTGGTTATCTAAAAATGAACAGAAAGAAAGGAAAAGAAGCAGTAGATACTCCCCTCCTCCAACTCAGAAACACAGAAGGGACCCTCCTCCTCCTCCTCGTCCAGCTGCTGGTGCTTTAGGCACATCTTCTCAAAGGACTACTCAATTTCAAATATATCAAAGACATCAAGGTAGGTCCCCATCTTCAGAAAGCAGCCATCAAAGACAGTATCCATCAGGCAAGCAGCACCAGCCTCCTCAACAACAGCAACATCAACAACAAAAATAGCAAAAACTTCCTGAACCTCAACAAACTAAAAGCTCCAACAGACCTCCTTCTCCTCCTATACCCTTTGAAGATCTAGAAATAGGTACTTCAGCTAGGATGGCCAGGTTCCAAGAACGTGTTGGCCTTTTAATGATCAATAAAGTCAGAGCTATAGGAAAGGATCCCTCAGAATATACAACAATTTCAAAATACAGGAAAGAAGATCTTAAAAGGTTTGATAAAGCTAACAAATTTTTCGATGTTGATTATTATATGAAATTGCACCCAGAAGCAGTAGTCTACAGAGCCACATCTTTGAAGATTATAGGGGCTCCTGATATGACCATGACCAAAGTGCAAGCTTCTGATCCAAATAGACAGATTGTTTTTACCAAGCCTGTAGACAAGAGCAAAGAAGAGAAGCCAAAAGAGATGAAGCAAAAGAAATGAGTTCTGAGCTTTTTAAATTTCTGTTATGTTTTTAAATTGTTTTCTTATTTCTGAACAAAGCTTATCTGTATATATATATCTGATGTATGTGTCATTGATCTCAACTAGATATATGCTTTCTTGCTTTGTTTATTTTCAGTTTAGTCTGAGTCTGCAATTAGTGACCTCACCCAAATAGGGGGAGATTGTTGGATCCCTAGTTTGATTTAGGCTAGGTTCACTAAGTTGGGATCATGTTACCCATCATGTATAGCTAGGGTCATAGTTGTGTCCTAGAGTCTAGGACAAGTCCTTAGTATCAACACTGCATAGACCAGCCATCATGAGACTGCCAGAGACTCAAGACTTAGAGATTTTCCAAAGAATCAGTAAAATGAGTTCGACGTTCGTCGAACTTAGGTCGACGATTGTCGTGCTCAGCTCGATGATCTCAGAGAAAATTCTCTGAGCTGAGCACGACGAACTTGATTCTCAGGTCGACGATCTTTGGACTCTACCTTCAGCATTCTAAGTACAGACTTTGTTCTCTAGACTCAGGTCGACGAACTTAGTTCTCTGATCGATGATTTCTGGGTTCTCTACTTCAACTTTTTATTCCAGAAGTTTCTCAATTTTCTAAGTCTAGAATCATCTTCAGTCGACGAATTCAAGATTCTCAGCTCGATGAACTTTGACCACTTTGGCTAAAGTTATCCAGCAGCAGTTAGTGGTCCTCAGCTCTACGAAATAGATTCTCAGGTCGACGATTTCTGGATACTTCAACACTTCACACCAGAAGTTTGTGTCGACACCAGAAACAAGACTTGTGTCGACACCAACAACAATTGTGTCGACACACAGGACTTATGTCAACACACTCCAGATTTTTGTCAACACAACAGCCATGTCGAGACAAGAAGTAATTATGTCGACACCCAAGACTTGTGTCGACACATACCCAAGAATTTTTTTGACAAGTTATTAGCTCGACAAAATCAGCTATCAGCTCGACGAACCCCATACACAGAAAAGGCAAAGTTTCTAGAGAATGCAGTTCTGTTTTAGCTCGACGATCTTGGAACTCAGCAAGATGAATAGAAGCCATCTGGTCGACGAACACAACTTCTCAGCTCGACGAACTGTGTACTCAGCTCTACGATTTCTGTTATCTGTTCGATGAATTAAGACTTAGTCATTTCTAGTCTTCTGTCCCTTTCCTAATGCAATAATTCCTGAGTAATTAATGCTTCAATATTCTATGAATATAACTGCTAGACAAAGCATTTATTATGGTCTTCTCCAGGATTATTGCTTGTCATTTTTCTATGGGATAGTTGGGGAAATAAATCAATACAGTTTATTCTCAAGGCAGTCAACATTGATTGCAGAGGAATTCAAAATTTCGAAAGACAATTTTGATAGGAAATATAAAAGTGATTTTCTCTTTTTTTTTTCCTACAGAGCACAATAGAGAAGAATAAAACACAGACATACAGACAACAATTACAATCAGTCTGCAACAAGAAATTCTCTGCTCTCTCTCTCTAAACTCTGATATAGCAACTCAAGAATCCCTAGACCAGAAGAACATCTGCTACCTGAAGAAGAAGAAGAACAATCAATCAAAATCAAGAGTCTTCATTCTTCAACTCTCCAGGACACTTCAAAGGACAACAACTATTCCATCTATCATGAAGTTCCTAAAGATCTCCTTGGTCAAGGCTTAAAGATTGAAGGCCTATCACCCTAAAGCAAAGCTCCAGATTTCCCTGAACCATTCTACATCATAGGGGGAGCTATTTGCTAAAATCATATCCACAAGTCTTCTCTGTTGTATATTGAGAAAGAGAAGACAATATCATCTCTCACCCCCACCCCACTGTATAAAGGGTTATAACTCCCTTCAAAAGTTATTCCTGGTTGCAAGTCACCTGACCAAAAGACTTATGGTTTGGTTTTTGAGTACCTGATCAAAAGCTCATTGGTGTCAGGCAGCTGATCAAAAATCTGAGTGGATTCCTACCAGGGTGGTAGAAGAGTGGATGTGCCCAGGTTGGGGAACCACTATAAATTTCTTGTTTTGTCTGGTTGCCCCTTCTTTTTGTTCTTACTGTGTTTGTGCCTTTTTTAGGATTGATGTGTTTATATTTTATTAAGTTATTTATGCACATTCTCAATTACAACAAAAGATGTAAAAGATTTTAAGGATTTAAGAATACTCTAGTCACCCCCCCCCCCTCTTGAGTATTTCAGATCTAACACATCACTTTCATGCTATAGTTGATCAACGATCATCACTGCTGCTGTAGTGAAGTCACGACTGCTAAAGGGACAATGTTGCTACAGGAGAAGAGGAACATCCAGCTCTTCCCAGACTATAGCTGCTTTTGCAGAAGTCATAAAATGGGAATGGAGTGATATTAACTAATGTCGATCAATGATAGCAGCTTGCTCAAGTGGATCAATGAACCACTCAAGTTTTAAGTGGCTACAAGTGATGAGTTGTATCAGTGGTATCAACAAAAGAGTAATGTTCTCCAGTTAACTAGTTTGATCACTAGTGTAGTAGAAGTTGGCTAGGATCAAGAGATAAATTCTCCCATAATCCTATCACCTCCCTTAATAGATAGGGTTTATATGCCTATAGAAGAAGCCATAAAGGGGGAGATGTTTGGCAATACTTGGAATGGGGGAAAATGGAGATGAAGAAGCAATACTTGACATGACTAGGTCATGTTGAGTAAGTGCATATTACTTGGAAAGAGTCAAATAGTATGTAGAATGCAATGACTACATGTTTAGCCATGTTGAGTCAGTGCATATTATGAGGTGTGAAAAATGAGCGAGAAAACGGCCAAGAGGTAAATAAAACGCAAATTTTATTTCCCCAAAAAGATAATTATTATATAGGTATGCCCCCTTATTTATAGAAATTGGGGGAGATAAGAGAATACAACTATCAATATGGGACTAAATATAAGTCGGGCGGTCTATGTGGATTTACAAGGTCAAACCACCCACTATACAATGAATAACAGAACACAAAGCGATAACAGAGGAAAGTCGCCAGACTGCCAGGGAAGATCGTCAGTGTAAGCCACCAGACCGCATCTGCGAGTTGCCACCAGATAGTAATTGCGGTTAACCATCTATCTGCAACTACGGCTTTATCCATACCATTGCAGCTTCATCTAGAGCTATGACTTCGCCCAGACTGCTACAGCTTTACCCAGACAACTGTGGCTTCATCCAAACTGTTGCAGCTTCACTCAGACCACGTAGGCTAACCTCCAAACCACAACTGTGGCTTACCAATAGATTGTTGCTACGACTAACCTCTATACCCCTGAGCCAAACCACCAGAATATGGAGACTAACAGACTGCTAAGCTAAACCGCTATATTGGGGAGATAAGTTGACTGCTGCGGCTAGACATCAAACCACCCGGTCTCCTCAAGCCTCAACACTCCCCCTCAAGCTGGAGCATATATATCCACCATACCGTGGTTGCAACAAACCTCCCAAAAAGGAGTAATGGGTTTTGTGAAAAAATGAGCTAGTTTTCTCTCTGATGTAACAAAATTTGTGCAGATCTGAATCTTCAAAATCTCATCTCTAATGAAGTGACAATCCACCTCGATATGCTTTGTTCTCTCATGAAAAACTGAATTTCTCAAAAAATATATGGTTGTCGTATTGTCACAAAACATAGGTAGAGGATGATCATAAAACTCTCCCAGATATAGCAAGAGTGTCTGGAGCCACTTTAACTTACAAGCAGTCTTAGCCATGCTTCTAAATTCAGCTTCTGCATTTGACCTGGCTACTACAACATGTTTCTTGCCCTTCCGGCAGACTAGATTACCTTCAACAAAAGTGTATAAACCAGATATAGACCTTTTAACTTCCTTATCATTTATGTAGATAACATCATAATAAGCCTCAACATTCAAATTTCCCCCTTTTTGAAACAAGAGCCCTTTTCCTGCATCACCTTTTACTTACTCTAAAATCTTTAGAGCTGACTGCAGATGACATTCTCTGGGGGATTGCATAAACTGGCTCACTTTTCCTACTGCATAATAAATATCTGGCCTTGTGACTCTCAGATAATTGAGTTTACCCACAAGACGCATGTATTTGGTAACATCTTCAAGAACAGGAGAATTCTCATTCCAGCATTTGTCATCTCCAACAGCCATAGGAGTCTGAGCAGGTTTATCCCCAAGAAGACCTTTCTCTTTCAAGAGATCTAAGGAATACTTCTATTGTGAAAGAACAATAGAACCAGACCATATAGATATCTCAATCCACATAAAGTACTTAGGAGACCAAATATCCTTGATAACAAAATGCAGAAGTAGATGCTTCTTTGCCATGTCAATAACATTTAAATCACCACTTGTAAGAAGAATGTCATCCACATAAACCACAAGAATAACAAGAGCCGTCGAGGTTTTGAGTACGAACAAATTATGATCTGGAGACTCCAAGCAAACCCAATTACTGAAGTAACTTCGGTAAACTTATCAAACCAGGCACTGTGACTTTGCTTAAGACCATAAATTGCATTTCGTAGTTTACAGACCTGAGAATCCCCCTGAGCAGCATACCTAGGAGGTTGCTCCATATAGAATGTTTCATATAAATCCCCATGAAGAAAGGCATTCTTCACATCCAACTGAGACATTTCCCAGTCCCTATTGACAGCCACCGAAAAAAGAACACAGATTATAGTAATCTGAGCAACAGGAGAGAAAGTATCAAAGAAATCCACACCGTAGGTTTGCATAAATCCTTTGGCAACAAGTCGGGCTTTGTAACGATCAATAGAACCTTCGAGATGAAATTTGTTGGCCAAGACCCAGTGACAGCTAACAATATCTGCTCCTGGAGGGGTTGGATAAGAGTCCAAGTACCCTGTTCAGTGAGAGTGTTCATCTCTTCATCCATAGCCGCTTCCAATGAGGAATAATAAGAGCATCTTTATAGGAAGCTGGAATAATATTCGTTGATAGAGCAAAAGCAAAGCTCTGAGAGGAAGGAGATAACCGCGCATAAGAGACCATATCCTGAAGAGGATGTTTAGTGCTTGACTGAACAACTTTCCAAAGAGCAATCGAAATTTCAAAGTGTAATACACCATTTTTTTGCTATGCTACGGCGTGTTACGTCCAAAATCATCATTTTGCGGTGACACAACACTTGGGGAGGTCGTCACTACAAAACGCTGATCCTGCCGGCATTAGTAATCACCAAACAAGTAGAAGTACATGAAAGGAGACAATTAAGTCAAGTCCACAAGTCACAATAGATATATAAATGAGCATGAAAATCATAGCAAAGTCCACTTGATATAAAAGCAGAATAACAATGATAGAAGAACTGAAATCAAACGAATAGGTAGAAATTTAAACGGGCTCATGCCCAATACATCATGACCTCACTACAACACTCTCACGAAAGTTAAGTAAAACTAACACTCACGGAGCCAGAGGTTGGTGCTCCTATGATAGACTGCCCCACCTCCATGTGCACCGAACTCCACTAGTGTTGTATATCCTGTTACTGCTCCCTGTCACCCATTCGGATCCCCAGAAATGTTTGGTACACCGATCGTTAGTCAAAAAGACTAAGCCAGGTTTCCACCACCCCTCCCCCAATGGCTCCTAGGCACCATGCGGGAGAAAAGGTATGAAAGCTGTAATGGTGGAGAGTAAACAAGAGCAGCTGACGGCGGTCCTAATCTAGCAAATTTATTATAATGTCCATGGTGCTATAAGAAGAAACGAGAGTTATCAATACTATAATAACAGAGCAGTAAAAAGTAGAAAGTAAAGTGCATCATAAAGAAAGGTAAGCGAAAGCCACAAGGAAAATAACCATAGCTTATAGGCATGCACACACAAGCTTATAAACCATGGGGTCGTTTTGCAAGACCTATAGTATAAAAAGTCTCATACCAATTTATACGTTATGGGTAAGGGTTGAAGTTTGATGATGACATGATATGCTATGTTATGTGGGTTTAATGATATGTTCATTCAAGTGCGACACACACACACATATGAAACTATGTATACAGACCTTTAGTTCCCCAGTTTTGGAAGCTAGTTTCACTCCCAGGAGCCTCTGTAATGGCCATCAGAGACAGTGGGTTGTGCCACCCCACTCCTAGGCAGGTATCCACACAACCAGGCTTAGCCCTTACGTACGCCTCTGAAGGACACCCTGGAGTCACCACGTACTAATGATAACAAACCCGCCATTCTTTTCCTTGGCTAAGTGTAAACAACGCCCGTTGAGTCATCATATCTACGTCGGTGTGAATGATAGTCAAATACCGAAGAACCACCACCTTATGCACATGCAACCATGAATTCCCGAGCCATTATCTCACCGGACTGACCTGTCTATGACAACTACCTTCTGAGCCTTCGACTCGCAGGCTATCTTGCTCATTTTCACAACCACCAAGCATACTGCTTGGATAACCCAAATAAGATAACCTCTCGAGTCATTGAGGTGAGTGAAGATGTATACCTAGTCTTTACTAATTGTTCTTTAATATTTTAGTCTTACGGTTTAAGGTTAACCTTGGACTGCCCACAATATTCCCTGTGAAGGGCTCTCGAGGGCACTAGGGACTATGATGGGCTAAATCCCAAAGCTACCTTTCACAAGGTACTTATTGTTAGTGGTATCTACCCATGTCCCAATTTGTTATCATTACTTTTGAACTAGCTCTAATCATATTTATACTTTCCCTCTCCAAGGAAGGACGGTCCACCGTCAATCCCGAGCACAACCCTGACATTGCACAATCGGTCTCACACATCCTACCTTCTTTTGGTGACCATATATATTCCAACCAAACTAAGTACAACTATCCTTTACCATACAAGTTCCAAATGCTTCTCTACTTTTACGATTTCTACTATGTGCAGACCAACTAACCTACATGATGTGTTTGAATGATGACCCCTTCAAATATTCATCCAAATGATTTAAGATTATTACTGGGGATCTATCATGATGTTTTGGGAGCCGATACATAAGATTATAATTTTCATACTTTATTGTGTATTTATTATAATTTCAACAAAATGAGGCTTCATGAGCCTTTGAACACCAAGTGCACTTTTCTGACTAAGAATGGCCTTAATAAAATTATAATAAACTATTAACATCAAAATAATAGTAAATAACAAAAATCCCAAATTATCCAAGGTAGATTTGACCTTCAACAAATTATGGAATAAATAACTACAATAATACGATAAATAAGGGAAAATTTGAATGATCCTTCCAAAAATTATGAAAACAATTATTGGATGATAGTTATGTCCAGAAAGTGCTACTGACCAAAAATTATAATTTTCCAACACAATTTGATCACATAAATGAATTATGTGAAAATGTTCGACAAGTGGGCACTTATGAAGGAACCTATATGACAATCTGCCAATATATTTATAAAAATTCACAGAGCATTATTGTGTCCTAAAATGTTTCCAAACCAAGTTTTATCATTTTTCAGCAAGCCATTAACCGTAAAATAATTATCTGGTAAATAAATCAAAATTAGGGTTTATGAATAAAGTACCATGATTACTAATCCAATATTAACAATAAAATTTTTAAGGAACAATATCATCTAATCAAGTTCATTGCCTAAATTTCATGAGTATCCAAATTCACTTGTGCCTGAAATTAAATATTGGACGTAAGTGCCCTAAACAATCAATATCTATCTCAAGGAGAGTATTTGTTCCTAAAATTCCAACAACCACTCTTTTAAAGGTTATTTTTACCCTAGGAACTCACCAACCAAGTTTCAAGACCATCCAAGGACATATAGTCTCATGTCCTTCACTAGGCGTCAAACTTCAACCGTAAAGCCTATACTAGGGTCTTTGGGCATCTTCACCCCAAACCTCTCAAATTCTATTGAGGGGGTGTATTAGATGACTTTGAGGTAGCTGCTAAAGTTTCAACCCTTTTGGTTGGGGTTTGGCCACTCAACCGACAAATTTTACTCTTGCTGTATTTTTACCCCTAAGGGACCAAGATTTGGTCACATCAATATCTAATCAAAACTACCTCAAACTGGCTGATATTTTTACCAGAGTCATGACGTGACACTAGTGGTCACCAACCATAGTATTGGGTGGTTTTGAGTTCATTAGAGCCCTTAATTAAATCATACATGATTTATAAAATTATTTTTTAAAACTATTGAAAAGTTTGTTCCGAAAAGTCCCATTTTTGGCTTTCTCTGAGATATTGATGAGACTAACCTATGATCCAAATTTCAAGGCATTTGGATTAGTAGTTTAGTGGGGGCACACAAATTTGTGCCTGGTTAACTCTAAGTATAGCTGACACCATTTGGTGTGTTGTGGTCAGACCAGTGACCCAAATTGGTCGAAAATAATTTTAAAATAAACTAGTCTAAAAATGTACAACTTTAATGCTAACCATTTTTCCATAAAAGGCCTCTAAGTATTTTTAATAATTAAATCAAAACACTGACAAACATGTGATAGAAAATGAAATAATAATGTCATTTACTATAGTATTAAAATCCGACGCACGAATCTTGATGCACCAGATCGACGGCATCTGGTCGTCTTCCTACATGAGCCAACAACTCACAGCAGCCAATCATGGGCGATATTGGGTGGTGATTTCCCGGCCACCTGAGCGTCTCACCGGCCGGCCAATGCCACCACCACCTTTATTGAGGTGGTGGCTGGAGATAGGTGGTTGTAAGCCGGCTAGAGGTGGCCGGAATTGGGTTTTAAGCATTAATGAAAAGCTCCAAAATGGAGTTTTTGGCCACACCGATCAAAGGCCAATAGGCCACAAACCTTGAGGCCATCATAAGTGGATCTATCCAATGAGAAAGTAGAAGAGGATAGGACCTGTGTCGGGAGTTGTTGCCTTTCCGATGTCCTAGTCGTCATGGATGGATTTGAAGCTTTCGGGTGCTCTGTAACAACACTACCAGTGCCTTCGATTTCATCAGGGAAAGAGTGGAAATGACTCCTCACAGCCTGGTGGAGCTTTTAAAGTAATCAAATGGGGGGAGATGGAGGGCCATGGCTTCAATGCCATTTATGGCCATGAGTGGAGTTTTCGTTCAACTGAATTCTCTGTATTCAGCCAATGTAGCTGGGAAAAATCTTTTGATCTCCTCTAACTGATGAGGGGAGATGAATCTCCATCAATTGGGAGAGAGATGAGTGGTCAAGGGTATTCAAACACAATGAATGACCATTTTCTCTCTCTTCACTCTTTTCTCTCTCTCCTCCAATTTGAAGAAACTCTCATTTATCTCCCCTAGTCACCTCCTTCAGAAATTGGATGGATAACTATGTAATTATCAGCTTCCTAAAGGTAGTGGGCCACTCAAATTGGGCTTAGCCCAGTGGATTGGGCTTGAGCTAGCCTTTTCTCCACTTTTTGGGCTTGGCTAACTATAGCCATTTAAGCCTAGCCCTAGATCACTTTCGGTGATGTGACTGACCCAATAGGGAGTAAATGATCCCATTGACATCACCCTAGTCCACTTGTGGCTTGGTGTAGCCCAATTAGGTCAACTTTGGGAAATTTGACCTAATTAGGGTTTGGGTTGACTCTTGGTCAACTTGACCTCTTTGGTTGACCCCAATGAGTGGTTAGTGACCCAATGGACCTCTTAAAGGGTTAGGGATGTTATGGTGGGGTCCTGGAGTAAAGTTGAAGCCATAAAGTCAAACCCTAGGGTCGATGCTTGAATTAAGCTATTTGCATACCCAGGTGATTTCCACCTTCATGTCATGGTTCACTTGGTCTCTTGAGCTTCCTAAAGTTTTTTCATGACCTATCATGACAAAACCACTCTTAGTGGTCTAGTTGTTTGAGGGATGTTACAAATCCCAATACATAAAAAGAAAAATTTTGTCCCAAAATTAAGGTTATGCCTACGGGGTTTCTACTGAAGTAAAAGCATGTAACATCCATAGTAAATTGATGGTATACCTGACTCAAAGAGATCCAGGTACCTCTGCTACATCAGGTTCCGTGGCTCCTAGGTGTGCTCCTCCAGTCCATGATTCCTCTACAGGACCTTGACTAATGAAACATTTTTGCATCGTAAGACCCATACTGCTGTGTCATTGAAAGTGAGGATAGATCTTATTTTACTATAGTTAAATATATATATGTTATATAAAGGAGTGTTCACAACCCAAAAAGAAAGAAAGAGAGCAAGCAGTACTCATGACACAAGGACTATAGTGGTTCCCCAAAACTGGGTACATCCACTCTTCTCCCGCCATGGTAGGAATCCACTAACAGGTTTTTGATCTGGTGCCCTGCCACCACAGGTTTTTGCTCAGGCGCCCTGTCACCACAAGATCTATTTCAAGGGAGATCTCACAACTCTTTGAGCTTTTGATCAAGTTCCCAAAAACTAATCCAATTCTTTTGATAAGGATACTTGATAACCAGATGATAAATTTTGAAAGAAGTTAAAAACCCTTTTTATAGTAGGAAAAGAAAATGATGTTGTCTTCCCTTTCTCAAACAACTGAAAAGACTTAGTGGATAATGTTGTCAAAGCTCCCCATGAGATGTAGAATGGTTCAGGATAAAGAGAGCTTTGCTCAGGGTGTAGGCCTTCAGATTGAAGAAAATCTTCAGAAGCTTCTTGGACTGATGTTGATGAGTTATCCCTTTGAAGCCTAGAGCAGATAAAGAACTTTATATATGAGCTGTTTGTTCTTCACTGATTCACTGATTCACTTTGAAGAAGAACTTCAGAAGCAGATTTGTTTCTCTGTTCTCTCTCTCTGCTATATTCTCTGTAAGAGCCAATCAATATTCATTGTCTGATCTTTTTTTCTTTTTTTTTGAACATTTGAATTTCCTTTAACTGTAATAGCAGAATCATTCCCGAGAAAGGTAATTGCCTTGGGAGACAATTAGCATTTAAGCCATAATTATTGCTGTCATTCAACGGCTATATTCCTTAAGAATATTAGGCATTAAATCTGTGAATCACAAACTCTTGTGATTAAGGCTTCAAACAATCTGCCAGCTGTTAAAAAAATAGGCCTGGAATTCTGCACAGATTTCGTCGACTAGAGCTCGCAGATCATCGAGCTCAGCTTCTATTTCGTCGAGTTGAGAATTAGGCTTGAGTTCAGCGATCGTCGACCTGAGATCAGATTTCGTCGAGCTCAGCTCAGAGATGGAACTCTAAGTTCGTCGACCTGAGTTCGACTTTCGTCGAACTGAATTTCTGACTGATAAAAACTGTATTTCTGGAGAGTCCTTCTGAGGCAAACTTGGAAATAAACCTATGACCCATGACTATATATTTTGGGTCAATCTAATCATCCTAATAGTGATCCTTGCCCAAATCAGAACTAGGGTTCCAACAATCTTCCCCTATTTGGGTGAGGACACTATTTACACAAAACAAATAAAATACAAAACAAAACAATCTGCCTGAATTATAAATTTTTCCGCAGATGTACAAAGATGCTTTGGGAAATAAAGAAAGATAACAAAGATTTTCGAACATAATTAAAAACTAAGGAGCAAATGCAAGAAAATCTATTAAGGATGTCAGCTGCACTTTTTCTTATCTTTAACTAAATCTATTTCAGGATGTCTGAATCCATTTTTCATTCTCTAAATGATTGAAACTGCTGACTGTTGTAACCTTTGCACTGACTGATACTAAGGCTTTTGTTTTCTACCAAATACCACTGTTCCTGTGTGGTAAGATAGGTCTTTTCCTGAAAAGAGATGTTAGGAGTTTTGGACCCAGATTACATTAGGTCCTGGTTCTCTTTTATAATAATTAGAAACAAAAGAACATTCAGGTTGACTTTTATAATCTAGAGGATGAAATTTTCTGGGTGGAATTATCCATTGAGAAAAGGGGTTAACAAATTTGTGTCTTTGATTATTATTCTGATAGAAATTAAAATTTTTGTTTTGATAGATTGAGTTTGATGATTTTTGTTGAGGTCGTCGATCTAAGTTTGACAAAAAGTATTGATTTCGTTGATCTCAGTTCACAGAATGATAGTGATCATTTTCTGAGTTCCACTTTGGTCGATCTCTGTTCGACGAAACATGTTGATTTCGTCGAGCACCTTTTATTGAGAAAACATACCCAAACTCTGGGTTCATAGAATGTTGATCATCATTCGACGTATAATACTGCTTTCGTCGAGCTCAGTTCGATGAAATATTTTGAACATGATTTTTTTGAAAATTCTTAACTCGTTTGGGTTTATTATTATGTAAAACTTTAGTCATTTTAACTAAATTTTCTAACTGTTCTTTTTTTAGTTGATTCAAATTGAGCAATCTGTTCAAAAGCAGTTTTAAAGTTTTCTTTAATCTTTGTGTTTTCTAAAGAAGAATTATTTAATTTTTCTCTGAGAAGTTTTATTTCCTTCTCAGATTGAATCAAATTCTTAAAAATAATATTAAGATCTTCTCTAAAATGATCTAAAGAAAAATCAAAGGAAGAGATTACCTGATCCTCTTCAGATTCAGTTTCTGCTTCAGAGTCTGATTGTTCATCAGAGTTGCTGTAAGAGACATTTATTTCCATTAGGCAAAATTTTCTTGCTCTTGACTCTGCTTCATCTTAGTTGCATAGGATGAAGCTTCAGAGTAAAAGTCACTCCACGTGTCAGCATCAAATATTCTCTTTTTAGCTGATCTAGCAACCATTGTTATGAGGGAGTCTCAAATATCCTTTGCTGATGAACATTCAGCAATTTCCTGAAAAATGTGATCAGACAGTAATTATGAAAGAATGTTCATTGCTTTTGCATCATCAATCTTTAGCATTTTCTGGGCTTCTGCCCATTGAGGTGATGAAACAGAGTTGATGTTAGTTGTTTCCACTGGTTGATAAGGACCTATCAAAATGGAATTATAAATGACTTCATCAACAGAGTTCATAAAAAGCCTAATCCTTGCCTTCTATGGTGCAAGTTTATCTAGATTGCACATAGGAGGTCTAGTGCTTGAAAATTCTTCATTTTGTGCCATGATAAACTCTTAAGAAATATAAGATCTATCAGATCATTTTGGTTCAGGTGTTAGCCTATAAAACCAAACAACCTCCATCTGATACTAATTGAAAGTGAGGATAGATCTTATTTTACTCTAGTTATATATATATATATATATATATATATATATATATATATATATATATTATATAAAAGAGTGAGCACAGCCCAAAAATAAAGAAAGAGAGCAAGCAGCACAGATGACACAAGAATTATAGTGGTTCCCCAAAACTGGTACATCCACTCTTCTACCAACCAGGTAGGAATCCACTAACAGATTTTTGATCAGATGTCCTCCCACCACATGTTTTTGCTCAGGTTCCACGTCACCAAAAGATCTATTTTAAGGGAGATCTGACAACATTTTGAGTTTTTCATCAGATGCCCCAAAACCAATCAAAGTCTTTTGATAAGGAGACTTGACAACCAGATGACAACTTTTGAATGGAGTTAAAAACTGTTTCTACAGTAGGAAAATAAAATGATGTTGTCTTCTCTTTCTCAAACAACAAAGAAGACTTAGTGGATGTTGTTATCAAAGCTCCTCCGGAGATGTAGAATGGTTCAGGAGAAAGAGAGCTTTGCTCAGGGTGTAGGCCTTCAGATTGAAGATAATCTTCAAAAGCTTCTAGGACTGATGTTGATGAGTTATCCCTTTGAACCCAGGAACATAAGAAGAACTCTGTATATGAGCTGTTTGTTCTTCACTGATTCACTGATTCACTTTGAAGAAGAACTTCAGAAGTAGATTTGTTTCTCTATTCTCTCTCTGCTGTATTCTCTGTATGAGCCAATCTATATTCATTGTCTTATCTTTTTTTTCTTTTTTTGAACATTTGAATTTCATTTAACTGTAATAGCAGAATCATTCCCGAGAAAGGTAATTGCCTTGGGAGACAATTAGCATTTAAGCCTTAATCAATGTTGTCATTCAACTGCTCTATTCCTTAAGAGTATTAGACATTAAATCTGATAATCACAAACTCATGTGATTAAGGCTTCAAACAATCTACCAGCTGTTAAATAAATAGGCCTGGAATTCTGCATAGATTTCGTCGACCGTAACTCGTAGATCATTGAGCTCAGCTTCTATTTCATCGAACTAAGAATCTGGCTTGAGTTCAGCGACGTTGACCTGAGCTTGGATTTCGTCGAGCTCAGCTCGGAGATGGAACTCTGAGTTCGTCGACCTAAGTTCGACTTTCGTCGAACTGAATTTCTGACTGATAAAAACTATATTTCTGGAGTGTCCTTCTGAGGCAAACCTGGAAATAAACCTATAACCCATGACTATACATTTTCGGTCAATCTAATCATCCTAATAGTTATCCTTACAAAAATCAGAACTAGGGTTCCAACAGTCATCGATCCTGACCGGCTCCATGTTGACTGATCGATTAAAAGCCAATGGGCCATCTGTAGTGGAAATCAGTTTCTCAGGTCTTAGTAGATCCCTCTGAAGTGAAGAGACGTGAAAGATGTCGTGTAATCCCGCTAACTCCGGCAGTAGCGCCAGCCTTTAAGCCAAGCGGCCGATCTTCTCCAGGATCCTGTAGGACCCCATATATCTCGGACTAAGCTTCTTCTGCCTGCGTACCTGCAAGACTCCATCCATCGACCATATCTTCAAGAAATCCCAGTCTCCCACCGGGAACTCCACCTGATGATGTACCGCACATCGTAGTATTTGCCCTGTCTGTTCTGGGCCTCCAGCATCCTGTCTCAGATCAATCTCACCTGAGTGTGTGTGTCCTCCATGAACTCTGAGCTGAGTGCCTTTGGATCCTCATCCTGGATCCAAGATAGTGGTGTCCTGTACATCAGTCTGTACAGTGCCTCATAAGGGGTCATGCCTATGCTGGACTGATGACTGTTGTTATAGGAGAACTCGATCAGCAGAAACAGTATCACCTAGGGCTCTTAGTGGTCCAAAATGCATAGGCATAGAAGATCCTAAAATGTCTGATTAGTGCGCTCTGTCTTCCCGTCTGTCTGAGGGTATATGGTTGTACTGAACGTCAACCAAGAGCCTAGGTATACCTATACTGACCTCCACTCCTTGGATGTAAATCGTTCATCCTGATCTGACATGATCGTCCTGGGCACTCCATGGTAGTGGACAAACTGCTCCACAAATCACCGCACCAGATCACCGACAGGAGCATCCTTCCTGACTGGAATAAATTTGGCCACCTTCTTCAACTTGTCGACGATGACCTATATTGAGTCATTGCCTGCATGAGACCGAGGAAGTCTATGTATGAAGTCCATGGCTATGTCCTTAAACTTCCATTCTGGTAGGGATCTTACACTCCACCTTCACGAGATGGCAAGCCTCGCAATGCGTCACAAAGTCGTATGTGATATATTTCTTCATGCCAGTCCAATACATAGTCCTCTTCAGATCTGCTTCCATCTTTGTGATCCCCGGGTGCACTGAATATCTATTGCAGTGTGCCTCTGTCATGATATCCTACCGAATTCGGCTTCCTGCCGGTATATAAACTCGGCCTCTAAACCATAGTAGCCCATCTCTCAGAGAATAATCCCCTACCGTACCTTCCTCTAAGGCATTAAATATCGGCTTCATCCTCACATCTAGACTCTGCTCATCCTGATGCGATCCCGGAAGTCATCGGTAGTACTCATTGATTCCATGTATTCCTCATAAAGCTCTAGATCATCCCCGGATACTAGAGATATATGCATATCCTTCATCATCTGTAACAGCACCATAGCCATAAGCTGAGGCCCTGCACCTGATTTATTGGCTCTCCGGCTTTGAGCGTCTACTACCACGTTGGCCTTTCCAGGGTGATAGTGCATTGTGTAAAGATAGTCTGACAGAAACTCTACCCAACGTCTCTGTCAGATGTTTAGCTCCTTTTGTGTGTCCACGTACTTCAAATTCTTGTGATCCGAGAAAATATCAAAGTGGACACCGTACGTGTAGTGCTGCTAGATATTCAGAGCGAAGATACACGCTCCCATCTCTAAGTCATGTACTGCACAGTTTTGCTCATGCTTCTTCAGCTCTCTAGAGGCGTAAGCTATCACATGCCCAATCTGCATCTAAACGGCACCCATCCCCTGATATGATGCATTGGTATAAACGTAAAATCCTTCCTTCCCAGAAAGAAGGGCAAGGATAGGGGCCAAGGAAAGCCAACCCTTCAACTCCAGGAAGGCAGCCTCGCACTATGGCATCCAAATAAATGGAGTCTCCTTCTTCGTCAAATATGTGAGCGGGAGGGCAATTTGGGAGAATCCCTCTATGAACTTCTTGTAGTAACCGACAAGTCCTAGGAAACTCCTCACATCAATGGCCGTCTTTAGTGGTGGCCAATGTCGTACTGCCTGAACCTTTGTCGGATATACTGCTAGTCATGCTCCACTGATAATGTGGCACAAGAAAGCCACCTCCTTCAGCCAAAACTGGCACTTGTTGAACTTGGCATACAAATTGTGCTCCCGGAGCCTCTCTAGAGTCAGTACTAGATGGAGTGCATGCTCCTCCTCGGTTCTCAAATAAATGAGGATGTTATCAATAAACAATTTGATAAAGACATCCAGATAGACCTAGAATACCCGGTTCATCAAACTCATGAATGCAGATGGTGCATTTGTGAGCCCGAAGGGCATCACAGAGAACTTACGCAGCCTGTATCTACTGCTGAAAGATGTCTTTGGGATGTCTTCCTCTGGAACCCGCAGCTGGTAGTATCATGACCACAGATTCAGCTTCGAAAAATAGTGAGCTCACTCCAACTGGTCAAACAGCTCGTCAATCCTCGGTAGAGGATATGGGTTCTGGACTGTCAGCCTGTTCAGTGCCCTATAGTCAATGCACAATCGGAGTGTCTCATCCTTCTTCTTCACGAATAGCACCAGAGCTTCCCATGGCGAAGAGCTTGGCCTGACAAATCCAGCTTCCACTAGCTCCTGCAGCTGGCTTCGAAACTCTACCAACTCCTTCGGGGCCCTTCGATAAGGAGCTATAGGTACCGTCTTAGCCCCTGGAATGAGCTGTATCTGGAAATCCTTCTCTCGATGCGGCATCAATCCTAGCAAGTTCTCCGGAAATACATCAGCAAAGTCCCGTACCACTGGGATACTAGCAATGAAATCCTTGGCCTCGCCGATGTAAAACAACACTTGATAGACCTCATCTCCCTACATATGGGCCTTGACTACCTTAATATAAGAGAGTAGAAGACGAGAAGATGGGACAATAACTTCGAAGGTCAGGTAAGTGTTGTCGTATCTCAGAATTACCCTCCTTGCTGGGAAATCAATCTGCTCATGGTTCCAGGTGAGCCATGTCATGCCCAGGACGAGATCAAAATCCGGCATCCCTAAGATCATTGTCAAGGCCTTAAAGGTTACACCATCAATGGCCACTCGCAGAATGCACTTGGTTGTAGACTGGATCTCCATCTCCTTAAGGAAACACACCCTCCTAACAACTCCCTCAAAGGTACTGATCTGGTCCAAGTCTCTGATAAACTCCTCCGAGACAAAATTATGTGATGCTCCCGTATCAAATAGGGAGTGGGAAGGCTTTCCACACACCATCACTATCTCTGAGTTAGTTAAAATTTTTTACTCTTAGATATCTACTTTCAAATTCTTCCCTAATTTTACAGTTCTATATCCATGTAATCTAGCTTCTAGGAAAGAAATGAACTTTAAGTCATCGACGTACCCACTATCACATGCCCTGGGTTCCCGGGCTGAGCCAGATCCAAGGTGTATACCTGCCCTCTATCCTGTTTGTGGTCACCTCCCTAAAATCCACGTCCTCGGCTGCGTCAGCGACCACCAAACTGTCGTGCAGGTGGGGCATCCTGAAATGTTGGTGGGGGTGCTTCCCTCATGGGGCAGTTCCTCTGAATGTGCCCTGATAGGTTGCATCGATAGTATATCGGTGCCTCCTCCACTACCTTCGGCATCTCCCGCATCTGTAAAGGCTGAGGAGCCAACACCACCGGGTTCCTCTGCTCTTGCCTGTCCACTTGGCGGGGTTGATCCCCATTCTTCCTCTCTACAATGACATGACCTCTAGGTTGTTACCTCCTGCCACCAATCACTGAGTTATTAGTCGGTCCATTCTTGCCCCGGACTATAAACTAGTCTGCCTCCAGCTTCTTGGCCATCTCAATGATCATGTCCAAGCTCCCATCATAAACGAAGAGGAGGGACCGCCTTATATCATCGTTAAGGCCCTTGTAGAACCTCTTTGCATAGCCCACATCGTCCAACTGATATGAGTCCACAAAGCGGGCTAGATGTGTGAACTACTAGTAGTATTCCAACATGGTCTTGCTGCCCTGCCTCATCTGCAGGAACATGTCCTCCAACTCATCCCTTGCTTACTGTGGTACAAAATGCTCCAATAGAGCTGCCCTAAACTCCTGCCAGGAAATGTCCATTCAATCCAATCCAGCGAAGGTTCTGTCTAACAGTGCCTTCCACCATCTCTTCGCATGCGACTCCAAGTAGGAAACTACCAAGGGTACTGCTTCCTCCGTCGGGCAACAAATCCCATCCAGCATCTCATAAATATTGTCCAGCCACTCCTCTATACGGCCTGTTGACTCTATCCTAAGGTAGTATGGAGGAGAAAGCCCCAAAAGACGCTCATCCAGTTATCCCCGGGATTTAGCTGAGGAGCCGGAGCCTGTTGATTCCTGAAGGCCTCTAGAATAGTCGTTAGTGTCTGCCCCATTTACGTTTGCTGGAACGGAGTCGATGCCGGCGAGGTTGGAATCGTGTTCTATTCCTGAGGTGCACCCTATTAAGGGTTAGGGTTCGCCGAAGGCTACAAGGAAAATTCTAATTATCAGCTGATTTATAAATGGAACTAATGAAGAAGTGGACTTTTTCATGTGATTCCCTTTATGGGCACAAGATTGCTTCTGTTGCTAGTTTGTCCTCAAACTAAGCTTGTGCGGGGTGCCATAGGGTTTTGTGGACTTCTTAACTTCATATCAAGGTTACCTCTGATACCAGTTTGTAAGACCTCATTTTTTGGCTACGCTATCGGGTCTTACGCCCATAATTATCATTTTGCGATGACACCAACACTCGGGGAGTTCGTCACTACAAAATATAGATCATACCGGCATTAGTAATAACCAAAGAAGTAGAAGTACATGAACGGAAAAAATTAAGTAAAGTCCACAAATCACAAGAGAAATATAAATGATCATGAAAAGCACAGCAAAGTCCACATGATATAGAAACAAAATAACAACGATAAAAGTACTGAAACCAAAATAATATGTAGAAATATAAACGGGCTGATGACCGATACATCATGACCTCACTACAACACTCTCGCGGAAGCTAAGTAAAACTAACACTCACGGAGCCAAAGGCTGGTTCTCCCGTACTAGACTGGCCCACCACCATGTGCACCACACTCCACTAGTGCTGCATCTCTTGATGTTGCTCCCTGTATCCCATCCGGAGTCCCTGAAATTTTTGGTCCACTGACCGTTAGTAAAAAAGTATATGCCTGATTTCCCCCACCCCTCGCCCAGTGGCGCCTACGCACCGTGCGGGAGGAATGATAAGAAAGCTATGATGGTGGAGAGTAAACAAGAGCAGGTGACGGTGGTCCTAATCATGCAGTTTTATTGTAATGTCCACAGTGCTATAAGAAGAAATGAGAGCTGTCAATACTATAATAACAGAGCAATAAAAAGTAGAAAGTCAGCTGCATCATAAAGAAAGGTAAGCAATAGCCACAAGGAAAATAACCATAGCTTATAAGCATGCCCACACAAGATTCTAAACCATTAGGTCGTTTTGCAAGGCCTAACGTATAAAAAGACTCATACCAATTTATATGTTAGGGGTAACGGTTGAAGCATGATGATGACATGATATGCTATGCTATGTGGGTTTAATGATATGTTCATTCAAGTGCGACACACACACGTCTCTGTGCGCACAGACATTTAATTCCCTGGTTTTGGAAGCTAGCTTCACTCCCAGGAGCCTCGGTAGTGGCCAACGGAGACAGTGGGTTGGGCCTCCCCACTCCTAGGCGGGTATCCACACTACCAGGCCTAGCCTTTACGTACGCCTTTGAAGGACACACCAGAGTCACCACGTACTAATACTGACAAACCCACCCGTCTTTTCCTTGGCTAATAGTAAACCAAACACACTGAGTCATCGTATCGACGTCAGTGTGAATGATCATCCAATACCAAAGACCACCACCTTATGCACATACAACCATGAATTCTCGAGCCATTGGCTCCCCAGACTAACCTGTCGGTGACAACTACCTTCTAAGCATTTGGCTCGCCAACTATATTGCCCATTTCAACAACCATCGAAGTTGAAACCAAAAACTCATTCTCTATGAAGTTCACCCTTGGGAAGGGTTGATCGCACACCTACTTCTCTCCTACAAGCCAAATAACAAAGGAAAGGAAAAGAAAAGTGAGCAGACCCAAGGGCTCGGTGTGGAGGTCCCTCCATACACCCGAAAGATCTTAGAGGGCTTCACCTCCATTAGCCAAATGCCGAGTTAAGGTTACCTAAAAAAGCGCTAGAAGACCAGGGAGCAAGTGAGCATGCCTTCTGTGTACCCCTTGGGTCCTATTTATAGAATTCCGAAAACGGCTTGCAAATAGCCAACCTCTGCTATTTTGAACTTCTATGTGCATCCCAACTGGGTTTTCCAACAATGTAACTCCCTTGTTCTAACAGGATATAGGCAGACCAGCGGGGGCAAAATGGTAAAAAAACATCATAGATCACTGGGCGAGTGGCCCCTTGAAGCCTCTGCTCGGGACTTAGACCGCTCGATCTGGCTGGTCCAGCTCCAGAGACATTCAGTTCGACGAACAAAAAGCTCCGTTCGACGAATGGCGAGCTTAGTTCGACGAAGTCAGGTTTCGAGCTTGACGAACGCCGAGCTCCGTTCGACAAGCGACCAAGAATAGTTCGACGAACTCTGATCGGGTGTGGGCTGGTTCTTCTTCACTCAACGCTAAGTCAAAATTGCATTGAGTGTCTAAGTTGGCGAGTGCTCCTTGAGAGTACCCTGGATGGTGAGTGCTCGATAGGGCTGGCACTAACCGCCTCTTCCTGGCCCTTGGCGAGTGCATCCCCGGCTGGCCCCACTCACCCAATGCTTGCCGAACTCCCCGAGGAGAGTATCGGGGGCTGTCGAGCTCTGGTCCATTGGTTGCTCACCCGGGGCTTGGGAAAAAGCGAGCTGGCCGGCCTGGCTCCTGCGGTCCTCACTTACCAGTTATGGGGTTGTACACATTCCCCTCTCTTTTTGAGATTGGCAAAGCTTGGAAAGAATCATCCAACTCCAAGTGTTCGGCGAGTGTGGCAGGAGCCAGAGAGAATCTTCGGGTGGGGTCCACCTGCGGTTATATATACACACATGCGTACCTGGGTACCTTGCCATTTCCTTCATTATAAACTTGTCGAGATGCCTATCCCCAAAGAGATCCAAGAGAGGCTCACCCGAGTTCATGTGGCTTCCTCTGATTGTGTTGCCAAGCTAACCGCAGTTCCCCACAGTATCATGCAGGGCAGTTCGGCTGATCCCAATCCTACTAATAGAGTGAAACCATTTCCCTAAGCGGCTGAACCTATCTTTGATGTCCAGAAAACCACCGTGGAGCACGGGACCGGATCCGCTACTCTGCCCTCCCCTGAGAAGGAGAAAAACATCGTCGATCTTTGCGCTGACCCGGACAGCCAGCCAGATGATGGCGAGGACTCTGCGCCGCGAGTTAAGACCCCCGTCGGCGACTCGCGGCTTGAAACTCTATAGAATTGCCCGAGGTTCCCGTCACCTCCTTTGGGACCCTAGGGCTAGACTTGTAGAGGCCAAACTCGCCAGCGCATCCCCTCCTATCAGTAACTTCCCGTCGGGACTGCGACGGGAGGCATTGAAGCCATCTCTGTGCCGGGCTTCAACCTCCTCCCGCCAAAAACACACCGTCCGGGCAACGGCAAGAACCTTAGGCTTCCCCGACACAACACTTTCTTGGTGGTGCCGAGATCGTCAAGTAAGCTGACCTTTAGCAGTTCTTATCCCGTAATATTCCTGGGGTAATCGCCTTTCGTACTGTTGCTTAACTGTCTCTACATCTCTTCCCAGCTAGTCTGTGGCTGACGAATCTTTGGGACCAATCAGCTACTCGCCCCTCCCTTCTCTAAGCTCACAACAATACTTCCTGGGTTCTGTAGTGGAGAACAAAGTGCTGATGAGGAGGGGGATTGGGCTCTTCAAGAAGCTGGTGCGCGGGCTGCACAAGGTGCAGGAGGATAACGAGGCATTATAGCGTGACTACGTGCGGCTCGCGTATGTGGTGGGGGGCAACCCGGGAGGCGAGGCGAAGTCCACTTTTCGGCACCTAGAAGAGATCGATGAGAGCCTCCAGATCGGCCAGGGGAACTTGGGGCGGATTTGCGAGCTCCATAATTCGCGGCGACCTGCGAGGAACGAGACGCGAGGCTGGGGTAGATTGAAATGGCTCCATTACTGAGCCTACCGGCACTTGCCTCTTCCCTCCTCAACTTGCACATATTGAACTTATTCCATTTGCATTTAATTTCTTTGAACAGTCTTCGCCCTTGGTCTGTAATAACTTGAAATTTTTTTATATTTCATTGCTTGTTATTTGAATAACATATTGACCTTGTGGTTCAACTCGGCATGTGATGGGACAAGCCTCAGAAGTCGGTGAGCTGGGGTTGGCGAGCTGGGCCAGGAGAGTTGGACTAATCGGTCAACTCGGCCTTAGACTTCTTTTTCTATAAAAAGTCCCCCTCACCAACCCCGGACAACTATCTTTATTGCATTCATATCCCCTCTTCTTGCCTTCTCTCCTTCCATATTCACGTTCTAACCTTCCCGTGAGCATGGGTAAGATAGACCCTGATGCCGGTGGCCATTCCAAATGCGCTCAAAACTTCACCGAATACTATTTCTTTGAAGGGAACATGACCGAAGCGGAACTCAAGGAGTTCGTAAATGACTATGTGCCCCTGGATTTGAGGTGCGCCGACCTCAGGAGCATGATGCCATCAACACCTTCTACTCAGACGAGCTCGCCTTCCCCGTCTCGCATTTTAAGGTGGGGTTGTGCCAACCTCTCTGTCCGGAAGTCCAACAGATCCTGAAGTATTATGGCTCGGTGCCCGAGCAGCTCAGCTCGAACGCCATTGCCATGATGCTGGTGTTCGCATGCTTCCTCCGTCCAAAGCAAATATAGTTGAACCTGACCGTCTTCAGGAAACTCTTCTCTTATAAGGCGACCCCAGATGGCGTCGCCTACTTCGGGGTCTCCATTATCAAAGTTCGCGAGATCGAGAACAAGCATCACAATCGGATTATCAAGATCATATTCATCAAGGACGATCTCGGCAACATCCCCTACTTGCCGCAGCAGAAGGGTGCGGAGGTATACTGACCCCCGTCATGTCCAGCAACGATGTCGAGCTCCATAAATTCTTCCTCCACAAAGACTTCGTGGTCGCCTTCCTGTCAAGGGGCCTCGACTCGCTCCTCCCTGTTCTTCCCGGCGAAGGTACTTTCTCTTTTTCTTCTTGCACAGCTCGCTGAATTTCATATAATTTTTCCGACTAAGTTTTTTCATGCAGAGGAGCAACTGATTCTCGTGAACCCGCCTTTCGTGGACTCGGGATTATTCCCTGACCCACTCGCGTGTGAGAAGGTGGCCTTAACCGCTTGCAGAAATGAGCTGGCCTCACCCAAGCCCTCATCCAGTAAGAAGCGACCTGACCCTACGGGCTATAGCTCATCCCACCTCCAACAACCGCAAAAGAAGATGACGAGGGTCGTGGTGGTCCCCCGGGCGAGACAGCAACAACAACAATAAAAGCCAATACATGAGTTTGCCTGAGACCACCCCGAATGGGTCGCCGGAGAGCTCACTAAAGGAGATCTTGGGCAAAGGGTAGGGGGTGGCGATTCCTCTGCTCCCCCTGCCGTGAATAAGGCGGCCAGTGAGCTAAGTGTGCCGAACGGCCACCCCCACTTTGGCTTCAGAGGAAAGGGGAAAGACTCGGTCAGAGAGCCCATGGATACGTGTGACGAGCTGGCCCACCGAGTCTCCATCTCCACCCTCCACCCTTCCTGGACTAAACAACAGCTGTCCACTGGCCATGCCTACGCGCTCGGCTTCAGCATCTATGGGAGCGAGTATTCCAAGGCCTACAAGGTCATGACCCTGCGACAAATCATCCATGAGGGCATGCAAGCCCATATGCGTACTATGGGGCTGCACCATATGATGATCCGCCGCAGATTCAACCTCAGCAACCATCTGTAGAAAGCCGAGTAGGTGCGCGATGTGGCCAAGGAGAAAGTCATCGACCTGGTGACACAACTCGGCATCGCCGAGAAAATACTCGACCAAGCCGTCGGCGGGTTGGTAAGTAACAGTTTGCTTCTCTCTCTTTTTACTCAGGATTTTCCTGTCTTCTCTATTATAAGTTTGTTTACCCTTTTTCTTTTTCAGGACGGCAAGGCCGATGATGAGTTGTGGGCTCGCGCCACTGGGCTCGAAGAAGAGAACAACTAGATGCGTGCTCGTTCCGTCGAGCTGGAGGCTCGCCTTGCTGGGTTGGAGGAGGAGAACGGGGCGCTGAAAGAGAAGAATAAGGGCCTTCATGGTGAGATCCTCCGCCAAGCGGAAATCCTCTTCCCTCGGGCAATAGCGAGCCCCCCACCATACAAGAGGCCGAGGATCTTTGGCGAGGTCAAGGCTTCGTAATGGCTGGGGGTTAACTCGATCGAGTCTGCCGAATGCACCCTTCAAATGATGAAGGACACGGGGGTACTGGTGGTGGGTTAGAAGGACATCACGGCCCAGAACATTATGTCGAGTCTATTCCCGCCATGGCCGCCCAGCTAGAAGGAGGACAGCTTCGACCTGCTCTTAGGGAAGGGCTTCAAAGATGATCTATCTTGAGGAGTGGGTGAAGGTCGCCAGTCCGGGGGGGAGGCGAGAGCTAACCCGCACCCTGTTTCCGTTTTTTCTATGTAATTCTTCCCCCTCCCCCTTTTTGTAACCTCACCGAGGCGAGCTCTTCTTTTTAACAACATTATAGAAATTAAAACAACTTTGACATGAACTTTGTCTTCATGTTTTCTATCTTTTTCCTAGGCATCCTTGCGTGTATAGATCTTACCGTGTGATTGGATGTTAGGACTCATACCCATGAGTAGGTCTTTAGAGCTCGCCAGCCTAAGACGATCTGGGGGTGGAGAACTCGCCACCCCCCCCCCCAGCTTGCTCGCAAGCTGTCTCCCTTTTTGCCATTGTGAAGCTCAAAATTATCAAAAAAGTCAAAGTAAAACTGAAGGGAGGTGGAGTGCCCTGCAGGAGCTCGTCTTTTTCGTCTACAGCCAAGCACTCGGCTCATCACCCCATTATCAAGGTAGTCCCGCGAGTCCATACTCGCCTGTGGGGATTCTTCTCTTCCTGTTTTTAGAAAAAAGGCCAAATTCCCAAGTAACATTTTGGAGAGGGTAGGACTCCCCCAATTGACATCCAGCCCTGCCAGCTAGGTGAGAGACTAGCAGCGGGATCTACTCGGGGTCTGGGTTGATGCCATCTGAAAGTGAGAGTTAGATCTGAAATACTCTAGAGGGGGGGAGGGGTGAATAGAGTATGCTTAAAAATTATTAAGAGCTATTACAACTTTTGCTGTAAATAAAAAGTGCATAAATGATAAACTACCAAACAATAAACCTAAAGCACAAGCACAGCAAGAACACAAGAAAATGAGGAAACCAGACGACACAAGAATTTTTTAGTGGTTCCCCAACCTGGGTACATCCACTCTTCTACCACCCTTGGTAGGAATCCACTCAGGTTTTTGATCAGGTGCCTAACACCAATGAGCTTTTGATCAGGTGCTCAAAAACCAACCCAAGTATTTTGATCAGGAGACTTGCAACCAAGGAATGACTTTTAAAGGGAGATGACAACCCATTACAGAGGTGGGGGTGAGAGATGATTTTGTCTTCTCTTTCTCAATATACAACTGAGAAGACTGTGGATTTGATTATAGCTTAAGGCTCCTCCTGAGCTGAAGACTGAATCAGGGAAAAGTAGGAGCTAAGCTTCAGGGTGATAGGTCTTCAAACTGAATCCTTGACCAGCAATAATCTTCAGGAACTTCTTTAACATATTGAACTGAAGTTGTCCTTTTGAAGTGTCCTAGAGTACTTGAAGAAAGAAGACTCTAGATATAGGTATTGTTGTTCTTCTTCTTCAGCTGCTGATGAGCTTCTGGTCAAGAACTTCTGTGTTTCAGAAAATGCTTCTTGTTGACAAAGCAGATTGTTCAAGACAGAATGTTTTTCTCTGTGTCTCTGTATGCTTCCATTAAGTTGTGCTCTGTGTGAAGCTTTCTCAATAATCTTGATTAATTCACTGTGTGTGTCGATGTGTATGTCGTTATACTCTGCTTCTCTGTATTTTGAAAATTTGAATGCATCTGCCATTAATGCTGACAGCCTTGAGAATAATCGGCATTAATTTATTTCCCCAACTTTCTGGTGGAAAAAATGACAAGCAATAATCCTGGAGAAGACCATAATTAATGCTCATTCCAACGGATACATTCAGAGAATGTTAGAGCATTAATTACTCAGGAATTACCGTATTAGTATGGGGACCGAAGCCCGAAAATAACTAAGTCTGGAATCGTTGAACAGTTGGCAGAATTCGTCGAACTGAGTCCACAGTTCGTCGAGCTGAGATGTTGTATTCGTCGACGGGACGACTTCTGTTCGTCGAGCTGAGTTCCATGATCGTCAAGCTGGAAGCTGAACTATCTCTTTTGATCTTTGCCTATTCGTCGAGCTGGTAAATGTGTCCGTCAACTAGAGTTCAGCAATTATTCTGGAGTTGTCAAATATTCCGTGTCGATATAATTACTCATGTGTGTCGACACAAGTCTTCTTTGTGGTGTCGACATAGCATTTCCACAATGTTGACTAATGATCTGGGTGTCGACACAAGTGCTTCTAGTGTCGACTTAGTTGGTGTCGACATATACTTTGAGTGTCGACATAAGTCTTCTAATTCCAGAATTCGTCGGGCAGAGAACTAAGTTCGTCGACCTGAGACTAGAGAACATAGTCTCGACAGAATGCTGTAGTAGTCCAAAGATTCGTCGACAAAAGAATAATGTTTGTTGAGCTAAGTCTGGAGAACCTTGAATTCATCGAACTAAGTCTGGAGAACCTTGAATTTCTCGAGCTGAAAATGATTCTGGACTTAGAGAAAAATTGATGAACCTCTGGCAATAGAGTTGAAGTGGAAGTCCAGAAATCATCGAGCAAAGAATGAATTTCTTCGACCTGAGAACTAGGTTCGTCGACCTGAGTCTAGAGAATAGTCTGGACTTAGAATGCTGAAGGTGGAGTCCAAGGATCGTCGACCTGTGACTGAAGTTCGTCGAGCTCAGCTCAGAGAAAATATCACTAAGATCGTCGAGCTGAGAACGACTATCGTCGACCTGAGTTCGATGAACGTCGAACTCATTTTACTTAGTTTCTTGAGCAATCTCTAGAAAAACTCTAAGTCTTGAGTCTCTGGTAGTCTTATGTTGGCTTGTCCATGTGATGTTGTTACTGAGGACTTGGCCTAGATTCTAGGACACAACCTTGACCCTGGCTATACATGTTGGGTCACATCATCCTAAGTTAGTGAACCTAGCTCAAATCAAACTAGAGATCCAACAATCTCCCCCTATTTAGGTGAGGTCACTAATAGACTCAAAATAAAAACATGAATTAAACAAAGCAGAAAAAAGATATATCTAGCAGAGATAATTAACACATGCAGTAGATATATTTACACAAAAGCTTTGTTCAGACAATATGAAACAGTTTAAGATAGAAAAAAAAACAGAAATAAAATGGTTCATATTTCACTTCTTCTACTTCTTCTCCTGATGCTTTACATCCTTGCCCTTGTCTCCTGGCTTGGTAAAGATTATTTCCCTATTTGGATTTAAAGCTTGTTCCGTAGTTATTGTCATGTCAGCAGCCCCTATAATCTTCAGAGATGTAGCTCTAGGGACCACTGCTTTAGGATGTAATTTCATATAATCATCAACATTAAATATTTTGTTAGCCTTTTCAAACCTTTTCAGTTCTTCTCTCATGTATTTGGTCATTGTAGTGCATTCAGAAATATCCTTTGCTTCAGCATTTGCCTTGTTGATCATAGAAAGGCCTACTAGCTCCTGGAACCTGGCCATTTTGGCTGTGTTGGCTATTTCTGGATCTTCATAAGGAACAGGAGGAGAGGGTGGTCTTTTAGGACTTTCAGCTTGTTGATGTTATTGCTGTTGATGTTGTTTTTGTTGAGGTTATTGTTGTTGTTGATGTTGTTGTTGCTGCTGATGTTGTTTTCCTGAAGATTGTTGCCTATGCTGGCTACATTTATGATGAGATCTCCCTTGACGGCTTTTATATGTTTGAATGGGGGCAGACCTTTGAGAACTAGAGCTAGAAGCACCAGCTGCAGGAGGAGGAGGAGGTGGTGGATCTTTTCTATACCTTTGAACGGGTGGAGGAGAGTATCTTCTACTCTTCTTCCTTTTCTTTTGTTGATTCTTAGATAGCCACATCCATGCTAACATCCCTTTGTATGGAGTTATCTTTTGAAGAATGTAGTAAGGGGTGTCATTGTTTGGATTAGGCTTAGGAGCAGGAGGAGGAGGAGCTTTTATTTTCTTTGATACTTGCTTCTTCTTCTTTGTATCCTCCTCATCTGAATCCTCATCCTCATCTTCATCATCATCATTGTTAGAACCCTGAGGGTTATCATATAGATCATCCAAAGCTTTCAAAGCTTTAGCAGAAATCGCAAGCTTTTCTGGAGCAGGAGCAGGAGTTTCAGCAGGAGTTGGAGTTTCAGCAAGTGTTGGAGTTTCAGCAGTAGTTGAAGTAGAAACTACATAGAAATCAGAACTAACTTGGACAGAGCTTTCAGCTGCTGCCTTATTTTCATCTACAATATCAGCCAAGATCAGTTCATCTAGATCTGGCATGGGAGAGTCATCCATGACAAATGTTGGTGTTGAAGGTATTATTGGGAAAGAGGGAATAGCCACTACTTCTGGAGGTGGAGTGACTGTTGACTGTGCAATAGCAAAACTTTCCCTAAGTTGCATAGCAACTTCTGAAGAGATAGGGGAAGAGTATGGTATAATAGCCAAGGATGGCTTAGTAATCTCTGCTGAAAGGTAATTCAAATATACAGTATCAAAAATACTCAACAAATGTTCTAAATTAACTGTGGGATTAAGAATGAAATCACCAACAGTATTTGTCTCTTCAGAGTCTGATTCATCAAAATCCATATCAGTTTCAATAAAGTCAATCAAATCTTTATCTATGTATTATGTACACTCTGCTGCTATTGCTGAAGCTGCAGCATCTGCTGCTGGAGCTGGAGCTGAAGCCTCTGGAGTTGTAGCTGCTGCTTCATCATCAGGCATCTCCCCCTGCCTGGGTTCAGTGGGAACTGAGGCCAGGCCCCTAGCTGAGGATGGGACAGCAGTAAGAGCAGAGATTTTGTCAGAGAGAGAGGAGATGGTTATAGCAAGAGGTGTAATGGCCTCTGCTATAAGGGATTTGAGGAGGGGAGTGATTATGGAAATGATAGAAGATATGGTGGAGTGGTCCAATGATGGACTGGTAGATGGTGTTGCAGAAGGTGTAGAAGTGGGAACTATGGGAGGGATAGAAAGTGGAGCATCAGGTATAATAACATCTTGAGGGATGGTAGACGTTGATGGGGATGGATGGGTGGCATCTTGCATGGTGGTGTCTGTTGGTAGATGGTAAGATGGTATTGAAGAGAGATGTGGGGGAAGAGGAGATTGTGGTAGTCTAGGAATGTAGGTGTCATGGGGGGAATCAGGAGGTGTTGATGGTTGATTGTCTTGAAGAAGGGAAGATGGAATTTCGGTGATGTCAATTGGTGGAGATGGAGCTGGTGAAGCATGTTGAGAAGGAGGTGGAGTATGAACATGAGTATGTTGTTGTGATTGTCGTGTTTAAGAGATAGTGGAAGATGTAGGGATTTGTGTTGCTGGAAGGGGGGCTGGAAGAGATGGTGGAGTTGGATGAATCTCTTCAGCAGGTGGGGGAGTGGCTTTAACAGCCCTAGTGCCTTCAGAAGCTGTGGTGGAAGTGGTAGAAGCCTTAGTTGGCTTGGTTATTGTCCTCTCCCACCTGCCAAATAAGGCACAGTTTAGCCATTTACTGACATTGATGAATATGGTCTGGGAGACCAGTGATTCAGCAGCCTTCTCTTGTAAAAAGATCCCTAGTATCCTTCCAAAGCATACTTTCTTTTTGTTGTTTTTCTTTTGTATCAAATCAAAAAGAATCTGTGCCCAATCCACTGATTTCTTGTTTATAATTGCACACATGACCAGAAACTGGTGTCTGGTGATGTAGTCATGGGCAGTATGTTTCCTAAGCAGAACCTTTCCAACCAAATCTGCCAAAAACTTATAGGGGACAGAGAGGTGTTTCTTCAAGAGATTGTTAGGGTTATCTCCAGTATAACCCATGAGGCTCAGCATCACGTCAGATTCCTCTATTTCAATCTCCAATTTCTCTTCTCCATTCCTTAATCCAAAAATTTCAGCTAAGATTGCGGGAGTTAAGGAGACGGAGTTACCCGCAATGGTGCCTGTCATTGTATTCTCCTCTGTTGGCGATAGGGTGTAGACCCATTCTCTGATTTCAGTGCTGTGTAATTTGATTCTTCTAGTCATCAAGGTTTTGAGTTCTTGTTCTTCAAGGAGTTCGAGAATGTAAAGGAAGATGGGCTCAGAATGTTGAAATGAATCAAAATCGATGTCAAAGCCTGTATCGAACTTCATGCCTGCGAGAATGCTTGCCTGAATCGCCATGGAATCACCTGCAAGAGAGACACAAAAATGGCGATCAAGTGCAAAGGAACAGAAAGCGCGGGACGGAGGTCGAAGAAAACCTAAATATAGGGTTTTCAAGAATATGAATCGACAGACTCCGTTCCACGAAAATAAAAATAATTCTTCAAACTGAGGTAGACGAAATAATTTTGAATGAAATAATTCGTCGATCTTATCCAGAAGAATTGAAGACAGTTCGTCGAACTCCGTTCGACGAATATCTTCTGAAGCGAGTTCGTCGAACTCCGTTCGACGAAACTTGTTTCACTCACAGAGAGTTCATCGATCTCCGTTCGACGAATATCTCTCAAACTTGCCATAGTTCGTCGAACTCGTTCGACGAACTTTGGAAAATTCGTCGAGTGCAGACAGAAATCAAATAAAGACTTCTCCATTGATCATTCCAAGTTGATTTACAAAAAACATATGATTTCTCTCATCCAGAGGTTTGGTGAGTATATCAGCCCTTTGTAAATCAGTATAGATATAGACAAGCTTGATTTTATTTTTGTCTACACACACTCTAATGAAATGATGTCTTATATCAATATGTTTTGTCCTACTATGGTGAACTGGATTCTGTGCTATGACTATAGCACTTGTATTATCACAGAGTAGGGTTGAATTATTTAAGTTGAACCCATAATCTAGAAGCTGATTTTGTATCCAAAACATCTGTGAACAATAGCTGCCTGCTGCAATACATTCTGCTTCAGCAGTTGAGGTTGATCCTGATGTTTGCTTTTTACAAAACCAAGATACTAATCTCATACCCAGGAACTGACAAGTCCCTGAAGTACTTTTTCTATCTACCCTGCATCTAGTAAAATCAGCATCAGAGTATCCAGTTAACTAAAATTCTGATTCAGCAGGATACCATAGGCCTAGATTAGGACAACTCTTTATATATCTCAAAATCCTTTTTAGTAAAATTAGATGAGATTCTTTAGGCTTCACCTGGAACCTAGCACAAAGACATGTAGCAAATATAATATCTGGCCTACTTGCTGTGAGGTATAATAGGGACCCAACAATGCCCCTATAAAATTTATGATCCACAGGTTTCCCTGGTACATCAGAGTCCACAACAGCATTGATATACATGGGAGTTTTCTTTGCTGAGGCATCAGCCATCCCAATCTTCTTTAGAAGTTCTTTAGTATATTTTGCTTGAGAGATGAAGATGCCATCAGGGAGCTGCTTCACTTGGAGACCAAGGAAGTAGGAAAGCTCACCCATGCTACTCATTTCAAATCTGGAATGCATGAGGTCAGAGAACCTCTTGTATAATTTGGAATCTGTATAGCCAAATATAATATCATCCACATAGATTTGTACTAATAAGATTTGGTCCTTATGATGTCTAGTGAAAAGAGTTTTCTCTACAGTTCCTCTTGTAAATTTATGCTCTAATAGAAAGATAGTTAAGGTCTCATACCAAGCACTTGGAGCTTGCTTTAGACCATAAAGAGCCTTATGCAATTTAAAAACATGAGAGGGGTAAGTTGGAGAAACAAAACCTGGAGGTTGTTCTACATAAACCTCTTCTTATAACACTCCATTTAGAAAGGCACTCTTCACATCCATTTGGAAGACCTTGAACGTCTTGTATGCTGCAAAGGTAAGAAATATTCTTATGGCTTCCAACCTTGCAACAGGTGCAAAGGTTTGATCATAATCAATTCCTTCTTCTTGCCTATATCCTTGAGCAACAAGCCTAGGCTTGTTTCTCATAATGACTCCTTGGGCATCCAGCTTGTTTCTGAAAACCCATTTGGTTCCAATAACTGGGTAGTTTTGGGGTCTTGGAACCAAATCCCAAACTCTACATCTCTCAAATTGATTTAGTTCCTCCTACATTGCAAGGATCCAGTGGGGATCCTGCTTAGCATCATGAATGGATAGAGGTTCAACCTGTGAGAGAAAACAGGCATGCATCAAATCTTGGGTGAGTTGATGTCTTGTTTGTACACTTGCTGATATGTCTTCAATTACTTGAGATTTGGGGTGATCCCTAAGTGTGACAAAATCAGTGGGTGGAGTTGGTTGTGCAACAACATTTGTAATTGATTCCTCCTGTGGAATTGTATTTGCTGTTGGTAGAGAATCATTATCTTCAACTTCTTCTTCACTTTCTTCACTGGCTTGTGGAGAGGGATGAGTTGGCACCTCTTGGGTGAGGTTTAGTCCATCCAAGGTGTCACACAAGTGGGGTACCTGTAAGTTGCTATTGGTAGAAACTTCTTTCTCCTTGCAATACATGTTAGTCTCATCAAATGAAACATGAATAGACTCTTCAATTTTTAATGTTCTTTTATTAAAAACCCTATAGGCCTTGCTTACTTGGGAGTAGCCTAGAAAAACTCAATCTTCAGCCTTATCCTCAAACTTTCTAATGTATTTATTGTTGTTATTGTGTATATAACAGGTACAACCAAATACTTTAAAATATTTTATTTTAGGTTTATTCCCTTTGAGCAATTCATAGGGAGTCCTGTTCTTTAGTTTGTGAATTAAGCTCTTGTTTAGGACATAATTTGCTATGCTTACAGCCTCTGCCCAAAAGTTAGGGGCATGTAAGAATCCACAAGAAATATACCTGCAGCTTCAATGAGTGTCCTATTTTTCCTTTCAGCTACCCCATTTTGTTGGAGAGTTCTAGGAGCTGAGAAGCAATGCCTGATACCTTCCTTCTCACAGAACTCATGCATAAGAAGAGACTCAAACTCTGTGTCATGATCACTTCTGATCAATGCAACATGAGTAGAGAACCCAATCTATATGGTCCTGAGAAAATCTATAAGAACCTTGAAGGTATCTGACTTTGATCTCAGAAAGAATACCGAACTGAACCTGGAGAAGTCATCCACTATAAACAAAGTGTATGATTTCCCTCCTACGCTTTGTACAGCAATGGGTCCAAAGAGATCCAAATGTAGAAACTACAAAATCCTAGGTTAACCACTCTTATTAACAGATTTAAAACTAGTTTTAGTTTGCTTGCCTAATTGACATGCCCTGCAGAAACCTTCCTTCTGGTAGGGACCAGAAGGTAGACCTCTAACAAGGTTGTGTTTAGATAGCCTAGCAATGTTTTTCAGATTTACATGACATAGTATTTTGTGTCATAAGTCATTCTGATTTCTAGTTAAATTAAGTAAATAGATATCAGTTTTAGCAGAAAGAAAATTTACTAAGTATATGTTGCCTTGTATACTTCCAGTTAAAACTGTTTGGTTGTTTTTATCAATAATAAAACAAGTGGATAGGTTAAAGTATACCTGATATCCATCATCACATAACTAACTTATAGAGATGAGGTTATGCTTGAGTACACTTACATATGTCACCTTTTTGAATTTGACAGCTCCTATTCTTACTTCTCCAAATTCTTCTGACTGACCACATTTGGAGTCACCAAAGATAACCTTTGGCCCCAGCTTGGACTTATAGTTGGTTAAGATGTCCTTTCGTCCAGTCATGTGTTTGGAGCAGCCACTATCCAGGTACCAAGTTTGATTTACCCCTAGACAACTCGTCACCTACAATAGAAAATAGTTAACGGTTTTTGACCCAGGTTACCTTGGGTCCTTTGTATTGCTGATAAGAGAAGCTGGAAATAACAGAGAATTCAAGTTGGGACTTATATCCTAGAGGGTGATATCTCATAGGTGGTATGATCCAGTCAGCTAGTGGATTATATGGTTTCTTAGAAGTATTTAAGTTGTTGTTGGAATTATAGTTTTGATTAAGTCTTCCTGGGTTCGACGAATTGTTGTAAGTTCGTCGACCAGAGTTCGATGAATTGGGTTCAGATCGTCGATCTCTGCCCAGAGAATGAACATGTTCATTCTCTGTGCCCCACATTCGTCGACTTCTGCTCGACGAACCATACAGAGTTCGTCGATCGCAGTTAGACGAATAAATATAACTATAGTTTGCGTTCAGAGTTTGTCGATCTGGGTTCGACGAACTGGCCCCATTTCGTCGATTTGAGTTCGACGAAAGTTGCTGAACCTTGTTTTTACTAGGTGTTTTCTGGTTTTTGGTTTTTTTTCCTACTGTCTTAGGGATTTTTTCTGCTGTTTGTTTGTCATTTACTTTTTCTTTCCCATTAGCATATATAATTTTTATTGGAGTTGATAAAATATTTTTCCTAAGAATGGGGGGCAAACTTGATGGAGCACCCAAGCCTTGCTTGACATTAAGCCTGGAATTAACAGTACTTGTGATATCCATCAGCTTGAGGTTTATCCCATTGAGAGTTTCCTCAAGTTGTTTGGCCTCACAAAGCTCAGTTTTTAGTGAGATTATCTTTTCATTTGCTAAGGTTAGTTCATCTTTTAACCTAATGTTTTCAGATTGAACATCCTCTAAGTTTCTTAATTTGTCTCTAAGAATTTTAATTTCTTTTTCAGAATTAATCAAATCTATACACATTAATTTGAAATCAGATTTAAATGTTTCAGAGCTGTAGTCAAAAGAGGACATTACCTGATCTGCCTCTGATTCAAACACTCCTTCATCTTCAGACTCTTCTTCTCCTGAGTGACTTCTGGAGGCATTAATTGTCATCAGGCAAACCTCCTTTGCTCGTTCTTCTTCCTCATCTTCACTGGAGCTTGAAGATGTTGACTCATCTTCTGTCTAACTCCAGGTCTCAGCCACAAAGCCTTTTTCCTTCTTCTTGTTCTTGCTGGAAGAGGGTTTGCTGGTGTGCTGTCTTCTGGTTTCCTTCTCTCTTCTCTTCTCTTTCTTCTGGTTCTCTAGACACTCAGAGAGGAAGTGCACAGGCTTTCTGCATCCATAGCACACCACTTCTTTGGTTGGTGTCTTGTCATATTTTGGCTTGTCATCTTTTCTTGCTGACTTTCTCCTGAAATCCTTTCTGGCCATCTTGAAGAATCTCTTAGCAAAGAGACTCATAAGCTCTTCATTTGATGTTGCAGTCTCTGTCTCTTCAATGGCTTTGAAAGCAATACATTGTTCTCTTCTGGCTGCTGGAGGTGTTCTTTGTTCAGCTGCCTCCCTGGTCTTTATCAGCTGCTCATATGACTTCAGTTTACCTAATAGAGATTCAGTTGAAATCTCATTCAGGCATCTGGCCTCCTTGATGGGCCAGATTCTTGTATCCCATGAGCTTGGGAAGCACATCAGGATCTTGTCATTCACTTCAGTAAGAGTGATGTTCTTATCCAAGGTTTTCAGCTCATTGATGATTGAGCTTAACCTATTGTACATATCAGAAACTGTCTTAGCTTCCTCCTTCATAAAGTTCTCATATAGGGATATGAGATTTGATCTACTATCCTTTCTCTCATCTGCTGATCCATCCACCATTTGGTTTAGGGAATCCCAAATGGCTTTTGATGAGGTGCACTCAGCAACCTTCTGGAAAATATCATCTGACATAGTTTGTGCCAGGATATTCATAGCTTTAGCATCTGCAATTTTTGCTTTCTTCTGGGCTTCAGTCCACTCAGGTGGTGGGACTGTATTGTTGCTGGAAGATGTTGTAGTTGTAGATGCCTGTGGGGGACCTGTCAAAATTGAATTGTAGATGTCTTCGTCAATAGAATTCATGTATAACCTAATTCTTGCCTTCTAGTTGGCAAACCTATTAAGCTTGCAAATTGGAGGTCTGGTTCTTGCATAATCCTTGTTCTATGCCATGGCTGTGTTTATAATTTAAATGAGAATAAAGTGATGTGTAGATCTAACAAAGGATCTTTTGGTTCAAGATTTAACTTGTACAACCAAAGGAACCTCCTCTGATACCAATTGAAAGTGAGAGTTAGATCTGAAATACTCTAGAGGGGGGGTGAATAAAGTATGCTTAAAAATTATTAAGAGTTATTACGACTTTTGCTTTAAATTAAAAGTGCAGAATTGATAAACTACCAAACAATAAACCTAAACCACAAGCACAACAAGAATACAAGAAAATGAGGCAACCAGAGGACACAAGAATTTTATAGTGGTTCCCAAACCTGGGTACATCCACTCTTCTACCACCCTTGGTAGGAATCCACTCAAGTTTTTGATCAGGTGTCTGACACCAATGAACTTTTGATCAGGTGCTCAAAAACCAACCCAAGTCTTTTGATCAGGAGACTTACAACCAAGGAATCACTTTTGAAGGGAGATGACAACCTTTTACAGAGGTGGGGGTGAGAGATGATTTTGTCTTCTCTTTCTCAATATACAACTGAGAAGACTGTGGATTTGATTATAGCTTAAGGCTCCCCTTGAGATGAAGACTGAATCAGGGAAAAGTAGGAGCTAAGCTTCAGGGTGATAGGTCTTCAAACTGAATCCTTGACTAGCAATAATCTTCAGGAACTTCTTTGACAGATTGAACTGAAGTTGTCTTTTTGAAGTGTCCTGCAGTACTTCAAGAAAGAAGACTCAAGATATATGTATTGTTGTTCTTCTTCTTCAGCTGCTGACGAGCTCCTGGTCAAGAACTTCTGTGTATCAAAAAATGCTTCTTGTTGACAAAGAAGATTGTTCAAGACAGAATGTTTTTCTCTGTTTCTTTGTATGCTTCTCAGTAAGCTGTGCTATGTGTGAAGCTTTCTCAATAATCTTGATTGATTCACTGTGTGTGTTGATGTGTATGCTGTTATACTCTTCTTCTCTGTATTTCAAAATTTTGAATGCATCTGCAATTAATGCTGACAGCCTTGAGAATAATCGGCATTGATTTATTTCCCCAACTGTCTCGTGGAAAAAATGGCAAGCAATAATCTTGGAGAAGACCATAATTAATGCTCCTTCTAATGGATACATTCAGAGAATGTTAGAGCATTAATTACTCAGGAATTATCGCATTAGAATGGGGACAGAAGAACAAAAATAACTAAGTTTGGAATCGTCGAACAGTTGGCAGAATTCGTCAAACTGAGTCCACAGTTCGTCGAGCTGAGATGTTGTATTCGTCAACCAGACGGCTTCTGTTCGTCGAGCTGAGTTCCATGATCGTCGAGCTGGAAGCTGAACTGTCTCTTTTGATCTTTGCCTATCCGTCGAGCTGGTAAATGTGTTCATCGACTGGAGTTTAGCAATTATTCTGGAGTTGTCAAATATTCTGTGTCGACACAATTACTCATGTGTGTCGACACAAGTATTCTGTGTGGTGTCGACATAGCATTTCCACAATGTCGACTGATGATCTGGGTGTCGACACAAGTGCTTCTAGTGTTGACTTAGTTGGTGTCGACATATACTCTGAGTGTCGACATAAGTCTTCTGATTCCAGAATTCATCGGGCAGAGAATTGAGTTCGTCGACCTGAGACTAGAGAACATAGTCTCGACAGAATGCTGTAGTAGTCCAAAGATTCATCAACCAAAGAATAATGTTCGTCGAGCTAAGTCTGGAGAACCTTAAATTTGTCAAACTAAGTCTAGAGAACCTTGAATTCGTCGAGCTGAAAATGATTTTAGACTTAGAGAAAAAGTGATGAACCTCTGGCAATAGAGTTGAAGTGCAAGTCCAGAAATCGTCGAGCAAAGAATGAAGTTCGTCGACCTGAGAACTACGTTCGTCCACCTAAGTCTAGAGAACAGTCTGGACTTAGAATACTAAAGGTGGAGTCCAAGGATCGTCGACCTGTGATTGGAGTTCGTCGAGCTCATCTCAGAGAAAATATCTCTAAGATCGTCGAGCTGAGAACGACTATCGTCGACCTGAGTTCGACGAACGTTGAACTCATTTTACTTAGTATCTTGAGCAATCTCTGAATCTCTGGAAAAACTCTAAGTCTTGAGTCTCTGGTAGTCTGATGTTGGCTTGTCCATGTGATGTTGTTACTGAGTACTTGGCCTAGACTCTAGGACAGAACTTTGACCCTGGCTATATATGTTGGGTCACATCATCCTTTGTTAGTGAACCTAGCCCAAATCAAACTATGGATCCAACAATCTCCCCCTATTTGGGTCTGGTAGCAGGATCTACTTGGGGTCTAGGCAGACGCTCTCGAGTGACATCCAGCCTTGCCATCTAGGTGAGAGTCTGGCAGCGAGATCTGCTTGGGGTCTGAGTAGACGCAGTCGAGTGACATCCTGCCCTGTCAGTTAGGTGAGAGCCGAGTAGATAGATCTGCTCGGTGTCCGGGTAGATGCTCTCGAGAGACATCCAGCCCTGCCAGCTAGGTGAGAGCCTGGAAGTGGGATCTGTTTGGGGTCTGGGTACACATTCTTGAGTGACATCCATCCCTTCCAGCTAGGTGAGAGCCTGGCAGCAGGATCTACTCGGTGTCTTGGTAGACACTCTCAAGTGATATCCATCCCTGCTAGTTTGGTGACAGCCTGGCAGCAGGATCTGCTCGGGGTCCAGGTAGATACTATCGAGTGACATCTAGCACTGCTAGCTAGGTGAGAGCCTGACAATGGGATCTGCTTGGGGTCTATCAAATGAACACTTCACCCATTCACAAGAATCACTGCAGGAGAATTGGCACATCAAGACGTTTTATTAAAAGAAAGACATCACTAATATGGCTCAAGGGTAAAAATGTTTCAAGTCATCACCGCTTCAGGTGAGACTTAGGGTCTCTCCCTCCACACTCTGGAGGCAATACCCTCCTGATTTCAGCGTTTCTTTTACAATATACGAACCCTCCCAATTGGGGTTGAGATTCCCCACACCAGCTGATCTCCCCACTGCATCCACCTTTTTCAGGACCAAGTCCCCTTTCATGAACTATTTGACCATGTCATGCTTATCAAAGTACTTAACAATTCATCTTTTCACTTCTTCCTGTCGGATGACGGAGAGATCACGCAGCTCCTCCACCATGTCAAGGGAGAATCGCAACTCTTCCTTGTTTTTAGCCTGCCACTCTTCTCTGCCTTCCACCACCGCGACCACCCGAGGCGTCTGGACCTCGAACTCTACTAGGAGTACTACCTCACATCCATGAGAGAGCTTGAAGGAGGTTTCTCCCATGGCTGTGCTTGGGGTGGTCCTCAGGGCCTAGAGGACCGAGGGAAGCTGCTCCACCCAGCTCCCCTTCAAGTATTCAACTTTTTTCTTCAGTAGGTTTACTATGATTTTGTCTGCCGCCTCCACCTGCTCGTTGCTCCTGGGGTGATGGCCAGAGGCAAATGTGAGGTCAATCCTGAGCTGCCCATAGAAGCTGATGAATTCCACGCTGCGAACTGAGGTTCATTGTCCGTGAGGATGGCCTGCTGTAACCCAAGCCAGCAAATGATCTCCACCCAAACAACTTTTTTGATGACCTGGGAGGTCACCTTAGCCAGCGCCTAAACCTCCAACCACTTAGAAAAATAATCTATCATTTCCAACAGGAACCTCCTCTACCCACTGGCCTGGGGGAAGGGTTCAATAAAATCCATTCCCCAAATTACAAAGGGCCAGGGGGTCATGATGCTCTTGAGGTACTGGCCAGCCTGTAGCTGGAGGGGGCAAACAACTGTCACTTATGGCACTTCTTGCCGAATTCTGCAGTGTCATGGCCTAGGGTAGTCTAGAAATACCCTTGCCTGATGATCCTTCCTTCCAGGGTCCGACTCTCGAAGTGACTCTCACACTCCCCGGATTGGACTTCTTCCAAGATCATCTGCACCTCCCTCTCGGCCACACATTTTACCTATAGCCCCAAGAGAGTCTTTCGATACAATTGCTCGTCCCGGTGGAGATAGTATTCTGACTTGTATTTGAACTTATTTTTGTCCATCCCATCTGGATACTCCCCCATAGAAAGGAAGGTTGTGAATGGGTCCATCCACGAGATGTGTTGATCCACCTCCAACAGCTCTCCCTCCTAGATGGAGGGGCAAAATCGGTCAGTGATGGTAACCCCCATCCGGGGACCATGCTTTGCCAACTGATCTACCTGCTCATTCTCCTACCTGGGCACGTGTCGGATGGAGAAGTTCTGGAACATGCTGATGACCCCCTTTACCTTTGCTAAGTATAATCGGAGGGTAGGCTCCCTTGCCTCCAACTCCCCGTTGATTTGAGAATCCACCACCATGGAGTCAGTGAGGACCTCCACAACAAGCACTCCCAGCTCCCTGGCCAGGCGCAGCCCTGCTATTACGGCCTTATATTCGCCCTGGTTGTTAGTGATGGGAAAGGGTACCACCACTATTTGTTCGATTCTGGTTCCCTAGGGGCTCTCCAAGATCACTCTTACCCCTAAGGAATGCTTAACCGAAGCACCATCTACCTTTACCTTCCACAGAGATAGATGAGTTAGTTCTTCCTCTGCCCCCTCGACAACGTAGTCAACCAAAAAGTCGGTCATTGCTTGGGCCTTTATTGAGAGGCACGTGACGAAGAAGATGTCAAACTCACTCAGTTCCACCAACCACTTAGCCAACCTACCCGAATGCTCCACCCCCTCGAAGATGTTGTGGAGGGATGGTCAGTCACCACTCGGACAGAGTGTTCCTGGAAGTAGGGCCGGGCCTCCGAGCAGAGATGACCAGAGCGCAGGCCAGCTTTTCAAATATGAGATACCGAAGCTCAGTCTTCCTCAGGACTCGGCTCAAATAATATATGGGGAGCTGATTCTTCCCCTCTTCTCGAACCAGGATGGAGCTCAAGCCCTCTGCTCTGACCATGAAATACAAATATAGGTCCACCCCCTATTTCGGACCTTGGAGCTACGAAGCCTGGGTCAACTGATTCTTCAGGGCTCGGAATGCCTCCTTGCACTCCTTGGTCCACTCAAATTTTTGGCCTCCCATCAATGTCTTGAAGAAGGGGGCACTTCTCTCCGGTACAGCAGAGAAACCTGCTCAATCCTGCCAGCTTTCCTGTCAACTGTTGCAACTCTTTAGCATTCTGAGGCGACCCTAGCTCCATCGTGGCTTTTACCATATCGGGATTTGGCTCGACCCTCGCAGGGGTGAGGAGATGTTCCAAGAACTTCCCCATGCTAGCCCCGAAAATGCTCTTCAGGGGCTTTAGTCTCATCTTGTATTTGTGCAAGGTGGTGAAGGTCTCCTCCAGGTTCTGGAGGTGAGAGTCCACGTCCCGATTCTTGATCATGAAGTCATCTACATACATATCCAGGTTCCTCCCCTTCTATTCTCGGAAGACCCTATCCATCATCTTTTGGTATGTCTCCCCTGCATTCTTCAGCCGAAAGTGCATCATTTTGTAGCAGTAGCACTCATCTCCCGTGAAGAGGGAGACATCTTTAATGTTGGGGGGGGGGGGGTGCATCCTGATCTTGTGGTAACCTGAAAATGCATCTAAGAAGCTCGTTATAGGAAAACTGAAGGCTGAGTCAACAAACTATTTGTTGGGATCCAGCAATGCCCCCGGTGTTGGGATGTACGACGTGAGGCGCTATGGCCCACACTAGTCGAAACAGAAGGGTGTGTCCCCTGCGGCCTAACTGGCCGCCCCGTGGATCCTGCCTAGGGTAGCCAGCTCCATAAAGGAGTGGTAGCGCTGTCCTCAAACAGTCCGGGCTTTTGGGCGAGTTGGTTGCGCCATGTCCCTATAAGTGGTATCAGAGGCAGGTTACGGGTTCGAAACCCCGGGGTCGTTTCTGGGGGGGGAGGGGATTGTTGGGATCCAGCAATGCCCCCGGTGTTTGGAGGTACGGCGTGAGGCGTTATGGCCCACACTAGTCGAAACAGAAGGGTGTGTCCCCTGGGGCCTAACTGGCCGCCCCGTGGATCCTGCCTAGGGTAGCCAGCTCCATAAAGGAGTGGTAGCGCCGTCCTCAAACAGTCCGGGTTTTTGGGCGAGTTGGTTGCGCCATGTCCCTACACTATTCGATCCGAGGCAATGGATAACACTCCTTAGGGAATGATTTTTTAAAGAAAAATAATGCACATGCGCCTCTGGCCGTCTTCTTTTTTAACCATAACTATATTGGACACCCAGCCGGGGAATTGTATTTCGGATAGAAATCCGGCCTTGAGGATTTTGGCCACCTCATCCCTGATTGGCTCTGCCAGCTTGTCTGTGGTGGGCCTCTTATTCTGTTGGACGGGGCGAGCTAGCAGGTCAAGGTTGAGGCAGTGGCAAGCCACATACGCATCGATTCCTGGCATTTCCAATGCGCTCCATGCGAAGATGTCGATGATCCTCTGGATGCATGCCAGCATCCTTTCCTGCTCCGCCGGTGTCAGCTCCGCTAATGCTATCCTTCTCCACCCTGCCTCCATAGATGATAACCTCCATCTCAACGACCACATCCGCAGCCTCAAGCCTGGACTACTCTCCCCATCCTTCATCGTCCCTCTCCTCCGGGGCAAGTACCGCTTTAGCTTCCATGGCTTCCTCTACTGCCATTGCCTCGACCAACTCCTACTCGACTCCTGCCAACTCCACCTGGGCGTAGCTCTCCACCACCTCCATCTCCTCTTCACTGGCCTCCTGTTCTGCCTCCTCCATCCTCTGCTCCATATCCTTGGCCCCCTCTTGCCAGGAGATAGAGTTCACAGCGGTGACGTAGCACTCCCTTGCCACCTTGTGGTCATGCCGAACCCGGACATGGATCCCCTATGCACTGAACTTCAGGCATTGGTGTAACGATGAGGGGATATAGTGGAAGTTGCTGATGAGGGGCCGCCCGAAGATGGCATTATAGCTGCTGCGGGAATCTACGATGACGAATCTATAGGTACGGGATTGCCCCCTCCCCCCACAGGATGTGGAGCCCCACTCCTTTTTCTACCTCCTTCCTCTACCCCAAAAATCCAAACTGGGGCCCATTTGAGGCCAACACCCTCTTTACCTCCACCTTCATCGTGTCGAACACCTTCTTAAAGATGATGTTGACGGATCTCCCTTTGTCAATAAGGATGCGGGAGACTATGAAATTCTCGATGGCTGTCTGGATGACCAGCGCATCGCAAAAGGGATCCTCAAGATCCGACATATCACTTCTGGAGAAGGTAATCTTGTCCTCCAGTGGTGGGGTCTAAGTTGTGGATCTAATGCTCCTTCAATACATGGCGAGGAGGCTTGCCTTCTATGAAGCCTCAGTCCCCCCCATGGATCACTCTCATCCCTCCTCGGGTTCCAACATCCACCCAGTCTTCGCACCTATCCTCCTCTGCCCGAGGCAGGACCTCCTTGATCTGCACTTCCTGGCGACCTTGCTGTTGATGTTGCTCCCTATATCCTCTCATCTCAAGGAACTTCAGGCACGTGATCGTAGCATGCCCTTCCTCTTGGTGGAAGTCAATGTAAGGCAACTCCACCGTGACTTCTCTTCTCCATCTCCATGCGGTTCTCCTCCTCTCCCTCATGGTTGTAGCCACAGCTTGATTTTGATCGGGGAGGGGAGGTTACTGGGCCTGCCTCCAACCCGGAGGATGGAACTGACCCTGGCCCCCCTGGTGGTTGTCTACTCCATGGAATCCTTTCCGCTTACAACCTACCCGATGGTCTGACTCATGACACCCCCACCAGGGCTATTGTTGTTGTTGCTACTGCCAATGTTCCCTCTGTTGGGGTTCATCTCTCCTCTGCTCCTAACCTCTACCACCCCTTGGCTCCTTTTCCTCCTTCGTGTCCCACCTTGCCAGCTTCCGGGCAAACTCCGTGTTCGACGCCTCCCCGTCGACTTCTTTCTATGCCCTCTCCGTCAGCTCTTCATATGAGAGGGGGGCACCCTCTTCAGTTCCATCCTAAAGAAACCATGTTGCATCCCAAAGGTAAAGGACATCATCAGGTTGTGCCCTTACATCTCTTAGAACTGGGTGACCTCCTCCTAAAACCGGTCAACATAACTCCCCAAGGTCTATTTCACCCGCTGCTTGATGTGGAACCGGGACTCTGACTCCTTCTTCCTCCTCTTGGAGGTGGTGAACCTCAACATGAACCACCGACGCAGGTCCTCGAAGCAGTAAATGGGGCTGGTCGGTAGTTGGTGAAATCACTCTCTCGCCTTCTCCTTGAGAGTGATGGCAAAGTACCTACACTTGAACCCATCCGACACCTGTCGTATCGAGACCACATCATCAAAACACTAGATGTGTTAGACTGGGTCTCCCTTCCCGATGTAGCAAGACATCTATAGCTAACTAAAACCCTCTAGAACTGGGGCTGAAGAAACCAACATATTGGAGGGGCTGCCTCCCCCCGCTGGGCGAGCTAGAGGTTCTCGCACCCCCATCTCACCGAACTGACCCCCGCTTACCGAGCTCGGGAAGAGCACTCGCCCACGGAGCTCGTATCCTCTACCATCCTCGATAACCTCCTTCCCAACTCGCCTGTCGGGAGCGTCCTCGCCCAGAGTGTGGCGGCTATGAGTGGAACCGCTAGAGTCGAGTACTCGGCTCGCGCGGTGAGTGCGAACCTGACGAGGCTGAGAACCTCCTGCCTGAAGTCTTCGAACATCCCCACCGTGGAGAGAGGGGGAGGGGATGGCGAGTCGGACCTATCCGAGCCTTGCCCTGATCCTCCCGTCATCGAGCTCGCCAAAGAGTTTCTATGCTGACAACTCTCCACGCTAACCCCACCAAAAATGTTGAAACCTAAAACTCGGTCTCTGTGGAGTTAACCCTTGGGGAAGGGGTGATCGCACACCTACTTCTCTCATACAAGCCAAATAACAAAGGAAAGGAAAATAAAAGGGAATTGACCCAAGGGCTCGGCGTGGAGGTCCCTCCACAAGCTCAAAACTTCTTATATGGCTTCCCCTCCCTTGGCCAAATGTCGAGCTAAGGCTACCTCAAGAAGTGCTAGAAGACTAGGGGCAAGTGAGCATGCCTTTTGAGGTACACCTTGGGTCCTATTTAAAGATTTCTGAAAATAGCCTGCAAATAACCAACCTCCTCTCTTTTGAACAGCTATGTGCAGCCCAAATGGGTCTGCCAATAGCGTAACTCCGCTGTTCTAACAGTATATAGGCAGACTGGCGGGGTAAAAATGATAAAAAAACATCATAGATCACTGGACGAGTGGCCCCCTGAAGCCTCTGCTTGGGACTTGGACCGCTTGATCTGGCTGGTCCGGCTCCAGAGAGATTCAGTTGAATGAACGTTGAGCTCTGTTCGACAAATTACGAGCTTAGTTTGACGAACTCATGTTTCCAGCTTGACGAACGCCGAGTTCCATTCGACGAGCGATAAAGAATAATTCGACGAACTCTGAGCGTGCGGGGGCTGGTTCGGCTTCACTTAATGCTAAGTCAAAACAGTGTTGAGTGTCTAGGTTGGCGAGTGCTCTTTGAGAAACTCCACTCACCCTGGGCGGCGAGTGCTTGATAGGGCCTGCACTCGCCGCCTCCTCCTGGCCCTTGGCGAGTGCGGTCCCGGCTGGCCCCACTCGCTCACTGCTTGCTGAACTCCCTGAGGTGAGTATCAAGGGCCGCCGAGATCTAGTCTCGTCGGTGCTCGCCCCGGATTTTGGAAAAAGCGAGCCGGCCGGTCTGGCTCCTGGGGACCTCACTTGCCGGATACGGGGTTGTTCAACCGAGCCTACTGCTTAGATAACCCAAACAAGCTAACCTTCTGAGTTATCAGGGTGAGTGAAGATGTAGCCCAAGTCTTTACTAATTGCTCTTTAATATTTTAGCCTTACGGTTTAAGGTTAACCTTGGACTGGCTTGGGCATTTCCTGTGAAGGGCTCTCAAGGGCACTGGGAAATATGATGGTCTAAAGCCCAAAGCTCCTGTTCGCAAGGTACTTATTTTTATTGGTATTTACCCATGTCCCAATTTGTTATCATTACTCTTGCACTAGCTCTAATCATATTTAGACTTCCCTCTCTAAGGAAGAACGGTCCAATGTCGATCTCGAGCAAAACACTGCCCTTGCACAACCGGTCTCACACAACCTGCCTTCTTTTGGTGACCCTATATATTCCAACCAGACCAGGTACATCAACTACCCTTTCACATACAAGTTACAAACGCTTCCCAACTTTTACGATTTCTACTATGTGCAGACCAACTAGCCTACATGATGTGTATGAATGGTGACCCCTTCAAATATTCATCCAAATGATCTAACATTATTATCGGGGGTCTATCATGACGTTTTAGGAACAGATCCAAAATATTATATTTTTCCTACTTTATTAGGTATTTATTATAATTTCTACAAAATCAGGCTTCATGAGCCTTTGAACAACAAGTGCACTTTTCTGACTATGTATGGCCTTAACAAAATTATAATAAACTAATCACATCAAAATAATAGTAAATACGAAAAATCCAAAATTTTCCATTGTAGATTTCACCTTCAATAAATTATGGAAAAAATAACTACAATATTAAGTTAAATAGGGGAAAATTACAATCAGCCTTCCAAAAATTATAATAAAATTACTGGATGATAGCTATGCCCAGAGAGACCTAATTACCAAAAATTACAATTTTCTTAGACAATTTGGTCACATAAATGAATTATATTAAAATCTTCGACAAGTGGTCACTTATGATGGAACCTATATGAAAATTCTGTCAATATATTTTTAAAAATTCACAGCGAATTATTGTATCCTGAAATGTTTCCAATCCATGTTTTATCATTTTCTAGAAAGGAATTAACACTAAAACAATTATCTTGTAAATAAATCAAAATTAGGGTTTATGAATAAAGTACCATGATTGCTAATCCAATATTCACAATAAAATTTCCAAGGAACAATATCATCTAATCAAGTTCACTGCCTAAGTTTCAAGACTTTCCAAATTCACTCGATCCTACAATTAAATATTGGACCTAAGTGCCATAAACTATCCATATCTATTTCAAGGAGAGTATATGTTCTTAAAAGTCATACAACCACTCTTCTAGAGCTTATTTTTACCCTAGGAACTCACCAACCAAGTTCCAAGACCATCCAAGCACATATAGTCCCATGTCCTTCACTAGGCCCCAAACTTCAACCCTAATGCCTATACTAGGGTCTTTGGGCATCTTCTGTTAAATTTTCTCAACGTGGTCAGCAAGATAGCCCAAACATCAAATTAATATCTTCGGAACTACCCAGTTCGCACGCTGAACCTGCGGAAACCCAAGGACTAATTGGAAGCACAAGAAGATCTTATTATGCATTCACTTCTTTACAATCCGAGGCATACATAGCGAGACATGATTTCGCTAGTATTACAGCTGTAAACAGAAAGAACCACAAAAAACAAGCCGGGCGGACAGCACTCCTCCGCCGAGACCGCGAGGTCGCCGAGATGAGCTCGCCCAAGCTATGCTGCAAACCGCCGAATACCACGGAGTCCGCCGAGACCGCGAGGCCGCGCGGACAGACCGTTATTCGCCTCCTGCTGAACCCGAACTGAGGAACTCCCCTACCCGCCTGAAGCCGGCGGACAGGTTATTGAAGCTGGGAAAGTTGAAACAGAACTGACAAGCCGCAGAGCGACCTCCTGCTGAGTCCGCAGAGACCGCACCTCAATCCGCCACAAGTCCACGACCAAAGGCAAACAGCAACAGTCCGCCCGGTCACAGCGGACTTGGCGGATACGGCGGACACCATGAACTTGACACCAAGTGTGACCAAGTCCAAAACCATCAAGGGCCAGTGCGAGCATGGCGGACACAAAGTCCCGTCCTCCAAACACCCTAGCACAGACCGCAACCAGTCCGCGAGCTCCTCGCACTTGTCCAACGCAGTAGCACCAAGCCGGACTCCAAACATCAGTCCGCCAACCGGTCTCCACAGCAAGACCTGCTGTAACACCTGAGCTCGACAAGGCCTCAGCCAAGCTCAAGGCCCAATCCGCAACAGCCCCAACCGCGGACACACCAGTCCGCAAGGCTTCCCGCGAACTCGAACCAACCCGCCAACAGCGCAAACTTGCACCCGCGACCACTGAGCAAAGCACCAGTCCGCAAGCCTCTCTATCCGCAGATACCAGGCCGCACCACCGCGGACTCCATGCAACAACCCGCTCAGAACACAGCCGGCTTCCACCAGACTTCTCACCAGGCCGCAACCTCAGTCCGCCCAGTCCGCCCAGTCCGCCAAAGCTGTCTGCCTGTCCCGTCACCCACTTCCACTTCACAAATTTCAACATCTTCACCCCAAACTTCTCAAATTCTCTTGAGGGGGTGTATTAGATGACTTTGGGTAGTGGCTAAAGTTTCAATCCTTTAGGATGGGGTTTGTCCACTCAACCCACAAATTTTACTCTTGCCCTATTTTAACCCATAAGGGACCAAGTTTTGGTCACATCAATTCCTTATCAAACCAAACCCAAATGGGGCGAGATTTTTACCAGAGTTATAACATGACCCTTGTGATCATTAGCCCCCTTAATTAAATCATACAATATTTATGAAATGTTTTCTAAAACTATAGGAAAATATATTCCAAAATATCCCATTTTTGGATATGTCTGAGATATAGATGAGACTAACTTATTATCCAAATTTCAAGGTATTTGGATTAGTAGTTTATTGGGGGCACACAATTTTGTGTCTGGTTAACCCTCGGTATAGCTGACAACATTTGGTGTGTTGTGGTCAGACCAACGTCCCAAATTGGTTAAAAACAATTTTAAAATAAATTAGACTCAAAATGCTACAATTTGATGTTAACCATTTTTCAAGAAAAGGTATAATAATTAAATCAAAACACTGGCAAACATGTTACAGAAAATGAAATAATAATATCATTTACTATAATATTAAAATTCGGCACACGAATCTTGACGCACCAGATCGACGACACCTGTTCGTCTTCCTTTTTGAGCTAATGGCTCATAGCAGCTCGTCCTAGGTGATATTGGATGGTGATTTACTGGCAACCTGTGCATCTCCCCGGCCGGCCAATGCCACCACCACCTTCGTTGAGGTGGTGGCCGACGATAGGAGTTGGTAGGCCGGCCGGAGATGGCCGGAATCGGGTTTTAGGCATGGATGAAAAGCTTCAAAATGGAGTTTTCGGCCACCCCGATCTAAGGCCAATAGGCCCCAAACCTTGCGACCATCAGAAGTGGATATATCCACTGAGAAAGGACAAGATTATAGGACCTGTGTAGGGAGTTGTTGCCTTGCTGATTTCCTAGTCGCCATGGACGGATTTGAAGATTTCGGGTGCTCTTCAACAACACTACCAGAGCCTTGGATTTTTTAAGGGAAAGAGTGAAAACGACTCCTCAACCTGGTGTAGCTTTTAAAATAATCAAATGGGGGGAGAGGGAGGGTCATGTCTTCAATGTGATTAATGGCCATGAGTGGAGTATTCGGCCAACAGAATTTTCTACATTCAGCCACTAATGTGGCCGGGAAAAACCTTTTTATCTCCTCAAACTAATGAGGGAGATGAATCTCCATCAATTGGGAGAGAGATGAGGGGTCAAGTGCATTCAACACCATGAATAACCATTTTCTCTCTCTCCTCCAATTTGAGGAAACTCCAATTTCTCTCTCCTAGTTACCTCCTTCAGAAATTGGATGGCTAATTATGTAATTATTAGACTCCTAAAGCTATTGGGCCGCTCAAATTGGGCTTAGCCTAAGTAGATTGGGCTTGAGCTAGCCATTTCTCCACTTTTTGGGCTTGGCTAACCCTAGCCATTTAAGCCCATCCCTAGGTCATTTTGGGTGATGTGACTGACCCACAGGGGTGTAAATGAGCCAATTGACATCACCCTAGTCAACTTGTGGCTTGGTGTAGCCTAATTAGGTCAACTTTGGCCAATTTGACCTAATTAGGGTTTGGGTTGACCCTTGGTCAACTTGACCTCTTTGGTCGACCCCAATGGGTGGTTAGTGACCCAATGGACCTATTAAAGGGTTAGGGATGTTATGGTGGGGTCCTGGAGTCAAGTTCAAGCTCTAAAGTCAAATCCTAGGGATGCTGCATGAATTGAGTTATTTGCAGAGCAAGGTGATTTCCACCATCATGTCTCGGTTCACTTGGTCTCTTGAGCTTCTTAGGGTTTTGTCATGACCTATTAATGACAAAACCACTCTTAAGGGTCTATTTGTTTGAGGATGTTACACAAGATCTGTCCGGTCTACAGTATCATCCAAAGAAGGGATTGTAGGCACAGGAGCAGGTGACATCAGCTCAGTAGAAGAATCAGAGGAAGTAGGAGAATCAGAAATAGAAGGAGAAGGAAGAGGTACATGCTCTGGAAGAGATGCTGTCACAAGAGGAAAAGAATTAGATTCATTAGAAGAAGGAAGAATAGAGGAAGAAGAAAAGAAAGGTGCATCCTCAAAGAAAGTGACATCTGTCGAAAAATATTGATTACGAACTGTCATTTGTGAATATCTGACCTCATCCAAAGAACTTGGACCACTTATATATGCAGAACTTGATTTTTTTATAGTGGTCATATCCGCTATCATGTCAAACATACATTTTAGGATGATGACCATGTTTCAAACGGAGACAAAGGCTCCGTTTTGGAGGACTTATTTTCACCGGTCAAGCGGTCACGACCGCATGAACCTGACCTTAATTAAGGTCCGGTTCATGCGGTCGTGACCGCTTGAGCGGTGAAAATAAACCCTCTCAAACGGAGCCAAAGAGTAGTCCAATTGAAACATTTACAACAGGGGAAATGAGCGCCTTATTCCAGCGGTACTAAAAACATTTATAGGGTACCCAACAAAATCATAAAGGTCGGGATTAGTATATTTTTTATGGGAATGTCGTGGATATGAATGGACGGTGGTTTTAGGCTTTTAGCAAATTATAAATAAAACGGAAAATAAACTCAATGGATAAAGCTGATGGAAGAATGAAATTTTATACCGAAATAATGAATAGGCAAAGCTTGTTGTTTCCCAACAAATTGACCTATCACCTAACCCATTACATGATGTCTTTGTTTATACTCAATTAAATTTAAAGCAGTAATCTTTTGCTCTAATGTCATTAAAGCCACATCTGTTATAAACTATAGTCTCTTGTGCCCCGCGCGAAAGAACACCCCCCCCCCCCCCCCCCCCCCCCCGCCTTGACCTTGTTCCGTGTCATTAAAGACACATCCGTTATAAACTATAGCCTCTTGTGCCCCGCGCGAAAGAACAACCCCCCCCCCCCCCCCCCCCCCCCCCCCCCCCCCGCCCGCCTTGACCTTGTTCCGAGGTGACGGCGCTCCTGCCGCTCACAAATCCCCAAACGCACCAAAAAAACGGGTGATGTGGGGAACACAATACTGAGGAGTTAGCGACCGGGGGAAGGACCATCACGCCGGGGAAATGCCATGTAAGAGGTATTGTCGCGTAGGGCATAAAGGGTCATATGCATTGTCACTCGTATATGTATTATTTTATATAAAGATACTACAATTTTATTGAATGATTTTGGCTGTACAAGATTCATGGACTGTTGAATCTTACAGATCAATATGTTGTTGGTAGGTCTCATGGAGACGATTAATGTCTATAATAAGAATGCTATGATCCAACGACCATATTGAAAGTTATGATAATAATTTGAATTTAATTAAATTTGGGGTATAGTTTTTTATTTGAAAACACGGACACACATCTGCTGACGCAATGTAGAGAGCAAAATTTGCTTCTAAGGCTCTTTGGCACTGTGGTGGCGGTCACGAACACGGGATTAAATTGTCGTTTGTTGACTGTTAAAATTTTCTCAACGTGATCTGCAAGGTAGCGCAAACGCCAAATTAATATATTCGGCACTACCCAGTTCTCACGTTGAACTAGCGGAAAATCTAGTAACAAGGTTAATCCCAACAAACAATGGAAGCACAAGCAGATCTTTTATACATTCACTTTTTTACAACACGAGGCATACATAGAGAGACATGATTTCGCTAGTATAAACAGCTGTAAACAGAAACCACCAAAACCCAAGCCGGGCGGACAGTACCGGAGTCCGCCGAGACCGCCGAGGTCGCCGAGACCGCCCGAACTAAGCTGCAATCCGCCGAATAGCCACGGAGTCCGCCGAAGCCGCGAGGCCGCGCAGACACACCGTTATTCGCCTCCTGCTGAATCTGAACTGAGGAACACCCTCTACCCGTCTGAAGTCGCCGGACAGGTTATTGAAGCTGGCAAAGTTGAAACAGATTTAACAAGCCGCAGAGCGACCTCCTGCTGAATCCGCAGATACCGCACAACTTCCAAGTACTTGACCGAAGTCAAAGCCAAACTCCTGGCTCCTTGAAGCTACCCGCCCGACCTGCATACAACAAACCGTCAGCCCTGAATCAATCCCCGCGGACAGACAAACTAAGACCGCAGCCCCTTTCCCAACCCAACTTACTGTTCACTCAAGTTACTGTAGATGTGCCAGGGGGGGTCCTATTTATAGGCGAGGTGAGGAGTGTGGTCACCGCCCTAGAGATAGCGACACCGCCCTAGCCCGCGCGATAGCAAAACACTGTCCTCCGAGTCCGCAAGGACTTAGCCGGATACCAAGTAAAACCGCCAGGAGCAACACAACGTTGACGAACCCACTTCAGTCCGCCTAAGCTATGCGGAGAAGGCATCAGCCCGCAAAGCCTCCGACTACTGCAGGACAGCAACCCCCTTTAATGGCTGTCCGCATAAACCCGAGACAGTCCGCAAGACTCAAGCCTCAATCCGCCACAAGTCCACGACCAAAGGCAGATAGCAAGTCCGCCCGGTCAACAGCGGACTTGGCGGATACGGCGGACACCATGGTCTTGGCACAGAGTGTGACCAAGTCCAAAACCATCAAAGGCCAATGCGAGCATGGCGGACATAAACTCTCGTCCGCCAAACACCCTAGCACAGACCGCCAGCAGTCCGCCAGCCACTCGCACAACTGCCCAACGCAGCAGCCATCTCCCGGACTCCACACACCAGTCCACCAACGACCTCCACAGCAAAGCACCTGCTGTAACACCAGAGCTCGACAAGGCCTCAGCCAAGCTCTAAGCCCAGTCCGCAACAGCCCACACCGCGGACACACTAGTCCGCAGATACCAGACCGCATAATCCGCGGACTACTTGCATATAACCCGCTCAGAAGAACAGTCGGCTTCCACTAGACTTTCCACCAGACCGCACACAACAGTCCGCCCAGTCCGCCTAGTCCGCCAATGCTGTCTGCCCAGGCCGCCCGGCCTGTCCCGTCAACCACTTCCCAAATTTCAACACTCACCCTTGAAGTGGGAAGTGTAGACCAAACCCAGCAAGCTGCGCAATCGCTCAAAGGGCCCCTTGTACAGTGGCTTTGTGAAGATGTCAGCAAGATTATCTTCACTCCGAACTTGCCCGACTAGCAGAGACCCCTCCAACACCTTCTCCCTGATGAAATGGTGATCAGTCTCTATATGCTTGGTCCTGGCGTGACACACTGGATTGTTAACAAGTTTGAGAGCACTCTCGTTATCACCCCGGAGTAAATACGGCCCTTGCACTTCTTCATAAACGTCCTCTACAAGCCTCCTCAACCAGATGGCTTCCCGAGCAGCCAACGCCGAAGCCTTATACTCTGCTTCTGTAGTTGAGACTGATACCGAGTCTTGCTTCTTGCTACACCACGAGATGCTAGCTGAACCGCAAGTGAACACATAACCTGAAGTAGACCTTCGATCATCTGAATCACCGCCATAGTTAGCATCCGTGTACCCAAGCAATGCAAACTCCGAGTCCCTTCCATAGAGGAGTCCCATGTCAGAAGTCACCTTGACATACTTTAGAATACCCTTTGCCGCCACTAGATGAGATTGCCTTAGTTCAGCCATATACCGACTTACTCGGACAACAACATAAGCAATGTCCGGCCTTGTAATCGTTAGGTAAATCAAGCTCCCAACAAGAGCTCTGAACACCAAAGGATCATGAAGAACCCTTCCCTCATCTCGTCGAAGCTTCAGCCCAGGTTCCAGTGGAGTAGATCACTTCTTCCCTTCGCCCATGCCGAACCGCTTCACAATGCGATCAGCATACCCTTTCTGGCAAATGAGAACCCAGCACTCCTTCCTCTCCACTTCAAGACCGAGAAAGTGATGCAACTCTCCCAAGTCTTTAATCTCGAAGCGTATAGCAAGCTCTGCCCTGAGCCTTGCTACTTCCCCCTCTGAATTTCCTGTGATGATCATGTCATCCACATACAGCAGGACCAAGACTTGTAGCTCCCCCTTCTTCTTGACGAACAAGCTTGAATCCGAGTTGGAAGCAAGGTATCCACAGAATTACAAGTACTCTGCAATCTTCCCATACCACGCTCTAGGAGCTTGCTTCAACCCATAGAGAGCCTTTCTGAGTTTGCAGACATAGTCTGGATGCTTTTCAGAGACAAAACCAAGCGGCTGATCCATGAAGATGTCCTTGTCAATATCTCCGTAAAGAAAGGCATTCTTCACATCGAGTTGCCACAACCTCCATCCCTTGCTAGCAGCCAAGGCGATCACCACTCTTACTGAAGTCATCTTCGCAACTGGACTGAATGTCTCCTCATAGTCTTCTCCATACTGCTGTGAGAATCCTCTAGCGACCAGGCGAGCTTTGAACCTATCAATGCTCCCATCAACCTTCTTCTTCAACTTATACACCCACTTGCAAGTAACCGGAGTAATGTCATCAACCTTGGGCACAAGATCCCAGGTTTCATTCTTCTTCAGAGTATCAATCTCTTCTTTCATGGCACCTTCCCACTTCTTCACTCCAGTGGCCTCGTTGAAGTTTGCAGGCTCTTGCTCATCCAGAGCACCTGCAAAGAAGCAGTAGACAAAGCTCACTGCATTCCCATCACAGTACCGAGCCGGTGGCTTAACAACCCTCTTCGATCTCCGAAGGGTCGGCTCCTTACTGTTGGGTACATTGGTTTAAATGTACCTGATTTGAAGAATCCTCAACCTACTCAATGATATACATCAAAATGTATTTGATGTGTTTTGAGTTGTGTTGTGCAGGTTAAGTATTAGCAGGGAAAGCAGAAAAGATTCTAAGTACATGTGTCGACACCCAGAAGGAAAGTGTCGACACTTAAGAAGACTTTTGTCGACACCCAGAGAAGCAGTGTCGACACTTGGAGTACTTGTGTCGACACCCAGAGAAGCAGTGTCGACACTTGGAGTAGTTGTGTCGACACCAGGGATGCAGAGTCGACACCAGATAGAAAGTGTCGACACAAGGAGCTGTGTCGACACTCAATGAAGAAAAGTCCAGAGAATCTGTGTCGACACTTAGAAGAAGTGTCGACACCCAGAGGAACTGTGTCTACATCAGAAAGTTTCGACACTTGGAGGATGTGTCGACACTCAGCAAAAGTCAGCAGAGTCTAAGTATAAGTTTTGACACCCAGAGGAATGTGTCGACACACAGCAGAAGACTCTGCACTTGAAGAAAGTGTCGACACAAGAAAGAATGTGTCGACACTCAGCAGAAGACTCAATACATGAAGAAAGTGTCGACACAAGGAGCTGTGTCGACACTTAGCAAAGTTCAACAAAATTCTAAGTACAAGTGTCGACACAAAGGGGAATGTGTCGACACTCAGCCAAAGTCTCAACAAAAGAAGAATGTGTCGACACAAGGAGAAGTGTCGACACTCAGAAAGTATCAACATAGAAGACAAGTGTGAAAGGGGAAACTAGATCAGATATACTCTAGAGGGGGGGTGAATAGAGTATATGGTGCTTTTTAAAACACAAAGAAAACTTTTGCAAAGCTTTACAACAATTGTTGTAATAAGTGTAAGCAGGGAAGCAGAAATAAAACTAATCACAAACTAAGCTATGCAGAAACTAAGCACAAGAAAAGCTAGGCCAGAAACAAAAAGAAAACAGGCAGAACCAGATGACACAAGGAAATATAGTGGTTCCCCAAACTTGGGTACATCCACTCTTCTACCACCCTAGGTAGGAATCCACTGCAGGATGAGTTGATCAGGTGTCCTGGGCACCAATGAGCTTTTGATAAGGTGCTCAAAAACCAAAACAGATTTTTTGATCAGGTGTCTTGCCACCAATGAGCTTTTGACAAGGTGCTCAAAAACCAGATTCAAACTTTTGAAGGGAGTTTGAAAAATCCTTTACAGAGTGGGGGTGAGAGAGTGATGGCAGTCTTCTCTTTTCTCAAACAACTGAGAAGACTAAGTGGATTGATTTCAAAGCTCCCCCTGAGTCCTTGATCTTCAGGAAGAAGAGCTTTGCTTGAGGGTGATAGGCCTTCAGATGTAGAACTCCAGCAATAGATGATTTCAGCAAGCTGAAATGTTGAGTGTCTGGAGTCTTGAAATGATGTTGGCCTTGAACACTTTGAGAGCTGAAGAGATCTGAAGATTTGTTTGAAAGCTTGATCTCTCTGATGAGTGTTCTTCAGAATTCTTGTTGACAGAAGATTGAGAGAGTCTGTGTATTCTGAGTTGTGTCCTCTCTCTTTTTAATCTCTGTATTTCTTCTCTATTTCATTCAAAAACATTCTGTCTTTTATTCTCTGTGTCTGAATAGGATATTACTCTGTCAAAGATAGCCGTTGGTCTGCATTGATTACAGCCTTAATTGCATAATTTCTTCTAAAGGAAAGTCCACAGATTTGTTCCTTGAAAAATCTCTTGAAACTTGCTCCAGAAGTAAATGAAAACGGCTGGCAGATCTTCTGAATTAAATGCAGAATAACTTCTATCTGATTTGAATTTGAATTCTGAAAGATAACTGAAGTCGTCGAACTGAGCTATGCTATCGTCGAGATGAGCTCAGCGACCTGGAAACTGCAAGCAGCAACATAATCGTCGATCTGAGCTCAAAGATCATCGAACTGAGCTCAGAGATAAGGATCCAGTGCAGAGTCAAAATCGTCGACCTGAGCTCACCGATCGTCGAATGGAGTTCGACGATATTGCGAAGTTGAGCTCAGCGATCGTCGAGTGGAGCTCGACGATATTATGAGGTTTGAGCTCAGCGATCGTCGAATGGAGCTCGACGATCTGCAGAAGTTGAGCTAGACGATCGTCGACCGGAGTTCGACGAATCGTCGTGCTAAGCTCGACGATTTGACTTAGTCTTCGGAAAAACTTTGGTCTTCAAGGCAGCTTCCAAACCTAGACTCCTGATCCCTTAGACTCAATTCTAATTGACCTATTAAGCTATACAGAAGGTCAAACACAGATTCCTAGAGACATAGTGATCCTGACACAAATTAGTAATAGGGTGTTCCAACAATCTCCCCCTATTTGGGTTAGGAAAACTATTTACAGACTTTTGAAAATCAAACAACATCATACAATCAGAAAAACACAAAAACAACAGTAGCCAGACATTACAGAACCATCACACAGATATATATATATATGATATCCAGAAATCAGTCAGAAAAACCAAGAAATGTCACCTTACAGAGTTACTTTTTCTCTTTGCCTTTTACCATCTTGATTTCTCTGTTAGGATCTAAAGCTTGTTGTTTGGATCTGGTGTCATCAGCTGCACCCAAATAAATTTGCTTAGAAGCCCTGGGAACCACTGCAGCTGGATGCAACTCCATGTACCTGTCTGCATCAAAGAACTTACTGGAGGCATATCTTTCTAGTTCTTTCTGTCTTTGTTCTGACATTGTAGATATATTGGAGGTGTCCAGGCCTTGCTCTTTGGCTTTCTTGATCTGGTCTAAAGCAGCCAACTCTTTCATTCTAGCAGTCCAAGCAACAGGATTCTTCTCAGGGTCCTCAAATGGAACAGGTGGCTCATACCTGTTGGAAGAAGTATCTTGAGGAGTCCTGGCAGTCACAGTTTCTCTGAGCTTATAGGGGAATGGACCTGAAGTTGTATCAGAAGGAACATGTCCTCCCCTGGAATAAGGGTGCTGCCTGGAATGCCCTTTGGAGTAAACCTGAGTCTCTCTTTGATTTCCCCTGTATCCTCCCCTTCTAGAGTAAGAGCCCCTAGACTGGCTTTCTCTTTGATATGTTCTAGCATGAGGTTGGTAGGGAGCCTGGCTTCTAGCTGGGCCTGAACTTGCAGAGCTGCCACCTGCACCTGCATCAGGTGGAGGTGGTGGAGGAGGATGAGGGTGCTTGAGCTGAGTGGAACCTTTCTCATACTTCCTTTTCTTCTTCATAGCCTTTAGCTGATTCTTAGAGAACTGCATCCAATGCTCAGAAATTGGGCAGTTGTGCAGAATATAGTAAGGAACATCATTATCATCTCTAACTTTGGCAGGTGGAACCCTCTTCAATGCCTTACTTCTTGCCTTCCTTTTCCTTACAATGGTGGCAGAGGAATCATCAGAAGCAGTGTTGTAATCCTCAGATTCAGAACTCTGTGCATCATATAAGACATCAATCCTTTTCATCAAATTTTCTTTCAGTTGAACAGCAGCAGATGGGGCAGAAGCAGAAGCAGAAGGAGCAACAGAGACAGATACATCAGCAGACAAAACAACAGGTACTGGAGCAGCAGTAGAAGCAACATTGGTTATTTCAGGAATTATGGCAGCAGCAGGTTCAGAACCAACAACAACATCTACAGCAGGCTCAAAAACAACAGCCTCTGTCATCAGAGAATCCTGAGAAATGAACTCATCAGCAGCAGTTGGAACATTGTCCTCTTCAGCAGCAACAACAATTTCAGAAGTAGATACAGCCTTGTCTTCAGCAGCAGCAGCAGTAACATCATCAGAAGCAACAGTCACTGAATGAATAAAAGCAGAAATGATACTGGGGTCACAGCATGAGAAGGGCACCAGAGCCTTGGACAGATCTTCAGGGGGCTGGACAACATTGGGCTCTGGGAGGTAGCTGAAGTATGTAGTATCAAATGCAGAGAGCAAAGACCCTAGGTCAATTGCTAAGACTGCAGTAGGCACAGCAGGAGCAGCAGCAGCAGCAGGAGCAGAAGCAGAAGCAGCAGCAGCAGCATGAAGGCTGGCTTCATAAGGCATCTCCCCCTTCCTGGATGCAGATACCTCTGTATCAAGGCACACTGCTGGTGGGGCTGCTTGAGGAATGAGGGAGGAAATCCTGGCAGACAGGGCTGCCACTGACTGTTGTAGAGGAGCTAAGGAGGCCTCCATGAGAAGAGAGAGCCTGGGGGCCAGTAGCTCATACAACTTGTCAGCTAGGGCTGGCAGATCTACATGCTCAATGGCAGGAGCAGAGGTAGAGGGAATTGGGATGGCTGAGGATGCTGGAAGGGGAGTGCTGGATGGTGAAGGGATAGAGGGCTGAGGTGTGGGAATTGTGGAGATGGAGGACAAGGGTATAGAGATGGATGGAGTGAATGATGGTTGGTCAAGGATGTGGTGGAGGAGATCTTGGAAAGATGTTGAGGTGGAGGAGAAGTCTGGAGGAGAAGAGGGGGAATCATCCATGTAGGATTCATCCAGAAGGGTGAAGGATGGTATGGATGGGGATGAGGTGACATCTGGAGGTGGATATGAGAATAATGGGTGGAAGTGGTCAACTGGAGGTGATGAAGTGGTTGCTGGGGATGGAAGAGAGGTTAGAGAAGGGCTGGAGATTGTAATGGGAGATGAGGCTGGAATGGTGGATGGAGCTGGAGGTAGGGTTGAACTTGGAGGAGGAGGAGAAGCAGCACTAGCAGCAGGCAGGTTCTCTGCAGGGGCAGAGACCTGGGGGGGAGTGACTCTGTGAGTCCTGGTGCCTGAAGGGGCAGCTGAAGAGGGCCTGCTGGGCTTGCTAATCTGCCTGTCCCATTTGCCAAAAAGGGCACAGGAGAGTCTCTTGGAGGCATTGATATGCACTCCAGAGGAGACTAGCAGAGCAGGGCACTTAGCCTGAAGGAAAACTCCAAAGATTCTTCCAAAATTTACAAAGCTTTTATTTATTTTCTTCTTTATCAGGTCAAAGAAGACCTCTCCCCAATTCAGACTTTTCCTATCTACCAGAGCTCCCATGAGGCAGAGCTGATGTCTGGAGATGGTGTCATGTGCAGAATGTTTGGCCAACAGGACCTTGCCTACAACATCTGCCAGAAACCTGTATTCAACTGACAGGTTCCTCTTAAACAATTTGCTAGGGTTTCCCTCAGGATGACCCATCCTGGCAAGTATATCAGTAAACTCTTCTCCAGAAAGTTCAGCAGAGTCATCTCCATTTCTAAAACCAAAAACCTCTGTTAAGAATGTTGGGGTCAGAGGTACCTGGGTGCCACCAATAGATCCAACTATGGTGTTGTTGTCAAGGTTGTGTGCAGTATATACCCATTCCTTTATTTCATCTGAGGCAAGTTTGATTCTTGTGGTCATGAGGGCAGACAAATGTTGATCCTTGAAGAGACTCAGGATGTCCTGGAAGATTTGATCAGTGGTGTTGAAGGAGTCCAAATCGATGTCAAACCCTGCATCAAACTTCATGGCGGCGAGGACAGCAACTGAGACGGCCATGGTACCTGCAAAAACTTAACAAACAAAACGACCAAGGTAGAACTGTTTGGAGGGAAGAAAATTTCTGCAGAGAAATTGAAAGCGCAAGAGAGAACGACGGCGAAAAATGAGTTTTATATTAGGGTTCGACGCAGAATTGGAAAGATCGTTGAACTCAGTTCGACGATCGAGGCTTCTAAAGGAATCTGAAGAGACTCCAACATCGTCGATCTCCGTTCGACGATCTTGGGAAGCGTCGAGCTTCGTTCGACGATCGTTCAGGGAACAAAATCGTCGAGCGCCGTTCGACGATCGTTGACCGAAGGAGACAGTTCATGCTGTCTGAGGGGCGCTGAACTCAGTTCGACGATTCTGGAAATCGTCGATCTCCGTTCGACGATCTTTGGGGAAATCGTCGAGCGCAGTTCAGAGATCAGAAAATCCTAAATACTAAGAAAAATCAGAATTTTGCCTAGTCTTGGTCCATTTTTAGCTTTCAAAATCTTGGGGATTATTTAAGACTTCCTCCATCTAACATTCCTAACTGATTTAGGAAGAAGGTGTGTTTCTTTTCATCCAAAGGCTTGGTGAAAATATCTCCCCTTTGTAAATCAGTTGGGATATATTGCAGTTCAATTTTATTCTTTTCAACATTGTCCCTTAAGAAATGATGCCTAATCTCTATGTGTTTTGTCCTACTATGGAGGACTGGATTTTGAGCTATGGAAATAGCACTTGTATTGTCACAAAAGATTTTTGACTTCTCTAAGTTGTAACCATAGTCTAGGAGTTGATTTTGAATCCACAATATTTGTGAACAACAACTGCCTGCAGCCATATATTCAACTTCAGCAGTTGAAGTTGACACAGATGTTTGTTTCTTACAAAACCAGGAGACAAGTCTATCACCAAGGAACTGACAAGTTCCACTGGTGTTTTTCCTGTCAATTCTGCATCCAGCATAATCAGCATCAGAGAATCCAGTTAACTCAAATGCTGAATCTTTTGGATACCAGAGACCTAGATTTGGACAACTTTTAACATACCTAAGAATCCTCTTTACTAATGTTAGGTGTGACTCTCTAGGGCTAACTTGGAATCTAGCACATATACATGTAGCAAACATTATATCTGGTCTACTAGCTGTAAGATACAGTAAAGAGCCAATCATTGCTCTATATGTTGTCTGATCAACAGGTTTCCCATGTTCATCAGCATCCAGTACAGCATTGGTAGGCATGGGTGTTTTCATACAAGATGCCTCAGACATACCAAATTTCTTAACCAGTTCATTAGCATATTTGGTTTGAGAAATAAAGATGCCTTCAGCATGTTGTTTGACTTACAATCCTAGGAAGAAGGATAGCTCACCCATGCTACTCATCTCAAATTTAGAATGCATTAGGTTAGAAAACCTTCTGCACAATTTTGAGTCAGTAGAACCAAAGATGATATCGTCTACATAAATTTGTACTAGTAGGGTATTGGACTTATGGGTTCTAATAAAAAGAGTTTGGTCTACTCTACCCCTTATAAAACCATTTTCCAAGAGAAAGCATGCTAGGGTCTCATACCATGCTCTAGGAGCTTGCTTGAGACCATATAATGCTTTATGTAGTTTGAATACATAATCAGGGTGAGTTGGAGAGATAAAACCTGGAGGTTGTCTGACATAGACTTCCTCTTTGATGTCTCCATTTAAAAAGGCACTCTTGACATCCATCTGATAAACCTTGAAGCCTTTGTGAGCTGCATAAGCTAGAAATATTCTGATGGCTTCTAATCTTGCAACAGGTGCAAAAGTCTGGTCGTAGTCAATTCCTTCTTCTTGAGAATATCCTTGGGCAACTAGCCTTGCCTTGTTTCTTATTATTACTCCTTGATCATCCAGTTTATTTCTGAATACCCATTTTGTTCCAACAATGGAATGATCCTTTGGCTTTGGCACTAGTTCCCATACTTTGTTCCTCTCAAATTGATGCAACTCTTCTTGCATGGCAATGATCCAGTGTGGATCTTGCTCTGCATCTTGAATGGACTGAGGCTCAATTTGAGAAAGGAAGCAGGTGTACAACAAGTTTTGGTTGACCTGATTTCCGGTTTGCACACCAGCTGAGATTTCTCCAATTATTTGGGAAATTGGATGGTCTCTTGATGTTACTAAATCAACAGGGGGTGTTGATTGTTCACCAACCTGTGTCGTTGTTTCCTCTTGTGGTACAATAACTGGCTCTTCAAGTTGGGCTTCAATGTGTTGAGCATTCCCTTCATCTTCACTGCTTTCATTCTCTTGAGCAACCTGTAACTTGTTCATATCTTCAACTAGAGAGTGTTCCTACAAAGGTTCTATGGTAGAAGAGATCTTCTCCTTGAAAGACATGTTAGTTTCATCAAAAGAAACATGAACAGATTCCTCAATTTTCAATGATGATTTATTATATACCCTATAGGCCTTGCTGATCATGGAGTATCCCAAAAACACTCCTTCATCAGCTTTGGCTTGAAATTTTGCTAAATATTTCTTATCATTATTGTGAATATAGCAAGTGCAGCCAAAAATTATGAAATAGTCAACTTTAGGTTTCTTCCCCTTGAGTAATTCATAGGGAGTCTTTCCCTTCAGTTTATGTATTAGACTTCTGTTCAGCACATAGTTGGAGGTGTTCACTGCCTCTGCCCAGAAGGATAGAGGTAGATGAGCATCTGACAACAATGTAGTGGCAGATTCAATAAGGGTTCTATTTTTCCTTTCAGCTACCCCATTTTGTTGAGGAGTTCTAGGAGCTGAGAAAGTATGTCTGATCCCTTCACTCTGACAGAACTCTTGCATAAGAAGAGAATCATACTCTGTCCCATGATCACTTCTGATCAGTGCAATGTGAGTATTGAACTCAATCTTTATACATTTGAGAAACTCTGTCAGACACTTAAAGTTATCAGACTTCTTCCTTAGAAAGAACACCCAAGTGAATCTAGAGAAGTCATCTACAATCACTAAAGTGTAGGATTTCCCTCCTAGGCTTTGTACTGTGATGGGTCCAAATAGATCCATGTGTAACAGATACAATATCCTAGGTGAATCACTCTTATTAAGTGACTTGAAACTGTTTTTAGTTTGCTTGCCTAATTGACAAGCCTTGCAGAGTCCTTCCTTCTTGTAGGGGCCAGAAGGTAGTCCTCTAACAAGGTTGTCCTTGGAGAGCCTAGCAATAGTTCTAAGGTTTAGGTGTCCTAATCTCTTATGCCATAAAACATTTGGTCTACAGACTGAGTTGAATAAACAGATATCTATAGTAGTTGAAAGAAAATCTACTAGGTAGATGTTACCTTTCCTTTTACCTGTCAACACATTTGTGTTGTCCTCTGACTTGATTTTGCATAAGTTTTTGCTGAAGGTCACCTGGTAGCCTTCATCACATAGCTAACTGATGCTGATTAGGTTGTGCTTCAGTCCTTCCACATATGCTACCTTCTTGAAGGTTACAGAACCAATCTGGACTGCTCCATAACCTTTAGTTTGTCCAAAATTGGAGTCACCAAAGATAACTTTGGGTCCAAGCTTGGCTCTAAAGGAATTGAGGTTGTCCTTATTCCCTGTCATGTGCTTAGAGCACCCACTATCCAAATACCATTGCTGGTTAGATGTTGGATAGGTCTTCACCTGCACATGAAACAATTTACTTGTTTTTGACCCAGTTTACCTTGGGCCTAGGTTGATAACCTTTAAATTCAGAAATGAAAGACATCCCTGGCTGACTCTTATATCCTTCAGGATGATATCTCCTTGGAGGTAAAATCCATTCAGTATAAGGGTTGAAGGTTTGGGATGAAGAACCCTCAGGGTTCAATTTTGACTTGCCATTGAAAAAATTTCCAAAGCTCTGACCTCTGTTCGACGATCTTGGAGCTGAGTTCGACGATCTTGGGTCAGATCGTCGAGCTCCGTTCGACGGTCGACTATAGCTGAGGTCAGGTATATGGGATCGTCGACCAGCGTTCGACGATCTTAGCTTAGATCGTCGATCAGCGTTCGACGAATTGTCCTGAGATCGTCGAGCAGCGTTCGGCGATCGTCGATCTTCATTCGGCGATTGTCGATCTCCGTTCGACGATTTGTGCTGGATTTTAGTTTTCTGAGGCAGATCAGAATTTTTTCTGGCAACCTCTACAACTCCCTTTCCCTTGTCAGAAATGAACTTGATAGGGGTTGTTAGAACAATAGGTTCGCTGGATGAGGCACCCAAGCCCAGTGTACTGTTGAATCTTGAGTTCACTGTGCTTGTGATGTCCATCAGCTTGATGCTTCTCCCATTGAGAGATTCTTCAAGCTTCTTGGCCTCAGAGAGTTCACTCTTCAGTGAAGCTATCTGTTCCCTATAGTTCTCCAACTCCTGAGAGAGTTTGAGGTTTTCTGATTTTAAACCACTTTGTTCAGATAATTGATTTCTGAGAGAGATGATCTCTTTCTCAGACTTTAGCAGGTCTAAACATAGTGCTTTAAATTCAAGTTTAAAATCTTATGAAGTAAAATCAAAAGAGCTGATTACCTGATCTTCTTCAGGTTGAGTCTCTGAGTTTGACTCTGACTCCTCTTCTTCTGAGTTCTGTTGTGAGGCATTGATTGCCATCATGCAGAACTCCTTTTCCTCTGCATCATCCTCATCATCACTTGAGCTGGAAGAGGCTTCTGACTCCTCTTCAGTCTCACTCCAGGATTCAGCAACAAATCCTTTCCTTGTGTGCTTATTTCTGCTGGAGGAAGGTTTGCTACTTCCATTCCTTTTGGAGTCCTTCTCCTTTCTTCTTTCTTTTCAGTTATCAAACTGGTGACCTCTTCCCTTAGGGAAACACACTCACCCTTAAGGAATTTTACTTCCTTTTTCTCAGCCTTCAATCTCTTTCGGCACTCCTCGAAAATGTTGAGTAGAAGCTCATACTTCTCGAGGAGCTCAGCTTCACGGGCCGAAAGGCTATCCTCAGGTTCATCATCCTGATACTCAGGATCAGAGTCAGAGTCAGAGAGAGGGGTGTGAGCTTTTACCTTCCCAGTAAACGGGGGGCATTCTCCTTCTGAGTCAGAGCGACCCACCAGCCCGAAGTAGGCTTCCTCATCATCACTGGAGTCTGAGGAATCAGACTCACTCAGTGTCTTTGGCCTTTTGGCGATGTAGCTCTGCTCCTTCTTCTTATCTCTAGATGATTTGTGCTCCTCTTCTTTCCCTTTTTCTCTCTTGCCTTGATAGCAGTCGGCCACGACGTGTCCTGGCTTATTGCATCCAAAGTAAATAATGTCAGCGGAGCGATGTTTGTTCGGTCTAGATGCATACTTGTCAGAAGAATAATTTTTCTTTTGATGCCTGGAAGAGGAGCCGTCTCTCTTTCTTTGATTCCTCATCTTGAGGAACTTCTTGAACACTCGAGTGATGAGGGAGAAATCCTCCTCCGACAGTTTTGAGCTGGAGGAGCATGGCTCGGAGTCCTCCTCCTCATCCGTTTTCCTGGCATGGTATGAAACCACACCCTTGCCTTTTCTGGAGTGACTGGCTTTTAGAGCAACAGTCTTTTCTTTGGCTGCCGCCTTCTTTGCTTCTTCTTCTGCTTTTCTAGTGTTCAGCTGAAGCTCATAGGACATCAGCTTTCCAAACAGAATTTGTGGATCAGTTTCTGCTAGTCTGCCAAATTCTCTGATGGCGCAGATCTTTGTGTCCCATTCCTTAGTAAGGGACCTAAGAAATTTGTCATTGAGTTCACCATTAGTGAACACTCTTCCGTATCCCTTGAGGGCGTTGACGATCTTTAGGAAGTTCTTGTAGGTGACTCCGATCTCTTCCTTAGGCCCTTGTCTGAAGGCCTCATATTTTTGGTTCAGGAGGGATCTCCGATCATCCCTCACTTTATCCGTGCCCTCCATTAGGATGATCAGGCACTGTCAGATCTCATGTGCTGTCCTGCAGTTGCTGAAGTTTTGCATCATTGAGTCATCAACTGCGCTGACCAGAATGTTTCGTGCCTTCTTGTCAAGTCCCACTAGCACCATCTCGTCCTTGTCCATTTCAGAAAGTGTCTTCGGCACCTTCTTGGTGGGATCAATGGTGGAGGCCTTAGTGGGGACATAAGGTCCCTCCTCCACGATCATGAAGAGTCGAGGATCAACTGCTTCCATGTAGAACCTGATCCTTTCCTTCCAGATAGGAAAGTTGAGCCTGGTGCACACTGGGATCTTGCCGGAGAACTTGAGCCCGTCCATAGTAGATGTTTGTCTTCTTCTTGACACTAGGGGCAGGATTCAACTTAAGGTGTTAACCTTTTTGATGAGTAACCTGCCTCTGATACCACTTGAAAGTCCACCTAGTGTCAACTATGTTCACCTATGTGGGGGGAATAGGTGACGTGAAGCGTATTTGCGGAATTTAAGACGGTACCTGCACAATAAAAACAAACAGCACAGCACACAGAATACACAGGCAATTTATAGTGGTTCCCCGACTTGGGTACATCCACTTTCCCCCTTCGACCTATCTCCCAACAAGGGACGACTCGGTCACTTCTCCAACAGGATTGAAATCCAATCCTTGCACTATCGGAAGGAACGCTTCCACACGTAGGAGTCAACACTCCCACAAACCGGGTTGCACTCAACCCTTACAACACGGAATAATCGTTCCTTTACAATAAAAGTAAAATAGAATGTACACGAGATACAAACTTCGTTGGGAGACTACGGTGTTCCTCTTCGTTCGACGACGTGTTCGTGAAGTCAACGAAGAATCTACAACCTTGATCTCTCTTGGAAAGGATCTCCCCGGAACCGGCGGCGGCAAGACGAGCGGCGGCTTGCTTCGGGATTGGCGGCTATGATGATTAGCGGCTGCTGAACTTAGAGATCCAATCTTCATAGCGAAGCTAGCTTGGTCTTCCAACGGTCACACGAGGATCGGTCGTCTCGATCGAATCGGATGGGGAAGTTATTCCTGATCAACAAATCGAGAGACAAGAGATCTCTGGATAGACACGTGAGACTCAAAGCTTTGATATGCTTCTGTCGCCGGAGATCGAGAGGAAACGCGATCAACAGCGGCGTCCAAATAGCGCGAGCGGCGACGGTGGCGGAGGAGCGATTTCGCGATTTTAGGGTTTCCTCTTGCTCGGCTTCTTTCTGTCTAGGTATTCCGTTCAAAATACCCGTATATATATACTGTAGACGCCTTCAAAAATGACCGTTGTGGGACCCACAAGCAGAATCCCTAAGTCCCGGTCCAGAACCTTAACAGCGGCAGAATCCGATTCAGGAAGTTCCAGAAAAACGCCCAAGTCAAAATCGGTGAGAATCGAAGGTGATTCTCGCCGAGTCGCCGAGAATCAAAGGTGATTCTCGACGATTCGGCGAGAATCAAAGATGATTCTCGTTGAATTTGCCTTGGTTGCACGCACTGCAAATCTGATTCACTTCAAATCTGATTGACTTGATGTCTTGGGCTAGATAAAATTGTAGTGACTTATGCCCCTCATCCACATACTTTTCCAGAGCTTGCCTTTGCTCATCCAGCTTAAGCTGCATTGCCACCATCACTGAACTGTAATCAGTTGATGGGGCAGGCTGTGGTGCAATTGTTTGCAGTGCCTTTTTATAAGTCTGGCTCCTCCTCTTGAAGACTTGAAATTTCCTCTTCTTGGCTCTAACAGCCTCTTCATCTTCTGAAGTAGATGTGCTAGCAATATCAACCCTGTCCTTAGGGCTTGAAGGTAAATCCTTGTCAGTCCTAGGAACCTGCTCAGCATCCTTTGGCACTTCAGGTTCTTTACTTGCAGTTTCTTCTATAATCTCCACATGCTCCCCCTCAATAATTACTTTCTCCCCCTCAGCAGCAGCACTTGCTTTCTCAAAGTCAGTTTGGAGAAGGTCAGGGAACAGTTCTTCTAAAGTAAATTCCTGTTGAGGATGGGGTGGAGAATCTCTTATATCATCAACCACTTGATCAGCAACAAATGTGTCCTCCATGACAACATCCTGAAGTTGACTAAGAATCTGAGGTTGCTGATTAACATCAGATAATGTGTCAGTCATAACTTCATTCTCAATAGAGAAATCTAATTGGTTGATTTCAGTTATTACCTCCAGTATAGTTTGAGCAGCTTATTCACTCTCTAGTGGAGTTGGCTCAACCACCAGTAGAGGCTCCCCCTGGAGTGGATCCAGGTGAACTGGGCTAGCTTGTGGTAGCTCCCCCTGCCTTGGTGCATCATCTTGTCTAGCTGGAGACTGTCCAGCATTTCCAGTTTCTTCTTCATCTGGAGTAAAAACAACTTGCTCTTCAGAGCTGCTTGTGGATTCTTGAGCCACAGGGGCTGACTTCTTCTTCTTTTTCAGGGGTGTGTCCTTTACTGGAGATGGCAGTTCTTTGGTCAGTACTCTTTCCCACCTTGAGAAAATTCTCATATCCATCTTCCTCATGTGATTAATCTTTGAACCTGCAGCTTGGTTCATTACCTCAGGTATACTGCTAGCTAGGTAAAGACTAACTATTCTACCCAGATTTGGCTTCTTCATACTCTCTTTTATCTTCTCAAACACAACTGCAGAACAATCAGTTTCTAGTTTGAAGATAATTCTTGTCATTAGACTGAACATATAAGCAGATATTCTATCATATCCTCCAGGTTTGCTCAGGATAACCTTGCCAACAATTTCAGATAGAAACTTTCCTTGCATATTAATTCCCTTTCTGTTGAAAACAGATCCAATTTTCATTTTGGAGTCCAGTCCACACCATGTTAATGCTTCTCTAGTCTTAAAAGCAGAAATATCTTCTTCTTCCTTAGTTCTTGGTAGTTGTAGTACCTTTCTCAAACTCTTAGGAGAGACCTTCACCTTTGTCCCATGAACTCTTGACTTAATCTTGAGTCCTGATTCATCTATTGTTGCTGCATTCAGAAACTCCAGAACCTCCTTCTTCCAGATCTTGATCGGTTCTGAAATAAGAAATTCTAACACAGTCTCTGCTATTAGGGTTATCACGCCTTTGATCTCGTGTTCCGCGTCATCAAATGCGTGTCTCACGAGTTCGTATCCTTCATTCACATTCTCTTCTAGCTTGGGCGCCATTAGGGTTTGAAGAAATTTGAATTTAGAGAAGAGAGATGTCGACACACAAGTTTGGTCTCGAAACTTTGGTGAGCGTGTCGACAAACAATGGCAAAAACCTATTTATACCTTTCTAGAATCGAAGATGAAAGGGCACGTCAAAATACTTAAATTGTGTCGACACTGTTGATAAGTGTCGACACTTACTTATAATGTCTCGACAACTATGTGTCGACACAAGTATAGTCGACAGAATATATGTGTCGACACTTGTTTATGTGTCGATACCACTCAGCTCGACACTTAGTCGAGACTTTACTAGACTAAATCTGTGTAAAGCCTAAGTGTCGACACCACCTTGGATGTGTCGACACCTATACTGCATGTGTCGACACTAATTCTCTGAAGTGTCGACACAGACTTTCTAGATGTGTCGACACCATTTCTCTGAAATGTCGACACCACTTCTCTGTGTCGACACAGACAACTCTGTGTGTCGACACCTTTTTACTTAGCCAATTTTGAAAACTTATTCTAAGTTTATCATCCCTAATTCAATTTTGAATTTATTGAATTTGGTTTCATCTAAAGGCTTAGTATACATGTCAGCTAACTGATTATCTGTATTAAAATACTCTAGTGAAATATCTCCTTTTTCCACTTGTTCTCTTAGAAAATGATATTTTATTTCTATGTGCTTAGTCCTACTATGGGAGACAGGATTATTAGCAATAGAAATAGCACTAGTAGAATCACCAAATCGAGGTGTTCTACTTTCTTGAATACCATGATCTTCTAGCTGATGTTGTATCCATAGAAGTTGAGCACAGTAACTTCCTGCAGCAACATACTCTGATTCTGCCGTGGAGATAGCCACACTTGTTTGCTTCTTGCTACTCCATGATATCAGCCTTCCACCTAGGAATTGACAGGTACCAGTTGTACTTTTCCTATCTTCCTTGCAGCCTGCAAAATCTGCATCTGAATAACCTGTCAGTTCAAAGTCTCCATTCCTAGGGTACCAAAGGCCTAGATAAGGAGTTCCCTTAAGATATCTCAGAATTCTTTTGACTGCTGTCAAATGAGAGTCATAGTAGGGGACAGAACCGTAGACAGACACAGAAAAATGAGCTGTCATAAGTTACGTGTTGTCATATCTATGAGGTGAGGCGAATAGTCCAAAAATTAGTGTGCTCAACATAGTAATATCTACACGCTGAGTCAACGCCAAAGTAGGAACTAATAAAGTGGGCGTGATACAACAACTCAGACTAGGAATACCGGATCTACGTCCTAAAATGTCAACGAATGTGGGCAAATAAATAAGGGGAAGGGTCGGTAAAATCAAACCCAGGATAAAATCCAAATCAACATTAATTTCACCTATCGGTGATAACTTCAATGAACTCTCAGCCGTGGGTAAAACCAAAGAATCATCCAAAATCATCCTTCCCTTAGGTGGTAACTCATCCATAATAACACTTGGGTCATCCTCACTCTCAGACTTCTCAAATAACTCAGATATAATCTCAGTGGGTGCGGTCGTAGGCTCTAACACGATAGGGATACTATCATGAAGAGGGCACTCAATACTAGGGTAAACTGACACAACGCTAGTAGGGCGCGTAATACGCAACGTAATAGTCTCACAGATCAGAACGTAATCATCCCATACATTGTCTTCTAAATCACTAGGGTATCCACTCTCAATTACAGACTCATCAGAATCGTCGGGCATTAATGTACATGTCGGAATACTCTTACCTATGGGTTTATCCTCAGAATCAAGAAATACTACATCAACAACAGAGACTGACTTATTCTCTTGTTTAATGGTAGCCAAATCATCTAACATCTGAGTTCAATGGTACCTAGGGACGTAATGTTCTGTCAGCATGGCCTTCATGTCTGCCCAACCAATACATAATTTACCTTTCTCGGCGCTCAAACATCGTTCCTCATTCAACCAAAATATCTTAGCTCTACCTAACAACTTTATTCTCGCCACTCAGACCATATCCGCATCTGTCCATTTGTACCACTCAAAGTAGCACTCTATTTCCTTAACCCAGTCTAGGAAAACTTGGGGACACCATAATCCATCATAAGTAGGTTCCTGTCTTCTACCATATACGTCATAGTCCATTTTCTAGTGGTGACGTGATAGAAGATTCTACTCGAATCTGGTGCACATGCAATGAAAAAAATGAACCTAGCCCACTAAACTCTAGGAAAGACGGATTTGTTCCCGCTTAGCAGATGTGGTAATAAAATATTATTTTTGATTTTCTGGATGAAAAAAATATGGAGATTATTAAATAATGTTTTAAAAAAAAAATTTGCAGAAAACATTATAGACCACTATTGGCAGACCAGAAATTTGTTTTTTTTTTTGTAATTTTGATAACTAAATGTGTAAGACAAGTGCGTGTCAGCAAAATAATAAAAGGGGGAGGGTGCCAATTGGGAAATTGACGTGAACCTCTCTCTAATACCAAATTTGTGCAGGACCAGGGCTTCGACGGATAAAACTACGCGTGTTGATGCGCGAAAACGGCACAGGGGGCACAGCTAATACGGAGGGGGTGTTTGGTCTTACAGGCTAGGTGAGGAGAAAGGAGAAGGTTGCGGGGGTAGAGGAGAAGGAAGCTTCTGAGTGCTCGAGAGGTGAGCAAACAGCTTGTTCAAGGAGGGTTGCGGGGGTAGAGGAGTGGCTGTTGAGAGCAGAGGCGAGCCTTAATCAACAGAGAGGGATGATCAAGAGAGGAAGATGAAGTTGATCAGGAGCTGTCGAGCAGACAGTAACCGCGGCGGTTGCACTTGCAGGTTGGTTGCCGAGTAGAGCTGAGCTGAGCAGAGGGCAAGGCTTGCTGAGTAGAGAAGCAAAGCTTGCTGAGCAGAGGAGCAAGGCTTGCTGAGTAGAGGAGCAAGGCTTGCTGAGCAGAGGAGCAAGGCTTGCTGAGCAGAGAACAAGCCTTGCGGAGCAGAGGAGCAAGGCTTGCCGAGCAGAGAGCAAGGCTTGCTGAGCAGAGAGGAGAAGAGGGGGCCGCTGGCAGCGACAACAACACACTTCACCTGCCGCGTCCTAAATGCCACTCTTGCGACGGCTTTCCTTTGATTAATAGCGAGAGGTTACAAGCTTACAAGTACACCTTCACAACAAATCATTAAAGGGGTACAATGAGAAGCTGGCGGCTAAGGGAGAAGAAATTGTCAGAAAGCAGAAAAGAGAAGCTGCCAGAGACTAAGTAAAAGAGACTGCAAGCTGCTGGAGGACTGGGAAACTGAGTCAGCATAGTCTGCTGGAAAGCTGCTGGAGAGATGTGGAGGACTGCGTGGACAGGAAATCTGAGTCCGCAGGGTCTGCTGGAAGGTTGATGGAGGACAGCGCGGACAGGAGAACGGAGTCCGCAGGGTCTGCTGGCAAGCTGGTGGACTGCACGGACAGAAAAACGAAGTCCGCAGGGTCTGCTGTTAAGACTTGTCTCCACCTCCAGTCCCCCCCCCCCCAATGAGAGGAATCAGGGGCTATTTATAGGCCCGAGGAAGATCTTCAAAGAGCGTTGCCCAGTGACGTCAGCATGACAACCTGCGCGGACTCTGCAGACTGGAAAATGGAGTCCGCCAGGTAGGCGAAGCAAGATGCAGGGAGTTGAGAACGGACGACGCCCCCTTGCGGGCGGCCTGGGTGGACTCCGGGGGGAGTCCGCCCGGCAGGGCCGGGGCCGCCCCCGAGCGGGCGGCCTGGGCGGACTCCGGTGGGAGTCCGCCCGGCAGGTCGGGCCGCCCCCGAGCGGGCGGCCTGGGCGGACTCCGGGGGGAGTCCGCCCAGCTGGCCGGGCTGCCCCCGAGCAGGCGGCCTGGGCGGACTCCGAGGGGAGTCCGCCCGGCTGGCTGGGCCGCCCCCGAGAGGGTGGCCTGGGCAGACTCCGGGGGGAGTCTGCCCGGCTGGCCGGGCCGCCCCCGAGCGGGCGGCCTGGGCGGACTCCGGGTGGAGTCCGCCCGGCTGGCCGGGTCGCCCTCGAGCGGGCGGCCTGAGCGGACTCCGGGGGGAGTCCGCTCGCCTGGCCGGGCCGCCCCCGAGCGGGCGGCCTGGGCGGACTCCTGGGGGGAGTACGCCCGGCTGAAGGGCAGAGGCCGCCCCGGGTGGGCGGCCTGGCAGGCGGAGGTCGCCCCGGGTGGGCGGCCTCGGCGGACGGCGGCAGGAGTTCGCCGCCCCTCGAATGGCAGGGAGGTCGGAGCCCCTTGGGCGGACTGGGAAGCCGCCCCTTGTGGTGCTGTTGATGGACTCCTGCAAGGAAAAGCCTTGCACGGTTAGCGGGCCTAACCGCATGACCTGCGAGGGTGAGCTATGGGAACAGCCTGCCGTCCCGCAGGGCACGCGGTTGCAAGGGGACCTAGACGGACGTGGAAAACTGTCCGCCTACACTGGGGGCTTGTCGCGATCAAAAGGGAGAATCTAAGGAGCGCGACTAGACAGCTGGTTACCTTGGGAAGGATCGCCGATTTCGGGGTTAATAACGCGCTCTTAGGTTTGACAATAAAAATAAATATCTAGTGTACGGTTTCTCCTCCTAGCACTATCGATAACTCAAGCAATTAATGGCAGTATTTTCAACATCACACAATGCAAAGGGTCACTACCCTTTATATAGATTGAAACTAGGGCTATATGCCAATGTTCGCTCAAGCGAATAGGATCCACACAATCCGGACAATTAGCTATTCAATTTTATTTATCCGCAAACAAATCTCAAACCAAATAAGAGAGGAGCCGGATTAAAATAACGATTCAAAATAAAGTCCAAATCAATCCCAGAAATAATTAATATGAGGGTATACCAAAGCACTTGAACTCAAGGGGAAATCAAGGGTGATGAACCCGATTTCTTCTAGTGTTCATGAGATCTACCCGCTCCAAATTATACGAGAATATTCCGGAAAATAATGCTTGAAATTTCAGATTTAATTAGCATAATTTCAATATAAATCAGGACTAAACACTAGTCTTCTAATTCCACCAATACCTCACAAATTTATGGAAGAAAATCACACAAAGAGGTTTTAGAAAATCATTACCCAATCCCAAGAAGTCCGTCCATAAGATGAGTGGAGGAATCACACACGATGGTGGTTGATCTTCTATTTTCATGCAAACTCCATGGATCCACACCGGACGATGGAGACGCTCTCCATTTTCCTTTTACAAAACACTAGAAGTGGGAGAATATTGAAAACCAAGATATATAAGGAAGTGGTGAGAGAAAAGGTGGTGGAATATTTTTTTTACTCAAGATGATGAGGGGTTGGCGGCTTATGATTAGAGAGGGGATGTCCATTTTTTTCTTGGAATAGGCAGGCTCGGGTTGGAGTGAGGAGGCAGCTAGAGGGTGGTGGAATTGTGGCCGTAATTAAAAGAAGGGGAAAAGTGGTGGTTGGTGGCTAGGAGGGAGGGGTTCGGGTTTGGTGATGAAGGTGGTGGCCTGTTTTGTTGAAAAGGGAGAGGAGGGGCTGATTAGTTGGAGAACTTGTAGACAAAGGAGAAGGAAGAGAGGGAAGAGGAAATAGAGAGGAGGAGGGACATGGCCGACGGCCAAGAGGAAGAAACCTAAGGGGCGGGGCCAAAATTTGAGAGGAGAAGGAGAAGGAGAGGGAAAAAGATATCAAGGATGATTTAGGGATTTCAAAATCTTTTCATTCATTCTCTAAACAATATGACAAATATCATGGCCTATATATAGGCTTACACCACTCCATCTCTTACAATTTAAAATTCAAAATTCAAAATTCAAAACGACACTATGATGGTTATATGCACCCATCATGAAATAAAACAATGCGAAATTTAAATGCATGAAATTAATATACTCTTGATGGTTACAGGCACCCATCATTACATGAAATTAAAATAATAATGAAATGCTTGGAAATAAAAATTCTAAAATATATAATTATAATTATGTAATTTATAATTATATATTTCATTTATTGACGGCGGTGGACGTCGAGCAAAATATGTAGCGGCAGTGGCATGGGCGAAGAAACATCGTGGTAGACTCCCATCATCGAGCTTGCGGCAATGACCGTCCCAATCCACGAACTCTCTATGACGGGGATCCACGGCCGCATCAGCATCATCACCATTAGAACGTCATCAGAACAAAGTGGGTCTAAAGGAACAAGATGGACGAAGACGGTACAATCATAAAGAACAAGGCCAGACTTGTCGCCAAAGAATACAGACAAGAAGAAGGAATCGAGTTCGATCAGACTTATGCTCCAGTGGCAAGGCTGGAGACAATTAGGTTATTCCTAGCATATACAACACTTAAGGGCTTCACTATCTATTAGACGGACGTGAAGTCGGAATTCCTTAATGGCGACATAAAGGAAGAGGTGTATGACCTCCAGGTTTCGTTGATTCTAACTTTCCTGATCATGTCTATCTGTTATTTAAAGCTTTATATGGTTTGAAACAAGCTCCTCGAGCTTAGTACGAGACACTGTCTAACTTTCTTCTTGAGAACAAGTTCATAAGAGGAAATATAGATAAGACATTATTTCGTAGGGATATAAAAGGCAAGATTTTGCTAGTGCAAATCTATGTCAATGACATCATATTTGGCTCTACTGACAACAACCACTGCAAGAAGTTTTCCAAACTTATGCAAGGGAAGTTCGAAATAAGAAGTATTGGAGAGCTGGAGTATTTCTTAGCACTTCAGGTGAAACAATCTGAAGATGGAATTTTCATCTCTCAGACAAAGTATACCAAGGAGTTAATTAAGAAATTTGGAATGGAGAACGCAACCTAAATGAGGACTCCAATGGGTTCAACAATATCTCTAGACAAGGATGAGAAAGGGAAACCTTTTGATGAAACAAAGTACAGAATCATAATTGGATCCTTGCTCTATCTTACTACTAGTAGACCAGATATAATATTTTCAATATGCGTGTGTGCTAGATTTCAAGTGAACTCTAAGAAATCTCACTACACTGTTGCAAAGCGCATTTTGAGATACCTTAAAGGTACACCAAATCTTGGTTTATGTTACCCAATAAGTAATGCCAACGAACTAATTGGTTTTTCAGACGCAGATATTGCAGGAAGCAAAGATAATAGAAAGAGCACTTCCGGGACTTGCCAATTCCTTGTAAGGAGGCTCATTTCATGGAGACGTAAAAAGCAAAATTGTGTCTATATCCTAACGGTCGAGTCAGAATACATTTCTGACGGTAGTTGTGGTGCCCAATTGCTTTGGATAAAGAACCAACTTGAAGACTATAACTTGAAGGTCAAGGATATCTCTTTGTTTTGCGACTCCTCCCATGCAATTATCATAGCCAACAATCCAGTCTCTCACAGCCAGACAAAGCACATAGTGCTGCAATACCACTTCATCAGGGAGCATGTGGAGCATGGTGACATAAATCTCCAATATGTCCCAACTAACAGGCAGATTGTAGATATATTCACGAATCCACTGGAGATGGTCATGTTCTCGTTGTTCAAAACAGAACTTGGCATGCTCAACAAGGATGCAGAAGATTGAAGAAAAAGGTGACAACAAGTACAAGTTCTGGCTACACTTCAAAATTCATGAAATTTCAAAGTATGGACCTCATTTATCGAGTACAACACTTGTACTCGAGAATAGCAGATTTACTTCTCGAGAACAAATAGGTGTTCAGTACAGCAGATTTATATGGACTTCATTTGTCGAGTACAATACTACTCGAGAATGTCATAATTACTTCTCGAGAACAACAATTATTTCTCGAGAACAATAGTTCTACTCGAGTACAGCGCTATCATTTCTCGAGAAGAAGTTCAAATTTGTCGAACGGAGCACTACGATTGTTGATCAGATTTTTGTCTATCCTATTTCGTCGATCGGAGGTCAAATTTCGTCGAACGGAGTTCTACGTTCGTCGATCGGTTTTCGTCTTTTGGAATTCGATTTTCGTCGTTCGGAGTTCGACGTTCGTCGATCAATTTCCGCCATCTCCCAGGTACTTTTAACATTATTTATTTATTTTATCATCAAAATTAAAGGTAAATATAAATAGACTTCGGTCCAAGATATGTTATTCCCGATTTCAAATCCCTTTCTCGAGAAAATACTCTTCATCTTCTTCATCTTCAACGACTGCCGCACTTAGGATCATTTCTCCCTTCGTCGACCAGCTCACAGTTCTTTCTCCTCCATGACATCATCTTCTAAACTCAAAATCAGCAGCGAACTAATCTCTATAGGGATTGACGAACTTTCCGATGACTTCCAGAATATTCTTATCTTGCTCGACACCGCCGGCATATCATTTGTTCAGGAACATCCTTGCTGCATTCTAACTTCTGATGTTGAAGTATTCTTCCAAAATGCAAAGATTAAGCGCAATGGCATGGTGCTCAAATCCAAAGTTAGAGATATCAAGGTAAAAATGACTTCACTCTCTGTCAACAAATTTCTGCAACTTCCAATAATAGATCAAGAAGATGATCTGGTATGCACAGACTATGAATGGGCATATAGTTTCTGTGGGATTCCCCAATCATCTCACACTGTTAGAAGACAGTTCATTAATGCTGAAAGCAAACTGCTGACAGATATTCTAGGTAATTCTTTGATATGATGACTGCAGTGATCTATAGAAGGAAATTCCAGTGGGGCATGATGCTTTTTGACAAGATTAGGGGATGTATTAAAATCCCCAACTATGGCAGGATTATCTCTCTTTACCTCAATCAGTTGGACCCTGAAGTTTTCTCCATGAAAAAGGGCATGACCCTCCATCACAGGAAGAAAGACTCTATTACCTCCATCCAGAGATGGGAGGTTAAACTACGGAAGTCTGACAAAGATTCAAAGGACATTGAAGATGTGGAAAGGAACCCATATCCTCCTTCTTATCAGATAACTGACCCAGTTATTGAGGGGGAGCTTGCCCCATCTGTTCAAGCTAAGCCAACCCCTCCTCCAGCTTCAACAAAAATCCCTCCTCCAGACACTACAGCTGCTGCCTCAGCAACTCCACCACAATTTATTTCTTCTCCTGCTGCTACTACTTCCCCTCTACTGCATACAAAAATTTCAGATTTTCCTACTGCTGAAGATATTAACCAGATGATAAAGGAGCTCACTCTCCAATGGCCTCTTTTCTCTACTACTGAAGATCATCCTTCCTCTCCCACAAGGTCTCTTGAACAACCAAAACAGTCACCAGACCATCATCTAGAACCATTTCCTCAAAGAAACTCTCCTTTACAAGAACCAACCTAATCTCCAGTTGAATATATACCTGATGCTGAAGTTGTTTCCATACATGATTCAGAAGATGAAATTGAAGCTGCTGAATAAAGACATCCAAGTCTTCACTTCAAGATCCCATCCATGCTACCCATAGATGCTGAGTATGAAGTCAGCACTGTCAACAGGAAAATTGCTTCTAAATCCGCTATTATACTTGAAGAAATAGCACCATGGAAAGCCCCAGTTCTACCTCATCCATCAACTCCATCTGAAACATTTCTTGAAAATTTTATACTAAGAAAAATTGAAGCTATGCTGACTACTCAGAGAGATTATTTTGATTCATCTCTAAAAGTTGTAACTGATAGAATTTGTGCATTGAAAAAGGAAATGAACCGAGGATTTGCTGAAATCCAAAATAACACGGATGAATTCAGAATGTTCTTACAGATTGGAGGACAAGCCAAAGATCATACAATCACTAGCATTGGTGCAGTAATGGACCAATCAATTACCCTGGACCATAATCATATTCAGCTAGACAAGAGAGGTCAAGACAAAAATTTCAAAACTTGTGAAGAAGTTGGGAAATTTAAAGAAGATGTCATCAGCACCCTCTACCTAGAAGTTAGAAAGGGGGAGGATAAAATGAAAGAACAACTGGATAAACAATCACAAACTTTGAAAAATCAGTGGGATGATAAACTACAGGAGATCCAAACTTTTGTACTTAAAGAAGTTAAAAGAACAAAACTATATACATATGACACTATCATATGGATGCATAATCAATTATTTCCTGAACTAGCAATGGATCCTTCTGCTCCTCCTCCTGCACATTTGGATGTAAAAAGGCCAACATTCTCACCTCCTCCAGAATACTTTGAAGGACATCCTCCAGACTATTTTGAAGGACCTCCTCCAAAGAACTATGAAGATGTCTGGGAATCAAAACAAGCCATCATGCCTCATAAACCTCCAAAAATTCAGAAAGTCAAAATAAGAAAATATGGTGATGGAGCCTCAGCAAGTAGATCAACTCCCCATCTTGATGTTGAAAGGAAAAGTCCTAAAGAATTTACTGAAGTTTGGAGCCCAACCTCAAAATTTCTAATTCTTGATACTCTGAAGCTTGTAGTCGATTTAGATGAAGACAGGAACTTACATTTTAGCTCTCATGAATGGGAGTTATATGAAACGTCCCTTACCAAAGGGAGGATTTATGATAGAGAATATGGGAGGAACAATCCCAAAGCTCCTCCTAGACCTCCAAAGTATTTTCCTAAGCCATACAACTACTAGAAGAGGCAACAGGAGAAACTTGAAAGACAATAACAACAACAGGACTAATAGAACTTGAAGATGCTTTGATAATTCTCATTGTTGAAATTGTGGAATTGAACTCTTTCTTGGACAAATTTTTATTAATATGAACCTTTAGTTTTGTTGATCTGGTTTTTCTCCATTATAGTTCTTATCTATTTATTATGGTTATGAGTTTCTTTACTTGTTTATCTTTATATAATTCACATTAGTATAGAGGGTTCTGAATTCTACAAATAGGGGGAGATTGTTGGGTATTGCATCCATAATAACCAGATTTGTATGAAGTCACCAATTAACTAAGATGAATTAAATTTGTATTTGATGCTCTTTTTAGTTAAGTGTTTCCAGGATACAATTACTAAGTGTAGACCAATGTCAGTCTACAATGAGTCACCAAACACAGGACCATGCAATGTAATCCCTCATTGTGTGATCCATGGTGTTGACTCATGTGTAGCCTCTCTATTGGGACACACTTCCTTTTCAAGAACTAAGTGCATGGGAGAAAAGTTGGATGCTGATTATATTGAAGAAATCATGTTTTCGGAATTTCAGAAAATTCTCAAAGTCCTTTTCTCAAGTACTATGTTTTGTACTCGAGAAGAACTAAAGATTTTTCTCAAGTAAGACTTGTCAGGTTTTCGAGTTGGAGAAATAGGTCTCCGGAAAGCTTAATGATGTTCTCGAGAAGGCCTTCTGTACTTGAGTACTGCATGACACTTCTTCTCTAATTACTTCTTTCCCTTACAGAATTTTCCTAAGCCTTTTTCTCGAGAAGACTAATTTTATTCTCGAGAAGACTTTTCTTATTTCTTGAGATGCAGAAGATTTTTTCTCGAGACCTAGACTTTTACTCGAGAGACAGACTTCTATTCTCGAGAACACGTATTTGTTCTCGAGTACCAAATTGTTTATTCTCGAGAACTAAAGTTCCTTTTTCTCGAGTACTTCTTTTATTTCTCGAGTGTGCTGATTTCCACCTCCAAATTTTTCTCTAAGTCCTTTTTCTGGAGATCTTCATTATTGTTCTCGAGAACAGAATCTATTTTTCTCGAGTATAATGCTTCTTCTCGAGAACTGTTGTACTGTTTCTGAAAATTTTCGTAAGTTCAGTCAGATGGATTTTCAAATGTAATTAGCATGTGATTGGTCCACGTGGATGTCATTTATTATGATAATGACCGTTAGAATGTCCTATAAATGTTCTTATCATAATCGACCAACTCTAGAAGAAGAAGTCGTTAGAAGAAATTCTAAGATACTGAATTCGAAATTCACTTTCTAAATCAAGAGCCATCATGTAACATCTCTCAAACAATTAGACCCATAGGATTTTGTTTTGTCATGACTAGGTCATGACAAAACCATCAGGAGCCCAAGGACCAAGTGAACAAGGGCCAAGGTGGAAATCACTTTGGTGTGCCTATAGCTCATCCTCAACATTTAAACATAAGATTTTGACTTTAGGGCTTTGCCTTGACCCCATGACCCTACTACTACACCCCTAACACCTTGAGTAGTCGATAAGGCCACTAAGGACCCACTGTATGTATTCAAAGTGGTTAAGTTTACCTAAGTCAACCCTAACCCTAAATGAGTCAAACTAGCCTACTTAGGGTCAACTGACCTTCCCTTAGCCAAGTAGACCTCACCCATGCCCTACTAACACTAAATTGAGGCCAATGTGTCAACAAGGACCGATTGGGGTCAACCCAAGAGACTAGGTTGACCAAAGTCAACCCTAGCCCTAATTTCATCAAAGTACCCTTCCTAAGGGCAGGTGATCTCCAAAGTGCCAAGTCTACCCTAGCCCTAATTTGGTAAAAGTACCATTCCTAAGGGCAAGTGACCTCCAAAGTGCCAAGTCAACCCTACCCAACCCTACCTACACCTTAGGGGAGTCTAATGGGTCACCGAGGACCCATTGATGGCAACTCAAAAGGTCAATTGACCAAAGTCAACCCTAAGCTAGGTCAAGTCAAACCTAGCTCAAATGGGCTAACCTAAGCTCAAGCCCTCTTTCCACTTGGGCTAACCTCATTTCCATGGAAATTATGGGTTATGGGCTTCTAATAGGCTGGAGTGGTCAGCAAGGTCAACCTAGATGACTAGGAGAGAGAAAACTCCAACCTCCCTTTAATGGAGGAGAGAGAAAAGGGTGAAAGGGAGCCATTCATGGCCAAGGAGGCCAAGGGCCATTCTTCATTTGCTGATCCAACTCCCCACTCAATTCAGAAAGTCCAGGGGGCCATTTTGGTGGCAGTTCATGGCCGGAATAGTGCCACCCCACCATGGACGAAATGAGCCTTCAATGGCAATTAATGGCCATTGAAGCCTTGACCCTTTCTTCCATCCATTAAGGGCTGGATTCAACTCCTCTGGGGAAGAGGAGAAGTTTCCAGCCGTTTCCCGGTTGGATTGAGCCCAAATTCACACCCTCACACCAAGGCCAAGAATCACCTTAAGAGGTCATTAATGGCCACCACCAGCTAGACCCCTCCCCTCCCCTTTTTATTGTTTTAAAATCTTCCCTAGGCTCCAAGCTTTTGTTTCCACACGTTACCTGAAGGAGACAAATGAGTTCACTATGCTGTTATAGAGCGTCGGCGACACCTCCACCACCAATGGCATCCTGGCGATCGACGCATCTCCAGGCCACAAGCAAGGTCCTCCCCTTCTCCTCTTCTTATGGGTAGATCATAGGAGTCATTTAGGATGGGAATCGGGCTCAATTGAGCAGGAGCGAATTTTGAAAATTCCTGGTTTTCCGCATTTTGTCATCCTGTCGGGATCGCCAGAATCCGCACCTCCGGCGGCTATGCCGCCGCCTAGCGATAGCCACCACCTCAATGGTGGTGGTGGTGGCCGACTAGGGAGGTGGCCAGATGGCCGTCTGTGGTGCCTGGAAGAAGCTCTAAGACGGGAGAATCGGGGTCGTCGGCTCGATGAAGAAGACGAGTCTAGCGCCGTTGGATCGTGTGTCAAGATCTGTGCTGATCATCACTTTATGTTAATATAAATAGGTTATTTTGTATGTTTCTGTCACACAAACTGCAATACTTTGAAATAAATGTTAAAAATACCTAGGTGATCTGTATGAGAAAATGTCCAACATGAATGTTGTAGCCCTAGGGGTTAACTATAATTAAAAATTGACGTCACCAAATTTGGTCAAGTGGTCTGACCACAGCACCAAAAATGGTGCAACCTATACATAGGGGTGACCAGACACAAAACTTAATCCCCACCCTTAACCACTCACCGAAATGCATTGAAATTTACAGAATAGTCTTTTCATAACATTCTCCTAGTACGGTACAAAAATCAGAATTTTTGGACATTAATTTTCTATAGTTTTGTGAAAAAATTAATAACCATAGGGTAAATTAATTAGGTGCCCTAATGACATCCAAACCCTCCCAAATTTTTGTGAGTGGTCCTTGGGGTCCTCAAGATGTTGTGTTTAAATTTTCATCTCATTTTAAGTTGATTTGGTTGGAAAATGAACAAACGCTAGCCTAACCATAATGGGGGGTATTTAGGTCAAAAGTGCACTTATGGGTTTAGGTGGTCAAACCAATTTAACAGAGGTTGAAATTTGGGGCACTGACTTGGCATGACTTTTAACAACGTCCCATGGATGATGCGATGGATTGGGGTAGATTTGCCCTAGGACCCAAGACCAAACCCTAAGGATGAGCATTGGTGTCTTGTGAAGGGCATGTGGTCAAAAGACCTTGAAATGAGTTGCAATTTGTAGGAGAGTACTCTAGGCTAATTAGTGTCCTCTGGTAGAAATCTTATTTTGTTTAGAAACTGTTAGACCTCTTAAAACCGTAACCCTAGTTTAGGGCACAAAATTTGAAGTGCTAGAATAGGTTATTAAAACTCATTGAATAGTGATGAAACTTGGGTAGTGTAGTCATAGGGTAGTATGAACCTCTGAAAATTTAATGGGGGAATTTTGGAACAGTAATCTTAGTACTTCCTTTGTAATGTATGAGTTAGCCCTACTTAATTATTTGGATATTGTGAACTCACTATTCATTGAAAGGTCATGAAAATTAGGCAGAGGGAGTGTTAGACAATTAAGCTCATATATGAATTTTATTAGAATTTTTAATTACATAATTACAATACCTACTTCACATGCTCATAAATTAGGAAACTTGTTCAATAATTTATTCAGAGCTCATTGTTTGCTGAAAAAATTATGAAACTTGATGAGTAGTGTTCTTAGGTCAATATGCTCATTTGGAGATTTTGTCACAATTTTTAAATGAATAATTTCTCTACTTAGTGCATTTAATTACCAATTTGGATTATTGATCAAAATTAGGTTTAGAGTTCTTCATTTACTGGAAAAGTATGAAACTTGGCCTAGTGTGCTTATTGGTCATTATGCACATGTTTGTATTTTCTCAGAATTTTTGGAAGTATTCTTGCTGTACTTGTCTCTTAAAAATGAATAATATGGGTTATATTTAAAATTAGGGTTAGAGGCTTAAACCTTTCTGAAAAATTGGGAGACTTTGGATTCTATGTTAAAAATCCTCTTGTATTTAAATTAAATTTTGTGGAGCTTTTGTATGTTTCAAATTGGTACTTCATGTTCAAACTTTGGCTTCTGGATTACTAGTAAAATTAAATAAATTATCAGATAAATTAGGAAAATTATAGACTCCTGGATTTAGACTGAACATGTCATGATAGACCCCCAATAATTATTATAGGGATATTGGATTATTATTTTGAGTACCACCCATTATACACGTCATATAGCTTAGGATGGTCTGCGTTTAGAAAAACTGCAGAAGTCATAATATGGTGCCAAATATATCTAGGGAGTTCGGATATGAGTTTATTGATCAGGCAAGTGAAATGAGATGATCATCGGGTGTCGTGATGAAGGGTGAGAAGTTTGGCTAGGTTAAGTGGTGCTCGGGGCCGACGAAACATCGTCCTCCCCGTAGGAGAGAAAATGTCTAATACACTAGGGTTAGATCCAGTACAACATTAAAAGGATTGGGAGTTGGGTAAAAACCAATAATAGTAAGTGCCTTGCAAAAGGGAACGATGGGCTTCAGCTACCATCATAGTTCCAAGTGCCCTCGAGAGCCCTTCATAGGGAATACCTTGGGCAGTCCTGGGCTAACCTAAACAGTAGGAATAATAAACTTCAAGAGCAACTAGTATAACAAGGGTTTCACATTCAAACACCTCGGTAGCTCGGGAGGTTGTTTTGGTTAGTTAGAATTGCCATCCGGACGGTAGGTTCAGAAGGTAGATGCACGGACAGGATAGTCCGGGGAGCTTTGGCTCGGTAGTTATTTGAGATGGACAGGTTGGTCCGAGGAGCTTTAGCTCGGTGGTGATACATCAAGATTGCATTTGCATAAATTATAAGGTGGTGGGTCATCGATGTTGGAGGGTCGATGCATCGACGCCAATACGTTGACTCGGCAAGTGTGGTTTTGTACTTGGCCAAATAAAGTCTGGCGGTCCAGTCGACAAGAGTACGTAGGAGCTCTGCTTAGTGCACCAGTGTCGAGGCGTACGATATGTCTGACTGGTAGTGCTATTACCAGTTTAGAGGTGGGCGAGGCCCAACCCACCGCTTTCGTTTTCCACTACGGAGGTATCATGGGAGGTTATGGCTCTAGAAAGGCGGAACTAAAGGTCTGTGCGCATAGAGTCTTGTGCGTGAGTTGCACTTGCATGAATTATGACATAGCATATCACTACACTCATACTTCCATAAAATCAACACCCCAACGTATAAATTGGTATGAGACTTTTTAAACGATGGGAGCCTTGCAGAAGACCCTTAACTTATAAGTTTATATGGGCATTCATATCAGTTAAGGTTACTTATTTCTTACTTTGTCTTTCTTACTTGTGCTACTTCTTCTACTTGTTTACTTTACTGCTTACTATTGTAGAACTGCTAGTTTGTACCCTTCTCTTCCATAGCTATTTATACATTATAAATTAACTGCTAGAATAGTTCCACTATCACCTGCCATTTTGTACTCTCCACCTTTGTAGCTTCCCTTTCCTCCTCCCCGCCTGGTGCCTTGGAACCATGGGGGGGGGGGGGGGTAGGAGATGATAGGGCTAAGTCTTTATGACTAATGGTTTTCGGACAACAACATTACAGGGTTTCCGGATGAGAGACAGGGACAATCAACACAGGAACCAGCACCAGCGGAGTACGGTGCGCATGGAGGTGGTCCAGTCTAGTACCGGAGCACCAGTGGCCAGCTATGTGAGCGATTAGTATTTTTATAGCTTCTACGAGAGATTGTAGTGAGGATCTGATGTACCGGGCTTAAGCCCGTTTAAATTACTGGTTTTGTTACTTTGCAGTACTCTCTTTTCTACTTATGGACTTGTTGTGATTTCTCGTATTACTTATGATGTTTGTGGACACAATTATAACTTTGTTTATGATTACTGCTCTCTCTATGATGATCAAAAAGGTCGGCAGAATCGGCATTTCTCGTATTACTTATGATGTTTGTGACCATTAGGGAAATCACATGTAAAAGTCCATTTTTCTCCTTCTTTTATTCCATTTGTATGCTACCAAACTATTGGAATTTTCCTTATAGCCTGTGATGAATCCTACTCCACAGCAGGGACACCTCAGGCTCCAAATATAGTTCCACCTCCGCCAGCTCCAGTTCCGTTTCAGCAGACGGAGATGGGGCAAACACTGACGGCCATTCTGGAGGCCTTCAGAGCTCATCAAGCCCCGGCTCCATAGCTAAATCTTGGGGCCAACTGGATGAGTGCCTTCCGGTCACTTTCCCCTCCATCCTACTAGGGGACGGATTCAACAGTTCGCACTAAGGAATGGTTAGATACCATTTATGAGATGCTTGCGTGGATTCGATGCCCCACTGAGGAGGTAGTTGCGTTGGCAGTCTCCTGCCTGGAGTCACACGGAAAGAGGTGGTGGAAGTCTGATAATACGTTTGCAGTCAATTTTATTAGGATATTTTCGGGGTTTTAAAGCCAATCATGTCTTGTAAAGTACTTGTTTTGATTCCCCTTTGTATATATTTTTGTCGCTAATGCATTTTTTCTGCTTTTTGCAGGTTTTCACGGCTTTCAGCCGAAGTTTGCTGTGACACGCCCCAAGGTCACGCCCTACCAGGGCGTGTACCTAGGGCGTGTACCCAGAGGAATGAAGCAATTGGTCCGAAACTGCATTCCATGGAAACTTAGTGTACACGCCCTCGGTCACGCCCGTGACATACCAGACACGGGCGTGTACTATAGGCGTGTCCCCATGTTCCGAGGAATCGCCGCAGCGCGCTCGTTTTTCCCGCTCCACCGTCGCACCGAAAGTGTCACGCCCCAGGGTCACGCCTGACCCGGGCGTGACATATGGGCGTGTACTTCAGCAATTCCGCCCGTCACCTCCAGCATTCAACTTCAGCCCGAAAAAGTCACGCCGCAAAGAACACGCCCCAGGTACACGCCCTACCAGGGCGTGACTTGTGGGCGTATACCGCAACAACTCCGTCAGAATTCAATTCCTGCCCGAAAAAGTCGCGCCGAATGTGTCACGCCCCAGGGTCACGCCCGACCAGGGCGTGACAGGGGGGCATGACCCGACCCGAAAAATTCTATAAATAGAGCCCAACTCCAGGGGTTTTAGGACAACTTTTCGCTTTGAGAGGGGAGGTTCTGTCCTTTGTTTTTCTGAACTTTTAAGCATGTATTTTCATTTCTAGTTCGTAGCTCTAGCTTTATGCTTTTCCTGTATTAGCTCCTAGCTTCTTTCTGTAGTATGACGCTAATGATAGTGTAGTTTCCTTTTCATGTTCTTGTAATCTCTCATTTTCAAGCTGTAGATCACTGTTTCTCTTAATAAAAAGTGTTGTTTTATTTTTCGTTCCTGCTCTGTTTTCAGTATTTTTCTTCTACTCATCTCCCTCTTCCACCTCACCATGATTAACTAATCCTCTATGTACTCGATCTAATTGATCCGAGGTTCGAGTGATTAGGTTATGATGCTTTGAATTTTACCTTTTCTTTTTAGGGTTTAGCTTTGAATTACTCTTGATTTATCACGGGTTGGAGGTATATTATCGATATATACTCTCCACCTTTGCTTTCATTCTGGGCTAGCCGAGAGGCCGAAGGTTTGAAATGAGCACTCAAGAGTAAAGGGAGTTGTTCGCACCCCTCGAGAGAGGCAGACGTTCAAATCTCCCGGATTGGAGTAAAATCCATTAGAGGGGTTCACCGCGTAAAGCGAGTTTTAGGCCTCCGATTTAGGCGAAAGTCGGTCGGACCTTCCTAAACTCAGTTAGGCACGGCCTTCGAGAGAAGCGTGTCAATATTCATGGAACCTCCACGGTCAAAGACCTTTACCCTAATTAGCTTAGGTTTATTTATCGTATTTTTCTAACCACTCTTGCCGAGGTGATTTCTGATCGAGTGCATTTTCCCTTCATCGTTACTAAGCTTAAGTTAATCGCTCTCTTTATCTCTTCATACAAGTAGTTCTCTTCTTTTAGTACATTTAGCCAAACCTTATTTTGCCGTCGATAAAATAATAGATTTCGTGTGAGTAAGCTTACTCAACTGTTCCCGGATTTCAATACGACACTTGTGTCCCCTAGCTGCATTTCGATAGGTATACTTGCCTTGATGAATTGTTAGTTTGGTATTTTCTCTTTGCAGATATCTCAGAGACAATCAAGTTTTTGGCGCCGTTGCCGGGGAAGCAACGCTTGTTGATAAATTGAAAACGCGAATATATTAATTTTATCACTTCTCTTTCTCAGCCTCCTTCTTAATTTTTTTCCGCCTACTCACTTGAGTTAATTGGCTGGATTTTGTTAAGTGTGCGTATTTTTAATTTTTCCGCCTACTCACTTGAGTTCATTGGCAGGCTTTATTTCAGTAGAGTGTGCTTATTTTATTTTTCCGCCTACTCACTTGAGTTAATTGGCTGGTTTATTTCAAGCAAGTGTGCGTATTTTATTTTTCCGCCTACTCACTTGAGTTAATTGGCAGGCTTTATTTCAGTAGAGTGTGTTTACTTTCTGTCGAGTGGGTGTGTTTTAATTTTCTGACGAGTGCGTGAGTATAGCTTTTCATTTCCGCCTACTCGCACAGAGATAAGTGGCTGGATTTTAATTACCGCATTCGTAATAGAAACCCACATCACAAAATTTTCTACACCACCTAACTCTCTCGAAAAGGGCAAAGTGGCTCTAAATGCCACTATCTTGTCTAGTACCTTGCGAACCCTTCACCGGGTAGCCCTTGGGAAGTTCGGGAGTTAAAATATAAAAAAATCTATTTCAAAAAAATTTTTCCAACTTCATTAGCTTTTTTTTACTTTTTAGTCTTGCTTCTCCTCTTTTCTTCTAGTGTATGACCCGCGGTAGTCCGTCGGTTACTTTGGACCTGGACCACGAAATTGAGCGTACTCTTCGGAGAAGATCGCGATTTCAAGGCCCTACTACCCAAGTGCCGGTTGAGGATTCCGAGTCATTTTCTACCTTAAGAATGGCAGAACCCAACGTGGAGGAAGTTGTGCAAAGGCCTATGTCCTATTATGCACGACCAAATCTCGAGGGTACAGAAACGAGTATAGTTCGCCCTGCAATAAATAATAATAATTTTGAACTAAAGCCTAGCATAATTCAAATGGTGCAGCATTATGTGCAATTTGACGGGCTTCAAGATGAAGACCCGAACGCACATATAGCCAGCTTTCTTGAGATTTGTGACACCTTCAAGATAAATGGTGTCACAAATGATGCTATTAGGCTAAGATTATTTCCTTTCTCTCTTAGAATTAAGGCTAAGCAGTGGCTGAACACCCTTCCTAAAAATAGCATAACTACTTGGACGCAATTAACTGAAAAATTTTTGGCCAAGTATTTTCCGCCTGCTAAAACTGCTAAACTTAGGAATGACATTTCTGCCTTTGGACAGATAGACTCTGAGACCCTTTACGAAACCTGGGAAAGATTTAAAGAATTATTAAGACGATGCCCACATCACGCTCTGCCTGTATGGTTGCAGGTGCAGACGTTTTATAATGGGCTAAATCAAAGCACGAAGCAAATGATAGACGCAGCTTCTGGCGGTACTTTAAACCATAAGACCCCGGAAGCAGCTCTTGAGCTGTTTGAAGACATGGCCATGAACACTTACCAGTGGAATGTGCCTAGGTCCCGCCCAAACAAACCTGCAGGTCTCTTTGAAGTGGACAACGTCTCACAACTCGCACTGCAAGTTGAAATATTAAGCAAAAAAATTACGGAGATGACTGCTGCCTCCGCCCCTCAGGTATGGGAATCTGCAACTCCTCCCGCCGAACATTTGGATTATGTAAATAATATGCCTAGAACTGCTTTTAATAATTTTTCTGCTGCGAATTATCATCCTCCTGGTTTTAATTTTCCGAATAGTTATAATCCTGCGTTAAGAAATCATCCGAATTTTTCGTGGAGCAATCCATCGAATGCTGTGCGCCCGCCACCGCAAAGTGATTTTTCTGCTCCACCCCCACCTCCTCCTCAAAGTTTTCCAAAACCTCCAAATTTGGAGGAAGTGTTTTCAAAATACATGAATGCTAATGACGCCACGATTAGGACCTTAACCGGAAGTGTTAAAAACTTAGAAAATCAGGTAGGACAGCTCGCTAAAATGATTTCTGAGCGACCCGTAGGGTCTCTTCCTTCCAATACCGAGCCCAACCCGAGAGAGCAAGCGAAAGCTATAACTCTTCGGAGTGGGAAGAAAGTTCCTGGTATGGTAAGTGAAGAACCCGAGGCAAGCTCCGCTCCCGTTTTTAAAAATCAAAGCTCCGCTCCCGTTTTTAAAAATCAAAGCTCCGCTCCCGTTTTTGAAAATCAAAGCTCCGTTCCCCTTTTAAAAATTCCATCCTCTGCCGAAGAAATTATCACCCCTATCGTAGAAAAAGAATTCACTCCACCACCCACCTTTAAAAATAATCCATCCCCACCATACCCTTCCGAACTTAATAAACAACGACAGGATGATCAATACACCCGTTTTTTGGAAATGTTTAAGCAAATCCACGTAAATCTGCCTTTCCACGAAGCCATATCCCAGATGCCAAAGTACGCAAAATACCTTAAGGACCTCCTAACTAACAAGAAGAAGTTAGAGAACCTTTCTCATGTCACGTTAAATGCCGCGTGCTCGGCGGTTTTGACAAACGGATTACCGAAAAAAATCAGTGACCCGGGTAGTTTCTCTATCCCGTGTGTCTTTGGTGATCTCTTTGTCAAACACGCTTTAGCCGACTTAGGTGCGAGTATTAATCTTATGCCCCTCTCGTTGTTTAAAAAGTTAGGAATTGGTAGTCTCAACCCCACACGAATGAGTATCCAGCTAGCCGACAGGTCAGTCAAATACCCGTTAGGAATAGTGGAGGACGTCCTAGTCAAAGTTGACAAGTTCATCTTCCCGGTGGACTTTGTCATTTTGGACATCGAAGAAGACGTCGAGGTTCCCTTGATCCTTGGCCGACCCTTCCTTGCCACCTCCCGAGCTATCATTGACGTAAGCAATGGTAAGCTCTTCCTTCGAGTGGGCGACGATGAGGTAACTTTCTCCATCACCCCCTCGATGAAGAACACACTAGCTAATGATGACTCCTGTTTTTTCATGGATACCGTAAGTGAAGAATCCTTCTCTCACACCTCTGCTTTTGAAGAAGAATTTTCCAATTTTTGTTCCTCTCCTCCTCCTCCAACTGAATCTCTACACCTACGTGAAGAATCCTCCACCCGCCTTTCTGATTTTGAAAAAGAATTCTTTGATTTCTGTTCCTCTTCTACTTTTCCAAATGAATCGCTGCACGAAGCCGCCATGGCCGCTAGCAACACCCCTTTTAATTTTACATATAAAAAAGTGTACGAGGACATAGTTTTTGAAAAAGAACAAATTTCCAAAACCTCGTATGATGACCCCCCTACCTTGGAACTGAAAGAACTACCAGAGCACCTTCAATACGCTTTCTTAGAAAAGGACTCCAAGCTGCCTGTCATAGTTTCGGCCTACCTCACGGATGCACAAAAGAATAAACTTCTTTCCATTTTACAAAAGCATCGCCAAGCTATTGCTTGGCAGATATCTGATATTAAGGGCATAAGCCCATCGTTTTGCACTCATAAAATTTTAATGGAAGATAATTCACGTAACTCTATACAACCTCAGCGCCGTATAAACCCAAACATGAAAGACGTAGTTAAGGGCGAGGTTATGAAATTGTTAGACGCAGGAATTATCTATCCTATATCCGACAGTAAGTGGGTTAGCCCAGTACAGGTAGTGCCAAAGAAGGGAGGGATAACGGTCGTAAGTAATGAAAATAATGAATTAATCCCGACTCGGACGGTGACCGGATGGCGAATGTGTATAGATTACCGTAAGTTGAATGACGCCACCCGCAAGGATCACTTCCCCTTGCCGTTCATTGATCAAATTTTAGAACGACTTTCCGGACATAGCTTTTATTGTTTTCTCGATGGCCTCTCGGGGTATCTTCAAATCCCGATCTCCCCCGAGGACCAGGAGAAAACTACGTTTACTTGTCCCTTCGGCACCTTCGCCTACCGAAGAATGCCGTTTGGATTGTGCAATGCGCCAGCTACATTCCAACGATGTATGCTCGCGATCTTTGACAAGTACGTAGAAAGCATTATGGAAGTTTTCATGGATGATTTCTCCGTCTTCGGGAATTCCTTCGATAGTTGCTTAGAGAACCTCGAAAAAGTCTTAGAGCGATGCGAAGAAACTAACCTTGCCTTAAATTGGGAAAAATGCCATTTTATGGTAAGGGAAGGGTTAGTTTTGGGACATAAAATTTCTGAAAGGGGTATTGAAGTAGACGTTGCGAAAATAGAAGTTATCGAGAAACTGCCGCCACCTACGAACATAAAAGCCATAAGAAGTTTCCTGGGTCATGCGGGTTTCTACCGCCGCTTCATAAAAAGACTTTTCCAAAATCACCAAGCCCCTTACCCATCTCTTAGAAAAAGACGCCCCATTCATCTTTGATGACCTCTGTCTAGCTGCCTTCAATTTAATAAAAGAAAAATTAGTTAATGCGCCAATCATGATAGCTCCGGTGTGGGATCTTCCATTTGAAATAATGTGTGATGCGAGTAGTTATGCGGTGGGAGCCGTACTAGGTCAACGTATTTCCAAAAACTTCCACCCCATTTATTACGCTAGTAAAACTCTCACATCTGCACAGGAAAATTACACCACAACCGAGAAGGAGCTCTTAGCTGTAGTATTCGCATTTGACAAATTTCGCCCTTATATTACTCTTTCGAAAATTATTGTTTTTACGGACCACTCGGCCCTCAAATATCTTCTCTCTAAAACGGATGCCAAGCCTCGCTTGATTCGCTGGGTCTTACTCCTCCAGGAGTTTGACTTAGAGATCCGTGATAAGCGAGGTGCCGAGAACTTGGCCGCCGACCACCTTTCGCGCCTAGACAACCCGTTTATAGAACAATTAGATGAAAATTCTTTTCATTACTATTTCCCTGATGAGAAGCTTTTCGTAATTAACACATCTACTTCTCCTTGGTTTGCCCGCATCGCCAACTATCTAGTGGCCCGTGTGCTCCCAAAAGAGTTTTCATCTCAGCAAAAGAAGAAATTCTTTTCTGAGCTGAAGAACTACTTTTGGGAGGACCCGCATCTTTTTAAAGTCTGTGCAGACCAAGTGATCAGGAGGTGTGTTTCCTTTGAGGAAGGATTAGATATTATTAAACATTTGCATGAAGGACCGACAGGTGGGCACTATCAAGCTGCTCGCACCGCTCACAAAGTGTTAAGCGCGGGTTTTTACTGGCCCAGCCTGTTTAAGGACGCGCATGCCTTTGTGAGTAGGTGTGATAGTTGCCAACGGTCGGGGAATATTTCGAATAAAAATGAAATGCCACAAAATTATTTTCTAGAGTGCGAAGTTTTCGACCTCTGGGGGATTGATTTTGTTGGCCCTTTTCCTTCTAGCTTCGGGAATAAGTACATTTTAGTTGCCGTTGATTATGTTTCACGTTGGGCCGAAGCCCAAGCTCTTCCTACGAATGACGCCCGAGTCGTAGTTAATTTCCTCAAAAAATTATTTTCTCGATTCGGTACGCCGCGCGCTATCGTTAGTGATAGGGGTTCCCATTTCTGTAACGCGCAATTTTCAAAAATCCTAACTAAATATGGCGTTACTCATAAGCTTTCCACTGCCTACCACCCCCAAACTAACGGACAAGTCGAAGTAGTGAATAGAGAAATAAAAAGAATTTTAGAAAAGACTGTTTCAACTTCTAGAAAAGACTGGTCCGCCAAATTAGACGATGCTCTATGGGCCTACCGAACAGCGTACAAAACCGCCCTCGGCTGTACGCCATATCGGTTGGTTTATGGAAAATCGTGTCATTTACCCGTAGAGTTAGAGCACCGCGCCTTTTGGGCCTTACGATTTTTAAACTTCGATCCCCACTCTGTCGGCGATTTTCGAAAATTTCAACTTAACGAACTCGACGAGTGGCGCTCTTACGCGTATGAAAATAACAGACTTTATAAAGAGCGGACGAAGCGTTTACACGACCGACATCTTAGGCACCCAAAAATCTTTAAGCCAGGCGACCAAGTGCTTCTTTATAACTCTCGTTTACGTTTATTCCCGGGTAAATTAAAATCACGTTGGTCTGGGCCTTTTACTGTTTTAGAAGTCTTTTCTTATGGTACTGTTTTAATTTCTCACCCGGATAAGGGTACTTTCAAAGTGAACGGTCAGCGTCTTAAACTGTATTTCTGTGATGATGTCAGTCTAAACCCTGTTAACTCTATCTTTCCGGTCCTGACATTTGATTAATCTGAACATTATTTTACTCACAAACTTTGACATTTATTCGAACTTATTTTTAAAACAATATTTGGGACAATCTTATTTTGATGCGTCGAGCTCAAACGACGCTTTAAACAAAGGGCGCTCTTGGGAGGCAACCCAAGTTATCTTTTTCTGTTTTCTTTCTTTTACACTTTTTGCCCCGCCTGGCTCCGGCAAGCTGAAACTTCTGCGATCGCCTGCTCCAACGGTTCTGCTTCCATGCCACCGTCCGCCCGACGTTGTTTCATGAAGATCCTCAGCACAAGCATGGAGGAGCGGCATCACTCAACTTGCCCTGCAAAATAAAACCGGGGAAGTACCTGCTTTTCAATTCTGTCTTTTATTTCTGTACTTTACTTTTCTCTCGTTCTCCGACCTCCTTCTCCATTGCGGACAATGTAGATTTTAAGCTTGGGGGAGGACTTCCTCCTTCTTTTTGTTTTCTTTTTGTTTTGTAAATATCCCAAAAAAATCCAAAATTTCAAAAAATTTCCTAAAACTCTTATATTTATATAGCTGCATTTTGGTATTTCAATAAGTACCCCATGTTTATGTTTTGTTTTTCTCAAACTTCTTTATAAACAACGTAGTTAATTATAATTTTTCTAATCATTCTTTTTAATCATATTTCACAAGTAAAATGTTGGCCATGCTGTGTTTCTAATTCACGGTAGCATGTTAAGGTAAAATATTTCTCTAAACCGTGCATTCCTATTATGGTTTTTCGTTCTTTATTTTCTTTACTTTCTCTAAAAATTTATCATCCACTATTTTCCTTTTCGTCTTTAGCTGATTTTTGTAAGAACATATTTTGAATAACGTAGTAGATATGAACGATCCAAGTGACATATTATTTTTATTTTCAAGATAATTTCATCAATCTTCTTTTATTATCTCGAACTTGCTTTTTGAAATTTATCGACTCTATGTTTTAAATAAATTTAAAAAAAAAATGCGTGAAAATGATTTAGGCCATTTTTGTTTACGTTTGAGCTTTCTTGCCAACCTAAACTTTTTTTTTACCACTAGTTAGCCGCTTTTGAGCCTTTTTTCCAAATTCATTTGATAAACTCCACACACCATTTCATTTTCACCAAAGCCCAAATTCCTACCTATCTAATCACGCTAATTTTGTTTGATAGTAAATTTTGTCTTATCTGTGGAGATATTGTTGAAAAAGGTGTACTCAAAAGCAATAAATTGAAAAAGAAGAAGAAAACAAAAATGAATGAAAAAAAAAGAATAAAAAAAAAAAGAGATAAAAAAATCATAAAGAGAAAAAAAAAATAAATTTATTTATACATATTTTGTTTAAAATAAATTTATTTTTTTTGAACTCGTTGTTTTGGTTTAGTGTGATTTTTAAGCCTCCATGTTTATATTTGAATTTCACTCCTATTCATATTCCTAAACCAAACGTTTCGGTCCTATTAAGTCCTTTTGATTCACGCCCTTTTTTTTAATTTTATTTAACAGCTAAGAAAAGAAGAAAAGTAAATCAGTTTTAGTTTTGGATTTAAACTTAGATTTTTGTTATTTAATTGATATAATTATAATGCGTTGCTTGGATGTAGTAATAACTCAATACGTTCTTTTCATTTTCATTGCCTTGCTCAAATCTATTTAAAGAATTTCGTCAAAATTCTGGATGATTTATTTTTATTAAGTAAAGTTTATAAAAGTTAAAACCATACCTAAATAATTGTTTTAGATTTACGTTTTACATTCTCCCTGCCAAGAATTTCGCATAGTACTTGTGTGAGTATGATTAAAACTTTTTGAATTAGTCACTTTTTATGATTAGCTTGTCTTTATATCTTTGCTTGGGGACAAGCAAAATTTAAGCTTGGGGGAATTTGATAATACGTTTGCAGTCAATTTTATTAGGATATTTTCGGGGTTTTAAAGCCAATCATGTCTTGTAAAGTACTTGTTTTGATTCCCCTTTGTATATATTTTTGTCGCTAATGCATTTTTTCTGCTTTTTGCAGGTTTTCACGGCTTTCAGCCGAAGTTTGCTGTGACACGCCCCAAGGTCACGCCCTACCAGGGCGTGTACCTAGGGCGTGTACCCAGAGGAATGAAGCAATTGGTCCGAAACTGCATTCCATGGAAACTTAGTGTACACGCCCTCGGTCACGCCCGTGACATACCAGACACGGGCGTGTACTATAGGCGTGTCCCCAGGTTCCGAGGAATCGCCGCAGCGCGCTCGTTTTTCCCGCTCCACCGTCGCACCGAAAGTGTCACGCCCCAGGGTCACGCCTGACCCGGGCGTGACATATGGGCGTGTACTTCAGCAATTCCGCCCGTCACCTCCAGCATTCAACTTCAGCCCGAAAAAGTCACGCCGCAAAGAACACGCCCCAGGTACACGCCCTACCAGGGCGTGACTTGTGGGCGTGTACCGCAACAACTCCGTCAGAATTCAATTCCTGCCCAGAAAAAGTCGCGCCGAATGTGTCACGCCCCAGGGTCACGCCCGACCAGGGCGTGACAGGGGGGCGTGACCCGACCCGAAAAATTCTATAAATAGAGCCCAACTCCAGGGGTTTTAGGACAACTTTTCGCTTTGAGAGGGGAGGTTCTGTCCTTTGTTTTTCTGAACTTTTAAGCATGTATTTTCATTTCTAGTTCGTAGCTCTAGCTTTATGCTTTTCCTGTATTAGCTCCTAGCTTCTTTCTGTAGTATGACGCTAATGATAGTGTAGTTTCCTTTTCATGTTCTTGTAATCTCTCATTTTCAAGCTGTAGATCACTGTTTCTCTTAATAAAAAGTGTTGTTTTATTTTTCGTTCCTGCTCTGTTTTCAGTATTTTTCTTCTACTCATCTCCCTCTTCCACCTCACCATTATTAACTAATCCTCTATGTACTCGATCTAATTGATCCGAGGTTCGAGTGATTAGGTTATGATGCTTTGAATTTTACCTTTTCTTTTTAGGGTTTAGCTTTGAATTACTCTTGATTTATCACGGGTTGGAGGTATATTATCGATATATACTCTCCACCTTTGCTTTCATTCTGGGCTAGCCGAGAGGCCGAAGGTTTGAAATGAGCACTCAAGAGTAAAGGGAGTTGTTCGCACCCCTCGAGAGAGGCAGACGTTCAAATCTCCCGGATTGGAGTAAAATCCATTAGAGGGGTTCACCGCGTAAAGCGAGTTTTAGGCCTCCGATTTAGGCGAAAGTCGGTCGGACCTTCCTAAACTCAGTTAGGCACGGCCTTCGAGAGAAGCGTGTCAATATTCATGGAACCTCCACGGTCAAAGACCTTTACCCTAATTAGCTTAGGTTTATTTATCGTATTTTTCTAACCACTCTTGCCGAGGTGATTTCTGATCGAGTGCATTTTCCCTTCATCGTTACTAAGCTTAAGTTAATCGCTCTCTTTATCTCTTCATACAAGTAGTTCTCTTCTTTTAGTACATTTAGCCAAACCTTATTTTGCCGTCGATAAAATAATAGATTTCGTGTGAGTAAGCTTACTCAACTGTTCCCGGATTTCAATACGACACTTGTGTCCCCTAGCTGCATTTCGATAGGTATACTTGCCTTGATGAATTGTTAGTTTGGTATTTTCTCTTTGCAGATATCTCAGAGACAATCAAAGTCACAGCTATACACCACTTTTGCGGATATGGTTTATGCAGATATCTCTTGGGGAGAGTTCAGAGCTGCACGATGAATTGTAAATATACGTATTTTTGTGCACATTAATTTAGTCGTCTTCATTTATTTTCGTCGTTTTTACCTATTTTTGTTCAATAAAATGCTGCTATTCTTGTAAATTTACTACTAACTTGTTTTATTTTATTTTTCAGAAAAATTCCAAAATCTGTCAAAATTGGGCAGTACACGCCCGTGTCATTTGGGTCACGCCCGTGACCAGGGCGTGACAGCTCAAATTCTGTGAAGTTGCAAATTTCTGAAGTAAAAAGATTGACACGGCTGGTGTCACGCCCGTGTCACCCGACACGGGGCGTGACCCAAGCCCGTGTCCACTCCACTCGACACTTTCCGCTCAACGATTGTCGAGTGTCGACAACAACCGACATGCCCAGCGTCATGCCCGTGACCTAGGGCTTGACTCAATCTCAGCTCGACGATTTCAACTCGACACTTTCCACTCGACGATTGTCGAGTGTCGACACCAACCGACATGCCCAGAGTCACGCCTGTGACCAGGGGCGTGACTTCACCAACTAGCCCGACAAGATGCTGCCGAAGACTTTTGACGCAACCCGCGCCCGGTTCTACCTCCCCGACATGCCCAGTGTCACGCCCGTGACCTGGGGCGTGACATCCTCAAACTCAGCCCGAAGTCAACTTTCCTGTCCAATCGTCGGCCGCCATCATGAATAGTAGTGACACGCCCACCCTACACGCCCGTGTCGGAGGGCGTGTACTTAGAATTTTTTGCCTATAAATTGCCCATTTCTGTAAGGTCCAAGGGTTCAGATTTTGGGCCATTTTAGTGTGTTTTTGTGGGCTGCATCCGTGGATTCTAGTGCTATGTAAGGAGATTTCTCCCTCCTTTCTTTCATGTTTTGTTTTGCTTTATCTTTTAGCTTTGTAATAGCTTGATAATTTTAATAAAAATGTTAGATTTTCTCTCTCTATATAGCATGAAAATTCATTTGGATGGCTTACTTCTTTCCCTTTTTATCCTTGGTTTCATCTTTGTTCCCCCTCTTATGAAAAATGTGTGTGTGTGTATGAGTGTAACTTATTTACTTTACATGCTTTTAATTTGTCTCATGTTAGGTTTTGTTAGAAATTTATGAAATGATGAATTAGCTTTTTCTCTTTTTCTTCATGTCCTCTTTTAATGTTTTCAACATCTTCACTCTTATGAATGTGTAAAAGAGTTACTAAAGTACTTTTGATTTTTTTTACTTAGCTTTATTTTAAGATGAAAACCCTTTTTGTTCTTTCTCTTTTCATTTCAACTTTTTTAGCACTTTTATGAAATCCTAGGAATGAAAATGTTGAAATTTTAATTTTTGAAAGGCTTTAGTTTTTGATTTGTTTTGAAAACCTTTTGTTCTCTAAAAATTTTAATTTCTTCTTTTTATTTGTTTTTGGCAAAACCTAAGCATGAAAAAGTAAATGTCTAAATCTTTAGGTAATTTTCATTTTGCTTTTAATTTGTGTGTGTGAGTGTATGAGAATAATGTTTTGATGCTTTGTTCAAATTATGTAGAGTGTGTGAGTTTAGGTGTTAGTTTTTCATGCTTTATTTTTCATGCTTTATTTTATCGTTTTCTTTAATTATGTAGAGTGCATGTGTGTAGGAGATAGTTTTATTGCTTTCCTTCAATTCATATAGAGTGTGTGTGTTTGTGTGCATTTTTTTCGCCTACTCGTTAAGAGTTAAATGACCCATCGTTTTCATTTTCAGTCCTACTCGTTTGAGTAGGACTTGTAATTTTCTTTCTTTATTTTTCCGCCTACTCACTTGAGTTAAATGGACGGACTTTATTTCCCGCCTACTCGTTTGAGTAGGACTTGTAATTTTCTTTCTTTATTTTTCCGCCTACTCACTTGAGTTAAATGGACGGATCTTTATCTCCCTGTAAATATTTGAGAAAGCCCTGTAATCGCATTTATTTTCTCCTACTCATTTGAGTAGAACTCGCTTTCATTTTAGTCCTACTCGTTTGAGTAGGACTTGTAATTTTAAGCTTTTATTTCTCGCCCCCACTCGTTTGAGTGGGACTTGCAATTTCAATTCTGCAAATTTCTTTCATGTGTAACTTAGTTTCTATTTTATTTATAATTTGGAGTGTGCGTGAGTTCTTGTTTTAGCTAACTTTTCAGCTTTCTAAATGTTTGTTATTTTTCTTATGTCCTCTTCTTATAATCATTTAGCGTTTAATTTCGAACTCGCGCCTCATTAAATTATAAATCAGTCCCCATACCGATGTGTGGCTGATCGTTATTAGCCTCGGCATCGAAGAGCATTGGGACATTAAAAATGATTTGTAATAATTGAAGCTCTTTATTTTCATTTTAATTTAAGGACTTAAGGTTTACCCCGGGTTAACGACGCATAGGACCACATATCGATATGTGGGCCCTATGTCCGTAGTCCATATGCTAGCTAGCCGAGAGGCCGTGCATATGGACCGATCACCCCTGGGTAAATAGAGTTCGTGCATACCCTCGAGAGAGGACAAGCGTAATTCTACCGGATTGGGTTCCCCACCCAATAGCGGGGTTCTTAGCGTAAAGCGGGCGTTAAGAGGAATCCTTCGTCGGACTAACATTCGATCGAATAGTCTTAACGTTCAGGTGAGCGATATCCCTATAGTTAGGTGAGCTCACATTTGTGGAACCTCCACGGCCAACTTGCCTTTTATTAATTTGAAAACTAAGTCCTATAATTATTAAAAATTGTTTTAGTATTAATCCGATTCGATGCCGAGCATTAACCCTTCATCGAATATTTTCTATATCGTTTTTTCGCTCCCTTACATTTTCCGTCTTTACTTAATTAAAAAATCCACCTTACTTTCAGTAAAATAATAGTCCTCCCGGAGGAGTAAGAATATTCAACACGACCCCGAGAATAATACGACCTCGGTATTCCCCCGAATATCGAGTACTACTTGCAATAGGTGCACTTGCCTCCTGTAGCACGCCCGCGGCAATCGACTCACCGAACCAACCACAGTAAGAGTCTGTTCGCGGGCCCATCAAGTTTTTGGTGCCGTTGCCGGGGAATCTCTTTTCGAGTTGTTATTTCGAATTCCGGAGTCTATTACTTTTACTTATTTCTATAAAAAAAACTAAAAACTTTATTTTAAAACAAACAAAAAAGAAGTTTATTTTGTTTTATTTTTGTTTGGGTGTATGACCTGTGGACAACCCTCCGAGTCTGAAGATTTTGACTTCGACCCTGAGATCGAACGCTCTCTTGCGCGTATTTAATCTCAACGCCGAAATCCTTCTTTAGATCTCGAGGAATCTATCGGAGAACCCACTGTTGTAGTTATGGCCGCGCCTAACCCTGCCCCGGCGGCCTAGCGTACTATGTCTTATTATGCCCGGCCTAACCTGGATGATACTGGGTCGAGTATTGTTCGCCCTGCGGTGGCGAATAATAATTTTGAAATAAAGTCGAGTGTCATTCAAATGGTCCAAAATGCCGTGCAGTTCGATGGAATGCCGGATGAGGACCCGAATGTCCACTTGTCCAATTTCATGGATATATGTGACACCTTCAAGATTAATGGCGTCACTGATGATGCCATTCACTTGCACTTATTTCCTTTTTCCCTTAAGTCCAAAGCCAAGGCGTGGTTCAATGCCCTCCCGCGAGGATGTATCACCACGTGGGCTGAGTTGACGGAACGGTTCCTAACGAAGTACTTTCCGCCCGCAAAAACTGCAAAGTTGCGGGCGGACATTTCTTCGTTTGTGCAAAACGATCATGAGTCTCTATACGAGACTTGGGAATGGTTTAAGGAATTCCTCTGCCGGTGCCCGCACCACGTGCTGCCAACGTGGTTGAAAGTTCAAATTTTTTATAATGAGTTGATTTTTCAGACGCGTCAAATTGTTGACGCGGCTGCCGGGGGTACGCTAAACAACAAAACCACTGAGGCCGCCCAGGCTTTATTCGAAGAGATGGCTATGAACGCCTATCAATGGAACGTCCCGCAGGGACGCCCAAAGCCGGCGGCTGGTCTTTTTGAAGTGGATGTCACTACTCTCTTGACCCTTCAAGTTGAAAGGTTAACAAAGCAGGTGGCGGAGATGTCTGCTGCCTCCTCCACTCCGCCTTGTTTTATTCCCCCTAACGTCTGCGTAGCTGAAGAGTTCGTGGACTTCATGGGAAATTCGGGTCATCCTCCCTTCAACCCCAACAACAACCCTTATAGTAATAACTATAATACGGGTTGGAAGAATCACCCCAACTTCTGTTGGAGCAACCCGAATAATGCTCAGCGTCCCCCTATTTCTTATGCGCCCGGATTTCTGCCTCCTCCTCCTCTTCTGAAACCCTCCCCGATGGAGGAAAATTTTTCGAAGTATATTGCGTCCAACGAGTCAAATATCCGGAACATCACCGGATCGCTAAAAACTCTCGAACAACAGGTTGGACAGCTGGCGAGGATGATGTCCGAGCGCCCGCTCGGGGCACTGCCGGGAAACACGGAGCCCAATCCATGGGAGAATGCCAACGTTATAACCCTCCGTAGCGGAAAAGAGGTGGTCGATCCAAAACGGACCGACCCTCAGGTACATATTTCACCTCCGACCCATCTTCCCCTTTCTTCGCTTACGCCTCCTTTACCGATTTTAAAAGAAAAAATTATTTTAAACAAGGCTCTTCCATATCCGCATAAGTTAGATAACGAGCGTAAGGATGCGCAATATGAATAATTTATTTTATTATTAAAGCAAATTCACATTAATGTTCCTTTTTTGCGTGGCTATCTCGCAAATGCCCAAATATGCGAAATGTTTTAAAGAACTTCTTTCTAATAAACGTAAATTAGAGGATATTTCGCATGTATCTCTCAACGCTGTCTGCTCGGTGGCCCTTACTACTAAATTGCCCACAAAACAAAACGACTCGGGACGGTTTTCCATCCCGTGCCTTTTTGGCGATATATTAGTAAAGTACGCCTTAGCAGATTTAGGGGCTAGCATTAATCTAATGTCGTTCTCGCTCTTTTCACGTTTAGGTTTGGGTACTCCTAGTCCTACGAATATGCGCATCCAATTAGCAGATCGCTCGGTTAAGTTCCCTATCGGGGTTGTGGAGGACGTCCTTGTCCGAGTAGACAAGTTTACCTTCCCGCTAGACTTCGTCATCTTAGACATCAAGGAGGACGCCGAGGTACCAATAATACTCGATCGCCATTTTCTCGCCACCTCCCGCGCACTAATAGATGTTAGTAATGGTAGTGTTCTCCTCCGAGTAGGCGATGATCAGGTTACTTTCTCTATTAATCCCTCGATGGACAATTTGTCATCGTGCGACGATTTCTGCTACTCTTTAGATACCTTTTTTGGAGATCGTTGTTCTCCCGTTTTCGAGTCCGTATTTTTATACGACGATATTTATGCGCTCGAAAATTTTAAATGCGATGTGGATACTTCTTTAGACTTGCCTTTCGAACCAATTGGTAAGAAAGACATAGGCATTAAAACCTCCCTAGAAGAACCGCCCATCCTAGACCTCAAAACCTTACCCGCATCGCTCAAATACGCATTTTTGGAGACTTCCGATTTATTGGAAGTTTTATTTAAACATCGCCACGCAATTGCGTGGCAAATCTCTGACTTAAAGGGGATTAGCCCCTCTTTTTGCACCCATAAGATTTTTCTTAACGATAATTGCCGCAAAACGATTCAGCCGCAGCGGCGTCTTAACCCAAACATGAAAGACGTCGTTAAAGCCAAAATTATTAAGTTATTAGATGCGGGGATTATCTACCCTATTTCGTACAGTGCATGGGTTAGTCTCGTGCATGTCGTGCCCAAGAAGGGCGGTCTTACCGTAGTGGCGAATGAGCATAACGAGCTCGTCCCAACTCGTACTGTTACGGGTTGGCGAGTGTGCATCGATTATAGAAAACTTAATGATGCAACCCGCAAGGACCATTTCCCTCTGCCTTTTCTGGACAAGATTTTAGAGCGTTTATCCGGTCATCCGTATTATTGTTTTCTTGATGGTTTATCGGGGTTTTTCCAAATCCCCATTTCCCCCGATGATCAAGAGTAAACAACTGTTACTTGCCCGTTTGGCACCTTCGCATATCGAAGAATGCCATTTGGACTCTGCAATGCGCCGGCTACATTCCAAAGATGTATGCTAGCGATCTTTGGTGAGCTAGTAGAAGACATTACGGAAGCCTTTATGGATGACTTTTCTATTTTCGGACGCTCTTTTCCCGATTGCCTTCACAATTTAGATCGTGTATGTTGGATCCCTAGTTGATTTGGGCTAGGTTCACTGACTTAGGATGTGACCCATCATGTATAGTCTAGGTCAAGTTTGTGTCCTAGAGTCTAGGACAGTCCTCTATTTCAACTTCAGATGGACCAGCCTTCTTCAAGACCATCAGGAACTTCAGATCTTTCAGTTTTTCAGACTAAGTGAAATGAGTTCGACGTTCGTCGAAGGCAGCACGACGAAGGGAGTTCTGCGCTCGACGATCGTGAGACAATTCGCAGTGCTGGGCTCGACGAACACTGGATTTTACCTCAAGCTTCTCAGGACTACTTCAAAATTTCTCTTGGTTCAGCTTCATGCTTCGGTCGACGAATTATATTCTGAGCTCGACGAACTTGGACCTCAAGTTCACAGCTTATCAGGTCGACGAATGCTAATCTTTACTCGACGATTTTTTGTACTCAGAAAATCTGTGTCGACACTTAGGGTTTATGTCGATACCAGACGATTTGTGTCAACACCAGGATTTGAGTCGACACCAGCTTGTGTCGACACCTGGATTTGAGTCTACACCACCTTGTGTTGACACCAGGATTTCAGTCGACACCAGCTTATGTCGACACCAGAGGATTTGTGTCGACACCAAGATCAATCTGTCGACAACAATTTGTGTCGACAGAGCATTTCAGCAGATGTAGAGTATTTCGTCCAAGTCCAGAACTTTTCTCAGGTTGACGAAGTTTATTCTCAGCTCGACGAATTTGGTTCTCTACTCAACGAATAATGGTTGTCTGATATTGAAGATTGTCTGTTCAACGAATGAAGACTGTTAGCTCGACGAACTCAGCTCAGCTTGACGAACTCAGCTTATCTCGACGACCTCAAGCTCAGCTCGACGAACTCATACTCAGCTCGACGAATTATGTTCTTCGATCGACGATTCCAGACTAGGTCTTCTTCCGTTCCCGTCTCATTCCATGGCGCTGATTCCTGAATAATTAATGGCAATTTCTCACAGAATACTACCGTTGGAATGCGCAGTTAATCCTGGATTATTACATGCCATTTTCCCATGGAAGCAGTTGCGGAAATAATTAATTGCGGCTTCCTTTCCAGGGCGTCTACCATTACTGCTCGATATTCAAATTCGAATGTGTTCTCATGAGACAAAGATAGAGATACAAAAACAAGGAGTAATATACAGATACAGAACAATATCAAGAAAAAGATAGACAGTGATTCAGACAACACAAGAAAAAGAATTCATTCTTGGCCCAGAGAGAAACTGATCGAGAAGAAGAAGAAGAACACTACATCAATATCAAGAGTCTTCTTCATCTGCTTTCACTCAGGATAACTTCAAGAAACAATACATTCATATCAGTTACAAGAAGTTTCTGAAGACCTCCTCTGGACCTGGAAATTCTAGGTCTCTGAAGACCTATCACCCTGAAGCAGTGCTCCAACATTCTTCCTGACTCTTTCTACATCTCAGGGGGAGCAAAGCTGCTAAACAACATTCCACAGGTCTTCTCATTTGACTTGAGAAAGAGAAGACCTCATCACCCTCTCACTCCACCTCTATACAGGGTTTCAATTCCCTTCAAAATTATTCTGGTTGCAAGTCTCCCTCCAAAAGACTTGAGGGTTTGGTTTTTGGGAACCTGATCAAAACCCCATTGGTGCCAGGACACCTGATCAACCCTTCCTGCAGTGGATTCCTACCAGGGTGGTAGAAGAGTGGACTACCCAGATTTGGGGAACCACTATAAAATTCTTGTGTCGTCTGGTTGCTTTCTTTTCTTTTTGTTTTCTGGCCTTGCTCTGTGAATGTGCTGTGATTAGTCCATTACTGCTCTTTGATTTATTGCATCTGCTTCCCTGCACACACACCTAAGATACAACAGCAGCTGTAAAAGTTAATAAATTCACCATATACTATATCCCCCCCCCTCTAGAGTATATCGGATCTAGCTGCACTTTCAATTGGTATCAAAGCGAGGTTGGTTTTAATACCACATCTTCCAGGTTGGTTAAATTACCATACCTGATTGGTTGTACAGGCTAACACCTGAACCCAAAGATCCCTTAGTTAGATCTGTTTGTTTCTATTCTGTTATTGGACTTATCCTTCTCACAGACATGGCCCAAAACAAGGATTATATAAGCATCAGACCTCCTGTGTGCAATCTTAATAAGTTTGCCATCTGGAAGGCAAGAATTAGATTATATATGAACTCCATTGATGAGGATATTTTCTCTGTCATTTCAACAAGTGTTCCTCCAGCTCCCATAACTTTTGCCAGCACATCAACTAATCTGAGTGCAGTACCACCTCCAGACAATATTGAAGCCTATAAGAAAGCCAAGATGGCTGATGCAAAGGCTATGAATATTCTGTCCCAAACAATGTCAGATGACATATTTCAGAAGGTGGCTGAGTGCACCTCATCTAAGGCCATTTGGGACTCTCTCAATCAAATGGTAGCAGGCTCAGCTGATGAAAGAAAGGATAGGAGATCCAGTCTCATTTCTCTCTATGAGAATTTCAAGAAGGATGAGACAGAATCTGTGGCTGAGATGTATAATAGATTAAGTTCAATCATTAGTGAACTCAAGACTCTTGACAAGGACATCACCTTAACTGAGGTGAATGACAAGATACTGATGTGTTTCCCCAGTTCATGGGATTCCAGAATCTGGCCAATCAAAGAAGCCAGAAGCCTCAATGAGATCTCAACAGAATCACTGTTAGGTAAGCTGAAGTCATATGAGCAGCTTGTCAAATCAAGAGAGGCAACAGAACAGAAGGCAACTACCCCAGTTAGTAAGGAGCACAGCTTGGCCCTCAAAGCTTCTGAAGACAATGAAACATCTACATCCAATGAGGAGTTAATGAGTCTTTTTGCCAAAAGATTCTACAAAATGGCAGAAAGGACTTTAGAAGAAAATCATCCAGGCAGGATGATAAGCCCAAATATGAGAAGACACCAACTAACGAGGTTGTGTGTTTTGGATGCAGAAAGTCAGGGCACTATATTTCAGAATGCCCAGAGAATCAGAAAAAGGACAAGGGCAGGGATAAGGATTCCAGAAGAAAACAAAGTAGCAGACCCTCCTCTAATAAGTATAAAAGGAAAGACAAGGGTTTTGTTGCTGAGTCTTGGAGTGACTCAGAAGAGGAAACATCCTCCTCCAGCTCTAGTGAAGAAGAGGAAGAAGCCAGATCCAAGGAGGTGTGCCTAATGGCAATAGATGCCTCCAGAAGCAACTGTGGATCAGAAGAGAATTCTGAAGATGAAGGTGCATCAGACTCAGAGGCTGATCAGGTGATTTCTAGTTTTGATTTCAATTCTGACTTATTTAAAGTAGAATTTAAAACTATGTGCATGGATCTAATAAACTCAGAGAAAGAAATAAAAACCATGAAAACTAGACTAGAGAACCTTGAATCTGTCAGCACAGAAAATAGAAAACTAACTGACCAATTGACACTAGCTAATGAACAGATAATCAAGTTAAAATCTGAATTATGTGAGGCAAAACAACTTGAGCAATCTCTCAATGGGAGAAGCCTTAAGCTGATGGATATCACAAGAACAGTAAATGTCAGATTAAATGCCAGGCTGGGCTTGGGTGCGTCATCAGGTTTACCCCCCATAATAAAGAAAGAATATACTTTCTACACCCATAAAGTTTATCACTGCTAAGGGTAAAGAGAAACTAACTGAAAAACCCAGGTCAGAAAACAAGTCAAATCCCCTAGACAATAGAAACAGAAAATAGAAGAAAGCTGTTAAAAACCAAGTTCAGCAGAATTCTTCGAACTTAAATCGACGAAATCCTGCAAGGTCGTCGAACCCCGATCGACGAACGCTGAACGCAAACTTCAGAAATAATTATTCATCCTACTGCGATCGACGAACTGTGTATGGTTCGTCGAGCAGAGGTCGACGAACGTGGGATGCAGAAAATGACCATGGTCATTCTCTGAGTGGAGGTCGACGATATCATCCCCATTCATCGAACTCTGGTTGACGAACTTACAATAATTCGTCGATCCCAGAACGACCAAACTTAAATCATTTCTCCTATAGAAATTTTAAAACAGCTAACAAGACATTTAATCCAGTAGCGGATTGGATAATCCCACCTAGGAGATATCACCCTATAGGGTATAAATATCAACCTGCATTATCAGTCATTTCCAGTTTTACTTTTCAGCCAAACCAAGGACCCAAGGTAACCTGGGTCAAGAACAATTGAGCTTTATTTTTTGATGCAGGTACAGGTGAAGAGCTGTCCAAGGCTATGTCAGACCTGGTACCTGGACAGTGGCTGCTCCAAGCACATGACTGGCAGCAAAGCAAATCTCTTCAGCTATAAGTCCAAGTTAGGACCAAAGGTGATATTTGGAGACTCAAAGAGTGGTCAGTCAGAAGGGTATGGAAGATTAAGCATTGGAGCAGTGACCTTCAAAAAGGTGACATATGTAAGAGGACTTAAACATAACCTTATATCCATAAGTCAATTATGTGATGAAGATTATCAGGTACATTTCAACTCCACCTCTTGTTCAATTATAAATGATAAAAACCAAACTGTTTTAATTGGACTTAGACAAGTAAACATATATTTAGTAGATTCCATTTCTGCAACAACTGATATTTGTTTGCTCAATATCACTAGTAACCAAAATGAGTTATGGCACAAAAGGCTAGGACATGTAAACCTTAAGAACATATCTTGGTTATCTAAAGACAACCTTGTTAGAGGTTTACCTTCTGGTCCCTACAGGAAGGAAAGCATATGCAGGTCTTGTCAACTAGGCAAGCAAACTAAAACTAGTTTCAAATCCATTAATAAAAGTGATTCACCTAGGATATTATATCTGCTTCATGTGGATCTCTTTGGACCCATTGCAGTACAAAGCCTAGGAGAGAAGTCTTACACCTTAATCATTGTTGATGATTTCTCCAGATTCAGTTGGGTAGCCTTTCTGAGAGCTAAGTCAGATACATTCAAAGTTCTTACAGATTTTCTCAGGACCATACAGATTGAGTTCTCTACTCATGTTGCATTGATCAGAAGTCATCATGGCACAGAGTTTGAATCTCTTCTTATGCATGAGTTCTGTGAGAAGGAAGGTATCAGGCAGTGCTTCTCAGCTCCTAGAACTCCCCAACAAAATGGAGTTGCTGAAAGGAAAAATAGGACACTCATTGAAGCTGCAGGTACATTGTTAGCAGATGCCTACATGCCTCTATCCTTTTGGGCAGAAGCTGTAAACACAGCTAACTATGTCCTAAACAGATGTCTTATACATAAACTAAAACATAAGACCCCCTATAAATTACTTAAAGAAAAGAAACCTAAAATCACATATTTTAAAGTTTTTGGTTGCATATGTTACATCCACACTAATAACAAAAGATACATTAGAAAATTTGAGGCTAAGGCTGAAGAAGGGATTTTTCTAGGATACTCCCAAGTAAGCAAGGCCTATAGGGTTTTCAACTAATCATCCCATAAAATTGAAGAATCTGTCCATGTGTCTTTTGATGAAGCTAACATGTCTTATAAGGAGAAAGACATTTCTACCAAAAGTCTTTTGTAGGTTTCACCACTATGTGAGTCTATGGATGGACTAAATCTTACCAAAGGGGTTCCAACTCATCCCACTCCACAGGCTGCTGAAGATAGTGAAGAGGAAATCCAAGAGGAAGTATCTGAACTTCCATCAATAGTCAGTACCATTCCCCAAGAGGAATTATTTACAGAAGCTGTTGCTCAACAAACTCCACAAACTGATCTTGTCACACTTAGAGATCACCCCAGATCTCAAGTGATTGGATACATTTCAGTTGGTGTACAGACAAGACATCAGCTCAATCAAGACTTGATGCATGCATGTTTTCTCTCTCAAATTGAACCTCTCACCATCCATGAAGCTGAGCAAGATCCCCACTGGATTCTTGCAATGCAAGAGGAACTAAATCAATTTGAGAGATGTAGAGTTTGAGATTTGGTTCCAAGACCCCATAACTACCCAGTTATTGGAACCAAATGGGTCTATATGAACAAATTGGATCCACAAGGGAACATAGTAAGGAACAAGGCTAGACTTGTTGCTCAAGGCTATAGACAAGAAGAAGGAATAGACTATGACCAAACCTTTGCCCCTGTTCCAAGGTTGGAGGCCATTAGAATATTCCTAGCCTATGCAGCATACAAAAATTTCAAAGTATTCCAGATGGATGTTAAGAGTGGCTTTTTGAATGGTGTACTTCAGGAAGAGGTTTATGTAGAACAACCCCCAGGTTTTATCTCTCTGACTCAACCCTCTTATGTTTACAAATTACATAAAGCCCTCTATGGTTTAAAGCAAGCTCCAAGAGCTTGGTATGAGACCCTAGCTAGCTTTCTTTTAGAGCATAAATTTACAAGAGGAACCATAGATAAAACCCTTTTCACTAGACATCATAAGGACCAAATCTTATTAGTACAAATATATGTGGATGACATTATTTTTGGGTCTACTGATCCCAAATTGTGCAAGAGGTTTGCTGACCTCATGCCTTCCAAATTTGAGATGAGTAGCATGGGTGAGCTTTCCTACTTCCTTGGTCTCCAAGTGAAGCAGCTCCCTGATGGTATCTTCCTCTCCCAATCTAAGTATGCTAAAGATCTTATCAAAAAGTTTGGGATGGGTGATGCCTCAGGAATGAAAACACCTATGGCTACCAATGCTGTTGTGGATTCTGATGTAGCAGGGAAACCTGTAGATCAGAAACATTATAGGGCAATTATTGGATCCCTATTATACTTAACAACAAGCAGGCCTGACCTAATGTTTGCCACATGCCTTTGTGCTAGATTCCAAGTGAATCCTAAAGAATCTCATCTTATTTTTCTAAAAAGGATTTCAAGATATATAAAGAGTTGTCCTAGTTTAGGACTCTGGTATCCTGCAGAGTCAGAATTTGAGGTAACTGGATACTCAGATGCTGACTATGTTGGATGTAGAGTGGACAGGAAAAGTACCTCTGAAACTTGCCAGTTCCTGGGTATGAGACTTGTCTCTTAGTTTTGCAAAAATCAGACATCTGTGTCTACATCAACTGCTGAGGCAGAGTATATGACTGCTGGCAGCTGCTGTTCACAGATGCTATGGATACAAAACCAACTCCTAGATTATGGTTTCAACTTAAATAATTCAACCTTATTTTGTGATAGTACAAGTGCTATTGCTATAGCTCAGAATCCAGTTCATCATTCTAGGACTAAACATGTTGAAATAAGACATCATTTCATTAGAGATAATGTGGACAAAAAGAAAATTAACTTGACCCACATTCCTACTGATCTATAGAGAGCAGATATCTTCACCAAGCCTTTGGATAAGAAAACCCATCCGTTCTTTATAAATCAACTGGGAATGATTGATGGAGAAGAGTTAAATTAATTTCTGTCTGCATTCGATGAATTTTCTAGAGTTCGTCGAACGGAGTTCGACAAATTAGGGAAAGTTTGAGAGATTCTCGTCGACCGGAGATCGACGAATTCTCTGTGTGGAAACAATTTTCGTCGACCAGAGATCGACAAACCTTGCTTCTGAAACCATTTCGTCGAACGGAGTTTGACGAACTGTTTTTAATTCTTCTGAATGAGTTCGACGAACTACTCTCCTCTAACTTATTTCGTCGATATCTGTTCGAAGATCTGTCTCTTTTCGTGGAACGGAGCTTGTCGATTCATATTCTGAAAATCTTATATCTAGGTTTTCTTCGACCTCCGTCCTGCGCTTTCAGTTCGTTTGCTCTTGATCGCCGTTTTCTCTGTGATTTTCTTTGCAGGTCATCTATGGCGATTCCTCCAGGAGCACTTACGGCAATGAAGTTTGATGCAGCCTTCTCCATGGACTTTGAGTCTTTCCAACATTCAGATCCAATTTTTCTTTATATCCTTGAATTACTTGAAGAACTGCATCTCAAGGATTTCATGACACGCAACATCAAGCTACACTCATCCGAGATAAGAGAATGGGTGTACACTGCCACAGTTTCTGAAGATGGAAATCTGACAGGACATATTGGAAACACTGTCGTTTCCCTGTCTCCAGCAGTACTCTCTGAAATATTTGGACTGATTAATGGGGAAGACAACTTGGAAATGGACGCTGAGGAATATGTTGATATGTTGAAAGTAATGGGTTTCTCCGGCAACAACCCTAATAAGCTTCTGAAGAAGCAACTGTCAGCCGCCTATCAATTTTTGGCCGACATTGTAGGGAAAATTCTGATGGGCAAGCACTCGGAACATGACTATATCACTCGCCATCAATTCCTGATCATGTGCGCAGTGCTCAACAAGCGACAGGTCAATTGGGTCATGGTTTTCTTTGACCTAATCAAGAAGAAATCAAGCAAGAAGGAAGTCTGCTACGGCAGAATCCTGGGGATTTTTCTCCAGGAAAAGTCCAGTGAATGTTTGGTCTCCTCGACCACATTCATCAACGCCAGCAAGCGCCTCACCTGCACCCTGTTTGGCCGATGGGAGAGTACAATCACCTAACCCTCCAAGGGTTCCTCCTCCTCCATCAATGCTTCTGAAAGCACCAGGACCGTCAAGGTCACTCCCCACCCTGACACTGAAGAGGTCGTTCCTCCTACCAAATCTCTTCCCACTCCTCCTGCACCTCACTTGTCTCCTCCTCAACATCAATCCCCACCGCCTGATCTGTCACATCTCTCTACACCTCCAGTTTCCCCCACTGCAACACCTATTCCCTCACCTCCTCAATCCCCTCTTCCTTCACACCTATCCACTATTCCATCCTACACCATACCCACTGAACCACAACCTGCTCTCCCTCCATTATCCCCTCCCCACATTCCTCCTTCCTTCTATGCTTCTCTCCCCTCCTCTATTCCTTCTCCACTTCTGGATTCTTCCACCATTCCCTCCATCATCTCTCTTCTGACTCCTCTTATTAAATCAATCATCACAGAGGCCCTTACACCTCTGGTGAATTCCATTCATTCTTTATTTGCCCAAATCACAGCCCTCTCTGCTGCCCCCTCTTCATTCAGGGGCCTAGCTCCAGGTTCTCCTGAACCCAGGCAGGGGGAGATGCTCCAAGATGAAGCTGGTGCAGCAGCTGCAGAAGTTGATACAGTTGATACAGATACAGATACTGCAGATACAGTCAATATAGTGCTTGATAATACAGTTTCAGACACAGCAATTGATTTTATTCAATTCATGGACATTGATAGTAGCCTTGATGAGTCAGTAGATTCAATAACAACTGCTGGTGATTTCTTTATAAATCCCACAGTTAATTTATCTGAGATACTTCATATCTTTGATCCTGTATATATGAAGATTCCTTCAGTAGAGGTTGCTAAGCCCTATTTGGCTATTGTCTAGTATACCTCTCCAGCAAGTTCAGCAGTTGCCAAGCAACTTTGTGACACCTTTGCTGCTCCTACTACTGTTCCACCTCCTGTGTCTTTTCCAGAAATCTGCCCTGTCCCAGATTTTGTCATGGATGATTCTCCCATGCCTGATCTGGATGAGCTCATTCTAGCAGACATTGAAGAAGAGAATAAGGCAGCAACTGCAAGCTCTATCTCTACTGTTGTTGAACCCTCACACTCTGAACCTTCTATCCCCCCTCAATAAAAACCTCTTATCATTCCTGATGCCACTCTGAGGAAGTTGAATGCTTTGTATGACAACCCTCAGAGTTCAGATTCTGATGATGATGATGATGAATCAGATGAGGAGGCTGCCAAAAAGAAAAAGAAGTTGCTCTCTAAGAAAAGGAAGGCCCCTCCTCCTCCTGCTCCCAAGCCTAATCCCACTGCAGACACTCCATACTATATTCTGCACAATGTTGCTCCTTACAAAGGGATTCCTGCATGGGTGTGGCTATCTAAGAACCAGCAAAAAGAGAGGAAGAGGAGTAGGAGATACTCTCCTCCCCCAGTTCATAGATACAGAAAGGATCCTCCTCCTCCTCCTCCTCCAGCAGCAGGTGCCTCTGGATCTGGCTCTCAGAGATTTGCTCCTATTCAAACCTATCAGAGACAAACAGGGAGATCCTCTGGTGGTAGTCAGCCAAGGCCACCATCTTCAGGCAGACAATAACAACAGCAGCACCAGGAATCTAAGGAACATGAAGCTGAAAGGCCTTATTCTCCTCCTGAAGATCCAGAGACAGCCAACACAGCCAGAATGGCAAGGTTCCAAGAAATCATTGGCTTATCTCTAATCAACAAAGCTAAAGCTAAAGGCAAGGACATAACAGGCTTAACTACTATGTCTCAGTACAGGAGAGATGAGCTAAAAAGATTTGGGAAAGCAAACAAGTTACTCAATGTTGATGAGTACATGCATCTTCATCCAGAAGCAGTTGTCCCCAGAGCCACTTCACTGAACATCATAGGGGCAGCTGACATGATTATGACCAAGACTCAAGCTTCAGATCCCAATAGGGAAATCATTTTCAAGAAGCCAGGAGATAAAGCACCAGAAGTCAAGCCAAAACAGAAGAAGTCAGAGAAGTAAATTTGTGTTTTTATTCCATTTTCTGCTTCTGTTTCAGACTGTGTCTTGCATTAAAAAAAGCCTGTATGTATATATATATATATATATGTCTGATGCATGTGTTGTAAATTCTCTGCCAGATATATCTCTCTATTTTGCTTTGTTTTTCTGATTGTTCTTTGCTTGGAGTCTCTGTTAGTGACCTCACCCAAATAGGGGGAGATTGTTGGATCCCTAGTTGATTTAGGCTAGGTTCACTGACTTAGGATGTGACCCATCATGTATAGTTTGGGTCAAGTTTGTGTCCTAGAGTCTAGGACAGTCCTCTATTTCAACTTCAGACGGATCAGCCTTCTTCAAGACCATCAGGAACTCCAGATCTTTCAGTTTTTCAGACTAAGTGAAATGAGTTCGACGTTCGTCGAACGCAGCTCGACGAAGGGAGTTCTGCGCTCGATGATCGTGAGATAATTCGCAGTGCTGGGCTCGACGAACCACGTTCTTTGCTCGACGAACACTGGATTTTACCTCAAGCATATCAGGACTACTTCAAAATTTCTCTTGGACTAACTTCATGCTTCGGTCGACGAATTATATTCTGAGCTCGACGAACTTGGACCTCAAGTTCACAGCTTCTCAGGTCGACGAATGCTAATCTTTACTCGACGATTTTTTGTACTCAGAAAATCTGTGTCGACACTTAAGGTTTGTGTCGACACCAGACGATTTGTGTCGACCCCAGGATTTGAGTCGACACCAGCTTGTGTCGACACCAGGATTTGAGTCGACACCAGCTTGTGTCGACACCAGGATTTCAGTCGACACCAGCTTATGTCGACACCAGAGGATTTGTGTCGACACCAAGATCAATCTGTCGACAATAATTTGTGTCGACACAGCATTTTAGCAGATGCAGAGTATTTCGTCCAAGTCCAGAACTTTTCTCAGGTCAACGAAGTTTATTCTCAGCTCGACAAATTTGGTTCTCTGCTCAACGAATAATGGTTGTCTGATATTGAAGATTGTCTGTTCAACGAATGAAGACTGCCAGCTCGACGAACTCAACTCAGTTCGACGAACTCAGCTTAGCTCGACGACCTCAAGCTCAGCTCGACGAACTCAAACTCAGCTCGACGAATTATGTTCTTCGGTCGACGATTCCAGATTAGGTCTTCTTCCGTTCCCGTCTCATTCCATGGTGCTGATTCCCGAACAATTAATGACAATTCCTCACAGAATACTACCGTTGGAATGCACAGTTAATCCTGGATTATTACATGTCATTTTCCCATGGAAGCAGTTGGGGAAATAATTAATTACGGCTTCCTTTCCAGGCCGTCTGCCATTACTGCTCGATATTCAAATTTGAATGTGTTCTCATGAGACAAAGATAGAGATACAAAAACAAGGAGTAATACACAGATACAGAACAATATCAAGAAAAAGATAGACAGTGATTCAGATAATACAAGAAAAAGAATTCATTCTTGGCCCAGAGAGAAACTGATCGAGAAGAAGAAGAAGAACACTACATCAATATCAAGAGTCTTCTTCATCTGCTTTCACTCAGGATAACTTCAAGAAATAATACATTCATATCAGTTACAAGAAGTTCCTGAAGACCTCCTCTGGACCTGGAAATTCTAGGTCTCTGAAGACCTATCACCCTGAAGCAGTGCTCCAGCATTCTTCCTGACTCTTTCTACATCTCAGGGGGAGCAAGGCTTCTAAACAACATTCCACAAGTCTTCTCATTTGACTTGAGAAAGAGAAGACCTCATCACCCGCTCACTCCACCTCTGTATAGGGTTTTAATTCCCTTCAAAATTATTCTGCTTGCAAGTCTCCCTCCAAAAGACTTGAGGGTTTGGTTTTTGGGAACCTGATCAAAACCACATTGGTGTCAGGACACCTGATCAACCCCTTCCTGCAGTGGATTCCTACAAGGGTGGTAGAAGAGTGGACTACCCAGATTTGGGGAACCACTATAAAATTTTTGTGTCGTCTGGTTGCTTTCTTTTCTTTTTGTTTTCTGGCCTTGCTCTATGAATGTGCTGTGATTAGTCCATTGTTGCTCTTTGATTTATTACATCTGCTTCCCTGCACACACACACACCTAAGATACAACAGCAGTTGTAAAAGTTTAATAAATTCACCATATACTCTATTCCTTCAACGGTGCAAGGACACAAGTCTTGTTTTAAATTGGGAAAAATGCAACTTTATGGTTCAGGGAGGTTTGGTCCTCGGCCATATGATTTCGTCTAAGGGGATAGAGGTGGATAAGGCCAAGATAGAAATCATAGAAAAACTTCGGCAACCAACAAACGTAAAATCTATTAGGAGTTTCTTAGGCCATGCGGGCTTTTATCGACGCTTCATTCAAGGCTTTTCAAAAATAACAAAGCCGCTTAATCACCTCTTGGAAAAGGAATCACGTTTCATCTTTAGTAGCGAATGCGAGTCCGCCTTTAATTTAATAAAACAAAAACTTATCACTTCACCAATTTTAGTGGCCCCTAATTGGTCCCTTCCATTCGAAATTATGTGCGACGCTAGTGATATTGCCTTAGGTGCCGTTCTTGGCCAACGCGTAGAAAAAACTTTTAAACCTATTTATTACGCTAGCAAGACGCTCACTTCCGCACAAGTAAATTACACGACAACAGAAAAGGAACTCTTAGCCGTCGTTTTCGCTTTTGATAAGTTTCGCTCGTATATAACGCTATCTAAAGTTATCGTTTTTACCGATCACTCCGCGCTTAAATATTTATTAGCTAAAAATGATGCGAATCCCCGCCTTCTTCGATGGATTCTCCTCCTACAAGAGTTTGATTTGGAGATCCGAGATAAGCGGGGTGCGGAAAATCTAGCGGCAGACCACCTCTCCCGTTTAGAAAATCCGAGTGCGGAAGCGCTTGTCGAATCTGAAATAAATGACAGATTTCCCGAGGAACGCCTCCTTGCCATTAATAAATCTTCGTCATCTTCGTCTTGGTTCGCAGACTTTGCAAATTTCTTAGTAGCGCGGGTCCTTCCAAAAGAGTTTTCAAGTCATCAAAAGAAGAAATTCTTTTCTGACTAGAAAAATTTCTTTTAGGAAGACCCATTTCTTTTTCGTATCTGCGCGGACCAAGCGGTCTGAAGATGCGTTGCGGGTGTGTAGTGCTTGCAAATTCTTAAGCACTGCCACGAGGGTCCAGCCGGTGGGCATTATAAAGCCAACCGGACCGCTCGGAAGGCGCTAGAGGCGGGCTACTTTTGGCCCACTCTCTTCAAAGATGCGCATAATTTTGTGCGCGCATACGATAGCTGTCAGCGGTCGGGTAACATCTCTCGTCGCGACGAGATGCCCCAAAACATGTTTTTAGAGTGCGAAGTCTTCGATTTGTAGGGCATAGATTTTGTTGGCCCCCTACCTCCATCTTACAAAAATATGTTTATTTTAGTGGCGGTCGACTACGTATCAAGGTGGGCGGAAGCGCAAGCTCTCCCCACCAACGATGCGCGAGTCGTCGTTACATTTCTTAAAAAATTGTTTTCTCGCTTCAGCATGCCTCGGGCAATTGTTAGTGATAGGGGAACGCATTTCTGTAACGCTCTTATGGCTAAGACGTTAGCTAAATACGGAGTCACGCACAAGCTTGCCACCCCCTACCACCTGCAAACAAGTGGCCAAGTTGAGGTAGTAAATCGAGAGATTAAGCGAATTTTAGAAAAAACCGTTTCGCTAAATAGGAAAGATTGGTCTGTTAAACTCGACGATGCATTGTGGGCATATCAGACGACATACAAAACCGCAATTGGTTGTACGCCGTTCTGGTTAGTCTACGGCAAAGCGTGCCATTTACCCGTAGAATTAGAGCATCGCGCTCTTTGGGCTTTAAAACTCTTAAACCTTGACTCCAACTTAGCCGCTCAGAATAGAAAACTGCAACTAAATGAGCTCGATGAATGTCGTGCAAACGCTTACGAGAGCAATAAATTCTATAAGGAGCGCTCTAAGTTATATCACGATCGAAAAATCAAGTCCCAAAAATTATTTTCTCCGGGCGATCTTGTCCTTCTTTATAATTCACGTCTTCGGCTTTTTCCGGGTAAACTAAAATCTAGATGGTCCGGTCCCTTCCTAGTTGAAGAAGTTTTTCCATATGGGACCGTACTCGTCTCCCACCTGGAAAAAGGTTCGTTTAAGGTAAACGGTCATCAGTTAAAGTCTTATATAGCAGGCGATCCAGTGCTCGGTTTTAGCGAAACCATAACTTTCCTCCACATTATAAACCCGCCAAAATAGTCAAGCTACACGACTATAAAGAAAGCTCTCCTGGGAGGCACCCCTCGCTTATCTTTTTCGCTCTTTCCTTATTATCTTTGCTGCTTTTTCTAATAAACGTAGGGTTTCTGATCGGCCTCCCCCTACGCGTTTCAGGGAAGCTTCTACCCCCTCTCCTTTTTTTCTTTGTATATATTGTCTTTCCTTTTGTTCCGCATACTTACGTTACAACATTGGGGATAATGTTGGACTTAAGTATGGGGTATTTTCGTGCTTTACTTTCTGCACTTCAATTTTTCTGCATTTCAAAAATACAAAAAAATACATATAACAACAAAATAAAAACAAAAAAATAAAAAAAAACATCTTAAAATGAAAAAAATTTTAAATGAAAAATCCAAAAAAAAAATCCAAATTTTTTTTTATTTGCTTTTTCTTTCTTCTTTCCAAAAAACTCAAAAAAATTAAAAAAAACAACAAAAAAAATTTATGAAAAAATATATTTAGTTTCACTTTGTAAATATTTTTTGTACATACTCTTTTCTCTCTCGCCCTTCCTCATTCTTGTAAAAACCTCTCTTTTTCTCCCATGTTTTTGTACATAGAATGAAAATTCTCTTAAAAAAAGATAATAGTTCAAAAAAATTCAAAAAAATTGAGAAAAACAAAAATACAAAAAAAAGATCATAAATGAAAAAAAAACAAAAAATGATGATGATAAAAAACTATAAAAATAAAAATAAAAAAAATGTTTTGAAACAAATAAATCAAATATTCCATCCTTAACTTTTCTGCTATCCAAAAATTCCGTTTTGAGTTTATTTATATGTGAATTTGATTAATTCTTTGTTCACTACCCATTTGTTAATTATTGATTGAAAAATTTAAATACCCGGGGTTAAGTTTTAAAGAATTCATTATACTTTGTTAAAAATAGCGAACTCGTTTTAGGCACTACTTCTAATTTTTCATTGATAGGAGCACGTGTATTATGTTAGAAAATAACGACTATAGAATTCAATTATACTTACTTTTAGCTTTCTGAAAAAATTGGAACGTACAAATTATTAAGGTTGCTCTAAAAAATTTTTAGGATTAAAAATCTAGTTTTCTTTTCTTCCCTAACCTTATCATGACCTACTTGGCATGATAAAATTTTCTATCCTTAAAAGATCCTATGTCAATGGGAATAAGATTTCGTTCCGTAAACATAGGCACCCAATAATTTAAAAAGATTATATATGGAGTAGGAGGATAAAATTCATTACTCCTACAAATATACATTGGGTTAATTTTATTCTTATGAAGTTGAAAAACAAAAATCATATTAGGAAAATAAGATTTCGTTTTCCTAATAATCCAAAAGAAAAAAAATGGAGGTTCGAGAAAAAATTACCTCACCTCAAAAATCAAAACCCTCTTCATAAACCCACTACCCCCTTAGCCAATTACACGATTCTAGAATTAATTCAAAAATCTTTTTGAGAGCATAATTCGTAAATTGTATTATTTCCAGTAGCACTCGTATAAGCTAGAGTTCTTATAATTCCAAAATATTTTCGTTAATCTAACCATTACAAATGTTGTCTTCTATTTGATTGCATCAAGAAGTCTTTTTGGACTTAACTCTTACACCCCGTATATTTATTTCGATCTCTCTTATAATTGATTAAGCGGTAGCTAAACTTAGAGTTTTTTTCTATTCCTTATAGATTCACCTCAAACTTTTGCTCTGGAATAACAAAAGCCTAAGTATGGGGGTATTTGATGAATTGTAAATATACATATTATTGTGCACATTAATTTAGTCATCTTCATTTATTTTCGTCGTTTTTACCTATTTTTGTTCAATAAAATGCTCCTATTCTTGTAAATTTACTACTAACTTGTTTTATTTTATTTTTCAGAAAAATTCCAAAATCTGCCAAAATTGGGCAGTACACGCCCGTGTCATTTGGGTCACGCCCGTGACCAGGGCGTGATAGATCAAATTCCGTGAAGTTGCAAATTTTTGAAGTAAAAAGCTTGACACGCCTGGTGTCACGCCCGTGTCACCCGATACGGGGCGTGACCCAAGCCCGTGTCCACTCCACTCGAAACTTTCTGCTCGACGATTGTCGAGTGTCGACACCAACCGACACGCCCAGCGTCACGCCCGTGACCTAGGGCGTGACTCAATCTCAGCTCGACGATTTCAACTCGACACTTTCCACTCGACGATTGTCGAGTGTCGACACAAACCGACACGCCCAGAGTCACGCCCGTGACCTGGGGCATGACTTCACTAACTGGCCCGACAAGATGCTGCCAAAGACTTTTGACGCAACCCGCACCCAGTTCTACCTCCCCGACACGCCCAGCGTCATGCCCGTGACCTGTGGCGTGACATCCTCGAACTTAGCCCGAAGTCAACTTTTTTGTCCAATCGTCAGCCGCCATCATGAATAGTAGTGACACGACCACCCCCCCCCCCTACACGCCCGTGTCGGAGGGCGTTAACTTAGAATTTTTTGCCTATAAATTGCCCATTGTTGTAAGGTCCAAGGGTTCAGATTTTTGGGCCATTTTAGTGTGTTTTTGTGGGCTGCATCCGTGGATTCTAGTGCTATGTAAGGAGATTTCTCCCTACTTTCTTTCATGTTTTGTTTTGCTTTATCTTTTAGCTTTGTAATAGCTTGATAATTTTAATAAAAATGTTAGATTTTCTCCCTCTATATAGCATGAAAATTCATTTGGATGGCTTACTTCTTTCCCTTTTTATCCTTGGTTTCATCTTTGTTCCCCCTCTTATGAAAAATGTGTGTGTGTGTATGAGTGTAACTTATTTACTTTACATGCTTTTAATTTGTCTCATGTTAGGTTTTGTTAGAAATTTATGAAATGATGAATTAGCTTTTTCTCTTTTTCTTCATGTCCTCTTTTAATGTTTTCAACATCTTCACTCTTATGAATGTGTAAAAGAGTTACTAAAGTACTTTTGATTTTTTTTACTTAGCTTTATTTTAGGATGAAAACCCCTTTTTTTCTTTCTCTTTTCATTTCAACTTTTTTAGCACTTTTATGAAATCCTAGAAATGAAAATGTTGAAATTTTAATTTTTGAAAGGCTTTAGTTTTTGATTTGTTTTGAAAACCTTTTGTTCTCTAAAAATTTTAATTTCTTCTTTTTATTTGTTTTTGGCAAAACCTAAGCATGAAAAAGTAAATGTTTTAATCTTTAGGTAATTTTCATTTTGCTTTTAATTTGTGTGTGTGAGTGTATGAGAATAATGTTTTGATGCTTTGTTCAAATTATGTAGAGTGTGTGAGTTTAGGTGTTAGTTTTTCATGCTTTATTTTTCATGCTTTATTTTATCGTTTTATTTAATTATGTAGAGTGCGTGTGTGTAGGAGATAGTTTTATTGCTTTCCTTCAATTCATATAGAGTGTGTGTGTTTGTGTGCATTTTTTTCCGCCTACTCGTTAAGAGTTAAATGACGCATCGTTTTCATTTTCAGTCCTACTCGTTTGAGTAGGACTTGTAATTTTCTTTCTTTATTTTTCCGCCTACTCACTTGAGTTAAATGGACGGACTTTATTTCCTGCCTACTCGTTTGAGTAGGACTTGTAATTTTCTTTCTTTATTTTTCCGCATACTCATTTGAGTTAAATGGACTGATCTTTATCTCCCTGTAAATATTTGAGAAAGCCCTGTAATCGCATTTATTTTCTCCTACTCATTTGAGTAGGACTCGCTTTCATTTTAGTCCTACTCGTTTGAGTAGGACTTGCAATTTTAAGCTTTTATTTCCCGCCCCCACTCGTTTGAGTGGGACTTGCAATTTCAATTATGCAAATTTCTTTCATGTGTAACTTAGTTTCTGTTTTATTTATAATTTGGAGTGTGCGCGAGTTCTTGTTTTTGCTAACTTTTCAGCTTTCTAAATTTTTGTTATTTTTCTTATGTCCTCTTCTTATTATCATTTAGCGTTTAATTTCGAACTCGCGCCTTATTAAATTATAAAGCCGTCCCCATACCGATGTGTGGCTAATCGCTATTAGCCTCGGCATCGAAGAGCATTGGGACATTTAAAATGATTTGGAATAATTGAAGCTCTTTATTTTCATTTTAATTTAAGGACTTAAGGTTTACCCCGGGTTAACGACGCATAGGACCACATATCGATGTTTGGGCCCTATTTCCGTAGTCCATATGCTAGCTAGCCGAGAGGCCGTGCATATGGATCGATCACCCCTGGGTAAATAGAGTTGCGTGCATACACTCGAGTGAGGACAAGCGTAATTCTACCGGATTGGGTTCGCCACCCAATAGCGGGGTTCTTAGCGTAAAGCGGGCGTTAAGAGGAATCCTTCGTCGGACTAACGTTCGATCGAATAGTCTTAACGTTCAGGTGAGCGATCTCCCTATAGCTAGGTGAGATCACATTTGTGGAACCTCCACGACCAAGTTGCCTTTTATTAATTTGAAAACTAAGTCCTATAATTATTAAAAATTGTTTTAGTCTTAATCCGATTCGATGCCGAGCGTTAACCCTTCATCGAATATTTTCTAAATCGTTTTTTCGCTCCCTTACTTTTTCCGTCTTTACTTAATTAAAAAATCCACCTTACTTTCAGTAAAATAATAGTCCTCCCGGAGGAGTAAGAATAGTCAACACGACCCCGAGAACAATACGACCTCGGTATTCCCCCGAATATCGAGTACTACTTGCGATAGGTGCACTTGCCTCCTGTAGCACGCCCGCGGCGATCGACTCACCGAACCAACCACAGTGTAACACCCCCATCTGTCGCATAGCATATAACAGAAGGTCCAGCTGGAACCCGATGCCATATACCACAGACAGTCGGAAGGGATACTAAATGAATAATCAAACCAACCAATTAAGACTACTCATCCTAATCATAGAGCATTCTAGTGGAAGATTTTAAAGTTGAAAGAACCCAAAATTAATTCCATCAATATGAATGTCCACAGCTACAACAAAAGGAATGAAACCCCAAATACACAGAAACGGGTACATGGCCTTATGGCCTTACAAATGTTCACTTAATAAAGAGTGATTTACATACATCGGCTCGCAGGCCGGCCACATATGAAATATATATAAATATAACTATTCTACGGCCTTCTAGGGCCAGCACAGCAACATGGGCTCCAGCCCGCTATTTGGCGCTCGGCTCCGCAGCACCTGCAAGCACATACCACCGCACGATGGCAAATAAAGCAACGGTCAGCTAAAAGCCGACCAAATTATAACGACCCTGCCCCTGACTCGGGACGGCGGTGTTCTTTCCCTACATAACATTAGCCCAACAATATATATATATCGCGCAATTATAATTCGCCACAGGTGTAGGCTCGCACGGCCAAACACACCGTGCACTCAGGGCACATTCATGGTGAACCCTGACCCATCAGTGTATTCACCACCACCCCCAGGATGGCAACAACATGTGAGCATTTAGCCTTTCTGACCACCGTCTAAGGCTCCGACTATGCCAACGGCCAGTCCCCGTCTTCGGGTCTCTCGCACCGAACCACATAGTCTAGGTCCAATTCCACTTGCCCGTTGCTCACGCCGCATGTCCAATTTAAGTCCTTTGCGCGGGCCAAGCTTCTCTCGGATCCCAAATTTTCCAAAACAATCTCATAACCCAGTTATGATCAAGGCTGGTTCCCAGACCGCCAAGTTAGCAGAACACGTTTTCGCTCAATTTTTCGGGTGCGCCTTGAAGCTAACCTCCAAGGATCCCTGCTGCAATCTGCCGCGTAGAAACCCGAAAAATCCAAAGCACGGAGTCTTCTCCGGCAAAACCACATCAAATGCAACATCACCGATCCAGACAAAAACATGTCCGGGTAGGCTTCACACACAATGCCTATGCCCGTACTTGCGATTCCAGGCTCTATATGCAACACAAGGGGGACTATTCCCGTCAACCCCAAGGAACACCACGCACTCACCGCATACTCGCGGGAGCGAGATTCCCTATGTAGAAAGAAAGAGCTTCAAGCGCTCAAGTTGAGAATCGTTACCCTTGTACTCCGTTTTGGCGCCATGGAAAAACTACGCGGTTAGAACTCTTCGCAATGACCTTCCCTCCACGGATCCGCTCTCCGATTTCGAAACGGTGCTCCGATGCTCCACCGGCGGCAGGAAACCTCCTTCCTCTTCCTCTTCTCTCTCACTTTGGAAAAGGAGAACTTTGGAGAGAAAATGAGGAAATAACCCCCTATTCCTGGCCTTAACAGAGCAGAGTTTCATCTGGGCCGTCGGATCTAAATTAAAGGAAATGAACGGCTCGGATCTGCACAAAATTCCCCAGACCTGGGCCGCACACGGCTTGGCACACGGCCGTGTCCATGGCCGTGTGCCTCGATCCAGGCACGATCGTCGAACTGAGAAACGCACACGGGCCAAGACACGCCCGTGTCTGACCTGACACGCCCGTGTCGGGTTCCTCAACACGCCCGTGTTCGTGGGCGTGTCACGCATAACCTCCACGGCAACGGACACGACCCATCAGGACACGGGTAGGGACACGGGTTGGCACACGCCCGTGTCGGATGACACGCCCGTGTCATCCGGCCGTGTTTCTGGCCGTGTCCTTCTCGGGTTGAAAACGACCAAAAATCACCAGCCAGTCACGGCCTTGGACACGCCCGTGTCCTAGGCCGTGTACCCCTACAGGCACTAAAAATTCTTTTTTCGTGACTGACTCGCACACAAAATTCGGGGCGTTACAAATCTCCCCCACTTAAGGAATTTCGTCCCGAAATAAACAAAGGTACACAAAAGCTAAATGATACCTGAGTGGAACAACTCGGGGTATTCCTCCAACATAGCTTGCTCTCGCTCCCAAGAAAGCTCCTCACGTCCGCAATTATCCCAACGGACTTTAACCATTCTGGCCTCCTTGTTGCGGAGTCGTTTGACTGCAACATCTTCAATTCGTATTGGCTTGACCCTTGTTGTTAACTCATAATCAACCGGTACCTGATTGTCCGCAACGATCTGCGGAGGCTCTTGCACTGCCTTACGCAACACCGATACGTGGAATACATCATGCAGCCCACTCAACTCCGTCGACAGCTTTAATCTATACGCCGCCTCGCCAACACGCTCCAGGATTACAAATGGTCCAAGGTATCTCGGACTCAGCTTCTTCAAGCGTCGAACCCGCGATACACCCTTGAACGGCTTGATCTTCAAATATACCATGTCGCCAACGTTGAACTCCACATTTCTATGTTTGGCATTGTAATACTTTGACTGTCTATCCTGAGCAATCTTCAGCCTTTCCTGAATTGTCCGTATCATTGAAGTGGCATCTTCCACCGCTTGACGTTTATACAACTTTGATTCGCCTGCCTCCAACCAAGACAACGGCGTACGACACTTCCTCCCGTATAAGGCTTCGAAAGGCGCCATTCCAATGCTTGCCTGAAAGCTGTTGTTGTAAGCAAACTCCACCATGTACAGGTGATCCTCCCAATTCTTCCCGAAATATAGGACGCACATGCGAAGCATGTCCTCCATAGTCCTATTGACTCTCTCGGTTTGGCCATCTGTCTGCGGGTGAAAGGCTGTGCTGAACTTTAGCTTAGTACCCAACAGACCATGCTCCAAACTCCAGTCATTTGACGTGAAGCGTCCATCTCTATCACTAACAATACTTCTAGGCACACCATGCAATCGTACAATATTATCCACGTAGAGTTTGGCTAACTTTTCCACTGGATCCTCCTTTCTCACTGGGATAAAGTGCGACACTTTTGTCAATCTATCAACGACCACCCAAATGACGTCGTTTCCCTTCTGCGACTTCGGCAAACCGTGCACAAAATCCATAGATATGTCGTCAAACTTCCATTCTGGGATAGGAAGGGGTTTCAAGAAACCTCCGGGCTTCTGGCATTCCGCCTTCACCAATGCACAAGTATGGTGCTTGGCCACATAAAGTGCCACATCCTTCTTCAAACCCGGCCACCAGAATAATTTCTTCATGTCTCTATACATCTTCGTGCTTCCCGGGTGGATTGAGTACTTGGTATGATGAGCCTCATACATCAACTCCTCCCGAATATTATCCGCACTAGGAACGCATAGATGACTGTCCTTCCTTAGCAACCCATCTTCAACCACAAACTGGGAATTTGACCCATCCAAAGCTTCATCCAAGATTTGCTTCATGCTGCTATCCTGAACCAAAGCCCGCCGAACTCTATCCGCTAGGTCACATTGCACCTCTGTGCAAAACAGTTTCGCCTTGGCACTAGACTGCTTATCGACACAAGATATCTCCAATGCCTCCAACTCTTGGACCAATCTCTCATCATGTACTGATAACCAATTGGCTTGTGCGGGAATCTTACGACTCAACGCATCCGCCACTACATTTCCCTTCCCAGGCACATAGTGTATCTTGAAGGTGTAGTCCCCTAAGAACTCCATCCACCTCCGCTGCCTCATGTTCAGATCGTTTTGGTCCAATAGGTACTTCAAACTCTTATGATCGGTGTAAATATCGACCTTCACACCGTACAGATAGTGCCTCCAAAGCTTTAGAGCATAAATCACGGCCGCTAACTCTAAGTCGTGGACCGGATAATTCCTCTCGTGAACCTTCAATTGTCGTGAACCATAAGCTATCACTCTCCCATGCTGTAGCAGGACATAGCCCAAACCACTGCCCGAAGCATCACTATAGATCTCGAACCCTTCGGTTCCACTTGGCGAACATAAAATGGGCGCCGTGGTCAACCGCCTCTTCAATTCTTCAAAAGCCTGTTCGCACTCCGGAGACCACACAAACTTCTGATCCTTTCTTGTCAACGTCGTAAGTGGTAGTTCTATCCGCGAGAAGTTCTCTACGAAGCGCCTATAGTAGCCAGCAAGCCCCAGAAAACTCCGGACCTCTGCCACCGTAGTCAAAGAAGGCCACTCTCGTATCGCTACTATCTTCGCCGGATCTATAGCTATTCCTTCCCCACTGACAACATGACCAAGGAACACTATCGAGGATAACCAGAACTCCCACTTGGAGAACTTTGCATACAACTGACTTTTCCTCAATGTCTCCAACACCATGTGTAAATGCTTGTAATGATCCTCCTCGCACCGCGAATACACCAGAATATCATCGATAAATACTATCACAAACTGATCCAGGTATTCTCTGAAAGTCCTATTCATCAGATCCATAAACACGGATGGCGCATTCGTCAACCCAAACGGCATAACCGTGAACTCGTAATGCCCAAACCGCGTACTAAATGCTGTATTTGGGATATCGCTCTCCCTTATCCTCAACTGATAGTAACCGGACTTCAAATCTAACTTCGAATATACAGTTGATCCAACCAGCTGATCAAATAGATCGTCAATCCTCGGGATTGGATATTTGTTCTTCTCCGTAAGTTTGTTCAATTCCCGATAATCGATACAAAGCCGCAAGCTCCCATCTTTCTTCTTAACAAAGAGAACTGGTGCGCTCCAAGGCGACGAACTTGGACGCACATAACCTTGCTCTAGCAACTCTTGCAGTTGCACCTTCAACTCTGCAATTTCTCTTGGGGCTATCCGATAGGGGGAGCGTGACACCGGTTTGGCACCCGGTACCAGCTCTATAGTAAAGTCTATCTCCCGCTGAGGAGGGGATCCTGGGAGATCATCTGGAAACACATCAGGATACTCAGACACAACTGGGATGCCGTCCAAACTAGGCTTAGGCGTCGAAGTCTGCACTAGAGTGACATATAGTTCTGCCCCAGACGGAACTGCCTTGAACATCTGAAGGGCCGATATCAGAACTTTCCCTGACTCCTTCATGCCCGCAAAAGTAGTCTCCCGATCAGTGTCCAGCCCCAACTTGACTTCTTTACGGTGGCAATAAATGCATGCACTCTGCTCCGAGAGCCAATCCATACCGAAGATTACGTCGAACTCCACTAATGTTAGAACCAATGCTCGCAAATCAAACTCCCGGTCTCCAATCCGAATCTTTACAACACAGATCCTATCCGCACGCATTGAGCACCCATTAGGCAACAACACATCCAACTTGTTTTCTGCCATCGAGAACGGAACTCCGATGCGCGATAAAAACTTTTCAGAGAAGAAGGAATGTGATGCCCCCGTATCAAAAAGGGCTCTCGCCGGAAACCCAAAGATCAACACAAAGCCTAGCACTAACAAACATAAGCTAACAAATACGAAGGTAACAACTATAAAAGTTAAACCACTGTAATTTAACTCATACCTGTCACCACGTCTGCTTGCTTAATGGCCTCCTGTAGACCAAGGTTGTAGACTCTAGGCTGGGCTGGAGCATGATGGGATGCGGTTGACTCCACCGCCTTCCCTTTCTCCTCATAAGTCGCTCCAGGTCTCCTCTCGGACTTTGAACGTCCGCTCCAACACTCCCGAGCAAAATGCCCCGTCTTCCCGCAGTTGTAGCAAGCTCCGGGGACTCGACTTGTAGTTGCCCCCGATGCATCAGCCGAAGGGGCTGAGTTTGAAGTCCTCCGCTTCTTGTTCCATCTGCGAAAACCTGTCTTGTTACTTGGCACCTTGAACTCGGTCTTCCTTTCTCCTGGGTCCCTCTTCTCTTGAACTTTCTTCGCAACATTTTCCAACGATCGGGCTGAATTGACCAAGGCTAGGAAGCCCTGCGCCTTAGGCCCAGCAAGGAGTAACTGTAAATTGCCGCGAAGACCCTCATAGAATCGGTTGGTCTTCCTCTCTTCTTCTGAAAACATAGCACCAGCATAACGACCCAACCGTGTGAACTCATGTAGATATTCGTCCACGCTTCTGGATCCCTGAGTCAACCCAAGAAATTGATTCTCCATATCCAACCTCTGAGCAGAAGGTACAAATCTGGCTAGGAACAATCTTGAAAATTCCTCCATCGGCACATCCGCAAGCTGCCTTCCCACTAGAAGATGAAACTCCAACTCGTCCCACCACATCCTCGCTTCTCCTTCCAAAAGAAAAGTCGCTATGGTGGTCTTCTGCCACTCCTCTGTCATTGTGGCCATCAACACCCTCTTTATGGAAGAGAGCCAGTCCTCAGCTTGAGTTGGCGTTCCAACCCCATTAAACCTCGGAGGATTAAAGCCTGTCACATGCATTAGCTGCCTCTCCGTAGTTCTCCTCGGCTCTACTAACTCAACTGCCGCGCGTTCCACCACTCTCGGCTCTGCCGCCCTAACTGGTTCTTGCTCATTCGCAGGAGGTGCGCGATGCATTTGCCCTACAGGTTGGGCATTTATCATTGCGAACACGGCTTCAGCCACCATCCTGATGGTTTCCGCTGAAGGAGGTGTAGCAGGCACGTCCCTTGGTGCACTACTTTCCGCTGATTGCGGACGCTCTGACTGACCAGCACCGCTCCCAGCTGCCTAAATTAGCAAAGACACACGATTAGACAACAAATAAATTGCTAAAAGCAATCATTGGAACACTCAGGTTCCACCAAACAAGTGTATTTTTCATTCCTAAGTGGACATTCATGGGTTCTTTTTGATGTTATAGCGATGACACACACATGTGCTCACCACCCCTTAAAAGAATTCGCCCACGAATTCATTTAAGCCTGATCGAAACCAGAAGTCTGATACCAAATTGTAACACCCCCATCTGTCGCATGGCATATAACAGAAGGTCCAGCTGGAACCCGACGCCATATACCACAGACAGTCGGAAGGGATACTAAATGAATAATCAAACCAACCAATTAAGACTACTCGTCCTAATCACAGAGCATTCTAGCGGAATATTTTAAAGTTGAAAGAACCCAAAATTAATTCCATCAATATGAATGTCCACAGCTACAACAAAAGGAATGAAACCCCAAATACACAGAAACGGGTACATGGCCTTATGGCCTTACAAATGTTCACTTAATAAAGAGTGATTTATATACATCGGCTCGCAGGCCGGCCACACATGAAATATATATAAATATAACTATTCTACGGCCTTCTAGGGCCAGCACAGCAACATGGGCTCCAGCCCGCTATTTGGCGCTCGGCTCCGCAGCACCTGCAAGCACATACCACCGCACGGTGGCAAATAAAGCAACGGTCAGCTAAAAGCCGACCAAATTATAACGACCCCGCCCCTGACTCGGGACGGCGGTGCTCTTTCCCTGCATAACATTAGCCCAACAATATATATATATATAGCGCAATTATAATTCGCCACAGGTGTAGGCTCGCACGACCAAACACCCCGTGCACTCAGGGCACATTCATGGTGAACCCTGACCCATCAGTGCATTCACCACCACCCCCAGGATGGCAACAACATGTGAGCATTTAGCCTTTCTGACCACCGTCTAAGGCTCCGACTATGCCAACGGCCAGTCCCCGTCTTCGGGTCTCTCGCACCAAACCACATAGCCTAGGTCCAATTCCACTTGCCCGTTGCTCACGGCGCATGTCCAATTTAAGTCCTTTGCGCGGGCCAAGCTTCTCTCGGATCCCAAATTTTCCAAAACAATCTTATAACCCAGTTATGATCAAGGCTGGTTCCCAGACCGCCAAGTTAGCAGAACACGTTTCCGCTCAATTTTCCGGGTGCGCCTTGAAGCTAACCTCCAAGGATCCCTGTTGCAATCTACCGCGTATAAACCTGAAAAATCCAAAGCACGAAGTCTTCTCCAGCAAAACCACATCAAATGCAACATCACCGATCCAGACAAAAACACGTCCGGGTAGGCTTCACACACAATGCCTATGCCCGTACTTGCGATTCCGGGCTCTATATGCAACACAAGGGGGACTATTCCCGTCAACCCCAAGGAACACCACGCACTCACCACATACTCGCGGGAGCGGGATTCCCTATGCAGAAAGAAAGAGCTTCAGGCGCTCAAGTTGAGAATCGTTACCCTTGTAGTCCGTTTTGGCGCCATGGAAAAACTACGCGGTTAGAACTCTTCGCAATGACCTTCTCTCCACGGATCCGCTCTCCGATTTCGAAACGGTGCTCCGATGCTCCGCCGGCGGCCGGAAACCTCCTTCCTCCTCCTCTTCTCTCTCACTTTGGAAAAGGAGAACTTTGGAGAGAAAATGAGGAAATAACCCCCTATTCTCGGCCTTAACAGAGCAGAGTTTCATCTGGGCCGTCGGATCTAAATTAAAGGAAATGAACAGCTCGGATCTGCACAAAGATCCCCAGACCTGGGCCGCACACGGCTTGGCACACGGCTGTGTCCATGGCCGTGTGCCTCTATGCAGGCACGATCATCGAACTGAGAAACGCACACGGGCCAAGACATGCCCGTGTCTGACCTGACACGCCCGTGTCGGGTTCCTCGACACGCCCGTGTTCGTGGGCGTGTCACGCATAACCGCCACGGCAACGGACACGACCCATCAGGACACGGGTAGGGACACAGGTTGGCACACGCCCGTGTCGGATGACACGCCCGTGTCATCCGGCCGTGTTTCTGGTCGTGTCCTTCTAGGGTTGAAAATGGCCAAAAATCACCAGCCAGACACGGCCTTGGACACGCCCGTGTCCTAGGCCGTGTACCCCTACAGGCACCAAAAACTCTTTTTTCGCGACTGACTCGCACACAAAATTCGGGGTGTTATACACAGTAAGAGTCTGTTTGCAGGCCCATCACTGCACTTATGGGACATTTTGTACCTCAGTCGACATAGGATGAGTTGGAGGATAGGTTCCTGCAGTTGAAGTAGGGCAACAGGACATTGCTGGAATATTACCAGGAGTTTACTCACTTAGCCCGCTATGCAGACTCTTATAAGTTGGATGACGCTGGCTACGCTAGGAGGTTCTACAACGGGCTGCACGATGACATGAGACAGGCCCTCCTCTTCGTCTCCGAGGTAAGTTTGGCCAAGATTCTGGAAATGGCCAAGAAAAGGGAAGCAAATCAGCATACAGTCAAGAGCCGGAAGAGACCAGTTGACGATGCAGTGATTGAAGGTCATAGAGACCATCCTCGAGGCCAGGTCTACGGGGAAAGAAGGAACAAGGATCAACCCGTCAGGAGTTTGGATAGGAGGAAAGGAACCAGGGGGTATTAGCTCCCCAGCCCTTACAGATACTGGAGATACCAAGGACAACAGAGTAGGCAACGGTATGCTTCCACTACAAGAAGCTCGGACATTTCAAGAGAAATTGTCCCATGAGGCGAGCACCCCCACCAGCACTTCAGGGTGCCCCACCTCCTCGATAGTTTGGCGACCGAGGACGGGGACACTAGGGCAGAGGCCACAGGACAAAGAGGGAGCAGTTGTACGCTCGAGATCTGGCACAACCCCAGAACCCAGAGCAGGTTATAGTAGGTACGCCAGTACCTTTGATTTTCTTCCTTCCTACGAACTAGTTTTCATAAACATAGACTAGTTGGAAATTAAGAAAATAAAACTATAGCTAGAACACTAAGACACTTAATTACCTCAGGCGTGGTTTTCATCAGCGGCAAGACCGCTCACACACTCTTCGACACCGGTGCTTCACACTCGTTTGTGTCAGAAAATTTCATGAAATGACTGGCAGGCATGGAGCAATTCACAGGAAGGATGATGTGGGTGCGCCTACACGATGGATCAGAGTTAATGACCTCTTCTCATTGCAAAATGGAGGCGGAGATCGGCGGGAAGGCGTTTGAGGCACCAGCGATGATCCTGAGGATACTGTACTATGATCTGATCCTGGGTATGTCATGGTTACACTAGAATTATGCACAGATTGATTGTTTGGCGAAGAGGATCACCGTGAGGCACGGGGACTCCCTTATTGTTATCGAAGGTATTATACTAGCCCCCCACATATTATTATCGTCTATGCAGGCAGTCAAGGCCCACCTATAGGGAGACAGAGTTTATCAGGTTCTCTTAGAGATGGTCGTGGCCAAGGATTCTATTTCAGAAATTCTAGTGGTGCGAGACTTTGCCGATGTATTTCCGGAGAAGCTACCCGGGCTACCCCCACACTAGGAGAAGGACTTCTAGATTCAGCTCATGCCGGGGGCTAAGCTAGTATCCAGGGCTGCTTACCGAATGGCCTCGAAGGAGTTGGTGGAATTTCAAAGCCAGCTTCAAGAGTTAGTGGAAGTCGGGTTCGTCCGGCCTAGCTCTTCACCATGGGGAGCTCTAGTACTATTCGTCAAAAAGAAGGACGGGACACTTCGGCTGTGTATTGATTACCGGGCCCTGAACAGGATCACGGTCCGTAATATGTATCCCTTACCGAGGATAGATAAGTTATTTGACCAGCTGGAGGGAGCTCATTGGTTCTCATAGCTAGACCTGAGATCGGGGTACTACCAGCTACGCATTCAGGAGGAGGACATCCCGAAGATGGCCTTCAGCAGTAGATATGGACTATACGAGTTTACCGTGATGCCCTTCGGGCTCATGAATGCACCCTCTGCGTTCATGGATTTGATGAACCGGGTTTTCGAAGAATATGTGGATGTCTTCGTCATCGTATTCATTGACGACATCCTTATTTACTCGAGAACTGAAGAGGAGCAAGCGAGGCATCTAACATTGACTTTGGAGAAGCTCCGAGAGCATAAGATGTACACTAAGTTCAGCAAGTGCCAATTCTGGCTAAAGCAGGTGGCCTTTTTCTGCCATGTCATTAGTGGAGCAGGTTTGGCAGTGGATCCGGCGAAGGTCCAGACAGTGCGAGATTGGACACCATTGAAGATGGCCACGAATGTGCGGAGTTTCTTAGGACTTGCCAGTTATTAACGGAAGTTCATGGAGGGGTTCTCTCAGATCGCCCTCCCTCTTACATCCCTGACAAAGAAGGAGTCTCCTTTTATTTGGACGCCTCAATGCGAGTCTGCCTTTCTAGACCTGAAGGGTCGGCTTACCTCGCCTCCTATTCTTGCTCTTCCATCAGGGAATGAAAGATTCCATGTGTACACGGATGCTTTTAATCAGGGGATGGGTGCCATTCTAATGTAGAATGAGCACGTGATAGCCTACGCCTCCTGTCAGCTGAAGAAACTTGAGCAAAATTACCCGGTGCACGACTTGGAGATGGGGGCAGTTATATTTGCTCTAAAGATCTGGAGACACTACCTCTACGGGGTCCACTGTGACATTTTCTCGGATCACAAGAATTTGAAGTATGTAGACACACAGAAGGAGCTGAACATCAGGCAGAGACGCTGGGTGGAGTTTCTATCGGACTACCAGTACACCATGCAGTACCACCTCGGAAAGGCAAATATGGTGGGAGACGCTCTGAGCCGGAGAGTGAGTACATCAGGAGTAGGCCCGCACCTGATGGCCTTAGAGTTGGCAGAGACGTTTAAGAAGATGCAGATATCACTAGTGTCCGAGGATGATCCAGAGTTATATACGGAGTACCTGGCATCGATGACTGACACCGATGACATTCAGGACCGCATCAGAGACGGGGAGAGGCTTGATGAGTCCACTTTATATACCTATTTTCGGACTCATTTGGGCTAGTTTTCAGGCGTTTGCACTTCACTTTTAGTTCTATATCATTCATATCTCATCTTATCTTTATTTCCATAGGAAGTGCACATTTATGCCCGTAGTTGTGTATATTGTTATTTTTATAGTTTGTACTCCCTTTTGTGATTGTCTGGAATGTCTGCACAGATTAGTGATTGGTTTTTCTTTTCGGCACAGGGGCCGTGTGCGTGTTCCAGGATGGTTGTGAAACAGGAATACTGCGCACGATCATGGGATATAATGCGCACGACCACTGGTCGTGCCCCCCTGATCGTGTGCACTACTCTACGTTTTCCAGAATCAGCCTGGGGTAAGCGCACGACCACTGAACATATTGCGCACGACAACCGGTCGTGCGCCACTGATCGTGTGCATTGATTCCTCATTTCCAGAGTCCTGTCTGGGTAATCGCACGATCATTGGACTTAGTGCGCATGACCACTGGTCGTGCGCCACTTCTCGTGCGCATTATCCCAGTTCTTCTTCCTGATATTCCATGCCAGTGTGCACGAGCACAGGACATAGTGCGCACGACCACTGGTCGTGCGCCTGTGATCGTGCGCATTGTTCATTTCTACTTTTGTATAAATATTGCAGGTCTCGCCCTAATCCGTAGTTCCGGAGATCGCCTATTTCCTCCGTCGTTTTCATCTCCGAGGAGGGATTCCGCCGTCCTCCTTCATCTTCCAGCCTAGGGAGGTGCTCCGGGAAAGCTTTCACCGCCAAATCAGAGCCGGAGCTTCCTCTCAGCCTTCTCCTTCATCCGTGAGCTTCAAGTAGGGTTTGACGCCATAGCCATCAAGCAAAGGAAAGCTAGCAAACTTCGTCCGCTATCGTGAGACGAAGAAGACGGGCCATTGGAAGGTGGTGACAGCCCTTCTCTATCCCAGACGCAGTTGAGGACCGAGCTTGGACGCGGAATGACAACCCGACGATTCCAACCGTGAATCCTCATCAAGACTTCGGATTCGGTCGATCTCTTGACTTGTTCTTGCTTTATTGTTGAATATTGGTGTTTAAATTTATTTATATTGATGAAGTATGCTTAGTTTGTAAAATGATTTTATACAATCATGTCTATGTGATTTTGTATGTTTTCGTTATATGCTTGAGTTGCGCCATATTCCATCCACCACCATCCACCCTTGCCGCACTAGCAATTGCTATTGGCGTGCGTAGCGAAGAGGTGCTCACGACCCTCATTCCGCCATTCTAACCACCTCATCCGCTAGCCTTCTCGTCCATCCGCCTAGTGATTCGGTGCATAGCGGCCCGACTAGTCTTCCATCCCGCCTGGCGAAGCATTGCATAGCGGCGTTGCATAGGAGTAGTTGTTAGTATTTTATTTTCTTTTTCCGCAAATATCAAAGCCCCCATCGTTACCGACGACCTAAGGACTTCAATCTCAAGTCCTCCTCGAAATTAACTCCACCTTACTGTATTCCTTGTGAGATCGATAATTGGGAAAACCCCCATTTTATATTACTTGTGCGACCGGTTCACTGCCGTGATCTTATAGCATCAAGTTTTTGGCGTCGTTGCCAGGGAACACAGTCTTGTGAGTTTATGGAGAGGGAGACGTGAGATTGCTTTCCTTTTCCTTTGTAAATCGCTTTTGTTTTGTTTTATTATTGTTTTGCCTGCCTTTTTCTTGTTTCTTTAGGCAATTGTAGTAATTTATTGTTGGATTTAGTAATTTGCACAATTTATTTTGAATTTGTTGTTTCAACACCATGTGGGGATATTCGTATGCCTAATGTCGTTGGTGTGGGAAGCCTTGCCACGCTAGTCATGAATGCCCTACGAGAGATATTGAGCATAAGCCTCAGCGCACAATGCATGAGATGTTGTATTCGTACAGCCTTTCGAACACTGTGCCCCGAGCTTATGGTCAATCGTCCTCGCCACATACACCGTTCTCCTATTCCTCTCCGGCCCCACAAGGACCGCAGCGTAATGGGAGAAAGTGTTTGTATTGTCGTAGAATAGATCATGTCCTGAAGGATTGTGCCGAGTACCTCCGTGTTATGGAAGAAGATGATGAGCCGGACATCCAGATCATCCCGACTCCTACACTTGGTAGCACACCTTCATCTTCTGGTTATGTATCCCTGTCACCTTCATTTGTTGAAGGGAATGATGTGGACACAACCGCCAGATTTGTGGCTGATCTAGGCTTCGACGTGGCTGAGCCTATCTCTCATGTGCATACATCTCCAAGCGTGCAGCCGACTCTTTGTGAGGAACCTGCGCTTGACTTTTATTCAAGCAAAGTTCTTCCCCCTTTTGTGCATTCTACTTTAGTCATCTCTGGCGACAATTTTGACGATGCAACACAAGTTGAGGCTTGTGATACATGGGTTGTTTCCACTCCCATGGAGGAGGACAACCTTCCTGGTGTCAAGGATTCTACCTCGATACCAAAGGCGGAAGTCCAAGTCTTGGTGGAGGCCTCTATGGATCCAGCCGAGCCTTGTAGCATTGTCGAGATTACTGACGATATTTTTCTACCTCAGCCTTTGGGGAGTGAAACCGGGATCACTCCCCCGATTATTTCTTTATGTTCTTTGTCTCTTTTATTTCTTGACAGCCCTTCCTTATCTGAGCCTGTGCAGGTTGAATCTCCACGGGTAAGTTGGGTTGACGTGGAGCCTTGCGCTCAGGCTATCGACGAGTGCATACTATTGTGTGAGGAGGTTCCTACCTCCTTTAAAGTGGAATCCCCTGCCGTCACCTTCGCCCCCAGCGAACTTGCGGTGGACGAAACCTTGCTAGGCAAGGATTTGTTTTGTGGTGAGAAGAGTGAGGACCAGCTCTCCTTCTCTTCTTACTTCCTATTTCCTCTACCTGTGTTGGGCAGGTATTTCTATTTAGGTAGAGGGGTAACTGTTCTATCGTCGTATCGGTACCCATTACCGAAACGGATATTGGAATAGTTACCTGTGCATTTTTCTTTTCATAGGCCCATTAGCTAGAACCTTTTCGTAGTCGAATAAGTCGTGCTGGGATGACAATAACCCCAGTACTTATCTTTCATTTTCTGCATTTTATTTTTCATGTCTATTTAGTTTTAGTATTTCTTTGTAGTTTGTATATTTTGTTTTGTTTTTGCGGAGCTCACCCCTGTATGTATTCATAGTAAATCGCATTGGCGGGGTTCTGATTCTTCGTATGGCGGGCCTGCTTCAGGTTTCCACGCGTCTTCTGGTATGCTCACAAGCTGAGCATTGGGTAACCTCTTCCCTTAGCTTTTTATTATTTTAATTTCTCTATTTTATGTTGTTTTGCTTAGTTTAAGTCTGGGGGAGAGATTTGTTCCCTATTGCACGCACACATTTCATGTGCATACTAGAAGCCTTTATTGTTTTATTTTGCTTAGTTCATTGCATCACACACCACTGCACCCACATGAGCGCGTGCTTAGCTTTTTCCATTCTGCGAGTTAAACTCATTTCTTCGTTAGATTTGGGATAATTATGGTGCTGACATAGGATTATGAGACGGAGTAAAATGTTGGCCTTGTTGTGTTTCCAGTCCACTGCTCTCGTCTCGTGTAAAAATTCGAGTAGATTTAATTTTTCTGTATGCTTTTAGATTTATATCTTTCTATTTGCGTAAAGACTTTTTATTCTACTCAAACGTTGGTGAATCCGGTGTGAATCCGATGGTAGCTTAGGGATGTGTGTAGACGACCATTAGTTTTGTATTGCTCGAGTCGGGAGGAGGGATAGTCTTTCTCGTTTGCTAAGAACTTGCCCCAAGCTATTCTTGAAGCATGGGTATAGGTTAGTCATGCATGAGCGTGATGTAGGCCATCATTTTGGCCCGGTTGAGCTTTGTACAGTTCCTAACGTCTTGTCCTCGCTAGCCCCATTGTGCCTACCATTCTTTTGATTCAGCTCCACCATGATTTCACCAAAGCCTCATAGCCGATCCTAGTCGCACACCCAAGTTGAGCTTCAGAGTTTTACATTTTAATGCTGGGATGTGATGTGGTGTTATTGTTTGTGAAAATGTGGAAGTGCTCCCAAGTTTATTTCTACTAAATTGTGAAAATAAAATGAAGTAAAAAAAAGAAAAATATTTGTAAAGAAAAAGAAAAGAAAAAAAGTGAAAAGAAAAAGTTTAAATTGAAAATATTTTTGGGACTTGTGATTATACTTGGAGTAGGCGGTGCACACACCCATATGTTAAAAGTTAAGTTTGTGGGTGTGGTGTACCCGCATTTATTTTGGTTAGCTGATGGATTATTTCATTGATAGCACATTTGGGTTAGGTGCATAGCCTTCCTGTTTATCTTTGTTTACCTCGCCTAAACCCAAACCCCATCTCTTCACCTATAGTCCTACTGATTCGTGTGTGAACCAAACCAGTGATGTGTAGAGAATGCGAAAGGGCAAGCATATGGTCACCGACATTGGTGGATTCCTTTGGAGGTTATCTGGAGCCCCGATCTTCGGCAATGCTCGCCTAGCGATTAGTCTACTTTCTCCCTACGCGTGACCGGATGATTCACTGTGATTCCATTTTTGAGTAATAATCAAATTTTGATACGCATTGTGAAAAGTATAAACTATTTTGTATACTTAGAAATTTCTTCTATTATATTTTTACGCGCGCGAGCATGCGACTTCGCATGGTACTTCGTATCACAATTTCTTTATTAACTAGTATTTTTCCCTATCTGCTTAGATTTTGTTTGCTCGGGACGCGCAAACAGTTAAGTATGGGGGTGTGATGAGTCCACTTTATATACCTATTTTCGGACTCATCTAGGCTAGTTTTCACGCGTTTGCAGTTCACTTTTAGTTCTATATCGTTCATATCTCATCTTATCTTTATTTCCATAGGAAGTGCACATTTATGCCCGTGGGTGTGTATTTTGTTATTTTTATAGTTTGTACTCCATTTTGTGATTGTCTGGAATGTCTGCACAGATTAGTGATTGGTTTTTCTTTTCGGTACAGGGGTCGTGTGCGTGTTCCGGGATGGTTGTGAAACAAGAATACTGCGCACGATCATGGGATATAATGTGCACGACCACTGGTCGTGCACCCCTGATCGTGCGCACTACTCTACGTTTTCCAGAATCAGCCTGGGGTAAGCGCACGACCACTGGACATATTGCGCACGACCACCAGTCGTGCGCCACTGATCGTGTGCATTAATTCCTCATTTCTGGAGTCCTGTCTGGGTAATCGCACGATCATTGGACTTAGTGCGCATGACCACTGGTCGTGCGCCACTTCTCATGTGCATTATCCCAGTTCTTCTTCCTGATATTCCATGCCAGTGCGCACGAGCACAGGACATAGTGCGCACGACCACTGGTCGTGCGCCTGTGATCGTGTGCATTGTTCATTTCTGCTTTTGTATAAATAGTGCAGGTCTCGCCCTAATCCGTAGATCCGGAGATCGCCCATTTCCTCCGCTATTTTCATCTCCGAGTAGGGATTCCGCCGTCCTCCTTCATCTTACACCCTAGGGAGGTGCTCCGGGCAAGCTTTCACCACCAAATCCGAGCCGGAGCTTCCTCTCGGCCTTCTCCTTCATCCGTGAGCTTCAAGTAGGGTTTGACTCCATAGCCATCAAGCAAAGGAAAGCTAGCAAACTTCATCCGCTATCGTGAGACGAAAAAGACGGGCCATTGGAAGGTGGTGACAACCCTTCTCTATCCCGGACGCAGTTGAGGACTGAGCTTGGACGCGGAATGACAACCCGACGATTCCAACCGTGAATCCTCAGCAAGACTTCGGATTCGGTCGATCTCTTGACTTGTTCTTGCTTTATTGTTGAATATTGGTGTTTAACTGTATTTATATTGATGAATTATGCTTAGTTTGTAAAACGATTTATTACAATCATGTCTATGTGATTTTGTATGTTTTCGTTATATGCTTGAGTTGCGCCATATTCCATCCACCACCATCCACCCCTGTCGCACTAGCAATTGCTAGTGGCGTGCGTAGCGAAGAGGTGCTCACGACCCTCATTCCGCCGTTCTAACCACCTCATCCGCTAGCCTTCTCGTCCATCCGCCTAGTGATTCGGTGCATAGCGGCCCGACTAGTCTTCCATCCCGCCTGGCGAAGCATCGCATAGCGACGTTGCATAGGAGTAGTTGTTAGTATTTTATTTTCTTTTTCCGCAAATATCAAAGCCCCCATCATTACCTCCGACCTAAGGACTTCAATCTCAAGTCCTCCTCGAAATTAACTCCACCTTACTGTGTTCCTTGTGAGATCGATACTTGGGAAAACCCCCATTTTATATTACTTGTGCGACCGGTTCACTGCCGTGATCTTATAGCATCAAGGCTCGATGCGAGGGCAGAGCCGATATTTAGAGCCATTGAGGAAGGCATGGCAGGGGATTACTCCTTGAGGGATGGGGTCCTATGCTTCAGAGACAGGGTCTACATACCGGTAGGAGGCCAGATTCGGGAGGACATCATGATGGAGGCACATTGTAGTAGATACTCGGTGCACCCAGGGATCACTAATATGGCAGCGGATCTGAAGAAGACGATGTATTGGCCAGGTATGAAGCAGGACATTACGTATTTTGTGATGCATTGTGAGGCTTGCCAACTTGTAAAGGCGGAGTGCAGGAATCCGGCCGGATTACTGCAGCCACTTCCGGTGCCGGAGTGGAATTTTGAGTATATTGCCATGGATTTCATACATGGGCTACCCCGGTCTCGTGCGGGGAATGACTCGATCTAGGTGATTGTGGACAGACTAATGAAGGTGGCCAGATTTATTCCAGTGGCGAAGGACTCTCTGGTCAGGGTACTAGTACAGAGATTCATCGAGCAGTTTGTGCACTATCATAGAGTACCCAGGACTATGGTTTCAGCCAAACTCTTTTCTCTAAACTTAGTAGTGTGATACTTGCCATTGTTTAGCATGAAGTATTTACAACCAAAAATTCTAAAATATGAGAATGTTAGTTTCTTGCCTTTCAGAAGTTCGTAAAGTGTCTTATCGTGGTTTTTGTTTATGAGGGCTCCATTTTACACGTGGCATGCAGTGTTGACGGCTTCAGCCCAGAAATATTCCGGAAGTGAAGCATCACTCAACATGGTCCTGTAGGCCTCTATGAGCGTTCTATTCCTTCTCTCGGCCACTCTGTTTTGTTGAGGAGTGCGAGGAGAGGAAAACTCCTGAAAGATACCTAAGCTTTCACAAAATTCTGTCCTGGCCCCAGACTTGAACTCTGTTCCATTATCACTTCTGATTTTGACTATGTAGCAGTTGTACTCATTCTGGACTTGCCCGACAAAATTAGTAAAGATGTCGAAGGTATCTGACTTGTGTTTCAGAAAGAACACCCACGCAAAGCGCGAGTGATCATCAACAATTACCAACGTATAATCCTTACCTCCCAAACTTCTAATTTGAAGTGGACCAAACAAGTCCATGTGCAGTAGATGAAGACATCTACTAGAATCTTTGCTAATAACGTTTTTAAAGGTAGCCCTTGTTTGCTTGCCTTTTACACATGCATGACACGGGCTATCTTTAACATACTTGACATTTGGGGCATCACGAACTAAGTTCATTGAAAATAATTTGTTTATAGTTTTGGAATTAATATGTGTTAATCTCTTGTGTCATTGGTCACCAAGAGACGCGCTATCTTTTGCTAAAAGGCACACTGGTGTCGAAGAATCTATACATATGAAATTCAAACAGAAAATGTTTCTGCTTCGAGTGCCGGATAGAATCGTTTCCACATTGTCAACAAATTTTATCAAGCACTTGTCAGCATGAAACTCAAGTATGTATCCTTTATCGTAGAGTTGGCTTATGCTTATAAGGTTATGTTCCAAACCTTAAACGTAAGCCACATCTGTGAAGGATACATTGCCGTTAGTAATCATACTATAGACTCTAGTAATTCCACGACCTGAACCTCCAAAGATGACATTCGGTCTGTTCACAACTGGAGTAAAGTTCTGAATAAGGCTTCTTGTCCCGGTCATATGCCGAGAGCATCCACTGTCCAAATACCAGATTGGCATTTTGTTGACCTTTGGACATTCCTGCAATCACAATCAGTTTGCCTTAGGAACCCAAATACGTTTGGGTCCTTGGTCTCGGGTTAGAACACTCCCCCTATGAATATTAGCATTAAGAATGGTCTTCCTCATATTGCCAACATGTGGGGTTGCAGCATTTCTAGGATTAAACCAACAATCAATGGCAAAGTGCCCAATTCTGCCACAACACCAACAGTCAAATCTGTTGTATCTTCGCCTTAATTTCTCCTGCTTGACCTTTTGGAATTGTGGTCTAGCAGGGGCAGCATTTTTGGAGGAAGATGCCTCATGATGATGGAAATCACATGGCTTCTTCTCCTTTACAGGCTTTTCTATAACAGGCTTTGTCTTTGGTGCCTTCTTGAAGTTATGCCCATGATTGAAAGGACCATAGCTCTGAAGAATAACTTCTTCATAAGGTACCTTAAAGACACTTTCGCCAAAGTTTCTGGGTCGAGTCCTTCCATGATAACGGGACTTTGGCTCTACATAGGTAGGCCTAGCAAAGTTCCCGTAGGATGAGTCAAAATCAAACTGATTTGAAGGAAATATAACCTTCTTGAACGTGGTCTGATCTTGAGGGGCTTTCCCCTTCTCTTTGGCTAAGGCCTTTTTGGCGGCCTTATTCTTCCGTTGAGCCTTATTTCTCCTAGAGGATTTACTAGGAGCTTCTTCATGGCCTAATCCGGCACCCTTGGCCTTGGCTGAGAATTCAGCAACGAATGGAAGAACTGTCTTGGGCTTCGAGAAACTTTCAACTAGTTTCTTTTCAGCAGCAAGTTGGGCTTCCAATTCCTTGATGATTTTGTCTTTGAGTTCAAGGTGCTCAAGAGCCTTGTTATATTCTTCAATAGCATTATTAAAGTTTTCTTCGAGGGAGTCAGTCTTTGCGACTTTCTCTCTCAAGATGCTCTCTTAAGCTTTGAGAGATTTTATCTCCTTAGCATGAGTTTTCACGACTCGGCTACATTTGTCGTAAGCCATGATTAACTCCTAATATTGGGTCATGAGTTCTGACTCATAGTCAGAAGAGCTATCCTCACAATACTGTTCAGAGACTTCAGAATTAGATAGAGGAGTGTGAGAGTTTACCTTTTTAGTGAACTGTGGCTCTTGTTCATCATCAGTTTGAGCCATAAGTCCAAAATAGGCTTCGTCTTCTTCACTCGACTAAGATGAGTCAGAGTCACTGAGAGTCTTGCCATTTTTGGCCATCAAACCCTTCTCTATCCTCTTCTTGCTGTACAAGGACTTCTTTTCCTCTCTTCTACCACCCTCCTTCTTCTTGTGAGGGCAGTCAGCGATGACGTGTCCTGGCTTATTACAATAGTCGCAAATAATGTCAGTCGAAATATGTTTGTTCTGTATAGTATTATAGCTGTCATGGCTGCTTGAGCCTTTTCTTTGCCGATCACCATCGCATCGTGATCTTCTATAAGATGTATCCTTGCTTTTCCATTGCTTCTTCTTGTTCAAGAATTTCTTGAACTGCCGAGAGAGTAGTGAGAACTCTCCTTCTGGTAGTTCAGAGCCTGAGGTGCTTGGCTCTGAGGTTTCTTCTTCACTAACTTCTGGTGCTGGAGTAGGAGGAACAGCGTTGGACTTCTTAGTGGTGTCTGCCTTTAAAGCGACAGGCTTCTCTTTGAATGCAGACATGTTTCTCTCTTCTTCAGCCTTCCTGGTGTTGAGTTGGAGCTCATAGGACATCAACTTCCCGAAGAGATTCTGAGGATCTGTCTCGGCCAGTTTTCCAAACTCCCTGATAGCACAGACCTTGTTATCCCATTCCTTAGTCAGGGATCTCAAGAACTTATCATTTAGCTCTCCATTAGTGAAGACTCTGCCGTATACCCTTAGCCCATTCACAATCTTGAAGAAGTTCTCAAGCGTGTCAGCAATGGTTTCTTTATTTCCTTGTCGGAAAGCCTCATACTTCTGATTAAGTAGGGATCTTCTATCATCCCTCACTTCCTCGATACCTTCCACCAAGGTTACTAATGACTGCCACATCTCCTTTGCAGACTGGCAGTGAATCAGATTTTGTAGCATTGAATCATCGACTGCACTTGCTATGATATTTTTCGCCTTTTTATCCAATGAGACAAGTGCAATCTCATCTTTGTCTAGATCCATAAGTTTCTTCGGGACTTTCTTGGTAGGATCTATAGTGGAGACGGTCAAGGGAATATAAGGACCTTATTCAACTATCATGAAGATCCTTGGATCCACAGCTTCCATGAAGAACTTGATTCTTTCTTTCCACATAGGGAAATTATTTTTGTTGTACAGAGGAAGCTTGGCAAAATCTTTAGCCTTGTCCATTTGGTAGATCTCAAATGACAACTATTTAAGGATCTGATCAAGGTGTTAACCTTTTAACGATCAACCTCCCTCTGATACCAATTGAAAGATAATAGTTGCCAACCTAAATCACATAGAGGGGGTGAATAGGTGAGTTGTGCGTCTTTTTGCGGAATAAAAAATTCTCAACCAAGGCACAGACCTATCTACCAAACAAGCAAACACAGACGAGGCAAGATTTATAGTGGTTCCCCAACCTTGGGTACATCCACTTTCCCTCACTGATCTAGCAATATACTAGACTCGGTTACTTCACTATCTCGGATTGGAAAACAATCCTACCCTCGGAATAAGGTTCCTACAAACCCGATCCACAAACGGATCTACACTCGGAAGACAAAACTTCCTACAATCTCGGAGTTGAAAAAAACCCCTACACTCGGAGAAATCTTCTCCTACAAAAATACAGCAGTACATAAATACAAACAGTAAATTGTCTCGCTCAGATCTGCAACAGAAAATCAGAAAATCCTTCTTCTAGACGTGCGGTTTTATCAGAATATTGAAGAAGAATTTCGGCAAGATCAGATCTGAAACTTCTCGACTTTACACGATCGAACGAGTAGATGAATCGTTGAGCGGAGATCTCGATCTGTAGAGTCTTCTTAATCTGAATTCTCTAAAAAGAAGAAACCCTAGCCGGTCGGAATTTAGCGATGGCAGCGGCGGCGAGTTTCCGGTTCTTGTAGAGAGAGAGGAGATAGAGTTCTTTTGGAAAGAGACGGCAACAAAAACTTAGAATAATTTTCTTCTTGAAAACTTAGGGTTTGTCGGTTTGACAAGACCTTTTATAGGAGACAAGAAGATTAGAATTAAATGATTCATAAAGAGAAAGACACGTGGACCAATCACGTCAGAGTTTAAGAATAAGACCGTTAGGTCTGGACTTAAGGAATTTCTGAAAATTGTCAAAGTAAGTTACTCGAGTCAAGCAGAACTACTCGAGTATATGCGGCACTACTCGAGTAGGTAGAAGGGACTACTCGAGTACATGAGAAAAAGTACTCGGGAGATAAATAAATCATTACTCGAGTACATGGAGTCAACTACTCGAGTAAATAAGAATGAGAGGGACTCAGTTACTCGAGTAACAAAAATGACTTACTCGAGTACTTAATACTTACACGAGAGGTGGAGTATATTACTCGAGTTCAAGAAGTACTGCTCGAGTATATAAAAGTGAACTACTCGAGTATATCAAAAACTTACTCGAGACAAACACTTGGAAAAATTCTGGAGCAGGAAAAATTGAACTACTCGAGTATATAACATGGACTACTCGAGACAAAATGATCTACTCGAGTATATAACATGAAGTACTCGAGTAAATCACTTAGTGAAATTTTCTGGAGGGGGAATCTGGATTACACGAGTAAAAGCATTGGACTACTCAAGTAGTAGATGAACTACTCGAGTATATGAGTTAGACTACTCGAGTAACTAGAAACTACACGAGAGTTAGAATACCATTAACTCGAGATAGAAGATAGAACTACTCGAGTATATATAATACTACTCGAGTATTTCACTTAGACAAATTTTGAGAAGAGAGAATCTGGAAACTCGAGAGATAAGAGGAAATTACTCGAGTATACAAGATGAATTACTCGAGAACCATAATTGGACTACTCGAGTACGTCTTAACTACTCGAGTAAGTGAATTACTACTCGAGTATAGACTCAGTAACTTACTCGAGTAAATAAGAAGGTACTCGAGTACTTTACTTAGGAAAAAAAATTTCTAACAGATTTTCTTCTTCTAAGGGAAATCAGCATCAAGTCTTTTCTCATAGTCCTAGAGCTTGAATATGAAGTGTATCCCAATAGAGAGGCTACACATGAGTCAACACTTTGGAACACACAATGAGGAATTACATTGTATGGTCCTGTGTTTGGTGACCTATTGTAGACTGACATTGTTCTACACTTCCCATTAGAATCCTGCAAACACATAACTCAAACCAAGCATCAAATATAACTTAATTCATCTTAGTTCAAGGGTGACTTCATCAAATCTGGGTTAGTGTGGATGCAATACCCAACAGCGCCTCTATAGTATTCCACACGATCGGGAGAACCCACAATAACTTGTCACACAATTGCTAGGTCGGGAGAGGACACTCAACATCTCCATAAACTGCAAGATTTGTTGTAGGAGAGGTGACAACGACACTATCCGGGATCGGCATCGGAATAAGCAACAAGATTGGCATAACACTTCCATCGGGTTTCTAGGTTTTCTTCTTATTGCACAATATTGGCTCGTGTGTAGAAAGGTAAGAACAGTCTGTAGAAAGCCCTAAAACATCATATGTATATCCCAGGAGATAGATCCAGCAAGTAAACATTTGACTCAGCATGGGAATTCATCGAACTCAGCTCGATGAGATCTGCGCCAAAGGCCAGAACATCGAATGCATTCGTCGAACTCAGCTCGACGAACTCTGCGCCAATGGCCAGAACCTCGAACTAGATTCATCGAACTCAGCTCGACGGAATCTGCGCCAAAGGCCTGAATGTCGAACTGGATTCATCAAACTCAGCTTGATGAATTCTGCGCCGCAAAACATAACGTCGAACTTCATTCATCGATCTCCATTGAGTGAATACAATACACTCAATGCCTAAGAGACAGATTCGCCAAGTAAACCCTTTACACAACGAAGTAAATAAGTGGACTCAACGCACTGAATGCTTAAATGGGACAGTCAACGCACTCAACGCCAACATTTGCAGAGTTAACACTTAACCCACGAAAGCGTTGACTAGACTCCACGCTCTCAATGATTTCAGCCTAATGGCATTAAGTAAGCTAAACACACTCAATGCCTATTGCCTTAGAATCTTTCAACCTCCATGACATCTAGTGAACTAATGACACTCAACACCTTTAGCCCCATGGCGTTGAGTGAGCTAAACACACTCAACGCCAAATGCCTTAGAATATTTTCAACACCTTTTTCAATATCCTTTAACTCATCATATTAGCTATATAGTACATGTCCAATCTCCCAATTTCTCCACAATCTTATGTGCGACCCTGATAGGCTCATACTGAGGTAGCAGTGAGCCTACATGCTTGATCACTTCCAGATGACTATGGTTGCACCAACAGTCTCCCACTTGATCTAGAAAGTATTAAACAAAAGCTTCACAAACAATGTGTGGCATCTAGCAATACATCATTGCTCTCCAAATAGTAAGAGTTTATAAAACTCAAAATCCATTGTGACCAATGTTACTGTGTTGTCTTGTCCATTCCTCCCTTACATCCAGATAGAACTAGATGTATAGACCGTGTCACCCTCATAAATGTTCAATCCCATTTTCTTGATCTAGAATGGACTTGCAGAAAATTTGTGAGTCCAATATCATATATTGACTCAACCAAGCATGGACATGCACTTCTCAGTCTAATTCCATCAAGGGGCCCCATGGATGCAACTCCTATCATATATGAGGACAAATCCCATCTCCGCTCAAACGCAAACACCAAAATGATTCATAATGTACCCAATAATCACCTTTATCATCCAACTTTCTCAAGACTGGTCTTTTGATGGCATCAAAGCACGCTCTTCCTCACTCAATGAAAGTGGTGACTTCAGGTCAAAGGACCACAAACACTATTGTCACTTGAGCCATATTTGTGACAATAACAAGTACCCGTGTGATGACTTGATATCACAATATCATGACCTGTGAGGACAGGTCATCAGTCAACGCACATAATAGTCTTAAAGGTATCATCATCGCCCTTAGCTTCTAACATAATACAACGACCAGGGACCTTTATGAATGAAGCTTCTGAAATAATAGGTTCTCACTTCAAGTTACTACTTAACCTATGGAAGAAAACACTCTAAGGGCATTTATTAAATTGAACTACTCTATCAAAATAGAAATAACTTCATATTAAAAGAACTTGCCAAAATATATAAAAAAAAATGCATATACTACTTTTATTATTCAAATGAAATATTATACAGACAACAAACATACAATACATACGACTCAAACTATAGTTGATCATTTATGCATCGTGTACCCATAAATCTAACATGACCATCATGCTCTCTCTGTGCAAGAGGCTTTGTCAGTGGATCCATAATGTTAGTATATGTTTGTAGCGCTGATGAGCTCTAGGTTCCGAAGCAAGTGCAATTGTACCGTTGTTTTCACAGTAGAGATCTACAAGACGAACAATGCTAGGACCTACATCTAACTCATTGACGAATTTCCTAATCCATACAGCCTCCTTTGCTGCATTTGCCACGGCAATATACTGGGCCTTAGTAGTAGAATCGACAACTGTATCCTATTTGGAACTCTTCCAACTAACACACCTCCATTAAGACAAAACACAAACCCTGACTGAGACTTTGAATCATCCCTATCAGTTTGGAAGCTAGCATCCGTGTAACCACTTACAACAAGCTCTTCCTCACCGCTGAATACCAAGAACATATCCTTAGTTCATAGCAAGTACTTGAGGATATTCATGACGGATATCTATTGACCTTCATCGAGATCAGACTGATACCTAGTAGTCATGCTCAAAGCATAAAAGACATCGAGTCTAGTACATAACATTGCATATATGATTGATCAAATTGCCAAAGCATATGGAACCAACTTCATGTGGTCCTTATCTTCACAAGTCTTAGGATACTGGTCCTTAAGGAGACTCACACCATGATATATGTGCAAGAATACTTTCTTGGACTGAAGCATGCTAAACCATTTCAACACCTTGTAAATGTACGTACTTTGGGTCAAACCCAGCAACTTCTTCGATCCTTCTCGATAGATCTTAATACCGAGTATATATATTGCTTCCCCTAAGACATTCATCGAAAATCAGTCCCCTAGGTTGTTCTTAACAACTTGCAGTGTCAGTTTGTCATTCCCAATCAACAGTATGTCATCTACATACAATATTAGGAAGACTACAATGCTCCCACTAATCTGTTTGTCAACACAAGATTCATCCTCAATCTTGTTAAAACTAAACTCTTTGATCTTTTCATCAAAACTAAGATTCCAACTTCGAGAAGCCTGTTTCAATCCATAAATGGATCTCGGCAGCTTGCATATTTTAGTGGCTTCACCTGGAGATACAAAACCCTCAGGTTGTGTCATGTACACATTCTCGAGGACGTTCTCGTTAAGGAAAGCCATTTTTACATCCATCTGCCAGATCTTGTAGTCATAATACGCAGCAATAGCAAGCAAAATTCTGATGGACTTAACTATGGAAATAGGGGAAAAAGTCTCATCATAGTCAACTCCATGAGTTTTCTTAAAACCCTTTGCCAGTAGTCGGCCTTTGAATGTATGTACATTCCCATTCATGTCAGTATTTTTCTTGAAGACCCACTTGTACCCTATGGGTCTTACCCCTTCATGTGGTTCCACCAAATTCCATACTTGGTTTTCATACATGGAGTCTATTTCATATTTCATGGCTTCAGGCCACTTCTTGGAGTCCGGTACACACATAGACTCATGGTAGGTTGTAGGCTCATAACTAGTCCGAATCTTGGTAGGTTGCAGTCCTCTTCATCATCTTCATCATCAGAAGAGTCTTGAGGAATATCATATAGTGCATTTATTTCTTTCAGAGCCTCTGTAGATATCAAGGGTTTTTTTTGCCTGGGAAGCAGCTAGAGGAGGAGCTGGAGATGGAGCTGGAGAACTGTACACATCAGTGCTTTCAACAACTGATTTATTTTCTTCTTCTATATCAGTCATGATCAATTCATCAAGATCAGGAATTAGAGAGTCATCCATAACAAAAATTGGAGCAGAAATGTCTCTGGGAGGGGATGCAATAATAAGGGAATCAGCTCTAGGAGGATATGGCAGGAGAGGAGCCTCTGGAACAGCAAAACTAGCCTTGAGTTGCATGGCAACCTTGGGGCTTATTGGGGAGGTATATGGGACTATGGCCAATGATGGCTTTATGCTGTACTCTAGAAGTGGATTCAAATGAACTGTATCAAAAACATTCAAGAAATTCATCAGATCTACTGTGGTATTTATAATATAATCACTAGCAGTTTTTTTTTGAGACTATCTCATGCACATCCATATCAGATTCAATAAAATGAATTAAAGCAAATAAATCATCAACATCTGCATCTACTGCTGCTTCTTCTGCTGCTGCTGTATCTGCTTCTGTTGTTGCATTTGCTTCTGTTGCTACTTCTGCTGCTACTTCTGCCGCTGCTGCATCTATTTCTACGGCTACTTCTGCTACTACTTCTATTGCTGCTGCATCTGCTTCTGCTGCTACTTCCACTACTACTTCTTCACAGAGTATCTCCCCCTGCCTGGTTTCAGTGGGTACTGGAGCTAGGCCCCGGACTGAAGAGGGAAGAGCAGAGAGAGCAGAGATTTTATCAGCAAGAGAAGAGATGGAGGAAGCAAGAGGTGAAATATCCTCTATTATAAGGGTTTTGAGGAGGGGACTGAGAAGTGCTGTAAGAGGTGGAATGATGGATGGGTCCAGTGGAAGGAATTCAAATGGTGTCTCAGTGGAGACAGAAGGAGGGATGGAGGATGATGGTGGAGGAGGAGGTAAAGAATCTTTCATTGGTTCATGAGGAGAAGAAGTATGAAAGGGGGATATAAGCAGATTGAAGAGGGGGATGTTGTCCAGATGGTGGGGAAGGGAGATGAAGGTGGTGATGTAGTTGGTGTACCATGGGGACATGGAGTATGAGAGTGAGTATGAGTGTATGATGGAATTGGTGTACCATGGTGGGATGGAGGTGAGGTATGAAAGTGAATATGAGTTTGTGATGAATGTATTGAAGAGGATGAAGGTGTAGGATTATGGACTGTGGTGTGAACTGTGGAGGGGAGTTGGTGTAGCATCTGAGGATGGGTTTGGATGGCTGGAGATGGTGGAGGTGGAGGAGGGACATCCTAAATATGGTGGGCAGTGGCTAGAGTAGCCCTTGTACTCTCAGAATGCCTGGAGGAAGAGGAAGAAGCCTTGGTTGGCTTGCTGATGGTCCTTTCTGTTGAAATTTGTGAAGTGGAAGTGGTTGACGGGACAGGACGAGCAGCCTGGGCAGACAGCGTTAGCGGACTAGGCGAACTAGGCGGACTGTTGTGTGCGGCCTGGTGGAAAGTCTAGTGGCAGCCGGATGTTATTTTTAGCAGGTTGTACGGGTGAAGTCCGCGGACTATGCGACCTGTTATCTGTGGATAGGATGCTGGCTGTTTGGTTTAGCCAAGGAGCTGCCTGAGCGGATAGTGGCTTGCGGACTGGTGCATTGCTCAGTGGTCGTGGTGCAAGCTTGTGCTAATTGGCGGTTTTGGCTCATGTCCACGGGATGCCTGCGGACTAGTGTGTCCACGGTTGGGCTATTGCGGACTGGGCTTAGAGCTTGGTTGAGGCCCTATCGATCTCTGGTGTTACAGCAGGTGCCTTGATGCAGAGGGCGTTGGCGGACTGGTGTGTGCAGTCCGGGAGATGGCTGCTGCGTTGGGCAGGTGTGCGAGTAGCTTGCGGACTGCTGGCGGTCTGTGTGCTAGGGTGTTTGGCGGACGGGAGTTTATGTCCGCCATGCTCACATTGGCCTTTGATGGTTTTGGACTTGGTCACACTCTGTGCCAAGACCATGGTGTCTGCCGTATCCGCCAAGTCCGCTGATTGACCGGGCGGACTGTTGCTTTCTGCTTTTGGTCGTGTACTTGTGGCAGATTGAGGCTTTAGTCTTGCAGACTGCCTCGGCTTTGTGCGGACAGCCATTGAAGGGGGTTGCTGTGCTGTAGTGGTCGGAGGCTTTGCGGGTTGATTCCATGTTCGCATAGCTTAGGCGGACTGATGAGGGTTCGCCAATGTTGCCTTGCTCCTGGCGGTTTTCCTTGGTATCCGGCTAAGCCCTTGCAGACTCGGCGGACGGTGTTTTGCTATCGCGTGGGCTTGGGCGGTGTCTCTATCTCTAGGGCGGTGACCACACTCCTCACCTCGCCTATAAATAGGACCCCCCTGGCAGGTGTACAGTAACTAAGTGAAAAGTAAGTTGGGTTCAGCGAGGTGCTGTGGTCTCAGTTTGTCTGTCCGCGCGGATTGATTCAGAGTTAACTGTGTGCTGTGTGCAGGTCACGCGGGTAGCTTCAAGGAGCCAGGAGTTTGGCTGTGACTTCGGTCAAGTACTTGGAAGTTGTGCGGTCTCTGCGGATTCAGCAGGAGGTCGCTCTGCGGCTTGTCAGCTCTTTTTCAACTTTGCCAGCTTCAATAACCTGTCCACCGGTCTCAGGCGGGTAGGCGGTATGTTCCTCAGTTCATTAGTAGGAGGCGAATAACGGTGTGTCCGCGTGGCCTCATGGCTTCGGCGGACTCCGTGGCTATTCGGCGGATTATAGTTTAAGTTCGGGCGATCTCAGCGGATTCGGCGACCTCGGCGACCTCGGTGGTCTCGGCGGACTCCGGTGCTTTCCGCCCGGCTTGATTTTTTGGTGCTTTCTATTTACAGCTATTTATACTAGCGAAATCATGTCTCGCTATGTATACCTCATTTTGTAAAGAAGTGTTATGAATAAAAGATTTGCTTGTTCTTCCATGTGCTTGGTGTGTTGAGCCTGCTTCCTGAGTTTTCCGCTGGTTCAAGGTGTGAACTGGGTAGTTCTGAAGATATTAATTTGGCATTTGGGCTATCTTGCTGACCACCTTGAGAAAATTTAACATGGTATCAAAGCGAGGTTCAGTGGCTTGAGCGGTCTTCAACCAGTGTTGTGCTCTGTGTTTGAGTGGTGATCAACCTGTGTTGGTGCTCTGTGCTTCTGAAGGCTTATCCAAGCAGTTGTTGCAATGGAAGGGAGCTTTGTAACGGGTCTTGGGATTGAACTCTTAACGCCGACTAACTTCAAGAAGTGGAAGTCGTGCTTGTAGAGTTATCTTCTTGGCGAGAAGCTGTGGGAAGTCGTCGGTGGTGACGACAGACAGGAAGTGACTGCTGCATTCGGTACTGCTGAGTAGGTTAGGCTCTGGAGGAGAACAAATGCTAAGGAGGAGTTTATCCTCAAAAGGGTCGTGTCTCCAGAACTATTTGATCACATCGTTGGATGTGAGTCGGCTGCTGATACTTGGACAACCATTGATGAGTTGTTCAATAGGAAGATTGTGGCGCGGCTTCAGTTTCTGGAGAATGAGTTGGCCAGGGCAACTCAGGGAGACCTTTCCATCTCGAAGTACTTCTTAAAGATGAAGAGCTTGTGTGCTGAGCTGTCGGCACTAGATCCTAATGAGACTATCTCTGTGGCAAAGATGAAAAGGCACATTATCCACGACTTTCGGAAGGAGTATGTGGCCTTTGTGACATCTGTTCAATGGTATGCTACTCGGCCGTCTTTGTTGGAGCTGGAGAATCTGCTTGAATCGCAGGAGAGCTTGGCAAAGCAGATGGCTGGAGTTAATCTTAATCAGGAAGGCAGTGAAGCTCTCTTCTCAGGCAAGAAGAAAGGATGGGAAGGGAAGAAGAAGAAGAAGGTGTAGGACGCTGGTGAGAAGGAGACTTCAACTTCATATCAGCCGGAGAGGAGCAATGCTCCTAAGGACTGGAAGAAGAACCTGAAGTGCTACCGGTGTCATCAGCGAGGGCACTTCAAGCGGGACTGCAAGGTCAAACTGCAGTCTGGGCATGCTGCGGGAAAGGAGGAAGCTTGCTCGAGAAGTGAAGAAGCAGAATGGGGCGGAGCTTTCATGACGGGCACTTGTGTCTGTGCCTTGTCTGCTGAGGACTTCAACGGCGAGTGGATCGTGGACTCCGGGTGTGGTCATCACCTCACCGGAGACAAGTCGAAGTTCACCTCCATGCAAGCCTACTCAGGTAATGAAGCTATAATCACTGCTGATAATACTGTTTATGCAGTAGAGAAAGAGGGGGTCGTGTCTTTGGGTAGTGATAAGGAGCCACTCGCGTTAAGGAGTGTGTATCACGTGTCGGGCATGAAGAAGAACCTCTTCTCGGTTACCAATGCGGTGGACGCTGGTAATCACGTTCTGTTTGGCCCAACAGACATGAGGTTCCTTCGCAACGTATCAGCGGTTAAGGCTGATGTTGCTCATGTAGGGAGGAGGGTGAAGAACTTGTTTGTTCTTGCCACCAATTCTTATGTTGATCGTATGAGGGCCAATGATAGCACTGCTATCTGGCATGAGAGGCTGGAGCATGTAGGCATGGACAAGCTGAAGGCGATTGCTAGTAGAAGTTTGGTGAAAGGGTTGCCTAAGTTGTCCTCTTTTGGTGACGGGCATGTTTGTGCGGGCTGTCAATACGGTAAGGCACATCGCCTTCTATTTGATAAATCACAAACAAGGAGCAAGAAACCATTGGAGTGCATTCATGTCGACCTGATGGGACCGACGGTTACTGTCAGCCTTGGTTAATAATCCAGTGTGTCACGCTAGGACCAAGCATATAGAGATTGATCATCATTTCATCAGGGATAAGGTGTTGGAAGGATCTCTGCTGGTCGGGCATTTTCGGAGTGAAGATAATCTTGCTGACATCTTCATGAAGCCACTGTCGAAGGGGCCTTTTGAGCGCTTGCACAGCTTGCTTGGCTTGGTCACCACTTCCCACTTCAAGGGGGAGTGTTGAAATTTGTGAAGTGGAAGTGGTTGACGGGACAGGCCGAGCGGCCTGGGCGGACAGCATTGGCGGACTAGGCGGACTAGGCGGACTGTTATGTGCGGCCTTATGGAAAGTCTAGTGGAAGCTGGCTGTTCTTTTGAGCAGGTTGTACAGGTGAAGTCCGCGGACTATGCGGCCTGTTATCTGCAGATAGGACGCTGGCTGTTTGGTTTAGCCAAGGAGAGGCCTAAGCGGATAGAGGCTTACGGACTGATGCATTGCTCAGTGGCCGTGGTGCAAGCTTGTGCTGATTGGCGGTTTTGGCTCATGTCCACGGGATGCCTGCGGACTAATGTGTCCATGGTTGGGCTGTTGCGGTCTGGGATTAGAGCTTGGCTGAGGCCCTATCGAGCTATGATGTTACAGCAGGTGCCTTGCTGTGGAGTTCGTTGGCGGACTGGTGTGTTGATGTAGCGCCGTCCTATGAGCCTACACGAATTTCAGATCCTATGCGGACGGCGTCAAGTTCTCTCTTGCCACGCTAACAATCTCGTTTACACGCTAACGAAAATGCAGCAATACCAATTGTGTTATTTATCTTACGCGCCAACGTTCGGTTAGCTAATCTGATAGAGATCGAACCACGACTAAAGGCCGAGATCCGATCAAGCTAAAAGGACAAATATTCGTGTCCGCACGAGCGATGTTGTACCAAAGAAAGATCCACCAAGAAAATTCTGATTCGCAAAACGGTTGATCTTTCCCCAACAAGAAATAACGAGGATCGCCAATCCTCCCGAGAGTACCCAAAAATCAAACGAAAATAGATCCACAAATTTATTAAGAAAACGCCGCGAAATTTCTTTCGTTATCACAAAGTCACGCAAAAAAATCGTCCACCACATAAACAATCTAGAAGAGAAAAACTCTTGGTAGAAATTTCGTTACCCCTCTCGGAATAGTAGATCCGGGATATTGGTTCCACTAGAAAATGATCGCTCTCCTTTGAACTCCACGGAAGATGCTCCAATGATGAAGAAACTCGGTCGTCTTCTCCGCTTTGCACCGTGAAGTTTCTCCCAAAAGCCTTTTGGCTCTTGCAATCACTTTGTCTCCTCCAAGGATGGTCGGTTAGGATGAGACAAGTGGAGATATATCGTGGGGTTGATGTGTGAAAGAAGGGCTTAGGAATATTGAAGGTGGAGAAGGGGAAAGAGATGGTGGCCAAGATCTTGGAAGGGGAGAAGGTGGTGGCCGAAATTTTGGAGGAGAGAACCCAAGGTGGGCGGCGGCAAGGAGGAAGGAAAGAGGGGAGACAATTTAGGTTAGAGGAAATTTAGCAACACAATAAAATCTGCCTTCTAATTAGAGTTTTTAGCCTTATATAGGCCTTACAACACAAATGCTAATTGCACACCAATAAGTCAAAATATTAAAATGCAAGACATAAATAAAACATTAATAATTAATTAATTAATTGTTATTTAATTAATTAATTATTAATATAAAAGTTAATAATTAATTCTTGTGGCGTGGACGAAGATTGTAGCCGTGGCCGCCACGGCGCCGCAAGTCTTTAGTCGGTGGGCCATCATCATCATCATCCGCCGCAACTTCATGATCAACCAAAGCGCCATGTACGTCATCATCATCGAGTTGGCCGTCATGGTGGCGGTCGCCATCAATCCTCCCCCGCTCAAAAGGACTCATCACCGATGAGTGGGCAGGAACATAACGGCGTAGGAGATCCGCATCAAGTATCTCCACCTCCGAAGCCGAGAGCCAAGAGTCGTCCGAAGCTGGGCGACCACGCCAATGAATCAAGAACCTGTGAACGTCACCGTCGGGAGTCGGAAACATAGCATCCTGCAAAATTTTGTCAGGCAAGAAAACGGTCCGGGGAAACCTCGGAAATGCGTTAGGCAAAGAAGAAAAACAAGTTTCAACATCAGTAGGCGGCATACCTCCCGTAGAGTCCGCAGGAGAGAGCGATCTAGTATTGATCTCACCACCCATCCCATTAGAAGATTTAGTGGAAATATTAAACGGCGAGACAGAAAGTTCATGTGGTGGAGCGACAAAAAGCGTTAAATCGGAAACGTTAAAAATAGGGGAAATTCCCCAATCAGCGGGTAACTGTAATAAATATGCATTTTCGCCCATCTTTTTTAACACTCGAAAAGGACCGGCTCGCCTATTCGCCAATTTCTTTATAGTGCCCGAAGGCATCCGTTCAGGGGTGAGATGAACCATTACCAAATCACCAATATTCAAGGGGACCGCTCGCCTATGTACGTTGGCATTCGATTGATAAATAGCATATTGTGTAGCTAGCGTTTCGCTAATGTGTTTATGGAGACTGTGAACGTGCGAGGCGAAATCCTGAGCAAACTGACTAGACTTAAAAGATGGTGGTAACGGAACCAAATCAAGAGGCACGGGCGCCTTATAACCATGAACGATCTCGTTCGGAGACAAACCGGTGGACCTATTCCTTGAATTATTATAAGCTATTTGAGCATGAGGAAGGATAAGGTCCCACATACCTTTATGATCGCCAACTAAGCAACGGAGCAAACTACCCAAGCTACGATTAACCACTTCCGTTTGCCCATCCGTTTGGGGATGATAGGCCGACGAAAACATCAGTTTCGTACCCATAAGCTTCCAAAGTGTTTTCCAGAAATAGCTAGTGAACTTAACGTCCCTATCAGACACTATCGTTTTGGGGACGCCCCGATGCGCCACGACCTCTTTGAAATACAACTTAGCAACATGGGATGCATCGTTGGTAGTGTGGCTAGCGATGAAATATGCCATTTTAGGAAATCGATCGACGACGACAAGGATGGAATCGTGTCTCCGAAATGTCATAGGTAGGCCCAAAATAAAGTCCATACTAACGTCCTCCCAGGAACAGACGGAATAGGAAGTGGAGTATAAAGACCGGCATTGGTTTTGTTTCCCTTCGCTAACTGACATACGCGGCAACTCCCTACGATTTTATTTACCATTGTCTTAAGCCCCGGCCAAAAGAATTTATCTTCCACTAATATTATCGCTTTATCCCGGCCGAAATGTCCCCCTAACCCTCCACTATGTAGCTCAGATACAATGAAATGGCGTAGTGAAGAGCGGGGAATACACAATTGTGTATGCTTAAATAAATAACCGTCTCGAATGTAGTATGCCGAAATAGTCGAGGGAGCTTGTTCCTGAGCGGCTAAATAAATATCCTTAAAATCCGGGCATAGGACATACTCGTCCTTAATGCGTTCAAATCCTATTACCTTCACCTCCATTTTAGACAATAATAGAGTGACACGACTAAGGGCGTCCGCCACTCGATTTAACGTACCCTTAAGGTGCTTAATAATGAAAGTATACTCCTGAAGATAGGAGACCCATTTGGCGTGCCGACGGCTAATTTTACTTTGAGAGTTTACAAATTTTAGCGCCTCATGATCCGAGAGGATCACAAACTCTTTCGATATGAGATAGTGTCGCCAATGTTGGAGACAACGTATCACGGCATAAAACTCACGATCATAATTAGAATAATTTAATTTTGGGCCCGCTAGTTTCTCGCTAAAATATCCTACCGGATGTCCCTCTTGGCTTAACACTCCTCCGATTCCTATTCCCGAAGCGTCGCAAGATAGTTCAAACACTTTAGTAAAATCCGGCAACCGTAGCAGGGGGCTTCGGACATCCGATCCTTAATCATTTGAAACGCGCTAGTGGCCGACTTGGTCCATTTAAAATCACCCTTCTTCATACATTCAGTGATTGGTGCCATGATACTACTAAAATTGCGAATGAATCGCCGGTAAAACGTCGCCAATCCATGAAAACTCCTAACCTCCCTAATATTTTGCGGTTCCGGCCATTCTCTAATCACTTGGACCTTCTTAGGGTCAACATGTATACCCTCAGCGCTCACTATGTATCCGAGAAATTCCACGGAAGTCACACCGAACGCGCACTTTTTAAAATTAATGTATAAGTTCTCTTGGCGCAGTGTAGTAAGGATTGTCCGCAAATGAGTTTCATGATCGATCGGCGATATACTAAACACCAAAATATCATCGAAATAGACTACGGCAAATTTTCCCATGTATGGCTTAAATACTTGGGTCATTAACCGTGAGAAAGTGCTTGGTCCGTTGGTGAGTCCCTCTCCTAGCACTAACCACTCGTAAAGCCCATCCTTAGATTTAAAGGCCGTTTTCCATTCGTCTCCCTCCCGAATCCTTATTTGGTGGTAACCACTCTTTAAATCCAATTTTGAAAACATGGTGGCACCGGATAACATATCCAACAAATCGTCCAAACGGGGAATGGGAAACCTATACTTGACAGTTATTTTATTGATGGCCCGGTAGTCTACACACAACCTCCAAGACTTATCTTTCTTCGGGACCAATAAGGCAGGGACGGCACAAGGGCTTTTACTATGGCGGATAAATCCCTTTGCTAATAAATCGGAAATTAATATTTGTAGTTCATTATGTGCTGAGGGATTGAGTCGGTAATGGGGTAGATTGGGCAGGGACGAGCCCGGGACGAAGTCAATTTCGTGTTGAATATCCCTGATGGGTGGCAACTGGGAAGGTAAATCTACCGGATAGACGTCCTTATACTCTTCCAATAACGTGCGCAAAGATAACGGTAGGTTCTCTAAGGACGGTGAATCTTCCATTACTTGTAGGCATACTAACGCATAAATGACGCCATCTAGAAAGGTCTCGCGTTCTAACTCCTTCCTACTTATAAAACTTATCATTTTCTTTTCCGCGGGCACCACTGTGTCCGTGGAAACAATCGACGAGTCTTTAGGTGGTGTGGGCTTCAAAACAATGGTCTTACCATTGAACTTGAACTCGTACGTGTTGGCTCTGCCCAAATGGGTAACATCATAATCATAAAGCCATGGTCGTCCTAGTAAAACGTGACATACATCCATAGGGATGACATCGCACCACACCTTATCGACATAACTCTTCACCGTAAGCGGTACCAAGCATCTTTTAGAAACTGCGATAGATGTTTTGTTCACCCATGCTATCTTATACGGCTGTGGGTGTGGCTCAGTGACTAAGTGCATTCGAGTGATGGCATTCTCCGAAACAACATTCATACAACTACCGCTATCGATTATTAATTTACACCACTTGTCACCGTGCTTAAAATTTACCGAAAAGATATTTGTCCGGTTGTAATCGTTCGTCGCTCGCGGTGTATTCAGAATACATCTCATAACCATCATGAAAGAGTCGTCATCAATATCACTCGGCTCGGCGTCAGACTTAGTACCGGCCTCATAAACGATCTCTGCGGGATCAGACGTGGAGCCTAAAAGGGCTAGAGGTTTTCCCTTAGTGGGGCACTCATTAGCATAATGCCCTTGGATTCCACAGGAATAACAAGTGACATTAGTCTTATTAAGATGCCCTATTGGAACTCTCTCACCCATGGGATTTTTGATGTTCCTAGCGGTAACGACCACGGAGTTCGAATCTGTTGATCGAAACTTTCCTTTGTCTCGCACGGAGGATGAGGGTGGGGGTCCTAAAATGGATTTTTCTTTTTGGAAAGCTCGTCCCTTGGACTTATAGGCATTGTGCTTTTCTATATCCAAAGCTGCATTAAACGTTGCGTTAAGATCCGTGTGACCGTAGCGCAGGAGCTTGCCTTGGATATCCGGCCTGAGTCCCTTACGAAAATGTGATAGTGTTACTTCGGGCATTTCCCGGACGTCACATCTCACCATCATATCCTTAATTAGTCCCATGTACTCCGCTACCGATTTGTCCCCTTGGCGAAGGGTGGCTAATTCATCGAACATTTGGGTTCGGTGATACGCGGGGACATATTGGTCAGTCAACAGTGCTTTCATGGCAGCCCACCCAATTGGGGGTACTCCATTCACGGTACCCATTCGGCTCTCTTCGTTCAACCAGAACGTCTTGGCCCTACTCAGAAGCTTCATTCGTTCCACTCGCACCTTATCACCATCAGACAGGTTGTGCCACTCAAAGTAGCACTCGATCTCCATGATCCAATCTAGGAAAATTTGAGGTTCTCCCATTCCATCGTAGGATGGTGGATGTAGTCGCACGGCCCTAGTTAAATTGAAATCGTCGTCCTGATCACGATGGTGGTTTTGTCTTTCGTCTCGTTGGTTGGCGGGCTGTGGTGGGAGCCCCTGCCGATTTATCCCAAAGCCAGGATTTTGAGGCGCCGCCTGATTTACAGCCAACCCTTGTATTAACTGGGTGAGTGCATCGAATCTAGCGTTGAACTCTTCCCGAAGCTCCGCAATCGCTGCAGGAGCGTGCTCATCATCATAGTGGTCGGCCATGTGTGAGGTGGAGGGAAAATATTCCGCACCAGACCTTGTGCGCATGAACTACCGGACAACCAGGAATTTTGACCAGATATTTTATAAAAGATGATTTTTTTGGAGACGTATAAAGTAGGAATACAAAAATATTTTTTTTAGACTTTTTGCTTAGAAAAATAAGGAGAAAATTCAGGAATTTGTTTGTAATTTTCTGGAGAAATTTTTTTTTTTGATGTTGCTAATTGCAGCCCAAAACGAAAATTCTGAATTTCGTTATCTAATATGCGACGTGCACGACCAAGTGTGGTTCGACGTCCTACGACAGGAAAGCGTAAGGATGGCGTCGATTAAGAAATCAACACAACCTCCCTCTGATACCAAATTGATGTAGCGTCGTCCTATGAGCCTACACGAATTTCAGATCCTATGCGGACGGCGTCAAGTTCTCTCTTGCCACGCTAACAATCTCGTTTACACGCTAATGAAAACGCAGCAATACCAATTGTGTTATTTATCTTACGCGCCAACGTTCGGTTAGCCAATCCGATAGAGATCGAACCACGACTAAAGGCCGAGATCCGATCAAGCTAAAAGGACAAATATTCGTGTCCGCACGAGCGATGTTGTACCAAAGAAAGATCCACCAAGAAAATTCCGATTCGCAAAACGGTTGATCTTTCCCCAACAAGAAATAACGAGGATCGCCAATCCTCCCAAGAGTACCCAAAAATCAAACGAAAATAGATCCACAAATTTATTAAGAAAACGCCGCGAAATTTCTTTCGTTATCATAAAGTCACGCAAAAAATCGTCCACCACATAAACAATCTAGAAGAGAAAAACTCTTGGTAGAAATTTCGTTACCCCTCTCGGAATAGTAGATCCGGGATATTGGTTCCACTAGAAAATGATCGCTCTCCTTTGAACTCCACGGAAGATGCTCCAATGATGAAGAAACTCGGTCGTCTTCTCCGCTTTGCACCGTGAAGTTTCTCCCAAAAGCCTTTTGGCTCTTGCAATCACTTTGTCTCCTCCAAGGATGGTCGGTTAGGATGAGACAAGTGGAGAAATATCGTGGGGTTGATGTGTGAAAGAAGGGCTTAGGAATATTGAAGGTGGAGAAGGGGAAAGAGATGGTGGCCAAGATCTTGGAAGGGGAGAAGGTGGTGGCCGAAATTTTGGAGGAGAGAACCCAAGGTGGGCGGCGGCAAGGAGGAAGGAAAGAGGGGGAGAAAATTTAGGTTAGACGAAATTTAGCAACACAATAAAATCTGCCTTCTAATTAGAGTTTTTAGCCTTATATAGGCCTTACAACACAAATGCTAATTGCACACCAATAAGTCAAAATATTAAAATGCAAGACATAAATAAAACATTAATAATTAATTAATTAATTGTTATTTAATTAATTAATTATTAATATAAAAGTTAATAATTAATTCTTGTGGCGTGGACGAAGATTGTAGCCGTGGCCGCCACGGCGCCGCAAATCTTTAGTCGGTGGGCCATCATCATCATCATCCGCCGCAACTTCATGATCAACCAAAGCGACATGTACATCATCATCATCGAGTTGGCCGTCATGGTGGCGGTCGCCATCATGTGTGGAGTCCGGGAGATGGCTGCTGCGTTGGGCAGGTGTGTGAGTAGCTTGCGGACTGCTGGCGGTCTGTGTGCTAGGGTGTTTGGCGGACAGGAGTTTATGTCTGCCATACTCGCATTGGCCTTTGATGGTTTTGGACTTGATCACACTCTGTGCCAAGACCATGGTGTCCGCCGTATCCGCCAAGTCCGCTGATTGACCGGGTGGACTGTTGCTATCTGCTTTTGGCCGTGGACTTGTGGCGGATTGAGGCTTGAGTCTTGCGGACTGCCTCGGGTTTGTGCGGACAACCATTGAAGGGGGTTGCTGTCCTGCAGTGGTCGGAGGCCTTGCGGGCTGATGCCTTGTCCGCATAGCTTAGGCAGACTGATGAGGGTTCGCCAATGTTGCCTTGCTCCTGGCAGTTTTCCTTGGTATCCGGCTAAGTCCTTGCGGACTCGGCGGACGGTGTTTTGCTATCGCGCGGGCTGGGGCGGTGTCTCTATCTCTAGGGCGGTGACCACACTCCTCACCTCGCCTATAAATAGGACTCCCCTGGCAGATCTACAGTAACTGAGTGAACAGTAAGTTGGGTTCGCCGAGGTGCTGCGGTCTCAGTTTGTCTGTCCGCACGGATTGATTCAGAGTTAACTGTGTGCTATGTGCAGGTCGCGCGGGTAGCTTCAAGGAGCCAGGAGTTTGGCTGTGACTTCGGTCAAGTACTTGGAAGTTGTGCGGTCTCTGTGCATTCAGTAGGAGGTCGCTCTGCCGCTTGTCAGCTCTGTTTCAACTTTGCCAGCTTCAATAACCTGTCCGCAGGTCTCAGGCGGGTAGGCGGTCTGTTCCTCAGTTCATCAGCAGGAGGCAAATAACGGTGTGTCCATGCGGCCTCGCGGCTTCGGCGGACTCCATGGCTATTTGGCGGATTGTAGTTTAAGTTCGGGCGATCTCAGCGTACTCAGCGACCTCGGCGACCTCGGCGGTCTCGGCGGACTCCGGTGCTGTCCGCCCGGCTTGATTTTTTGGTGCTTTCTGTTTACAGCTGTTTATACTAGCGAAATCATGTCTCGCTATGTATACCTCACTTTGTAAAGAAGTGTTATGAATATAAGATCTGCTTGTTCTTCCATGTGCTTGGTGTGTTGAGCCTGCGTCCTGAGTTTTCCGCTGGTTCAAGGTGTGAACTGGGTAGTTCCGAAGATATTAATTTGGCGTTTGGGCTATCTTGCTGACCACCTGGAGAAAATTTAACACTCTCCCACCTGCCAAAGAGGGCACAGGTGAGCCTCTTGGAGGCATTTATGAATATGGTCGGGGTGACCAGGGATTCAGTAGCCTTTTCCTTAAGGAATATTCCTAGAATCCTTCAAAAGCAAACCTAGTTTTTGGTGTTCTTTTTCTTAATCAGTTCAAACATAATTTGAGCCCAATTCACTGGCTTCTTATTCACCACTACAGACATCACTAGGAATTGATGCCTAGTGATGTAATCATGGGCTGTGTGCTTGCCCAGTAGTACTTTTCCGACAATATCTGCTAGAAACTTATACTCAGTAGATAGATGTTTCTTTAGCAGCTTGCTGGGGGTTTCTCCAGAATAACCCATCTTATTTAACATTTCATTAAATTCATCACTATCAATTTCTAGTTCCTCTTCACCATTTACTAATCCAAAAATCTCTATTAAAATTGCGGGGGTAAGATAGACTGGATTACCCGATATTGTTCTTGTCATGGTGTCTTCATCTGTTGTGGAGGAAGTGTAGACCCATTCCCTGATCTCTGCGCTGGCTAGCTTTGTTCTGGTGGACATTAGATTCTTCAACTACTGATCTTCAAGCAGTTTCAGGATGTCCAGTGAGATTGGATTTGAGTGTTGAAACGACTCGAAATCTACATCAAATCCAGTATCAAATTTCATTGCTGCAAGACTGCCCGCTGGAATCGCCATAGTGTACCTACAAGAAAAAAATAGAGATCAAGTGCTATGGACCTGAAAGCGTGGGACGGAGGTAGAAGAAAAACCTAGATATAAGATTTTTCAGAATATGAATCGACAAACTCCATTCCATAAAAATTAAAAGAATTCTTTGATCTGAGGTCGACGAAATATTTTGTAGTTAAATAATTCTTCGATCTTAGTCTGAAGATGTAAGAACATTTCGTTTAGCTCTGTTCGATGAAAGTTTTCTGAAGCAGATTTGTCGATCTCCGTTCGACGAAAATAACTTCACTCACAGAGAGTTCGTCGAGCTCTGTTCGATGAAAATCTCTAGAACTTTTCTCTGTTCGTCGAACTCCATTCGACAAACTTTGAAAAATTCGTCGAGCATTGACAGAAATTAAATCAAACCTTCTCCATTTATCATTCCAAGCTGATTTATAAAGAACAAGTGATTTCTTTCATCAAGGGTTTGGTGAAGATATCTGCTCTTTGTAAATCAGTGTAGATATAGACATGTTTAATTTTGTTTTTGTCTACACACTCTCCAATTAAATGATGTCTAATGTCTATATGCTTAGTCCTACTATGATGGACTTGTTTTTGTGCTATGGATATAGCACTTGTGTTATCACATAAGTGAGTTGAATTATTTAAGTTGAACCCATAGTCTAGGAGTTGATTTTGAATCCACAACATCGGGAACAACAACTACCAGTTGCTATATATTCTGTTTCAGTAGTTAATGTAGACATTGATGATTGTTTCTTGTAGAACCAAACACTAATCTCATTCCAAGGAACTGGCAAGTCCCTGAGGTACTTTTCCTATTTACCCTACATCCAATAAAGTCAGCATCTGAATATCCAGTTATACAGAATTCTGACTCAGTAGGATACCAGAGTCCTAGACTAGGACAACTCTTAATATATCTCAAATTTTTTTAAGAAAATTAGATGAGATTCTTTAGGGTTCACTTGGAACCTAGCACAAAGACATGTGGCAAACATTATGTCAGGTCTACTTGTTGTAAGGTATAGTAGGGACCCAACAATGCCCCTATATAATTTCTGATCAACAGGTTTCCCATGTGCATCAAAATCTATTACAACATTAGTGGACATGGTTGTTTTCTTTACTAAGGCATCAGCCATCCCAAACTTTTTAATAAGCTCCTTAGCATATTTATCCCGGGATATGAAAATGTCATCAGGTAGCTGCTTCACTTGGAGACCAAGGAAGTAGGAGAGCTCACCCATGCTACTCATTTCAAACTTGGAATGCATGAGGTCTGAAAACCTCTTACATAGTTTGGAATCCGTAGACCTAAATATAATGTCATCTACATAAATTTGTACTAACAAAATTTGATCCTTATGGTGCCTAATGAATAATATTTTATCTACAATGCCTCTAGTGAATTTATGCTCTATCAGGAAGCTAGCTAGGGTCTTATACAAGCTCTTAGAGCTTGCTTTAAACCATAGAGAACTTTATGCAATATAAAGACATATGAAGGATGGGTTGAAGAGATAAAACCTGGAGGTTGTTCAACATAAACCTCTTCTTTAAGTAATCCATTCAGAAAGGTACTCTTGACATCCATCTGATAGACTATGAACTTCTTGTAGGCAGCATAAGTAAGAAAAATTCTGATTGCTTCTACTCTTGCAATTGGTGCAAAGGTTTGGTCATAGTCTTTTCCTTCTTTTTGCCTATAACATTGAGCAACAAGCCTAGCCTTATTTCTCATAATTACACCTTGGGCATCTAGCTTATTTCTATATACCCATTTAGTTCAAATGACTGGGTAGTCTTTGGGTTTTCGAACTAAATTACAAACTCTACATCTCTCTAATTGGTTGAGTTCCTCTTGCATTGCAATGATCCAGTGAGGATCTTGTTGAACATCTTTTATGGATTGAGGCTCAACTTGAGAGAGGAAACAGGCTTCCATCACATCTTAGTTGAGTTGATGCCTTGTCTTTACACCTACTGTTATGTCTCCAATCACTTGAGATCTAGGGTGATCCCCTAGTGTGACAAGATCAGTGGCTGGAGTTGGTTCAGCAATAACATTTGGAGTTAATTTCTCTTGTGGAATAATGTCTGCTGTTAAATGAAGTTCAACCACATCTATGCTTTCTTCTTCACTTTATTCTTCAACTTGTCGAGAAGGATGTGCTGGAACCTCTTGGGTGAGGCTTAGTTCATCCAAAATCTCATACATGTGATGTACCTGCAAAGTGCTACTGGTAGAAATTTCTTTCTCCTTATAAGACATGTTAGCCTCATCAAAAGTTACATGTATTGATTCCTCAATTTTTAAGGAGGATTTATTAAATATCCTATAAGCTTTGCTGACTTGGGAATATCCTAGAATAATTCACTCTTCAGGCTTAGCTTCAAACTTTCTAATATATTTCTTGTTATTATTATGTATATAACATATGCAACCAAATACTTTAAAATATGTGATTTTAGGTTTCTTCCCTTTGAGCAATTCATAGGGAGTCTTATTCTTAAGTTTATGTATTAAACTCCTGTTTAGTACCTAATTTGTTGTGCTTACAGCCTCTGGCCAAAAGGATAGGGCCATGTAAGCATCTGCAAGTAATGTGCATGCAGCTTCAATTAAGGTTCTAATATTCTTCTTTTCAGTTACCCCATTTTGTTGAGGAGTTCTACGAGCTGAGAAGCAATGCCTGATACCTTCCTTCTCACAGAACTCATGCATAAGAAGAGACTCAAACTCTGTACCATGAGCACTTCTGATCAATGCAACATGAGTAGAGTACACAATCTATATTGTCCTGAGAAAATCTGTAAGAACTTTGAATGTATTTGACTTAGATCTTAGAAAGAACACCCAAATGAATCTTGAGAAGTCATCTATAATGACTAGAGTATAAGATTTCCCTCCTAGGCTTTGTACTGCAATAGGTCCAAAAAGGCCCATGTGTAGCAAGTACAAAATCCTAGGTGAATCACTCTTATTAACTGATTTAAAATTAGATTTAGTTTGCTTGCATAGTTGACAAGCCCTGCAGAGGCCTTCATTCTTATAGGGACCAGAAGGTAAACCTCTCACAATGCTGTCTTTAGATAGCCTAGTAATGTTTTTCATATTAACATGTCCTATTCTTTTATGCCAAAGATCATTTTGATTGTTAGCAATATTAAGTAAACAGATGTCTGAAGTTGCAGAATGAAAATCTACTATGTATATGTTACCTTGTCTATTTCCAATTAAAACAGTTTATTTTCTTTATTAGAAATAATGCAAGAACTTGAGTTAAAATGTACCTGATAACCTTCATCACATAGTTGACTTATGGATATGAGGTTATGCTTCAGTCCACTTACATATGTCAGCTTTTTAAAAGTCACTTCTCCAATCTTTACATCTCCAAAGCCTTCAGACTGGCCACACTTTGAATCACCAAAGATCACCTATGGTCACATCCTGGACTTGTAGTTAATTAAGTTGTCCTTGCTGCCAGTCATATGCTTGGTGCATCCACTGTCCAGATACCATTTTTGTTTAACATCTGGACATCTCTTTTCCTGCAATGAAAATAGTTAGTTGTTCTTGACCCAGGTTACTTGGGTCCTTTATATTGTTGAAAAGAAAGCTTGATATTACTGAAAATTCAGGTTGAGATTTATATCCTAAGGGATGATATATTTTGGAAGGAATTACCTAGTCAGCAAGTGGATTGAAAGGCTTTCTAGGTTGATTAGGGTTTCTGTCAAAGTAATGATTTTTATTAAGTCTGTCTGGGTTCGATGAAAAGTTGTAAGTTCGTCGACCAGAGTTCGATGAAGTGGGATGTGATTGCCGATCTCTGCTTAGAGAATGAACATATTCATTTTCTGTGCCCCAAGTTCGTCGATCTCTGCTAGACGAACAATAAACAGTTCGTCGATCGCAGTAAGATGAATAATTATTATATAGATCTGCGTTCAGAGTTCGTCGACTTGAGTTCGACGAACTGGCCACATTTCATCGATCTGAGTTTGGCGAAATCTGCTCAACATTATTCTGGTTATTATTTTTCTTATCCTTTCTTCTTTTCTTATTTTTGTGTGGAGTTTCAGTTTGATTTGTATTGTTATTATCTACTTTTTCTTTACCTTTTCAGACACAAATTTCATTGGTGTGGATAATATGTTCTTCTTGAGTATGGGGGGAAAACTTGATGATGCATCCAAGCCCATTTTGCCATTCAGTCTGCCATTGACTATGCTTGTGATGTCCATCAGCTTAAGGCTTCTCCCATTGAGAGATTCCTCAAGTTGTTTGGCCTCACATAGCTCTGTTTTTAAAGACATGATTTTTTCATTGTCTAGAGTTAGTTCAACTTTCAATTTAGTGTTTTCAGAAATTAGATTTTCTTGATTGGCTAGTCTTTCCCTAAGTATTTTAATTTCTTTTTTTGAGTTAATTAGATTAATACACAAGGTTTTAAACTCAGTTTTGAAAGTATCAAAACTATAATCAAAAGTTGAGAGTACCTGATCAGCTTTTGATTCTGAAGTTTCTTCATTATCAGATTCTTCCTCATTATTTGATTAACTGTTGGAGGCATTGATGGCCATGAGGCAGATTTCTTTGGCCATTGACTCTTCATCCTCTTCACTAGAGCTGAAAGATGTGGATTCAACATCAGTGTCACTCCAGTTTTCAGCTACAAATCCCTCCTCCTTCTTTTTGTATTTGCTAGAGGAAGGCCTGCTACTTTGTTGTCTTCTAGAGTCCTTCTCTCTTCTTATTTCTTTCTTTTGATTCTCTGGACACTCTGAGATGAAGTGTCCAGGTTTCCTGCAGCCAAAACATACTACTTCTTTAGTAGGAGTTTTGTCATACCTTGGCTTATCATCCTGTCTGGATGATCTTCTTCTGAAATCCTTTCTTGCCATTTTGTAAAATCTCTTGGCAAGGAGACTCATCAATTCTTCATTTACTGTTGAAGGATCAGTCTCTTCAGCAGCCTTGAATGCCAAGTTGTGCTCTGTTCTTGCTGGTGGAGGAGTTCTTTGTTCTGCTGTTTCTCTGGACTTTATAAGCTGCTCATAAGACTTGAGCTTTCCTAATAGAGATTCTGTGGAAATCTCATTTAATCTCCTGGCCTCCTTGATTGTCCAGATCCTTGAATCCCATGAGCTTGGAAGCACATGTGGATTTTTTCATTGACTTCAATAAGGGTGATTTCCTTATCTAAAGTCTTTAACTCATTGATGATTGAGCTCAGTATATTGTACATTTGAGCAACAGATTCTGATTCATCTTACTTAAAATTCTCATACCGGGATATGAGATTTGAACTTATGTCTTTCCTTTCATCAGCAGACCCAACCACCATTTGGTTGAGAGAGTCTCAAATGGCCTTGGCTGAAGTGCATTCAGCCACTTTTTGGAAAATGTCATCATACATTGTTTGAGCCAGAATGTTCATGGCTTTAACATCATCAACTTTTGATTTCTTCTGAGTGAACAGTCCACTCAGGTGGTGGAACTGCATGAGTGCTTGAAGTTGTTGTAGATGCAGATGGTTGAGGAGCACCTGTCAAGATAGAATTGTAGATGTACTCATCAATAGAATTCATATAAAGTTTTATTCTTGACTTCCAGATGGCAAACTTATTTAAGTTGCACACTAAAGGTCTGGTGCTTGCATAATCTTCGTTCTGTGCCATGCTGTGAATATAATCCTTAGTAGAAATAAAAGATCAGATCTAACACAGGATCTTTTGGTTCAAGGGTTAACTTGCACAACCAAAGGAACCTGCTCTGATACCAATTGAAAGTGAGGGTTAGACCTGATATACTCTAGAGGGGGGTGAATAAAGTATCTTTAAAACTTTACAGCTTTTTGCTAATTAATAAAAACTACAGAGTAAGGAAGCTATTTGATACCAAAATATGTTGTTAGTAAAAGAGCTATCCTAAGATATATTAATCTACCACAGACACAGCAGAAATTAAATTAAATAACATAGGCACAACAAACCTAACTAGCACAGGCACAATAAGAACAAAATAAAAAGATGACAACCAGACAACAAAAGAATTTTATAGTGGTTCCCCAACCTGGGTATATCCACTCTTCTACCACCCTAGTAGGAATCCACTAACAGGTTTTGATCAGGTGACTGCCACCAATGAGCTTTTGATCAGGTGCTCAAAAACCAATCCCAAGTCTTTTGATCAGGTGACTTGCAACTAGGAATAACTTTTGAAGGTAGTTAGAGAACCCTTTGTACAGTGAGGGGATGAGAGAGTTATGGTGTCTTCTCTTTCTCAAATACAACTGAGAATACTTAGTGGATCTTTGATGTTAACAAAGCTCCACCTGAGATATTGAACTCAGGATGTCTTAAGCTTTGCTTCAGGGTTAGTAGGTCTTCAATCTTTAACCTTGACCAGAAGATATCTTGGAAATTTTTGACTGATAGAGATTTTGTTGTCCTTGAAGAATCCTGGAATGAAGAATGAAGAAAACTCTTGATTTTAATGTATGTTCTTCTTGTTCCTCAGCTTATTATTATTTCTCTGGTCAGGTCTAGAGCTTCTTGTTTCTTGACTATGTTGATGTATGATTGCTTTATGTATCTCTTGTGCTCTACTTCTGTCCCACTTCTATCGAGGAGGAAGAAAATCCCTTTTATAATTTCTATGAATTATTCCTTCAGAATTTTTGAATTCCTTCCAGCATTGATTGTTGACGGCCTTGAGAATGTCTGCATTGATTGATCTCCCCAACTGTCCCATTGAAAAGCGGAAAGTAATAATCATAATGAATACCATAATCAATGTTGCTTCTAATGGTAATATTTAGAGAATATTGAGCATTGATTATTCAGGAGTTACTACAATAAAATAGGGACAGAAGGAAGGAAAAGTCCATGTATGAAACTGCACAGAAATCGTCGAGCAAAGAATAGAATTCGTCAACCTGGGTCCAGAGTTCGTCGGGCTGAGAAGTTATGTTCATCGACCAGATAATTGTTGTTCGTCGAACTGAGATCCAAGATCGTCGACCTGAGAACTGCTAACTGCTTTCTCAAGAAACTTGCCAATTCTATGCATCAAGATTGTTGAGCTGAGAATCTAACTTCGCCGACTAGTGTTCAGAGAAATAATTCTTGGACATTAGAATGTTGAAGTAGAGTATCCAGAAATCGTCGACCTGAGAACTAAGTTCGTCGAGCTGAGAACTTCTAACTGTTACTTGATAAAACTTGTCAAGAATGTGGTCTAAGTTTGTCGAGCTGAGAAAATGAATTCGTCGAATGGAGTTCAGAGAAATGATTCTAGACTTGGAATGTTGAAGTATAGTATCTAGGAATCGTTGACCTGAGAACTAAGTTCGTCGAGCTTAGCTCATAGAATTTTCTCTGAGTTCGTCGAGCTGAGCACGACTTTCGTCGAGCTGAGTTCGACGAACGTCGAACTCATTTTCCCGAGTCTTTGAAATTTCTCTAAGTCTTGAGTCTTCTGTAGTATGTTGATGGCTGGTCCATGCAGTGTTGACTTTAAGGACATGGCTTATATTATAGGACACAAACATGACCCTGGCTATACAGGTTTGGTCAAATATCCTAGATTATTGACCCTAGCCCAAATACAACTAGGGATCCAACAATCTTTATAACATATATACCTGAAGTGGAGGTCATACCACCTCTCATCTTCTATAAACCCTCAATATATGAAGGTCAATTCCTCCTCCAATGACCAGCTTTGCCACAATGGTGTCACTTCCCTTCTTTCCCTGAGCCCTTCGTTTTCAGTGTAGAAGACTTGGGCTCTAGTTCAAACTTAGGACCCGCCTTCATCTTCTTGAAGCCCTTGCCCTTGCCCTTGCATTTCTACACCATAAATATGGGGCTAGCAGACTTGGCCTTCTTCATATTAATCTCGGAAGTTCACAACATGACTAGGAGCTCGGGAAGTGTCTTGTCTATTTCATTCATGTTATAGTTCAAGACGAACTGCTCATAACTGTCCGACAATGATTGTAGGATCAGGTCTGTAGCCAACACTTGGCCCAAAGGGAACCCTATTCTTTCAAGGTTCTCAATATACCAAATCATCTAGAGTACATGAGTCCCTACTAGGTCCCGAGCTCCCATCTTACACTAGAACAACGCCTTGGTGAGGTCGAATCTCTCTTGACGAGCTATCCCTTGAATCATTTTCTTGAGATCCTCATCAATATCCTTACAACCCATGTTCTCATGTTTCTTCTGAAGTTCAGAGTTCATGGTCACTAACATGAGACATTCGACATCTAAGGAGTCATCAAGATTCTTCTTATAAGCATCTTTATCAGCACGAGGTGCATTCCCGGCAGGCTCATCAGGGTATACCTTTCCAAAACATAGAGCTTGTGCTCTTGCCTGAGAATAATTCTAAGGTTTCTGTACCAGTACAAATAATTTGTGCCACCCAGCTTCTCCTTCTCAAGGATTGCTCTGAGGGACAGGGCGGAGTGTGAACCACTTGCCATGGAAATTCTACAAAAATACAAGCAAAGAAGATTAGTACCACATTTCAAAATACAATTTATCTTTCAATTAGGACTTTAATCAAAAGCACCCATTATTTTTTTCAAACTGATAACCCTCGATATCAATTCTAAGAGTTTGGCTGAAGGAAACGTTGCTGACACGGCCGCCATTGATCCCCGTCTGAGAGAGTTCGTCGATTGGGACAATCACTGCCGCAAGCTCGAGGATGGGATCGACGTCCGCCGCCATTATATAAAAATATATAATTATAAATTAAATAATTATAATTATATATTTTTAATAATTTTATTATTTTTGCAATTTTATTTTAAGTATTTATTTCATATTTTAATTTTCATTTCATGTGTAATGATGGGTGCTTATAAACATCATGTGTTGTTTTAATTATTTCACATCATGTGCTATGATGGGTGCATATAACTGATGATTGCTTTGCTAACAAGTAATAACTCAATGCGATTTCATTCTACGTTCTAGTATAACTATGTAGATGGGCATAAGCTAGATTGAATTGACATTCAGGCAAGTGCACCTATCAATCATAGTACAGGAGAAATCTACATCTCGTATCGTATTCCACAGGTCCATTTCAAGTATTCGTACTCACCCTCACTCTATTATCGTACCTATAAGTAAAATTGATATCTAAACTAGATTGATCTAACTATAACTATTTGGATAATTCAATATTGAATAAGTAAAGATGGTAAAAAGCGAGAAGCTTATGAGATTTTACATGAACAAACTCATTTATTAACTCAATTCTAAGTAATCATGAAGAAAGTAAAACTATCAAATTCGTTGTAATGTAAAGGTTAACGTTCATCAAATTCTCTCTCGAGCAATTCCAATCATAAACCTAAGTTAGTAAATTTTCTCTCGAATAATTTACAACACTCAAGTTCGCATTAAGTAAAGCACCCTAATTATTACATAAATTCATGAAACCTTATCTCTAAAATAGCATGAATCCATTTACTTGTATTTCAATTTTCGAAACAACATATCTCTCGATCATGGAGTTTGATTCACCAATAGAGTTAACACCACAATATGGACACACAAATATCATCACAAACAACAAATTTATCAATCTATAAATTTGCAAATTTTGTAAGGGAAAGAAGCAATCCATAATGAAAATGAAACCAATTGTTTGTAAGCCTAAATATGAATAAAATACCACGAAATTGATGTAAACAAAGCGATACATGATTACTAAATTTTTCAAATAAAAGTTCATGCAAATTAAAAAATAAACAAAGTTGAATCACCAAGAGAAAGGAAAGATTAAAGGGGATTAATGAATAGATAAAATGCATACAAAATACACTTCAATCCTCCTTCTCTTGGATGCTCCACTTCGGGTTTCAGAAGTTCTCCAATGCAGAAATGATCCAAAAGTTTTCTCTCATTTTTCTACAGGAAATATATAGTCCCTTTGCAAACAGGTCAGACACAGGTTCCAACACGGCCGTGTGTCAGGCCGTGTGAACGGTTCCTAGGCAGTTCCCCACGAGCAGGCCTGTCTCGTAGTGGGCCGTGTCAGATGATACGGGTACTGACACGGCTGTGTTGTTCTTCATGTTCTTCAGACACGGGTTGGTCGGCAGTCGTGTTCAAATATGACGCGGGTAGGCGCACGACCTTGTGTCCACCCATGTGCGCCAAATTTTTGTCCTGTCATCAGCCATGTTGACGCCGTGAACTCCTCTGTTTTCTCCAAGACTTTTAGTTCCACTGGTTAGTGCTACCTGCATATAAAAGTGAAGGAATAAATTAGATAGCTCAATATAAGGAATAACAAAAATCCTAACTGTGCTCTCCTAAACATGATAAGATAATTCTTTGACTTTACTCGTGAAATTACTACAAAAGAAGGTAGAAATAGTATACATGATTACAATTACGATAGTAAAAAGCCTATCATAATCGCACTCATCAAATACCCCAGACTTAGATGTTTGCTTGTTCCTAAGCAAACTAATTCAAACACTTGGGTTACCAATAAATAATTTTGCCTCCGCACACTGGTTGCTATGAATTTAAGAGAACTTTGATGATGTAATCGTATATGAAATAGTTTAGCAAACTTTTCTAAATATAACGTAATCTTAAAATTCTTCCAATATATCTGTTAACTATCTCTCACTCGTTTTTAGAAATAAGAATATAGTCAACTATAACAAATATGAGGAGAAAATAACAATTCCAATAAGATACGTATTAGTATTTCAAAACTTATAAGTACTCATATTGACAGTCACGAGCTTACCCTTTTTACATCATCTCCACAGCACTAGTTAAACTCAGTAAGGTCGGATCATTAGGACTTGTATGGTGGTGTAGCCTTTTTGGCTTAGGATAGAAGATTATAGGCGAGGTAATCAAAGATAAATGCGATGGGTTTTCCACACCTAAATCACGATTGAGCCTTTTGATGGTATATACCTTAACATACATCGTTGTTATAAAAGCACCCCCAGACTCTGCAATTAGTATACTTCCCATATGTTTTTTGAAAGATACTCCAAACTTTTATTTTTCTTAACCAAGGGGCAATAGTAGGGATCATTCCGAGTGGGTGAAAGTATACACATACTCAGGCCACATATCACTATGCCTTCTTTTTTTAGGCTTGGGTTCATAGTGGGGATCATTCCAAGTGGATGAAAATATACACGCACACAGGCCACATATCACTATGAACAAACTCATTCCAAGAAGGTCTCAATGATGGTGTGCTAATAGGTAAGGATTTGGCCTTGGTGAATTTTGGTGGTAGAGCATCAAAGTGATGATGATTAGGTTAAAATTGGGTGTGCAAGGGTAACATGTTAAAGGTTTTGGGTTTACAAGGTTCAAGCTATCCAATAGGGGGCCTAAGTCATTTCCGCCCTTACTAATTAACCTATGTAATGTTTTGACGATCGCTAGAGGACAAGTTCTGGACATCAATAGAGAGTATTTTTCATTTTGATTCCCTAATAACAAATTATAAAAAATGTTACACTCATCGACTCACATTACTATAGATAATTATATTTTCTAAAATAGAGTGATTGATAGGTAATAATATAGAGTATTAATCTTAAAAGTAAATTATATAGAGAAAATTAAGCTAATGAATTTCTATACTTAATTATGAATCAATAAAGTTGAACACTCTATGATTCTACATCAATTCATTTTAATCAGCGTGCGAAGTTAAATTAGATAGTTATAATCCCAAATGAATGAATTAATGAGAGCTTAAAGGATGAAAAAAAATTTTGTAGGGGGGGGGGGGGGGGGGGGGGGGTATAACAAACTTGAGTATTATAATAGGCAAATTAGAATCAATTGTAACCACGTGAACAACCATTCCACCCCCATTCTTAAAATTTGCACTGTCCTAAGTGCAATGTAAAGAGCGGACAAAGAGTAATTTCAGTAAGAAATAAGAAAAAAAACTGCTATCATGAAAATTATAAGATCACAGTAATGAAATAGGAGCAGTAATGAAATACACTGATATACAATAGCTGAAAGAACTAAAATACACTGATATAAAGAAATAGTACAAAACACATATACATAATGACAACTCGACATAGAGACATGTCAGAAGTATACGGGATGCTGGGTCTCATCGTTAGGGAAGGAAGGCAGGGCAGGAGCTGCCGGCTGGCGAGGAGCGATCCCCAAGTGGTCTCTGATCTGGATGAGGAGGGCCTCTGTCCGCTGCTTTGACTCCTCAATATACTGTAGGCACGGCGAGAGCTCAGTGTCGAAGAACTGCCGGAACTCCCGCGAATACCGTGAACGAGGTGGAGGGGGAGCAGTAGAAGACTTGCCATGATCATAAGTGGAATGGGGCGGAGGTACTAAAGGCACATCGAGGTCAGGATCCACCTCATCATCACTGTCGTCCTGCGCTTGCGGCCCACGTCTGGCAATAGAATATGTGACGCCTACCCGGCCCTGACGGGAAGTGACGAGGCGGAGGGAGCGAAGACTGGCCATCGTGATGGGCACAGTCTTCACGACAACTGTCATCGGTGGAGGGCTGATAATATGCCCATGTTCTTCACCAAGTGAGTGATGTATGGTGCTACACAGATAGACCCTATATGTGGGGTGTCGGCCTGGTGGAGAATGAACTTTGGCAGTAGGAAGCCGAGGTGTAGAGGATAACATGGCGACATGATATATAGGTACAGTAGGTCCTGTCGCTTGACAACACTGGAGCTTCGCCCCGGCCGCTCAAAGTATGGTTCAGGAGATGGTGAATGTAATGGAGGGTGGGTGAAACCAACTTAGAGGCCTTAGATCAATTGGCCTAATAGGTGCTAATGTCAAAAGAAATCTAGCGGCAAATACCGCCGGCAATATCGGGAGAGGGGAGGTCGAAATGGAGCTCGGGGTAGGCAGCACTAAAGAGGAATGAATCCTCAAACACCCCTAGATACTGGGTGAACTGGAGCATGGTGAGTGTATAAAGGTGAAGCATACTCAAAACGAAATTACCCCCTCGGGTGCATGCGGTGTATCAATGACGTTAGGCCGAAAATTGAAATAGAACGAGGACAGGAACTCTAACGTGAGTTCCTTAAAACCTAACTCCTCTATGGCGAAAAATCGCTCCCAACCCGTTACAGACATTAATGCCCTTACATCCCCTGCTACGTTTATTTCCTCGAGAACACTCCAGTCGATCGTGCAGTTATCTTGATATTTTTTAGACTGGAGGCCATTATAGCGGTTAATGTGTGCTGGGTCGGTGAATACTAGCGGGGCAGCGGCATCACGCCTCTCCGTTGACATTTCCAACTCCGATCGGTGATGGCGACCGCCTTGGCTTCGTCTAGACGACATGATCAAGGAGGAGAGAATGCGAGTAAAGGGTGCGAGATTTGGAGCCAAAAACTCCAGCTTGAGCTTAGGTCGTGGACAGAAATGGTGCTGGGAGAAATGGTGCTGGGTATGGAAATGAGCAGGAAGAAGATGACACGGCCCCCAATTTAAAGACTTCGAACACGGGTGAGCACAAGGGCATGTGCGTACCCGTGTCAAGGAATCTTGGCCTCATGAAACACGGGCTATGGGGGGCCGTACGGTCAAACTGACAGGGCACAGCGCGGCAGGTGGACACGGGCCACAACACGGTCGTGTGTGGACCCGTGTCTGATTTGGAACAACGCATTAAAAGTACGTGGGTTGGTAGGTGACACGCGACATGACCTTGTTCGATCCAACACGGGCTTGTACGATGTCTCGACACAGCGGTCTCGACGATCGTCGAGCGAAGAGACAAGGCTAGACAAATGGGTGGGTGTGAACCCGTGTTGTGCTCGGGATGAAATCGCCCTTTTTTGGAATTAATTTACATGGCTGGTCCTGAGGCTGTGTCGAGTACACGGCCACCCACACGGGAGTGTGGTGACCCGTGTGCTCCTCTACTATTGCATTCCTCCTAAAAAAAAATTTGTTTATAGAATTTTTTCATTAAAAATTTTTTTCATTAAATTTTACTAGACTTATACTAAAAAATTTTTATAAACTAGAAACACTTACTATAATTATTATTTTAACATAAACCTAATCTAGACGGAGGCAGGTCTGTAAACGAGTGAAGTCTCTAGGAAGCTCACCATAATAAGGCTTAATTCGGTGTCCATTAAACTTAAAATCTCCCTTTTCAGGGTGAGTTAGCTCGACTGTGCCGTAGGGAAAGACTTCTTTAACCTTAAAGGGTCCGGACCACGTAGACTATAATTTCCCAGGGAATAGACGCAGTCTGGAATTAAAAAGGAGGACTTGATCACCTTTTTGGAATGTCTTGGGTTTGCGAATGTGACGGTCATGAAATAGCTTGGTCTTCTACTTATAAATCCTGGAATTCTCATATGCCATAGTTCTCCACTCATCTAATTCGTTAAGTTGAAGCTTCCGTTTCTCTTCTATAGAACTAGTGTCAAAATTCAAAGAACGTATTGCCCAATACGACTTCTGCTCTAATTCTATAGGTAGGTGATAAGATTTACCATAGACTAATCTAATGGTGGTGGTCCCTATAGGTGTTTTGAAGGCAGTCCTATAAGCCCACAAACAGTCGTTAAGATTCCTAGACCATTGTTTCTTATTCCCTTCTATAGATTTTTCTAAGATCCTCTTAAGCTCTCTATTGGAAACTTCAACTTGACCACTAGTTTGCGAATGATAAGGAGTGGCTATCCTATGTGTAACTCCATATTTTTCTAATACTTTATTTAGCTGTAAATTACAGAAATGTGAACCCCTATCTCTAATAAGTGCACGTGGTGTGCCAAATCGTGCAAATAAGGATTTTAAAAATCGGATTACTACCCTACTATCATTAGTAGGCAAAGCTTGTGCTTCAACCCAGTTTGATACATAATCTACAGCTACTAAAATATATTTATTCCCATAGGAAACTGGAAATGGACCCATAAAATCAATACCACACACATCGAATACTTCACATTCAAGAATAAATTTTTGGGGCATTTCATGTAATTTAGAAATATTACCTGCTTTCTGACAAGAATCACATGAAAGCACATACCTTTGGGCATCCCTGAATAGAAGGGGCCAATAAAAAGGAGAATCAAGAACCTTTTTTGCAGAGCGATTTTCTCCATAGTGACCAGCAACAGGGCCTGAATGACACTACTCCAAAATCTTCCAACCTTCCTCCGCTGATATATACCTTTGTATAACAGAATCTGCAAATATCCAAAAAAGAAAGGGGTTCTCCCAAAAGTAATATTTCAAATCAGAGAAAAATTTCTTTTTCTGCTGATATGAAAATCATTTTGGAAGGACCTTAGCCACAAGATAGTTTGCATAGTCTGCAAATCATGGATAATCAAGATGTATATTTGTAGATACGGCAAATAGCGATTCCTCAGGAAATGATCAGAAATTTTAGATTCATCTAACATTCATCGTAGTGGATTTTCTAAACGTGAAAGTTGATCTACCGCTATGTTTTCCGCTCCTCGTTTATCCCTAATTTCTAAATTAAATTCTTGCAACCGAAGAACCCAACGGATTAAATGAGGCTTTGCTTCCGCCTTGGCTAGCAAATATCTAAGGGCAGAGTGATCCGTGTATACTACCACTTTGGACAATGTAAATATGATCTAAATTTATCGAAGGCGAATACCACTGCTAGGAGTTCTTTTTCGGTAGTTATATAATTCTCTTGTGCATTATTAAGTGTTTTGCTAGCATAATATATAGGGTGGAAATGATTGTTTCGGCGTTGTCATAAAACATCTCCTACCGCAAAACTACTAGCGTCACACATGATCTCAAATGGTTGACTAAAATCGGGCGCGATCATAATAGGAGAATTAATTAATTTCTCTTTTAAGAACTCAAAGGCATGTAGACACTCTTGTTCAAAAATTAAAGGTGTGTCTTTTTCTAAAAGCCTTGTAAGTGGTTTAGCTATTTTAGAAAAGTCTTTGATAAACCGGCGGTAAAATCTCGCGTGTCCTATGAAACTTCTCACTGCCTTAACGGAGGTTGGTGGTGGTAATTTCTCTATGTTCTCTATTTTCGCTCTATCAACTTGGATTCCTTGGCTTGAGATTTTATGGCCAAGTACTAACCCTTCTTGTACCATGAAATGGCACTTCTCCCAACTAAGCGCAAGGTTCATCTCCTAACACCTCATAAGAATTTTCTCTAAATTATTCAAACATAGATCAAATGAGTTGCCAAAAACAGAAAAATCATCCATGAACACTCTCATGACATCTTCAACATACTCATTAAAGATGGCTAGCATGCACCTTTGAAACGTGGCGGGTGCATTACATAACCCGAAAGGCATACGTCTATAGGCAAAAGTACCGAATGGCCAAGGAAATGTTGTTTTCTCTTGGTATTCTGGTGCTATAGGAATTTGTAAGTATCTAGAAAGTTCATCTAGAAAACAATAATAAGAATGTCCTAATAAGCGTTCTAATATCTGGTCAATGAAAGGAAGAGGGAAATGGTCTTTCCTAGTAGCATCATTTAATTTCCTATAGTCAATACAGACACGCCAACCTATTACCGTTCGCGTTGGAATTAATTCATTCTTATCATTTGCTACCACTGTCAAACCACCCTTCTTAGGGACTACTTGGACATGACTAACCCACGAACTATCCAAAATAGGGTATATAATACCAGCATCTAATAACTTAACAATCTCAGCCTTAACTAGCTCTTTCATATTAGGATTTAGCATACATTGCGGTTGAATAGAAGACTTATAATTTTCTTGCAAAAGGATTTTATGAGTGCAAAAACTAGGATTAATACCTTTTATATTTCATATTTGTCATGTTATTGCACCTTTATATTTCTTCAATACAGTTATTAATTTAGTTTTTTCAATGTTTGAAAGATTAGAGGATATAATAACTGGGTAAGAAGAATTAGTTCCTAAGAAAGCATACTCAAGATGATCCGGTAATTTTTTAAGTTCTACTATTGGTGGATTCTTAGTATTATTCTTAAGAGATTCATAATCTCCTTGAGTAATCAAACTATATTCAGTCATTCTATTCATTGCAATACTATTATCTAGAAAAACTAAATATTCAGTAATGTCTTTATTTTGTACTTCGTCTAGAAAACAGTTAGTAATACAAATTTCTAAAGGATCTCTATAATAAAAATTAGAATTTATAGAAGTCATAAAATCATCAACACCATGAGAAAAATAACAATAATCATCATTATCTAAAGATTGTTTTATAGTATTGCCAATTTGAAAAGTGACTTCATCTTCCCCTACTCGCAAGACTAATTTACCATCAAAAACATCAATAAGTGCTCTAGATGTAGCTAGAAATGGACGACCTATTATGAGTGGTACTTCGATATTTTCATCCATATCTAGAATGACAAAATCAGCAGGAAATATAAATTTATCTAACTTAACCAATACATCCTCTACTATTCCTCTAGGATACTTAACCGATCAATCTGCTAATTGAATACTCATTCTAGTCGGGCTAAGTTCTCCTAGGCCTAGTTTCAGATATAGTTTATAAGGCATTAAATTTATACTTGCTCCTAAATCTGCTAAAGCTTTATTGACTTGTAAATCTCTGATTAAACATGGAATTGAAAATGAACTGGGATCCTTAAGTTTTTGTGGTAATTTATTTTGCAAAATAGCGGAGCATTATTCACTAAGTGTTACTAATGATAATTCCTCTATTTTCTTTTTATTAGAAATTAAATCCTTAAGAAATTTAGCATACTTAGGCATTTGAATAATTTCAGAAAAAGGTAAATTGACATGTAATTGCTTAAACATAGATACAAAATTACCATATTGCGCATCCATGCGCTCCTTGTTAAGCTTTGCTGGGTATGGTATTGCTGGTTGGTACTCTATCAGTTGCACATTCATCTTGCTTGATCCTTCGCCGCTAGACTTCATTTGTGGTGCTTCCTTCGCAGGCCTTTGGTCTTGTAACTCCTTTCCGCTCCTCAATTGAACGGCGTTTGCATGCTCCCTTGGATTTAACTCAGTGTTACCCGGAAGTGTTCCTTGCTGCCTTTCAGAAACCATCCTTGCAAGCTGACAATCTGATTCTGCAAATTCCTAATTGAACCCTCTTGATTCCGGAAGGCTACATCGGTAGTTTGCATGAACTTGGTAAGCACATTTTCCAATGTAGGCTTCCTTGGTTTCGGCTGTGGTTGTTGTCCAAACATGGGCTGCTTCCCTTGATTTCCTTGTCCTCCCCCAAAGAAATTGGTGTGGTTCCTCCATCCAGGATTATATGTAGAACTATATGGGTTCTTGGCTTGATTGAAAGGAGGTCTAATATTGTTTCCCATATAGTCAACATGCTCTTGAACTTGACGTTCATCACTAGGTATTCCACTGCATGAAGGGTCCCATAGTTGAGGTCCATGGAGGGTGATGCTAAGGCAAGGTTGTCCATATTTTGGTGAAGGTTCTCCACTTGAATAGCTAAGGCGGTGACGGCATCCACTTCATAAATTCCTGAGGGCTTGCTTGGCTTTTATTTTACGGTAGTCCATTGGTAATTATTCATATCCATATCTTCTATCAACTGCTGAGCCGCTTCAGGTGTCTTGTTGTTCAAAGTGACTCCACTAGCCGCATCAATCATCTGTTTAGTGGCCGGATTGAGACCATTGTAGAAGTTCTGAATCTGAAGACATTAAGGTAGAGCATGGTGGGTACATCTCCTCAAAAGTTCTTTGAATCGTTCCCATGTGTCGTACAATGATTCAGATTCCATTTGAATAAACATAGAGATATCATTCGTTAACTTCGCAGTCTTTGCCAGCAGGAAATACTTCATCAGAAACTTTTCAACAATCATGTCCCAAGTAGTAATCAACCCTCTAGGTAGTGAGTTCAACCACTGCTTCGCCTTATGCCTTAAAGAAAATGGAAACAATCTCAATCAAATGGCATCGTTGGAAACACCATTGATCTTGAATGTGTCACATATCTCCAGGAATCCGGCCAAGTGGGTGTTAGGATCCTCATCTTGTAAGCCATCATACTGGACATACTGTTGAACCATTCATATCACACTAGGCTTCAATTTGAAGTTATTGGTAGCTATCGGTGTCTAAGTTTTCCGGATGATTCTCTCCTTGGTTCATTGTATCCTCTTCTGATAGTTCGTTTGAAATGTCTGTGGTATTAATTACCACGTCCCTTAGGTTAGTGTTATGGATAAGTCGCTCAGGTTCAGGGTGAAATGGTACTAGCCCAGAATTTCTGCCCCTGGTCATAGACTAACAGACTACAAAACAGAGATTAAGCGAAATAATTATTCAGACACTAATCTACAATTATTTATTACAAAACAAAAATTGGTAGATTAATAAAATTTAGACTTTCAAAATATTGAAAACGTCCCCGACAACGACGCCAAAAACTTGATGATTGCTTTGCTAATAAGTAATAACTCAATGCGATTTTATTCTACATTCTAGTATAACTATGTAGATGGGCATAAGCTAGATTGAATTATAATTCAGGCAAGTGCACCTATCAATCATAGTACAGGAGAAATCTACATCTCGTGTTGTATTCCACAGGGCCATTTCAAGTATTCGTACTCACCCTCACTCTATTATCGTACCTATAAGTAAAATTGATATCTAAAGTAGATTGATCTAACTATAACTGTTTGGATAATTCAATATTGAAGAGGTAAAGATGGTAAAAAGCGAGAAGCTTATGAGCTTTTACATGAACAAACTCATTTATTAACTCAATTCTAAGTAATCATGAAGAAAGTAAAACTATCAAATTCGTTGTAATGTAAAGGTTAACGTTCATCAAGTTCTCTCTCGTGCAATTCCAATCCTAAACATAAGTTAGTAAATTTTCTCTCGAATAATTTACAACACTCAAGTACTCATTAAGTAAAGTACCTTAATTATTACATAAATTCATGAAACCTTATCTCTAAAATACCATGAATCCATTTACTCGTATTTCAATTTTCCAAACAACATATCTCTCGATCATGGAGTTTGATTCAAAAATAGAGTTAACGCCACAATATGGACATACAAATATCATCACAAACAACAAATTTCTCAATCTATAAATTTGCAAATTTTGTAAGGGAAAGAAGCAATCCATAATGAAAATGAAACTAATTGTTTGTAAGCCTAAATACGAATAAAATACCACGAAATTGATGTAAACAAAGCGATATATGATTACTAAATTGTTCAAATATAAGTTCATGCAAATTAAAAAATAAACAAAGTTGAATCACCAAGAGAAAGGAAAGATTAAAAGAGATTAATGAATATATAAAATGCATACAAAATACCCTTCAATCCTCCTTCTCTTGGATGCTCCACTTCGGGTTTCAGAAGTTCTCCAATGCAGAAATGATCCAAAAAGGTTTCTCTCATTTTTCTACAGGAAATATATAGTCCCTTTCCAAACAGGTCGGACACGGGTTCCAACACGGCCGTGTGTCAGGCCGTGTGGACGGTTCCTAGGTGGTTCCCCACGAACATGCATGTCTGGTAGTGGGCCGTATCAGATGACACGGGTACTGACACGGCCGTGTTGTTCTTCACGTTCTTCAGACACGGGTTGGTCGGCAGTCGTGTTCAAATATGACACGGGTAGGTACACGGCCGTGTGTCCACCCGAGTGCGCCATATTTTTGTCCTGTCATCAGCCAAGTTGACTCTGTGAACTCCTCTGTTTGCTCCAAGACTTTTAGTTCCACTGGTTAGCGCTACCTACATATAAAAGTGAAGGAATAAATTAGATAGCTCAATATAAGGAATAACAAAAATCGTAATTGTGCTCTCCTAATCATGATAAGACAATTCTTTGACTTTTCTCGCGAAATTACTACAAAAGGAGGTAGAAATAGTAGACATGATTACAATTATGATAGTAAAAAGCCTATCATAATGGCACTCATCAATAACCATCATATCTGCAATTTGAATTTTGAATTTTGAATGGAGGGAAATTAAATGGTGTAGGCTATATATAGCCATGTTATGAAGGATTGATTAGAGAATGAAAAAAAAAGAAATCCTAAGAATTCAAGTTTTGAATTTCCCCCTCCTTTCTCCTTTGAGAAATCCCCCCACCCTTCTCTTCTCTCTTGGCTGCCAGCCACTCCCCTCTCCCTCTCAAATTCCGGCCACCATCTCCTCCTCCACCACTACTTGGCAATATTAGGCCATAACCTTATTCCCTCTCCCAAACCGAGCCCTTCCCCCTACCCAAAACAAAACCTAGCCGCCGCCCTCCCCCTTTCCTGTTCAAAATTCGGCCACCACCTCACCAAAAACCAACCACCTCCAACTCAAGAAAAACGACCCCCCATCATTCTACAAACCCGACCACCTCGTGTCCTTGTGGTGAAATCGGCCAAGACATACAAGGTTGCCCCCTTGTGGAATCTAACTCTGGCATGAACGAAGAAGGCGGACAAGTTTTTCTCCAATCAGCATGAATTAGGATGAGACATTGAAGGGCGATCCAAGCAAAGAAATCTGAATCATCCATTCCGGTTGGGTTACGAAAAATTTCTACTCACGTGTATTTCTTTTCCTAGATATTCTTGTGGTGGAAATTCTTGGCATTGCATTTTGAGGCATTAAATAATTGGGGTTTTCCTTCGACTAGTTTGTGTTTTTCTTGATTGATTTAATTTCGAAAAGGTTTGGCGAACCTTCGTTTTCTTTTGTTGGGAGAGATCTACCTTTTCTGAATCGTTATTTTTGGTAGATCTCTTTTGGTACAATACCGCTCGTTCGGACCAGGTTAGTCCTTTTAGCCGCAAAGAATATTGGCCTATAGCCATTGTGCGATCCTAAGCGGTTTGGCTACCCGTGCGTTAGCATATAATTGATAGAATTAATTAATGTGGTGCTGTGTATAATGATTGTGCGACTGTAGGATTGGATCATTAGAGAGGCAAACGTGTTCGTCCGTAGATATATTTGGTGTAAACATGCAAGCCTGCATCAATTTGGTATCAGAGGGAGGTTCACGTCAATTTCCTAATCGTCCACCTCCCCCTTTTGCTTTGAGCACCGACAAGAACTTTGCATGTTTCTTTGCACAACATATAAATCAATTTTAATTTTTTGGTCTGCAAATAGCGGCCTAATATTTTCATTTTTTTCTCAAAATTCAAAAAAAACAAAATTCTAGAAATTCTCCATCATCTTCTTAGTAAGAAATCCAAAAAAATATTTTATGTTTTATTAAGTAAGTATAAAATTTATTTTTGGTCTGCAAATAGAGGCCTATATTTTTTATTATTTCTGCAAAAAAATCAAAATTTTTTTTAATAATCTTCATATTATTTACAATAAGAAAATAAAAATATGTATCTATTACCTAAAGTAATTAGCGGGAACAATTACATCTTTGAAAATTAAATAGGGCTAGGTTATTCATTCATTGCTTGTGCACCGGTTCCGGGTGTGTTTTCTCTCCGGTTCTCACTAAACATGGCATTTGTTGTTAATGTTTTCCTTTTAGACTATTTGTATGATAAAGCCATGTCTAAACACACCCCAACCGTGCTTTCCAAACATCCCCACACATATTCTCATACTGAGAATGAGATACCAATGTATGATGGTTGTGGGAATTCGCAAAAATTTACGGACTAGCTTAAGTGGGTAGATATTTACTTTGATTGTCAGGAATGGGATGACCACCAACAGGTGATTATCGTCCGTGTACGATAAATAGGTCAAGCCCGCGTATTCTTGTACAACTAAGAGCATCGTGTTTGTAGCAAAACACATTCTTGGATGCAAATGGGTGGGCTGCTCTCGGATCGATTTGATTCTGCCTACCTTCTCCCTTCTAACACCAAGCCTATGAGTGAATATAGTTTTGGCACTAGATCCATAACCTGCCTTTAGGAATGATTATAAACCAAATGCCCAGACCAAGCAAGAGATAACCGATGATATGACTAACCTTAAACAAGGGAACAAGTCGGTCTCAGATTATATGCGTCTTTTTAATGATATGATGGTTATTAGTGGTGTGAAGGAGTTGCCAGAGATCACACTCTCTAGGTTTCATAAGGGGATAAACACCTACATCCAGCGTAAATTACTGTGTTATTGTCACACCAATCTAGACACCACTTTTAATACGAAATTAGAAATTGAGAAGCACCACCTTCCTAGGAATAAAGCTCACTCGTGTCAGACCGGAAAGGCCGTATTGGGACCACCACCCCACGTTAGGGAAACATCTCCTAATAGGTCTTGTGTTGTGGACTCGATAGATGTTACCACTATGGTTATGACTCTGTTATCCTCGACATCTAAGCCCCTAGAGATAGTGACTTATACCCCTGAGGATGCTGATGTTGATATACTATCTCTGGATTTTGAGGATGAGCCCGTAGGTGAGAGTATTCTGACATGTTCGTTAGTGCCCGAAAATTCTGATGCGTCTGAGTCTGAGGGAATCCCTAGTGATCTAGAATACGATGTTTGGGATGATGATTGAAGTCCAAGTTGTGAGAGTATCTCTTTTCGTGTTACGAGCCATGCTATCGTTGTGTATGTGCACCCTACTATTGAGTGCCCTCTCCCGCATACGATCCCCATCACGTTAGAGCCTATGATTATACCTACTGAGACTTTATCTGACTTTCCTGAGGAGCCTGTACGTGAGGATTTTTCCATTGTCATTGACGACCCTGAGTTAGTGGATGTTCCAACTGATTGGGAAGACTCACCTTATGTGAGAAGGTTATGTTTGGATGATTTTAGAGATGCTAACCTGAACGATAGTTATTTGATGTTATCACCATTGTCTGAAGTCCCATCTGAATTAAATTTTCTGTCGGGTTCGATTTTGCCCATTTCTAAGACCTTTACTGATTTTGAATTAAACGACTTGTCTACTGTGTTGGAAGAACTTGCAAGCGAGGAAGTGGTATTTTTGAACGATTCTTTGGTTTTACCCCCGGATGAGAGTTCATTGAAGTTATCACCGATTGGTGAAAGTTATTCTAATTTGGATTTTATCCCGGGTTTGATTTTACCGACCCTTCCTCCTATCTATGAGCCCACATTAGTTGACGATTTAGGACGTGGCATTAGTAGTCCTTCACTGAGTTATTGTGACACGCCCACTCATTTAGTTCCTACCTTGTCATTGTCTCAGCACTTAGATATTAGTACGTTGAGCGCACTAGTTTTTGATCTGTTCACCACAACACGTAGATCTGACTACGCGACACATTTGGCTATTCATTTCTCTGTTTGTCTAGCTACGGTTCTATCCTCGTCCGTTTATAATTCTTTGGCTATTGTGGCTCTGGATGTGGTGTCTCTTTCACATACCCATATCCCACACCCGGTCGCACGTATTTACCCACTGCCACTTGATGACCCTTTTTCCCACACATTAGTGACCAAGGTTTGGCCATAGGAGTTGTATCACTCGCGCCTCTTATCACATTCGGGAGGGTCCAACTCTTTTAGTGTTTATGATGAGCGGTTTCCCTTGGCATATCTTCATGCCAAGCTTGAAAATATTAATTATAAAATTAGGACTGCGAATTTGAAGCCTATGAAAATCATCTTTGATTATAAGGCTCCCGTACCCCCGGACTTAACCATCTTATCCTCTGTATTTGGGGTAAGTCATGTAGCCCATGGTTTCACCCCTCACGATAGTATGATACAAAGGCGCCTTTTAAGAGAATTAAACACTCAAGTTGCGTCTTCTTATTTACTTGCTAGTTTATTGCCGAAACTCGCAGCAGATTATGCTCATCATGATCACATTTTATATAAGCATATTAGTGAAGCGCTAACCACACCATATAAATCTTATCAATTTCATGTTATCTTACATAAAAGGGCATCTCACTATATTGTTTGCGATTTAGTTTTGGTGTGTCTCATCCCTGAATGGTTGCCATCGGGCACTATAGAAAGCTGGCGAGTTGGCGAGCTGGACCTTTTTCAGATATTAAAGAAATTATGAGAATACGCATATCATTTGAAGTTTTCCACTGATTGGGGTATTACCCTATTTTTAATGTTTCTAATTTAACGCCATATGTTTCTCCACCACTTGAATTATCTGCCTGTCTGTTTGGGTCCACTTTGTTTTCTTACTGTTTGGGTAGTGAGCTTGTGCCTGGATCGCTCTCTTCATTGGTCTTCACTGGAGGTACGTTGGTTGTTGATGTATAAACTTGTTTTCCTTTATTGCCTAATGCTTTTCCAAGGTTCTCCAGGACCACATTTTTGCATACCAGGATACTCGAAGATGAAGTGCTCTCCTCGAAAAGTAGTTTTGCTTGTTGCTACATGGTTCTTTTGGATGATTCTCTACTACACCGTTACGTTCAGACCAACTCATCGTTGATGAGTAGTTTTGAGCGGGGGAGGACTGATGGAAACGTTACTGACACGACCACCATTGATCACCGTCTGAGAGAGTTCGTCCATTGGGACGATCGCTGCCGCAAGCTCGAGGATGGGATCGACGTCCGCCATCATTATATAAAAATATATAATTATAAATTAAATAATTATAATTATTTATTTTTAATAATTTTATTATTTTTGCAATTTTATTTTAAGTATTTATTTCATGTTTTAATTTTCATTTCATGTTTTAATTTTCATTTCATGTGTAATGATGTGTGTTTATAATCATAATGTGTTGTTTTAATTATTTCATTTCATGTGCTATGATGGGTGCATATAACCATCATATTTGCAATTTGAATTTTTAATTTTCAATTGAGGGAGATTGAGTGGTGTAGGTTATATATAGCCATGTTATGAAGGATTGATTAGAGAATGAAAAAAGAAATCCTATGAATTCAAGTTTTGAATTTTCCCCCTCCTTTCACCTTTAAGAAATTAGCGCACACCCCCCCCCCCCCCGTTCTCTTCTCTCTTGGCCGCCGGCAACTCCTGTAACGCCCCCGGTTTTTTTGTGATTTGTATAATCCTTGTTTGGCGTTACGATGACGTGTTTCCGGCCTTTTGCCATTGTTAGAGCATGGTCTCAGCTCTTTAGCTTCACTGAGTGGCTTGTTTGTCGCCTGTTTGCAAGGTTCCCCAGCTAGCCGGAGTCTGTTTTGGGGACTCGGCAGAGCCTTTTAGGGAATGCCTGTGCTTTGGCTTCGTGAGGTGTTAGCTGAGTTTTGATCGTCGGATGTTGTTTTCGACTTTGCCGTTGTTTTCGTAGCTTGGGTGTTTAGCTACGGTGCGAGTTTCGTCGAATTCCGAGATTGTTTGTTTTCGCGTCGTTTCGACGTAGCTTGTTGAGTTAGCTGGTAGTGTGTTACCTTTGCTGTGCATAGCCTTGTGTGCATAGCCTTGTGTTACCTTTGTTTTCGCGTCGTTGTTGCCTTTGCTGTGCATAGCCTTGTGTGGTCGAGCTTGGTAAGGCTTGTGCCTTATTTTAGGCTATATTTGTTTAGCTGATTTTATATATGTATATATATAGACGTTTGTTTGTTTGGCTGGTTGTTACCTATTTATGTTTATATTAGTGCAGGTAAGCTAGCATATATGTAGATATGAATTAAATTGTGTTGTATATATATCTATATGCATATAAGTAAGCTGGTTTATATATGTGTGTGTGTATATATATATATATGTTTTTTATTTAAGTGTGTTGGTGGCTGAATCTCCCTATTCAATAAGTGGCCGAGTTTCTTTTCTAGTGTTGTATCATTTTATTAGCTTATTTGATTGAGTGGGAGGGGGTATAAATGGGGCCAGCAGGATTCTCCTCTTAATTTCTTAATTCCCGAGCCAGAACTTATCTTCCAGCGGAGGAAATCGGGAGGCGGAGGTGCCGGAACTATGGTCGGCAGTTGTTGGAATTTTAGAGCAGTTTTCTCTCGGGTAGGAGCAGATTCGGCTTGCTCTCATCCATATATTTCTTCCTAGGTAAGTAATGCTAGCTCTAGGGCTGTTTCAAAAAGTTAGGATTCTGGTTTTCTCTTCTTCTTCCTTAAGCTTCTGTTTTGGATTCTTAGGTGGCCGATCTTGCCGCCGGAGCCGAGATTTTTTTTTGTTCGCAGGTACTACATACTGGTGGTGAGGAAAGTGGTGTCCCTTGCCCTTGCTAAATTGAATCTTTGCTCTATTAATCTTACTATAGTAGTTTTTTTTTCTTTTCTTTTTTTAGTGCTGCAGTTTTCATTCCAGCCATGTCCAGCTCAGTTTTGTCCAAGATTTAGGTTAATTTCTCTCTTTTTGTTCTCTGCTTGGTGTCCAGATAGTAGCTGGAGGTAGGGTTTTGCTTTATTATGCTTCAGTCCGGCTTGTTAGGTTGTTGTGGCCGGCTAGAAGGGGTGAGAGAGAGAGAGTTGAAACTATTTTCCAGCTCTCTGGTTAGAGGCGTTGAGTGAGCCTAGGCAGAGTTTAGGTTTTAGTTTTTAAATATTTTTTTTTCTAAGTCAAAAGCGTTGAGTGTGGTCAACTCACTCAACGCCGTTGGCTGTTTGGCGTTGACAGCATTGAGTGAACTGAACTCACTCAATGCCATCGTCCGGTGAGATTTTTGCGGCTAAGTCTTTTTGCATTGAACGAGTGGAGCTCACTCAACACAGCGTCGACTAGACTCAACGCCTTCCTTGCTTAGTGTTTAGCGTCGAGTGAGTAGTACTTACTCAACGCGGTGTCGAGTGGACTCGACGTTTTTTTTCCTTAGGCTGGTGTTTTTCTCCCGAGTTGGTTAGTGTGGGTTTTATTTCGGTTTGGTGATGTTTTTCGGCTAGTTTTGAAGGCCGAATCGTGAATTATGGCAGGTGGTTTTTCTTTGGTTGCTCTGTAAGGGGTGGTTTGGGTGTAGAGCCGTGGCCACCACCATTTAGGCCCCGGTTCGGGCTGGTTGTGTTGGTGTGTTGGACCCTAGGGCTGCCACTGTTGTACCCTTGAGAATTTTTGGATTTTGTTGTTTGGATGAGGACTGTTTTTGGTCACCAACCCAGATCCATGGTTTTACCACGGCCAATAATTCGTAAAGTTAGGACTGTTAGCTCCTTTCATTTCACATGGCTATTTCTATTGTCATATGTTTGCCTTGTTGCTGCTGCAGGTGTTCGACAGAGCATGTTGTTATTCATTCTTGCACTTGGTGTGCTTTAGTTGCTCTTTAGACATTGTTTCTTTTTTTGTTGTGCTGATTATTTCCTTCTGCTCTTTTGTTAGCACTTTGTTGCAGGGTTGGTAAACACCTTGTTTTATTGCTTTTGAATCTAATGCTCCTCTTTTTTTTAATTATATTCTTGCTGAGGTATTATTTCTTTGAATGCCTCTCATGTTCAGGCTGTAGCCAGTTGAGCTGATAGTTTTCTTGTGGAGCTTGCTTGTGGCCCCCTGGGTAGCTGAGATTGTTGTTCCTCAACCTAGTGAGGTAGTTTTCTTCCTTCTGTATAGACATGCATACTCATCAGTGGGTTCGTGTCAGGTTGTTGACGCCCACTGGTGGATTACTTGTGATGCTGGGTATAAACTGAAACTATTATTTTTGCCTATTAGGAGGTCATTCACTTGCTCTCTGGGAATTCTTTATGCTAGGATGCATGTTAGGTATTTTAACTCATAAAAACACTACTATATGTACTTCATATATACCATTTTTTCTAAACCTAAAGTACTACTTTCCAAAGTGACGCAAGGACTATTTTCATATTATACTAAACTTAGAGTCCTGCATTTCATGAGTTGTCCTTCGGGGACATTTACGCTCATGTAGGATGTCAAACCATCTTAACTAAAGTACCTCTCCGCAGCTTATAACTATATTTTACTCATGGACTAGTTTATCTATGGTGCCGAGGGATATAACCATATAATTTAAATGATTTTCTTCATAATAACTTATGATTTCTGTACAACTTGTTTAGGTTGGTGCCTTGCCTGAGCGTCTGAAGTTATCCCTTGCATGACATGGCATCATGACACATATTTTCTCTTACTCTGATAAAAGTTTATTGCAGAGAAAATGCGGGACGTGACAGTTGGTATTAAAGCCAGGTTGGTTGACAATTGGTCGGGCAACCTTTCCCTTGTTAGCATTAGTGGTTTAGTGTCATATCATACACACACCGATATGTCATCAGTACGTCTTGGCTGAAGCATGAACACTACACTCATAAGCATGAATAGAAGTATACGAGGCATATTATGTAGTATGAGATGCATAATATGTGTTTGTATATGGATACACCATAGGTGGCAACATGTGAGGGTTATGTAGTATGAGATCCATAACCTCACCACATGAATGCCCATTAGCATGTTTTCTTTTTTCGTTGCATGCAATGTTATGTAGTATGGGATGCATAACATTTCCATGCGTACGATCGCTCATGGCATGTATTAAGGCTTTTTTAGAATGCACAGCACAACATGCATAACATAACATTGCATAAGCACAACGTGCTAAGCTAAAGATTTGCATGATGACATATGTACACACATGGTTTTGAGTCAAAAGAAATACAAATTCATGCATTCGATGTCTAAGCACATGAGTTAGTATGATGGTGGTTATCCATCCAAGGTTAAGCATAACATCATTATTGTAAAAATCCCAGAGCAAGTTAGCAGTTGAAGTTCATATTTAAGTATGTTTGTCTGTACTGGTAGTTTTGTTCTAGCAGTTGGGCTAGGTTTTGATTAGTGCTAATATAATTATAGGATGGCGAGGCATCCTTTGACGAGACTAACTCCCCAATCTTAGGGTGAGTCTTTAAGAGCGCAAAGCGAGACGTTGATTGATAGTCTGCGTCAGAGTAATGAAGCCTTGTCCAGGAAGATGGTGTTATGCAAACTCAGATACAATATCTTTTAGCAGTTGTGGCAGGACAGCCTCCAAGAGTGTCGGACCCTACTGTAGGCGTAGTTGTTCCTCTTCCTCCTGCTCCCCTGGTACCTCCTGTTGTGTTGCCCCCGGAGATGACATTTATATCGCACTTCCAGCGACTAGGACCTCCTAATTATGATGGAAATGCAAACTTTATGGTTTTGTACGATTGGCTTATATCCATCGAGGAGATGTTCTCCTATTCTAGAGTTACCCCTGATCAAAGGGTGATGATCGCCGCCTATCAGCTTAGGGGATTAGCAAAGAGTTGGTGGCTGAGAGAGAAAGAGAGCTTGAAAGAGGGATGCTCTTGGGAGACCTTCAAGAAACTGTTGCTAAGGAGGTTTCTGCCTTCGGTCGAGCGCGACCGCCTGATGAATGATTTCCTACATTTGAAGCAAAGGCAGCTCATAGTTAGTGAGTATGAGATCGAGTTCAGCAAACTGAGTCGGTTTGGCCCCGGCTTGGAAAGCTCTGAGGCGGATCGAGTTAAGCATTTTCTTGGTGGCCTAAGAAGTGATGTCCAGCAGTTAGCAAGTGCTTATGGATCAGCGAGCTATGCTGGAGTGGTGGAATCTGCTTTGAAAGTTGAGGCAATTGAGAATGCTAAGCAAAGAGGGCAGAAGATGAGAAGGGATAAGAGGAAATCAGTTGAAGGAAAGAGCCCTCAGGTATCCGGTGCTGCTTCAAGAAAGAAGAGCAAGGAGCTGCTTTAGGCAGTAGAGCTTATCTTTTGTTGCTGGTCAAGCCACCCCTTTGAGAGATGTTTCCGAAGGTTAGGAGCTCAGAATAAGGAGCAGGTGCATGCAATTCAAGGTGCTCCCAGGAAAGATTTATTTTGTTCTGCAGGTAAGCGGCCAGGGCATGTTGTTACCTATTGCTGGGGAAAGGATAAGATTAAGGCAAGAAGTTGTTTTCTATGCGGTCAAGAAGGGCACATCAAGGCTCAGTGCCCACGGCTCCAGCTTGTGTCACAGCCAGTGCCACTCCACTCACTACCATCGCCTTAGCGGGTGGATAAAGGCAAGGGAAAGCTGTAACATTCCATTTCCAAGTAGACCCCTAGGAGTGGTTTTGCCCTTGACTAGGTCATGACAAACCATAGGAAGCCAGGAATGGGCCAAGAGATAGGAGACAAAATGTGGAAAATCATCATGGTCTGCAAATAGTAGAACTCTAAACAATGGTTTAGGATGACCATGGGCTACACCTTGACCCCAAGACCCTACCACAACACCCCCTAATACCATGGGAGGCCAATTAGAGCCATAAGGACCCATTGGGGTCAACCAAAGAGGCTCAGTTGACCAAGGTCAACCCTATCCCTAAAGTGGTCAAACTAGCCTACTTAGGGTCAATTGACCTACTCCTAGCCTAGAGGACCCCACCTATGCCCTCCTAACCCTAAAGTTAGGTCAATGGGTCACTAAGGACACATTGGGGTCAGCCTTAGAGGCCAGGTTGACCCAAGTCAACTCAAGCCCCTAATCTGGTCAAAGTACCCTTACTAAGGGTATGTGACCTCCAAAGTGCAAGATAACCCTACATAACCCTACCTAGACCTTAGGGGAAGCCAATGGGTCACCAAGGACCCAATGGATTCAACCCAAATGGTTATGTTGACCCAAGTCAAATCTAGCCCTAAAATGGTCAAAGTGCCCTTACCAAGGGACATGTGACCCCCAAGAAGCCCAACCAACCCTATTCAAGTCTTCCTAGACCTTAAGGGAGTCCAATTGGTCACTAAAAACCCAATAGGGTCAACCCAGATGATCAAATTGACCCAGGTAGACCCTAATTTAAACCAAGTCAAACCTAGCCCAAAAAGGGCTAACCCAAGCCCAAGCCACTTCTTCCTTAGGCTAACCTCATTTTCATGTTCATCATTACTAAGTGGGCTGCACTTAGCCTATGGGGTTGACCAGTCAACCTGGGGTGACTAGGAGAGAGAAGGGAGCTTCCGTCCATGTTAATGGAGGAGAGAGAAGATGGGGGAGTGGAAAGGAGAGAGTGGAGCCGGCCAAGGGAGGCTAACAGCCACCTTTAATGGCTTCAATCAACTCCTCTAGGGAAGAGGAGTTGATTCCAGCCGTTTCCCGGCCACCAAGGTGTGGATTCAGCCCCCCTCCACTCTACCCGAGCCACACCATAAATGTTGTTGATGGGCATTGAAGAACCAGCCACCCCCCTCCCCAATTGCCATTTAAACACCATCAGTGGGCAGAGGGGAACATTTTCGAGCGTTTACCTGGAGGAGACAGGCCGTCCCACTATGCTATTGCAGAAGCCGAGCGCCGCCTCCGTCAACAATGGTATCCCGCCGCTCCTCCAGCATTCAGGCCGCCAGGAAGGTCCTCCCCCTCTCCTTAACTCACGGTTAGATCATAGGTCTCTTTAGGTTCAAGTTTCGGGCTCAATTGAGCCCGATCAAAACCACGATTTTCATGGTTTTCGGCAAAAAATGATCCTGCTATAACCGCCGGAAAACGCCTCTCCGGCGGCAGAGCCGCCGCCTGGCGATAGCCACCACCTCAACGGAGGTGGTGGTGGCGGTGGCCGGCCGGGGAAGGGGCTGGATCGCCGGCGGCAGGGCTTGGAAACGGCTCCAGGCGGGATGGATCCTGGTCGTTGGCTCATTGAAGAAGATGACGGGATTCCGTCGAATCTGCGTCAAGATTCGTGCCTCTCCTGATTTTAAACTATAGGATATCATTTTATATTCATGTGAATTATGTCACAGATTTTGGTATAAGTGGTTTTAAATTTTAAAAATACTTAGGCCCCTCTGCAGAAAAAGTCACCAACATAAAGGTTGTAGTCCTTGGTGTCTACTTTATTTTAAAAGTGGTTTGAACCAATTTGGGTGCATGGTCTGACCAGGCCATTCATTTTGGTGGGACATACCCTTAGGGCTAGATAGTCATTAAACTGAGTGCCCACACCTCATCCCTGGTCCAAATCAATTGAAATTTTGGCAGGGAGCCTAACCTAGCTATACCTAGGATCTGCCCAAAACTCTGAATTTTTGGACGCACCTTTCCTAACATTTTTGCTTTTATTTAATAAAGCTATGGTAATTTAATTAAGTGGCCAAATGACCTCCAAACCCTCCCAAATTTTGCGAAGTGGTCCCTGGCTTCAAGACCTTGTTCTGTACAAACTTTGAGCACATTTCAATATGTTTTGGTTAGGGAATCACCAAACCGTAGTTTGGCCTTAAGAGGGTATTTTTGACCACAAGTGCACTATGGACTTAGGGTGGCCCCCTCCCCTCAACAGAGGCAGAGGTTTTGGACACTGACTTGGCATGGACAATGTCACCCTCTTGAGTAAAATGGGATGATTTAGGCTTGATTTGCCGTAGGGTTCAACCTCAAACCCTAAGAAAGGACTTTTGGGGGTTGCGAAGGACATGGGGGCAAATGCCCTTGCATGACCTAGGAAACCAAGTAGAGTTGGGGGTAATGTAACATAAGATCTCTGGTAGGAACCTTAGAAGAATTGGAGCAAGGTAGACACCTCAAAACCATTACCCTAGTTTTACGGTAGGAGAACAAATTTGGAGATTCATCCACTAACCCTTCACCAAATATTATGAAACTTGGGTAGAATAGCTTGTAGGTCACCTAGAATCTCTGGTAATTTTTGTAGAATTTTATGGATTTTATTCTTGGTACTTCATTTGTTAATTACCAAAAGGCCCAAAATGATGTTTGATTTTATTATGGATGTTATGGGCTTTAAAATATGATGAAACTTGGTCAGAAGTTATTATAGGGCTAGTTGAACATCTCTGAATTTTATCACAATTCTTAATTAATTTTATTTGGTACTTACTTCATTAATTTCAAAAAGGGGCTTTGGTAAAGAAAATTCATTATTGATGATATATCTATTGAAAAACCATGAGGCTTAGGTTTTGATATTTTTAGGCCAAAACATACTTGTAGAAATTTATTTATAATTTTTCGAGGTCTATTTTCAGAACGTTCTTTACAAGGCCATATTTTTGAGAATAGGATACTTAATTAATTTAGGGAATAATTCTTTTAAACAATTTATGAAAGTTTACTTAGAGGTTTTATGTGCCCTTATAATCATCCTGGAATTTTCCCTGAATTTTTGGAAGTATTTTTATTGTACATCCCCTTTTAATGATTTATTTTGGAATAAATTGGAAATAAGATTTAAGGGCCTACATCTTGCTGGAAAATTTGGAGATTCTGGATTTTTAGATGATTACCCATCTTGCATTTATCATAATTTTAGTGGAGCTTTATCGTGCATAAATCTTGAACTTCCTGTTCAACCTTGGAACTTTTGGCTTTTAAAATAAATAAATAAATTAGTGTTTAAATTATGAAAATTAGGAAATTGTGGATTCAGTCTATATATGCCAATATAGACCTATAATAATTATTATATAAGCATTGGATGAACATATAGCATACTTCCCTTTTTACGGGTCATATAACTTAAGTGGTCTGCATTTAGCAAAACTACAGGAAATCATTTGGGATATGAATTAGAGCACATGTGATGGGACTTGTTGGTTTGCTTGGAGGATAAATGGAAATAGGTGCATCTTTGGAAGATAAGTGAGTAGGGTGTTGTTTTGTCTAGGGTTTAGAGGCGCTCGGGTCCGACGAAAGATCGTCCTCCCCGAGGTGAGTGGAGTCAAATCACCTTAGGATTAGCCTATCGTAACATGACGAAGTAATGAGTAAGGGAATCAACCAATAACAAAATAAGTACCTTGCGAAAGGGAACGCTGGGCGTAATCCCAACATAGTTCCTAGTGCCCCTTGAGAGCCCTTCACAGGGAATACCGGGGGCAACCCTGGGTTAACGTAAACTGTTTTAACAAGCTAAAAAGAGTAACTTAGTAATTAGGGTTACACCTTTCACAAACACTGATAGCACCGGAAGTCAGCGGGGAGCTTCGGCTCGGATGGTTAAAAGACGGACTTTGGGTCCGGGGAGCTTCGGCTCGGTTTTTGATTACGCTAAATTTGCATGTGCATAAAAGGAAAGGAAATTAAGGTGTTGGGTCTGCGGTATTGGAGGGTCGATGCACCGACGCCAATACGCTGACTCGGCAAGTGTGGTTAGCACTTCGCCAACAGAAGTCCGTTGCGCCAGCCGGCAAGAGTACGCAGGAGTCCGCTTCGTGCACCAAGCGTTGAGGCGTACGATAGGTCTGACCGGTAGTGCTTTATTGGTTTAAAGGTGGGCGAGGCCCAACCCACCGCTTCCGTCTGCCACTACGGAGGTATCCTGGGAGGTTACGACTCCAGAAAGGGGGAACTAAAAGTCTGTGTGCACAGAGTCGGGTGTGTGTGTTGTACTTGCATGTTCCATCATACCCACTTGCATGTCATAGCATAATCGATTCATTTAACCCCTGACACCTAATGTGTAAGTGGAATGGGACGCTTATGCATTAGGACCTGCAAAACGACCCCTTGGTCTATAAGCTTGTGTGGGCAAGTTTATAAATTAAGGTTAATTTTGATATATATATTTAATGCTGTTTGATAACCGACACCCCAACGTATAAATTAGTATGGGACTTTTTATACGATGGGAGCCTTGCAGAAGACCCCTTGGCTTATGTGTTCCCACATATGTGAAGGTTACTTTTCATATTTCAGATTATTGTTTATACATGTTATAAAATTGCTAGTATAGGTCCGCTGCCATCTGTTTTTGATATTCTCCACCTTCAAATCCTCCCCTTTCTTCCTCTCCGCTCGGTGCCTAGGAGCCGTGGGGGAAGGGGCGGGGGATGATATGACTTAGTCTTTTAGACTAACGGTTTTCGAACCGCATCATTTAGGGGATCGTGGAGACCAGCATGGAGGAGCAGCCCCAGAGATCGGTGCGCTTGGAGGTGGGGCAGTCTAGCTCCGGAGTTCATACAGCCGAGACCGTGAGTGTCGACCTTGAGTAGTTTTTCTGCTTTTGCTTCCGCATGAGTGATTTTGTAGTGAGGATATGATGTACCGGGCATAAGCCCTTACTTTGCTACTCTGATGTATTCTTATGTGGACACTCCATTCGTGTAGATTTATTTACTATGATATGTGACTTTCTGTGGACAGATAGTTTCCATTACTTCTTTATGCTACTTTTCTGTGATCGAAATCGGCCGACAGAATCGGCGTTTCGTGGTGATGACCCTTCAGGGCGTGAAGGAGTCACCGCAAAACGGCAGTTCTGGGGCTAAGACCCCGGTGTCGATAAAGAAAAAAAAAGGGGGTCTTACAAGTGGTATCAGAGCATACCTCGATCGAAAAGTAGCATTCCACAACCCTGGGTCACCCCCGCGCGAGTTTAGTTTGGGGACAAACTAAGCAGCGGAAGCAGTGGTGTGCCCATATGGGGGATCACATGTAAATTGTCCACTTTGTATTAGGTATTGAGTCGATTACCTACTAATGTAGCTCGTTTTTGCAGCCCCCAGCTCAGCCCACCCCACAAGGTGGAGCTCAGCAGACTACAGACATTGCACCACCTCCCATGGTCCCCACACCTTTCCTTCAGTCAGACATGGGGCAAACTCTTACAGCTATCCTTGAGGCCTTCCGGGCTCAGCAGACTCCGGCCCATCAGCCGAACCCCGGGGAGAACTGGATGAGCACCTTCCGAGGACTCTCTCCCCCATCCTACTTGGGGACAGAGTCGGCAGTGCGGACAGAGGAGTGGCTGGATGTTATGTACTAGATGTTGACTGGGATACGGTGCCCCTGGGAGGAGAGGGTGGCTTTGGTGGTATCTTGCTTGGAATACCCTGCCAAGAGGTGGTGGAAGACGTTGTTGGACACGACGTTCGCCGATAGGGAGATTGCAGAAATTACTTGGGAGGAATTCAGGGCCATGCTGCTGGAGCACTTTGTTCCGCAGTCAGCCATGGTCGAGTTGGAGTAGCGGTTCTTACAGCTGAGGCAGGGCACCAGGACGGTGGTGGAGTACCACCGAGAGTTCGACCATTTGGCTCGATATGCAGGTTCTTACCAGGTGGACGAAGCACGATACGTCAAGAGATTCTATAAGGGCCTAAAAGAGGATTTGAGGGAGGCCTTGTTGTTTGTATCTGACGGGCCTATCTCCCGGATTTTGGAGATGACAAAGAGGATTGAGGCTGATTGGCACGCCACTCGGGGCCGGAAGCGGCAAGCGGAGGATCAGGGTCGGAGAGCCCGAAATGATCAACGGCGAGGCACCATACTAGATGGGAGAAGGACAGAGGAGCAGCCTCGTCAGGAGGTGAGGCAGGAGCCGAGAGAGCAGGTGGTTTTGGCCCCTCAACCTCTTCGGATACAGGAGATGTCGAGACCCGGGGGTATGGCGTATCCCCCGCCGGAGTGGTTCCATTGTCATCAGGTGGGACAACTCCGGAGAAACTGCCCCATGAGGGGGGCACCACCTCCAGCACCACAGGGTGGCCCACCTGCCCAGCTTTTCGGAGGCCGAGGACGCGGCCGAGGACGTGGTTACCAGGGATGAGAGCGAAGATTGGAAAGGGATCAGGCATATTCCTTGGATCTGGCACAGCCTCGAAATCCTGAGCGGGTCATCACAGGTATAGTTTTCATCAGCGGCAAGCCCGCCTATACTATGTTCGACACGGGTGCCTCGCACTCGTTTGTGTCGGAGGCCTTTCTGGAAGGGTTGGAAGGAGTAGCACAGTTCACAAGCCAGATTAGGAGGGTGCGTCTACCCGACGGATCAGAGATACTCATGTCAGCCCACTGCAGCATGGAGGTGGAGATTGGAGGGAAGTCGTTCGAAGTTCCGGCAACGGTCCTGAGGATGACAGTCTTCGAGCTGATCCTGGGCATGACTTGGTTACAGTGGAATCATGCCCAGATTGATTGTCAAGCGAAGAGGATCACCGTGAGGCACGGGGACTCTATCATCATCATCGAAGGTATAAGACCTGCCTCACGTATACCCTTATCTTCAGTACAGGCCGTTAAGGCCTATTTACAGGGGGAGGAGGTCTACGGAGTGTTGTTCGAGATGGCGGAGGCCACGAGTTCTATATCGAATATCCCGGTGGTGCGGGAGTTTGAGGACGTCTTTCCAGAGAAATTACTCGGATTACCCCCGCGCAGGGAGCAGGACTTCTAGATACAGCTTGTGCCGGGGGCCAAGCCAGCATCCAAGGCACCTTACCGGATGGCCCCAAAAGAGTTGACAGAGTTCCGGAGCCAGCTTCAGGAGTTAGTGGAAACCAGATTTGTCCGGCCAAGCTCTTCACCGCGGGGAGCCCCGGTATTGTTCATCAAGAAGAAAGACGGGACCCTCAGATTGTGCATCGACTACCGAGCACTAAATCGGCTGACGGTCCGGAACACCTATCCACTGCCAAGGATAGACGAGCTGTTCGACCAGCTGTAGGGAGCGCAGTTCTTTTCGAAATAAGATTTGAGGTCGGGATACTAACAGCTTCGGATTCGAGAGGAGGACATTCAGAAGACTACTTTTAGTAGCAAATATGGTTTATTCGAGTTTACGGTGATGCCATTCGGGCTCACCAATGCACCCTCAGCATTCATGACTCTCATGAACCATGTTTTCAAGGAGTACCTAGACGTGTTTATCATTGTGTTTATCGATGACATCCTCATCTACTCGAGGACGGAGGAGGAGCACACTCTCCATCTAGCACTGACCCTACAGAGACTGCGGGAGAATCATCTATATGCGAAGTTTAGTAAATGTCAGTTCTGGCTTAAGGAGGTGGGCTTCTTAGGGTATATTATCAGCGGAGCCGGGTTGGCAGTGGATCCAGCAAAGATTCAGGCTATTCGGGATTGGCCGCAGCTGAAGACAGACACCGACGTACGGATTTTCCTAGGACTTGCCGGTTACTACCGGAAGTTCATGGAGGGATTCTCCCGAATCGCCCTCCCACTCACATCCTTGACAAAGAAGGAGGTACCGTTCCTGTGGACCCCGCAGTGCCAGGCAGCTTTCCAGGAGCTGAAGGATCGGCTATCCTCGGCTCCCATTCTTACTCTCCCCTCTGGGAGGGAAGGATTTCAGGTCTACACTGATGCTTCGTACCAGGGTATGAGAGCTGTACTGATGCAGAAGGGCCATGTGATTGCATATGCATCTCGCCAGTTGAAGAAGCACGAACAGAACTATTCGGTGCACGACCTTGAGATGGGGGCGGTCGTTTTTGCTTTGAAGGTCTGGCGCCATTATCTTTATGGAGTCCACTGCGACATCTATTCCGACCACAAGAACCTAAAATACGTGGACACGCAGAAGGAACTGAACATCAGGCAGAGGTGCTGGGTGGAGTTCTTAGCAGATTATCAGTATGAAATGCACTACCATCCAGGGAAGGAAAACTTGGTGGCAGACGCATTGAGTCGGAGAGCTGCCACTTCCGAGGTCGGGCCCCAGGTTATGTCTATGGAGCTGGTAAGGAGATTGGAGGATATGCACACCACACTAGTGTCGTCCGAGGACCCCGAGCTTTACATGGAGTATTTAGCTGCGGTGAGTGCTACAGATGATATCCGGGACCGAGTCAGAGAGGGACAAAGGCGAGATGTCAAATTGGAGCTGATACTCTGGGCCTTGGAGAACGGTACAGTAGGAGATTACACGATGAGGGACGGCATGTTATGCTTCAGAGGTCGGACTTATATACCGGAAGGAGGCCAGGTCCGGGAAGATATTATGGCGGAAGCCCACCACAGCAGATACTCGGTGCACCCGGGCATCACGAAGATGACTGCGGATTTGAAGAAAACTATGTACTGGCCTGGCATGAAGAAGGATATCACTCGGTTTGTGACCCACTGCGAAGCTTGCCAGCAGTGAAGGCAGAGTGCAAAAACCACGCGAGTTTGTTGCAACCACTCCCGGTACCAGAGTGGAAGTTCGAAGACATCGCGATGGACTTTATTCACGGACTTCCCCGATCACGAACAGGAAATGACTTGATTTGGGTCATCGTCGATCGGTTGACTAAGGTAGCCAGGTTCATTCCGATCAGGAAGGACGACGTTGTGGGAGTATTAGTACGGAGATTTGTGGAGCAGTTCGTTCGATATCACGGGGTGCCCAAGATGATCGTGTCGGATCGGGATGGCCGGTTCACTTCCAGGGAGTGGAGATCCGTGCAACCTTACTTAGGCACGTGATTGACCTTCAACACTGCATTCCATCCCCAAACGGACAGGCAGACAGAACGCACCAACTGGATGCTGGAAGATCTTTTGAGGCTATGCATTTTGGACCGCGGGGAACCGTGGGAGAAACTCTTACCCCTGGTCGAGTTCTCCTATAACAACAGCTACCAGTCCAGCATCAGGATGGCACCTTACGAAGCCTTGTATGGAAGGAAATGCCGGACCCCGCTTTCTTGGGTTCAGGACGAAGATCCGAAGGTGTTGGGATCATAGTTTGTTGAAGACACCGAAGCTCAGGTGAGGCTGATCAGAGACAGGATGCTAGAGGCGCAGAGCAGACATGCTAAGTACTATGACGCCCGGGATCGGCAGGTGGAGTTCCAGGTTGGGGACTGAGTGTTTTTGAAGATCCGGCCCATGCATGGAGTCTCGCGGGTACGTGGTCGGAGGAAGAAGCTCAGCCCTAGGTACATGGGCCCTTACAGGATCCTGGAGTGGATCGGGCCCCTAGCCTACAGGCTGGAGTTACCACTAGAGCTGGAAGCTCTGCACGACGTCTTCCATATTTCTTCGCTGAGGAGGGCTCTGCAACGCCCGGAGCAGCAGATTTTGACCATCGAAGGGCTGGTAGCTTCAGACCGGTCAGTTCGTTTGGAGCCGGTTAGGATCGACGACCGAGGAGTACGGGTCTTGCGTCGCAAGAAGGTCCTACTAGTCAAGGTCCTGTGGAGGAACCATGGCCAGGAGGAGCATACCTGGGAGCCGCAGGACCTGATGCGATAAAGATACCCAGAGCTGTTCACTCAGGTATACCTCACAAACCCCTCAAGATGTTTTAATTATTTTCCTACGTTAAACTAGCAAGGGCTGCTTTAGGCAGATAGAGGCTTATCTTTTGTTTATTGGGGGCTTATCTTTTGCTTATTGAGATCTTGGCTTCATCAATTTGGGTGAATTGGTCATAGATTTAGGTTTCCCTTAAAACCTAGTTTAGTAAACATGGAATCGTGATGGGATGTTACAAGTTTCTCTCTTCGGTCGAAATCCCCGTAGGCTTAACCTTGATTTCGGTGACAAAATCTTTGATTTGTTTATTGGGATTTGTAACATCCCATTTCCAACTAGACCCCTAGGAGTGGTTTTGCCCATGACTAGGTCATGACAAACCCTAGGAAGCCAGGAATGGGCCAAGAGATAGGAGACAAAATGTGGAAAATCATCATGGTCTGCAAATAGTAGAACTCTGAACAATGGTTTAGGATGACCATGTGCTACACCTTGACCCCAAGACCTAACCACAACACCCCCTAATACCTTGGGAGGCCCATTAGAGCCATAAGGACCCATTGGGGTCAACCAAAGAGGCTCAGTTGACCAAGGTCAACCCTATCCCTAAATGGGTCAAACTAGCCTACTTAGGGTCAATTGACCTACTCCTAGCCTAGAGGACCCCACCTATGCCCTCCTAACCCTAAAGTGAGGTCAATGGGTCACTAAGGACATATTGGGGTCAGCCCTAGAGGCCAGGTTGACCCAAGTCAACTCAAGCCCCTAATCTGGTCAAAGTACCCTTACTAAGGGTATGCGACCTCCAAAGTGCAAGGTAACCCTACATAACCCTACCTAGACCTTAGGGGAAGCCAATGGGTCACCAAGGACCCAATGGGGTCAACCCAAATGATTATGTTGACCCAAGTCAACTCTAGCCCTAAAATGGTCAAAGTGTACCAAGGGACATGTGACCCCCAAGATGCCCAACCAACCCTATTCAAGTCTTCCTAGACCTTAAGGGAGTCCAATGGGTCACTAAACACCCAATGGGGTCAACCCAGATGATCATATTGACCCAGGACGACCCTAATTTAAACCAAGTCAAACCTAGCCCAAAAAGGGCTAACCCAAGCCCAAGCCGCTTCTTCCTTAGGCTAACCTCATTTTCATGTTCATCATGACTAAGTGGGCTGCACTTAGCCTATGGGGTTGACCAGTCAACCAGGAGTGACTAGGAGAGAGAAGGGAGCTTCCCTCCATGTTAATGGAGGAGAGAGAAGATGGGGGAGAGGAAAGGAGAGAGTGGAGCCGGCCAAGGGAGGCTAACAGCCACCTTTAATGGCTTCAATTAACTCCTCTAGGGAAGAGGAGTTGATTCCAGCCATTTCCCGGCCACCAAGGGGTGGATTCAGCCCCCCTCCACTCTACCCGAGCCACACCATAAATGATGTTGATGGGCATTGAAGAACCGGCCACCCCCCCCCCCCCCACCCCAATTGTCATTTAAACACCATCAGTGGGCAGATGGGAACATTTTTGATCGTTTACCTGGAGGAGACAGGCCGTCCCACTGTGCTGTTGCAGAAGCCGAGCGCCATCGCCGTCAACAATGACATCCCGCCGCTCCTCCCGCATTCAGGCCGCCAGGAAGGTCCTCCCCCTCTCCTTAACTCACGGGTAGATCATAGGTCTCTTTAGGTTCAAGTTTCGGGCTCAATTGAGCCCGATCAAAATCACGATTTTCATGGTTTTCGGCAAAAAATGATCCTGCTATAACTGCCGGAAAATGCCTCTCTGGCGGCAGAGCCACCGCCTGGCGATAGCCACCACCTCAACGGAGGTGGTGGTGGCGGTGGCCGGCCGGGGAAGGGGCTGGATCGCCGGCGGCAGGGCTTGGAAATGGCTCCAGGCAGGATGGATCCTGGTTGTTGGCTCATTGAAGAAGATGACGGGATTCCGTCAAATCTGCGTCAAGATTCGTGCCTCTCCTGATTTTAAACTATAGGATATCATTTTATATTCATGTGAATTATGTCACAGATTTTGGTATAATTGGTTTTAAATTTTAAAAATACTTAGGCCCCTCTGCAGAAAAAGTCACCAACACAAAAGTTGTAGTCCTTGTGTCTACTTTATTTTAAAATTGGTTTGAACCAATTTGGGTGCATGGTCCTACCAGGCCACCCATTTTGGTGGGACATACCCTTAGGGCTAGTTTGGCCTTAAGAGGGTATTTTTGACCACAAGTGCACTATGGACTTAGGGTGGCCACCTCCCCTCAACAGTAGCAGAGGTTTTGGACACTGACTTGGCATGGACAATGTCACTCTCTTGAGGAAAATGGGATGATTTAGGCTTGATTTGCCCTAGGGTTCAACCTCAAACCCTAAGGAAGGACTTTTGGGGGTTGTGAAGGACATGGGGGCAAATGCCCTTGCATGGCCTAGGAAACCCAGTAGAGTTGAGGGTAATGTAACATAAGATCTCTGGTAGGAACCTTAGAAGAATTGGAGCAAGGTAGACACCTCAAAACCCTAACACTAGTTTTAGGGTAGGAGCACAAATTTGGAGATTCAACCACTAAACCTTCACCAAATATTATGAAACTTGGGTAGAATAGGTTTTAGGCCACCCAGAATCTCTGATAGTATTTATAGAATTTTATGGATTTTATTCTTGGTACTTCATTTGTTAATTACCAAAAGGCCCAAAATGATGTTTGATTTTATTATGGATGTTATGTGCTTTAAAATATGATGAAACTTGGTCAGATTTTATTATAGGGCTAGTTGAATATCTCTGAATTTTATCACAATTCTTAATTAATTTTATATGATACTTCCTTCATTAATTTCAGAAAGGGGCTTTGGTAAAGAAAATTCATTATTGATGATATATCTGTTGAAAAATCATGAGGCTTAGGTTTTGATGTTTTTAGGCCAAAACGTACTTGTAGAAATTTATTTAAAATTTTTAGAGGTCTGTTTTCAGAACTTTCTTTACAAGGCCATATTTTTGAGAATAGGATAATTAATTAATTTAGGGAATAATTCTTTCAAATAATTTATGAAAGTTTACTTAGAGGTTTTATGTGCCCTTACAATCATCCTGGAATTTTTTCTGAATTTTTGGAAGTATTTTTATTGTACATCCCCTTTTAATGATTTATTTTGGAATAAATTGGAAATAAGATTTAAGGGCCTAAATCTTGCTGGAAAATTTGGAGATTCTGGATTTTTAGATAATTACCCATCTTGCATTTATCATAATTTTAGAGGAGCTTTATCTTGCATAAATCTTGTACTTCCTGTTCAACCTTGGAACTTTTGGCTTTTAAAATAAATAAATAAATTAGCGTTTAAATTATGAAAATTAGGAAATTATGGATTCAGTCTATATATGCCAATATAGACATATAATAATTATTATATAAGCATTGGATGATCATATAGCATACTTCTCTTTTTACGGGTCATATAGCTTAAGTGATCTGCATTTAGCAAAATTGCAGGAAATCATTTGGGATATGAATTAGAGCACATGTGATGGGACTTGTTGGTTTGCTGGGAGGATAAATGGAAATAGGTGCATCTTTGGAAGATAAGTGAGTAGGGTGTTGTTTTGTCTAGGGTTTAGAGGCGCTCGGGTCCGACGAAAGATCGTCCTCCCCGAGTTGAGTGGAGTCAAATCACCTTAGGATTAGCCTATCGTAACATGAGGAAGTAATGGGTAAGGGAATCAACCAATAACAAAATAAGTATCTTGCGAAAGGGAACGCTCGGCGTAATCCCAACATAGTTCCTAGTGCCCCTTGAGAGCGCTTCACAAGGAATACCGGGGGCAGTCCTGGGTTAACGTAAACTGTTTTAACAAGCTGAAAAGAGTAACTTAGTAATTAGGGTTGCACCTTTCACAAACACTGATAGCACCGGAAGTTAGCTGGGAGCTTCGGCTCGGATGGTTAAAAGACGGACTTTGGGTCCGGGGAGCTTCGGCTCGGTTTTTGATTACGCTAAATTTGCATGTGCATAAAAGAAAAGGAAATTAAGGTGGTGGGTCTGCGGTATTGGAGGGTCGATGCACCGATGCCAATACGCTGACTCGGCAAGTGTGGTTAGAACTTCGCCAACAAAAGTCCGGTCCGCCAGCCGGCAAGAGTACGCAGGAGTCCGCTTCGTACACCAAGCGTTGAGGCGTACGATAGGTCTGACCGGTAGTGCTTTACTGGTTTAGAGGTGGGCGAGGCCCAACCCACCGCTTCCATATGCCACTACGGAGGTATTCTGGGAGGTTATGGCTCCAGAAAGGGGGAACTAAAGGTCTGTGTGCACAGAGTCGGGTGTGTGTGTTGCACTTGCATGTTCCATCATACCCACTTGCATGTCATAGCATAATCGATTCATTTAACCCCTGACACCTAATGTATAAGTGGAATGGGACGCTTATGCATTAGGACCTGCAAAACGACCCCTTGGTCTATAAGCTTGTGTGGGCAAGTTTATAAATTAAGGTTAATTTTAATATATATATTTACTGTTGTTTGATAACCGACACCCCAACGTATAAATTGGTATGGGACTTTTTATACGATGGGAGCCTTGCAGAAGACCCCTTGGCTTATGTGTTTCCACATAAGTGAAGGTTACTTTTCATATTTCAGATTATTGTCTATACATGTTATAGAATTGCTAGTATAGGTACGCTGCCATCTGTTTTTGATATTCTCCACCTTCAAGTCCTCCGCTTTCTTCCTCTCCGCTCGGTGCCTAGGAGCCGTGGGGGAAGGGGCGGGGGATGATAGGACTTAGTCTTATAGACTAACGATTTTCGAACCGCATCATTTAGGGATCGTGGAGACCAGCATGGAGGAGCAGCACCAGAGACCGGTGCGCTTGGAGGTGGGGCATTCTAGCTCTGGAGTTCATACAACCGGGACCGTGAGTGTCGACCTTGAGTAGTTTTTCTGCTTTTGCTTCCGCATGAGTGATTTTGTAGTGAGGATATGATGTACCGGGCATAAGCCCTTACTTTGCTACTTTGATGTATTCTTATGTGGATACTGCCTTCGTGGAGATTTATTTACTATGATATGTGACTTTCTGTGGACAGATAGTTTCCATTACTTCTTTATGCTACTTTTCTGTGATCGAAATCGGCCGGCAGAATCGGCGCTTCGTGGTGATGACCCTTCAGGGCGTGAATGAGTCACCGCAAAATGATGGTTTTGGGCCTAAGACCCCGGTCTCGATAAAAAAAGGTGGGTCTTACAAAAGCTAAATGTGATTTCTTCGGAGGAAGCTCAGACCTCGACTCAGGTTATTTCAGGTTAGATTTCTCCCTAGCCTGAATGTTTTTTTATTCTTAGCGATCATTTAGCATTTGTTTTGCTTAGTTGCGTGTGCAATCTTATAGGAAGATTTATGTGAAGAACTGTTGGGTGTGTGTTCTCTTCGACTCTGGCACTACCCACTCATTTGTGGCTAGAGCCTTCCTGGATTGGTACCGTTTGGATCTAGATCGAGTTGGGGATTCCTTTTGCATCAAGTTCCCTTCTGGTGATTCTATGGTTTCAAATCAGGGCATTAAGGATTGTCCGATGGTGTTAGGGGATTTTCTAGCAAAGGCAGATCTGAAGGTGATTGACCTGGAAGACTTTGAGGTTATCCTAGGCATGGATTGGTTGTCCAGGTATGATGCAGTTATCCAGTGAAAGGGTAAGCGCTTGGACTTCGTAAACGACAATGGTCAGCCTGGGAGTGTTTATGGTGATCCACGCCAGGATTCTCCAGTCATTTCTACGGTATGTGTTTGGAAGCTACTTGATTTCGGCTGCTTTTCCTTTTTGGTCTCAGTTGTGGGGACTGTTGTTAGTGTACCGTACTTGGAGGAGATTCCTGTGGTGTATGTGTTTTCAGATGTTTTCCCTGATAATCTTCCTGGTCTTCCACCTGATAGGGATGTTGAGTTTGTGATAGATTTGGAGCCAGGTACGCGTCCTATTGTGAAGGCGCCGTACTGGATGGCCCTGCGAGAGCTAGAAGAGTTGTGTATCCAGCTGGATGAGTTGTTAGAGAAAGGTTTTATCAGGACGAGCTCGTCGCCTTGGGGTGCTCCTGTTCTGTTGGTAAAGAAGAAAGACGGATCGATGAGGCTTTGCATCGACTATGCAGAGTTGAACAAGGTTACTATTAAGAACAGGTATCCTCTGCCAAGGATTGACGATTTGTTTGATCAGTTGCGCGGTAGCGCGGTATTTTCTAAGATTGATCTTCGTTCCGGCTATCATCAGCTCAGGATCCGCGAGTCAGACATTCTGCGGACTGCTTTTCGATCCAGGCATAGGCATTTTGAATTTCTAGTTATGTCGTTTGGTTTGACCAACGTGACCTCAGCCTTTATGGATATGATGAACCGAGTGTTCAAGGACTTCCTGGATAAGTTCGTGGTCGTGTTATCGACGATGTTCTGATCTATTCCCACAATGTTGAGGAGCATGACCAGTATCTGCGTTTGGTTTTATCTGCTTTGAGGGATCACAAGCTATTTGCCAAATTGAGCTAGTGCGAGTTTTGGTTGCCTCAGGTTTCATTTCTGGGCCATGTGGTTAATAAGAGTGGGATTTTCGTTGACCCAGAAAAGATAGCTATTGTGATGGATTGGAGTAGGTCGGGCACACCCAAAGAGATTAGGAGCTTCCAAGGGTTGGCCGACTATTACAGGAGGTTTGTGGAGGGTTTTTCTACCCGGGCTGCACCTTTGACTAGATTGACTCAGAAGAATGTGGCTTTTGTTTGGAGCGAGAAGTGTGAGGAAGCCTTTCTAGAGCTCAAGAATAGATTTTGCACTTCTCCTATTTTGACTCTGCCTACGGAGTCCATGGATTATGATATTTATGTGGATGCATCGCATGTTGGGCTTCGTTGCATATTGATGCAAGATGGGAAACGAATTGCGTATGGGTCAAGGCAACTGAAGACGCATTAGAGGAACTACCCTAAGCATGATTTAGAGTTTGCAGCCGTGATTTTTGCGCTGAAGTTGTGGATACATCTGCTTTATGGCGTACAGTGCAAGATTTTTACCGATCATAAGATTTTAAAGTACTTCTTCACCCAAAAGGAATTGAATCTGCGCCAACGGCGATGGTTGGAGTATGTTGCAGACTACGATGTTGAGATCTAGTACCATCCGGGCAAGGCTAATGTGGTGACCGATGCCCTAAGTCAGAAGACGGGGAAGATTTTTAATCTCTCCGCCGGGCTATTAGTGGAGGAATTTCTTTTGATGGATATTTTTGTGGGGAGCTGCGACTTGCAGAGTAATTTGGTAGTAGCAGAGCCTTCTTGGATTGCGCTTACGAGATTACATCAGAAAGATGATAAAGATCCGTTGCATTTATATCTTAGAGCTGAGAAAGGGGAGATACCAGATTTCTCGATTGATGATGCAGGTACTTTAAAGTACCGTTGCAGATTTTGTATCCCCGCCGTTATGGATATTCGAGTTATGTTGTGAAAAGTGGTGCATAGTTCTAGTGTTGCCTACCATCCAGGATCTACTAAGATGTATCATGACTTAAAGCAAATTGCCTGGTGGTATGGGATGAAGGGAGACATAGCCTGGATTATTTCTGAGTGTTATACTTGCAGGCATGTTAAGGCCGATCATGGAAGGCCTGGTGGCACGTTGAATCCGTTGGAGATTCTGACTTGGAAGTGGGAGAGCATTTCGATGGATTTCATCACAGGATTACTGAGATATCCAAGAGGATATGATTCGGTTTGGGTGATTGTGGACAGATTAACGAAGTGTGCTCACTTCATACCTTTTAAGATCGACTATCTGATGAATAAAATAGCTGAGCTGTATCTGAATGTAGTCATTTGATTGCATTGTGTTCTAGTCAGCATTATTTCAGATCTAGACTCCCAGTTTACATCTCGCTTCTAGAAGATCTTGCAAGAAGGTTTTGGTATGGATTTGAGATATCTACCGCATACCACACGCAGACTAACGGTCAGACAGAGCGAGTTAATCAGATAGTGGAGGACATGATCAGATGCTATATTTTAGACCACGGAGGAGTGTGGCATGAGCGTTTGCGGCTTATGTAATTTGCTTATAATAACAGTTATCAAGAAATATTGCAAATGGCTCGTTTCGAAGCTTTGTATGGGACGGGTTGCAGAACTCCCCTGTTTTGGGCTGAGGTTGGCGAGAGACCTTTGTTGGGTCCGAATGCGCTCGGAGAGATGGAAACTACTGTGAAGCTGATCCGGGAGAAGCTTTGGATAGCCCAGGAGCGATATAAGAAGAACGCCAACTGGCATAGATGTGACTTGGTGTTTGCTGTGGGGGACTTGGTATTTCTAAAGGTTTCCCCGATGATTGGAACCAAGAGGTTTGGCAAGAACCAGAAGTTGGACCCGATGTATGTGGGGCCATTTAAGATCATTGAGAGGATTGGTGCGGCAGCTTATAGACTGTATTTGCCCGCGAACTTTTCGGGCGTGCATGATGTTTTTCAAGTTAGCCAGCTGCGAAAGTGTGTGCTGAGCGACATGCAAGTTTTGGATTCTGTGCCTCAGTTAGAGCCAAATCTTTCTTATGTTGAGATGCCTGTCTGCATTCTGGATGCTCAAGATTGCATGTTGCAGAGGAAATCAATTCCTATGGTTAAAGTTTTGTGGAGGAATCAGGGCGTGGAAAGCACGACTTGGGAGCTAGAGTCGGCTATGAGGAAGGATTACCCTCATCTGTTTGCCTGACTTGTGCCTCGTATGTTTTGTATTTTCTATGATAGCTCTTACTTATCTATTTCTTTTCCTTCTTGATAGAAGTGTTGTGTGTAAAGTTTCAAGGCGAAACTTTCTTGTAGGGGTAGTGGTTGTAACGCCCCGATTTTTCTGCGATTTGTATAATCCTTGTTTGGCGTTACGATGACGCGTTTCCGGCCTTTTGCCGTTGTTAGAGCGTGGTCTCAGCTCTTTAGGTTCTTTGAGTGGCTTGTTTGTCGCCTGTTTGCAAGGTTACCCAGCTAGCCAGAGTCTGTTTGGGGACTCGGTAGAGCCTTTTAGGGAATGCTTGTGCTTTGGCTTTGGGAGGTGTTAGACGAGTTTTGATCGTCAGATTTTGTTTTTGACTTCGCCGTTGTTTTCGTAGCTTAGATGTTTAGCTACGGTGCGAGTTTCGTCGAATTCCGAGATCGTTTGTTTTCGCGTCGTTTCGACATTTGTTGAGTTAGATGGTAGTGTGTTACCAGGTTGTTGCCTTTGCTGTGCATAGCCTTGTGAGGCTGAGATTAGTAAGGCTTGTGTGTTGTTTTAGGTTAGATTTGTTTAGCTGATTTTATATATGTATATATATAGATGTTTGTATGTTTGGCTAGCTGTTACCTATTTAAGTTTATATTAGTGCAGGTAAGCTAGCATATATGTAGATATGAATTAAAGTGTGTGATGTATATATATATATATATGCATATAAGTAAGCTTGTTTATATATGTGTGTATATATATGCTGTGTGTGTGTGTATATATATATATATGTTGTATATATATATTTTATTTATGTGTGTTGGTGGCTGAATCTCCCTATTCAGTAAGTGGCCGAGTTTTTTTTTCTAGTGTTGTATCATTTTATTAGCTTATTTGAGTGAGTGGGAGGGGGTATATATGGGGCCAGCTGGATTCTGCTCCTCATTTCTCCATTCTCGAGCCAGAACTTAGCTTCCAGTGGAAGAAATCGGGAGGAGGAGGTGTCGGAGCTCCGACCGGCGGTTGCTGGAATTTTAGAGCAGTTTTCTCTCGGGTAGGAGCAGATTCGGCTTACTCTCATCCAGATCTTCCTTCCTAGGAAAGTAATGCTAGCTCTAGGGCTGTTTCCAAAAGTTAGGGTTTTGGTTTTATATTCTTCTTCTTTAAGCTTCCGTTTTGGTTTCTTAAGTGGCTGATCTTGCCGCCGGAGCCGAGATTTTTTTTGTTTGCAGCTACTACATCCTGGTGGTGAGGCAAGTGGCGTCTCTTACCCTTGCTAAATTGAATCTTTGCTCTGTTAATCTTACTGTAGTAGTTTTTTTCTTTTCTTTTTTTTAGTGCTGCAGTTTTTCATTCCAGCCATGTCCAGCTCAAGTTTGTCCAAGATTTAGGTTAATTTCTCTCTTTTTGTTCTCTGCTTCGTGTCCAGATAATAGCTGGAGGTAGGGTTTTGCTTTATTAAGCTTCAGTCCAGCATGTTAGGTTGTTGTGGTCGGGTAGAAGGGGTGAGTGTAACGCCCCCACCTATCACATGACATATAACGGTGGGTCCGGCCGGGACCCCACGCCGGTGTTACAGTGAGAGAGAGATTTGAAATTATTATCCAGCTCTCTGGTTAGAGGCATTGAGTGAGACTAGGCAGAGTTTAGGTTTTAGTTTTTATATAATTTTTTTTCTAAGTCAAAAGCATTGAGTGTGGTGAACTCACTCAACGTCGTTGGCTGTTTTGCGTTGACAACATTGAGTGAGCTGAACTCACTCAATGTCATTGTCCAGTGAGTTTTTTGCGGCTAAGCCTTTTGGTGTTGAGTGAGTGGAGCTCACTCAACGCAGCGTCGAGTAGACTTGATGCCTTCCTTGCTTAGTGTTTTGTGTTGAGTGAGTAGTACTGACTCAACGCGGCGTCGAGTGGACTCGACGCCGTTTTTTCCTTAGGCTGGTGTTTTCCTCCCGAGTTGGTTAGTGTGGGTTTTATTTCGGTTTGGTGATGTTTTCGGCTAGTTTTGAAGGCCGAATCGTGAATTATGGCAGGTGGTTTTTCTTTGGTTGCTCTGTAAGGGTGGTTTGGGTGTAGAGCCGTGGCCACCACCAATTAGGTCATGGTTTGGGCAGGTTATGTTGGTGTGTTGTACCCGAGGGCTTCCACCGTTGTACCCTCGAGAATTTTTGGATTTGGTTGTTTTGATGAAGACTGTTTTTGGTCACCAACCCAGATCCATGGTTTTAACACAGCCAATAATTCACAAAGTTGGGACTGTTAGCTCCTTTCCTTTCACATGGCTATTTCTATTGGCATATGTTTGCCTTGTTGCTGCTACAGGTGTTTAGCAGAGCATGTTGTTATTCATTCTTGCACTTGGTGTGCTTTAGTTTCTCTTTGGACAGTGTTTCTTTTTTTGCTGTCTTGATTATTTCCTTCTGCTCTTTTGTTAGCACTTTGTTGCAGGGTTAGTAAACCCCTTGTTTTATTGCTTATGAATCCAATGCACCTCTTTTTTTATTATATTTTTGCTAAGGTATTCTTTCTTTGAATGCCTCGGGTTCAGGTTGTAGCCAGTTGAGCGGATAGTTTTCTTGTGGAGCTTGCTTGTGGCCCCCTGGGTAGCTGAGATTGTTGTTCCTCATCCTTGTGAGGTAGTTTTCTTCCTTCTGTATAGACATGCATACTCACCAGTGGGTTCGTGTCAGGTTGTTGACACCCACTGGTGGCTTACTTGTGATGTTGGGTATAAACTGAAACTGTTATTTTTGCCTATTAGGAGGTCGTTCACATGCTCTCTGGGAATACTTTATGCTAGGATGCATGTTAGGTATTTTAACTCATAAAAACACTACTATATGTACTTCATACATGCCATTTTTTCTAAACCTAAAGTACTACTTTCCAAATTGACGTAAGGACTATTTTCATATTATACTAAACTTAGAGTCCTGCATTTCATGAGTTGTCCTTCGGGGACATTTACGCTCATGTAGGATGTCAAACCATCTTAATTAAAGTACCTTTCCGCAGCGTATAACTATATTTTTCTCAAGGACTAGTTGATCCATGGTGCCGAGGTATACGACCATCTAATTTAAATGATTTTCTTCATAATAACTTATGATTTCTGTATAACTTGTTTAGGTTGGTGCCTTGCCTGAGCGTCTACAGTTATCCCTTGCATGGTGTGGCATCAAGACACGTATTTTCTCTTACTCTGATAAAATTTCATTGCTGAGAAAATGCGGGTCGTGACAACTCCCCTCTCTCTCTCAAATTCGGGCCACCATCTCCTCCACCACTACTTGGAAATATTCGGCCATAGCCTTATTTCCTCTCCCAAATTGAGCCCTTTCCCCCTACCCAAAACAAAACCTAGCCGCCACCCTCCCACCTTCCACTTCAAAAGTCGGCCACCACCTCACCAAAAACCAACCACTTCCATCTCAAGAAAAACGACCCCCATCATTCTACAAACCCGACCACCTCGTGTCCTTGTGGTGAAATCGGCCAAGACATACAAGGTTTCCTCCTTGTGGAATCCAACTCCGGTGTGAAGCGAAGAAGGCAGACAAGTTTTTCTCCAATTGGCGTGACTCCGGCGGAGCCGTTGAACGGCGATCCAAGCAAAGAAATCGGAATCATCCATTCCGGTTGGATAACGAAAAATTTCTACTCTCGTGTGTTTCTTTTCATAGATATTCTTGTGGTGGAAATTCTTGGTGTTGCATTTTGAATCATTAAATAATCGTGGTTTTCCTTCGACTGGTTTGTGTTTATCTTGATTGATTTAATTTTGAAAAGGTTTGGCGAACCTTCGTTTTCTTTTGTTGGGAGAGATCTACCTTTTTCTGAATCGTTATTTTTGGTAGATCTCTTTTGGTACAACACCGCTCGTTCGGAACAGGTGGGTGCTTTTAGCCAGAAATAATATTGGCATATGTCATTGTTCGATCCTAAGCGGTTTTGCCACCCGTGCGTTAGCATATAATTTATAGAATTAATTAACGTGGTGCTGCGTAGAACAATTGTGCGAGTGTAGGATTGGATCATTATAGAGGCAAATGTGTTCGTCCGTAGATATATTCGGTGTCAACGTGCAAGCCTGCATCATTGGAGAGTAACCCTCTTAGTGGACAAGATCCATATTTCACAAACACTATAAGTCAGCTTGGCTTTTCTCTCACAATGCAGTTATTTAGGTAGGCAACGATTGCCAATTGCATCACAATGCAATTCTTGTATGGCTGGTGAATAACTCTTTATTCGCATCCATCATATGGTGCATGCGAACCCCATTGCTTTGGGCACTCAACCTTTGAGGTCACCCAGTTAAGCTAGACCCGATGTCGACAGTGGGATATCACAATTATCCGCTCGAACCTTCACTAAGATAGATTAATGAACCTTTCTTTGGCAAGCCCACACTTCATCGATCGAGGCAGGAAGAGTGTCATCCATAGGAATGCATCCCAATACTTAATATTACTTAAGGGATTTTAAATACCGATTAACTCTTTAATCATGGTTAACACTTAAACAATGTGCACATCAAGCATAATAAAATACAACAAGCATAATCTAAATGCATACCAGATGTGCACATGAATCATCAACACTTGATGAACTGGGCTAAGTCTGAACATCTAGAACATGTCCAAATCTTCAGACCTATATGCACGGGACTTGAGCAACACTAACTACACTTACACAGTAGACAAGCACGTCACTTTATGTGAGATTCAAAATCTAACACATACTTAGTTTCACGAACCAACATAGTGACGGTAACCTTGCTCTGATACTACTATTGGGTTTTGTGGATGACACAACACTTGCAAACACAGCGGAAAAAGAACAAGAAAAACACAAACAAGTTCGGATCTAAAAATATTCTTGAATTAAGAAGTAAAGCATACTGTAATAAAAATTACTTTTGAGGGATTGAGTCAGAAATCAACCTAAATGCTCCAGAAAAATCAGGTTGGCCACACAGCGGCTAGAGTCTTTAGCGCAGAAAGTATATCCGCGCTTCTATAGTAATCCACATAATCGAGATAACCCACAACAACTTGTCATACAAGCACTAGGTCAGTAGAGGACAGTCAGCGTCTCCACAGACTACTACATCTATTGTAGGAGAGGCGGCGACCACACTCACCGGGATCGAGATTGGAATCGGTGATAGGATTGGCAGAACACTTCCATTGGGTTTCTAGGTATTCTTCTTATCACACAGTATCGTCTCGTGTCCAGAAAGATAAGAACCGTCTGCAAAAAACCCTAAAACATCCAATTTATATCTCAGGAGATAGATCAGCAAGTCAACATTTGACTCAGCACGGCATTCGTCGAACTTAGCTCGACGAATAATTTGTCGAACTCAGCTCGACGAGATCTGCCCAAAGTCCAGAATGTCAAACGCATTCATGGAACTTAGCTCAACAAAATCTGTGCCAAAGTCCAGAACGTTGAACTAGATTCGTCGAACTCAGCTCTACGAAATCTCCGCCAAAGGCCAGAATGTCGAATTGGATTCGTCGAACTCAGCTCGAAGAAATCTGCGCCATAGTGTAGAACGTCAAACTTCATTCATCGAACGACGTTGAGTGAATACAATACACTCAACACCTAAGGGCCAGATTTGCTAGGTTAACCCTTTACTCGATGAAGGCGTTGAGTGAACTCGACGCGCTCAACGCTTAAGTGCGACAGTGAACGCACTCAGCACCAACATTCGCAGAGTTAACACTTAACCTGCGAAAGCGTTGACTGGACTCAATGCTCTCAACACATTCAGCCGATGGCGTTGAGTGAGCTAAACACACTCAACGCCTAATGCCTTAGAATCTTTCGACCTCAATGGCATCGACTGAACTAAACACACTCAACGCCTTCAGCCACATGGCATTGAGTGAGCTAAACGCACTCAACGCCAAATGACTTAGAATATTTTTTGACCCCTTTTCAATATCCTTCAACTCATCATATGAGCTAAATAGTATTGATCCAACCTCTCAATTTCTCCACAATCTTATGTGAGACCCTGATAGGCTCATACTGAGTTGGTAGTAAGGCTACATGCTTGATCACTTCTAGATCACTATGGTTGCACAAACACATGTAGATTTGATCATTCGAGTTCCTTATGATGACATAAGAACAAGAAGAGGTACAACTAACAAAATTTTGCATCTTAGTTTTCTCTCTCAGGTTAAGCCCAAGAAATTTGAAGAAGCAAACTAGGATGCTTCTTGGTTAATGTCTATACAAAAGGAGCTCAACCAGTTTGAAAGGTGCAAAGTCTGGGAGTTGGTGCTAAGGCCCAAAGGACAGTATGTGATTGGAAGAAAATGGATATTCAGAAACAAGCTAGACAAAAATTGAGTAATCATAAAGAATAAAGCCTGGCTTGTAGCTTAAGGTTACAGACAAGAGGTAGGGATAACTTCGATTAAACCTTTGCTCCTATGGCAAGACTCAAAGCGATGTTGATAAGTTTATTATTATAGTGATTTTAATATAGTTTTTATTTAATAAATAGTTATGTTTATTAAGTTTTATTAATATTTGTTATTAATTACTTTATTTTCTTATTCCAGGTCAATCTGGGGTGCCAATATTAACTTGGAGCTTACAGAAATGATCAGGAGAAGAAGCTAAAGAAATTTTGAGAAATTGCAGTTTACACGCCCCGGTCACGTGCGTGACCTTCAGGTCACGTGCGTGACTAACGGGCGTGACAAACAAAGGAACTCCAGAATTTGTTTCCATGTCAGATTAAAGTTACACGCACAGGACACGGGCATGGCAAGAATGTCACGGGCGTGACTCTAGGCGTAACATCCAGGCATACCGCGCATTATGGAGGTTGTTTCAGATCCATCAACTTTCAATCTTACACGCCCTAGGTCACGAGCTTGACCTAGGGCGTGACCACTTTGGCAACGCCAGATATAATTCTTGTCGTTCCAAGTTCCCGTTGTTTCCAGTAACAGTAAATGCACGCCCTAAATTACGAGCATGACCTAGGGAGTGACCAGCAGAACATCGAATTTTGGCGGTTTTCTCCCAACGTTCCTAGGATTCTAAGAGGAGGGTTCCATAACTGACACGACATATAGTCACGGGCATGACCTTCCATAAATTTTCCTATAAATTCCATATCGAGCCAGGAGCTTGATGGGGAGATAAGTGCCATCTAGGAATAGTTATTAAGGCTATTTTAGTAGTTTATTTCTAGTTGTTCTTGCATTTTATTTATTGTAGTTTCAATTCCATAGTTAAGTTTTACTTTTTGCAATTTACAGTTCAAGTAATAATCTTTTTAATCTTTTCTCTCTTTATTTTTTTATGTAGCTTCTTTAACATGTCAAGTAGCTAATTTGCATTAGCACTTGATCATGACAACCTTTGAAATTAAATAACTTTCTTTTCTTTAAAAAACTCCTTAATTTCTACTTTGATTTATCTTTGAATTATTTTGTGTCGAATTCAAATTTCACGGATATGTTATTCGATATTAGATCTATATCCTAAATGACCAAGAGGTTGCGGAAACGAGTAGATCGCTCAAAGATAAAAGGAGTTGCATGCACTCCTCGAGAGAGAATGACATAAATCTTCTGGATTGGAGTCAATTCCAATACTGTGGTTCTCCACTTAAAGCAAGCTTAGGGGTTTCGACTGGCCGAGGGTTCTTAATCGATCAACTTAAGGTTAGTCAAAAGCATGAGCTCGAAAGAGACACTTTTGTATTTTGGGAACCTCCACGGTCGAAGTATGGGATTAGGAGCTTGTACTTATATCATTTCATGAAAGTCTATTTTAATTCAAAGTGAGTATAGATCAAGTGCTACCTTTTAGTTTATTTTATAGATGTAGTTTAAATTCACTCTTTTTATTATCCGATAAAATTATATTAATTTACGTGAGTAAAAGGACTCAATAGCCGCGAGCCAAATACGACACTTGATCTTATACTCTAGAACGATATGTATACTTACCTTATCGGTTTAGAATCACGCGCAAATGTTAAATTTCACCTATCAAGTTTTTGGCACCGTTGCCGGGGGACGAAACCGGTTCACCAGCGTGATAGGTATACTTGCCTTTATTATTTTTTTTAAATCTAATCTATTTTATTTTTCCTTTTTCCCCCACCTACTTGGCACATAAACATTGAGGACAATGTTTATTTTTATGTATGGGTGTGGATTTCATTTGTTGTTTTTATTCTAAAAAAAAACACAAAAAAATTGTTTACTTTTTATTTTAATCAAAAAATACAAAAAATAGAAAATGGTAAATTAAATTTCTTGAAAAGGGCCGTGTTGGGCTTTCATCCCATAAAACCGCCTAGTAGCATGCGAACCCGACAGTAGGTAGCCCTTGGGAAGTCCAAGAATTTACAAAAACAATTAGGATTATAATTTATGTTTTTAGTATTTATATTTTTTTAAAAAAGAAGTAATAAACCCCTAGTTAATTTTTGGTTTTTTTAAAAAAACTATTTTCAGTTTATTTATAAGAATTTTGATAGTTTTGATTTACTAATGTTTTATTTCATCATTGTTAGTTAAATTTAAGTTTTAGGTGATTTGATTTTAAGAAATACTTTACGAATTAATTTTGTTTAGAGTAATTTCTTTGGCCTCTTTCTCTTAATTCTAATTAGATTCAATATTATAGTGCTTACTTTAACAATATTTAGACTTCAATTATATTCACTTATGCTTAAAGATTTTTAGGAAATTTTAATTTACTATTGTCGCTCTCTAACTATTTTAATTTAATCTAAAAATTGGTGTAACCTTTCCTTTGTTATTTTTATGTTCTTGTTAGATGATGGACTAAAAATCGTCTCACGGACTACAATCCGAATAGGAAAGTGTACCTATCATTTTATAGTATAGTGATAAAAATATATCAAGGTCGTATAAAAACTCGGGGCAGGCAAGTACTATTACTCACAATGATTCTATTATCCTACCGAACGATTGATGGGTTTGAAAATTAAAATGAACTAAGCTTAATTAAAAGAGAAATAAAATATTGCGAAAGAGTGCTCGATCGACGATTCACTTTGAAATAAAATAACGAAATAAATAAGTTTAGCATTTGCAATACTATTAAGACTGTGACGGATCCGATATTAGGAAGTAATCTCACTAGAGTATTAAATCCCCTAACTTATAGACGTTTTGACCGAAATCTCTTTACAAGTCAAAAAGGCCTAAAGTCGCATTACCGAAGTGACCCGCACTATTGGATTTGACTCCAATCCGGAGGATTTACGTCATCCTATCTATAGGGTTGCGTTCAACTCCTTCCTTCTTTGAGTGATCTTTCAAATCAATGAGTCTCTCGACTTCTATGAAATGAGATCAATTGCCTACTACCGTATACCGGAATACGGAGTCGACACGATAAAAATCAAAGAAGGATCAAAATAGGAAAAATACAAATGCAAACATAAAATTAAAGATATGTTATTTTATCGTAAAGCTCATCGCGATCAGGCGCAAAATATTATTAGCTAAGCATAATAGAGGAAGAAAACAAAATAGAAGAAAGAGAAGTCATTTGCATTGCTTAAGAAAAGGAAATACAAAAAAATGAAAATAGGACAATGCTATTCTACTACAAAAAGGAAATTACAATAAAAACTACAACAAGGAAAAAAAACTCTCTTGAACTAGCTATCTCACTTGCTCTCTAAAATCCTCCTCTCCAAAGCATGAGACATTGGTTCCTTTTATAGGAGAGGAGGAAGATTCTAGAAAGTGGTAGAAATGAAATGGGAGAAGGATGTGGCCGACCATGCATGTATGAGGAGGTGCATGAATGTCATTAATGGGGGAGAGAGGGAAGAGGCAACATGCATGCATTTTTATTTAGGAAAATAAAAAGAACAAAATAAATAAAAGAGGGGGGATGGATGGGTTTAAATGAGAATGAGAGAAAGGAAAAGAGGGGTGAATGAGAAATAAATAAGAGAGAAGGAGTGAGTGGGGAGATGCATGAGGAATAAAGAGAAGAGAAAATAATAAAGGGGGGAGAGAGGGGAGAGGCTACATACATGAATGGGGAGAGAAGGAGCCGTCCATGCATGTTGGGCTTCATTATGTGGGCTGAAATATTATTTGTGGGCTGCATCATAGGCTCGGGTAGCACCAAATGGAAGGGCTCGGGTTGTCTTGCATGGTGGGCTGCACTTGGACCGCAACAAAGGCCTTGAACCTACAAATAAAACAAAACAAATAAACAAAATGTTAGATATATTTTATAACATAACATAACATATATTTTATAACATAATAAAAAACTAATCATAATAATATAATAATAGTTATATTTCATAACAAAACCCAACTAGACATAGAACATGAAATTAAACATAAAAAAACATAAAACACATAATTTAACTAGGAATTAATATATTATAAAAAAGACATTAGGATATGAAATAAAGACATAAAATATAAATAAAATTAGGCATTTTGCATACTAAACAACCCCCAAAAATGATGACTAAAAGTAGTCATCAAATACCCCCATGCTTGGGCTTTTGCTATTCCAGAGCAAAAGTATGAGAAATATTTATAAGACATTTATAAAGTTTTCAATTAAACTAAAAATTTATTTACACCAAATTCAAGTCAAAAATAAAATTTAGGGATTTACGAATTAAGTCCTAAATTATTCAATTAAAGTGAAAAGAGAGAAATATTTAGCCAAAAATTCTCTAATAAATTAACTAGCACTCAAAATTGAGTAAATTGCAAACAAGGTTTGATTAAAATTATAAAAACCATAACTTAAAAGAAACTTAAGGAAGAATGCAACCTACTACTTATGCTCTCCCAATATTTTAATTTAAAATCTAAGGCAATAATATTGGCTAAGGGGTTTGGGGAGGAAAATCAACATGAAGAGGTCTTTGATTGGAGGTGATCATCATTACTTTTTTTCACACCCCACCAAAATTGTTTTTTTTTAAATATATATGTAATACCAGAAAATGATAGATTAACATCCTATCACTTCCCACGATATATATGAACTTTGAAATATATATGTAATACCAGAAAATGATAGACTAACATCCTATCACTTCCCACGACATATATGAACTTTTAATTCCTCTCTTCATCTGGGTTGCATATGTTTACCAGAGAATAAGGAACTAACATCTCCTTATTCCCATGACATATGATCTAACAATAAAAAGAAAAAGGAAGGAGTTAAACAAAATTTTAGAAAATAAACAAAAATACTAGAGAGCAACTACTAGTAGATTGAGATTTCCTAAGAATCTAAAAGCATGAGGTAATAATAATTGGAATCCAAAATTGTTAAGCAAAATTACTACAAAATTGAAACTATTTAAAATAAAAGAGAAAAAGTGCTAAATAAATTACTCTAAGAAAATTAAAACCATAAGATAATTCTCAAAACGAAATCACTAAATATTAGATTTAACTAAACATGATGAAACAAAAGATTAGCAAATCAAAAATATTAAAAATGCTTATAAACAAACTCAAACAAAATTTCTAAAAACAACAAAAAGACTAAGCAAAGGGTTTATTATATTTTTGGATCTTGATTTTTTTGATTTTTTTTGGGTTTTTGTATTTTCTAGGTTTTTTTTAGATTTTTTGATAAAGTTAACGAAAAACAAAAAGTAGTACTATGATAAAATTTTTTTTTTGATTTTGTTGTTTTTGTAGAAAGGAAAAAAGAAAAATAACGAAACCCACCCCCATGCTTAGATATTTCATTGTCCTCAATGAAAAAATAAATAAAAATAAGAAAGAAAAAGGAAAAAGAAAAGGGAGGGGGGATGCAATAAAGTGAATACTTAAAAAGAAAATGACTTCCCCGGATTCGTAAGGCCTAATACAGATGTTGCTCCCCCATGCTTGAGCTGGACACCGGCTCAGGCCTAAGGAAGAGGAAAAAAATGATGGAGCCAAACGAACCGCCGGAGGTTTTATTCCTGCAAAACACAATAAGCAAACAAAAAGAAAAAGACATAACAAAAAGGATAAGCAAGGGGTGCCTCCCAAGAGCGCTCTTTGTTTAACGTCGTCTGAGCCCGACGTTATTGGTTAGCTAAATGGAAAATAAAAACTAAAGTGAAGAGGTAACTCCCTAAGTATGCGCTTAGGAGAGTACATCAAAGAAGAGAAAAATTGAAGAATCGCACCGACATGGGGTTGAATATTCAATGGAATGACGCCCGAAAATGAACGGACGGAGTTATAGAAGAACTCTGCCGTATGAAAAATGGGAAAGAAGGGGTCGTCAAAAGAAGAAGAAGAAAAAGAAGAAGAAATAGAAAGAGGAATAAAAGAAGTAGAAAAAGCTTCATTAACGAAAATTTCACAAGGAGAAGGAGAGACTTGTGAAATTTCGGGAGAAGAAGGGGTAGAGAGGACTAAAGAAGAAGAAAAATTATCTAAAATAAAGGAAGAACAAGAAGAAGAAAAAGACTCGCTAAAAAAAGTTGGAACAGTTAAAGTTTGAAGCGAAAAGGAATCACACATGTCTTCAGAAAAAGAAAGAGAATGATGAGACGTCTTGTCATCTTCAAAAGTTAAGAAGCATGTCGGAGTATCCATAGGGGTGTCATCCAAAGGAGGAAGGAAACAATCCGGAATATCCGAATAAATATCCCCCTCGAGACGAAAAAGACAAGTCGGGATATATGATGACTCATTACACGATGAAATTGGAGGAGACAGAGAAGAAGATGAAGAAAATGAAGCGGCCTCACGAGAAAAATAATCGAGAATGGTCTTCAAATACGAATTGATATTATCAAGAGAAGTTTGCAATTCAAAATACGCATTATCGATTGAAGTAAAATTTAGAGGCACGGCGCTTTGCGGGGCAAAAGCATAAGAAAAATAAGACGGGTTCCCCATCTCCCAAGTAGGATAAAAATTGGAGTAAGAGTCAAATGGCCACTTTGACCTGCTCCAGAAAAATTGAAATCAAAAGAGGGAGGGGTTCACGAAAGACATTCAGAATAAAAGTGGTTGGGCGACCCGCAAAAATTATAAAAAGCGCCAAAAGAAGATGATTCCATAAAAAAACCGTTAGCAAAAAAAAAGAGAAAATTTAAATTTTTGATATATTTTTTTTGTTTAAAAAAATGTTTTTGTTTTTAGAATTTTAGTAGAAGTAATAAACTCGATGCTTTCGTAATATTGCCAACATAGACCCCGGCAACGGCGCCAAAAACTTGATGGACTAAAAATCGTCTCACGGACTACAATCCGAATAGGCAAGTGTACCTATCGTTTTATAGTATAGTGATAAAAATATATCAAGGTCGTATAAAAACTCGGGGCAGGCAAGTACTATTACTCACAACGATTCTATTATCCTACCGAACGATTGATGGGTTTGAAAATTAAAATGAACTAAGCTTAATTAAAAGAGAAATAAAATATTGCGAAAGAGTGCTCGATCGACGATTCACTTTGAAATAAAATAACGAAATAAATTAGTTTAGCATTTGCAATACTATTAAGACCGTGACGGATCCGATATTAGGAAGTAATCTCACTAGAGTATTAAATCCCCTAACTTATAGACGTTTTGACCGAAATCTCTTTACAAGTCAAAAAGGCCTAAAGTCGCATTACCGAAGTGACCCGCACTATTGGATTTGACTCCAATCCGGAGGATTTACGTCATCCTATCTCTAGGGTTGCGTTCAACACCTTCCTTCTTTGAGTGATCTTTCAAATCAATGAGTCTCTCGACTTCTATGAAATGAGATCAATTGCCTACTACCGTATACCGGAATACGGAGTCGACACGATAAAAATCAAAGAAGGATCAAAATAGGAAAAATACAAATGCAAACATAAAATTAAAGATGTGTTATTTTATCGCAAAGCTCATCGCGATCAGGCGCAAAATATTATTAGCTAAGCATAATAGAGGAAGAAAACAAAATAGAAGAAAGAGAAGTCATTTGCATTGCTTAAGAAACGGAAATACACAAAAATGAAAATAGGACAATGCTATTCTACTAGAAAAAGGAAATTACAATAAAAACTACAACAAGGAAAAAAAACTCTCTTGAACTAGCTATCTCACTTGCTCTCTAAAATCCTCCTCTTCAAAGCATGAGACATTGGTTCCTTTTATAGGAGAGGAGGAAGATTCTAGAAAGTGGTGGAAATGAAATGGGAGAAGGATGTGGCCGACCATGCATGTATGAGGAGGTGCATGAATGTCATTAATGGGGGAGAGAGGGAAGAGGCTACATGCATGCATTTTCATTTAGGAAAATAAAAAGAACAAAATAAATAAAAGAGGGGGGATGGATGGGTTTAAATGAGAATGAGAGAAAGGAAAAGAGGGGTGAATGAGAAATAAATAAGAGAGAAGGAGTGAGTGGGGAGATGCATGAGGAATAAAGAGAAGAGAAAATAATAAAGGGGGAGAGAGGGGAGAGGATACATGCATGAATGGGGAGAGAAGGAGCCGTCCATGCATGTTGGGTTTCATTATGTGGGCTGAAATATTATTTGTGGGCTGCATCATAGGCTCGGGTAGCACCAAATGGAAGGGCTCGGGTTGTCTTGCATGGTGGGCTGCACTTGGACCGCAACAAAGGCCTTGAACCTACAAATAAAACAAAACAAATAAAAAAAATGTTAGATATATTTTATAACATAACATAACATATATTTTATAACATAATAAAAAACTAATCATAATAATATAATAATAGTTATATTTCATAACAAAACACAACTAGACATAGAACATGAAATTAAACATAAAAAAACATAAAACACATAATTTAACTAGGAATTAATATATTATAAAAAAGACATTAGGACATGAAATAAAAACATAAAATATAAATAAAATTAGGCATTTTGCATACTAAACTACCCCCAAAAATGATGACTAAAAGTAGTCATCATTAGATCATACGTCACAGGGATTAGAGGATAACATTCATTATCCTCTGTTACACATATGCATTATTTTTCTTTTTTGTTAGATCATATGTCATGGGAATTAAGTATTCCTTGGTACACATATACAACCCAAATATAAGATGAAATAAAAGGACAAAATTCATTACTCCTAATTTATCTTTTAGTTTTTTTGAAGAGAGAAAAATGTTTGTTCATATGTCATGGAAAATGAGAGGATAAAATTCATCAATTTCTTGGTAAACATATGCAAATATAAAAAACTATTATGTGGGGTGAGAACATAAACTTCATCACCTCTAATCAGAACCCCTTCAATTTCCTTGTTCCCAATTCATAAAAAAATTTAGATGCAAATTAAAATACTAAGAGAGCATAAATAATTGCTTCAATTTTTTTCCTTTAAGTCTCTTTTTAGTTAAAAGTGTTATAATTTTTAATCTAATTTTGTTTGCTAACTACTAAATTTTGAATACTAATTAATTTATTTGAGAAAAGTTCGCTAAATATTTCGCTCTTCACATTTTTAATAACATATCTTAGGACTTATTATTTAAATCTCTAAATTTTTTTTAACTTTATTTTGATTTAATAAACTTTTAGTTTAATTAAAAATTATATTATTTTCTTATAAGTACTTCTCATAGTTTTGCTTTGGAATAGCTAAAGCTTAAGTATGGGGGTATTGGATAAGTTTTTTTGTTGTGATTTTAATATAATTTTTATTTAATAAATACTTATGTTTTATTTAGTTTTATTAATATTTATTATCAATTACTTTATTTTCTTATTTCATGTCAATCTGTGGTGTCAATAGAAATTTGGAGCTTGTAGAACTAATCAAGAGAAGAAGCTGAACAAATTTGGAGAAATCAAAGTTTACATTGCCCGGTCACGGGCGTGACCTTCAGGTCACAGGCATGACTAACGTACGTGATCCACAAAGGAGATCCATAATTCATTTCTATGTCAGATTAAAGTTACACACCCATGATACGGGCATGACAAGAATGTCACGGGCGTGAATGTAGGTATGACATCCAGGCATACCGCGCATTATGGAGCCAGTTTAAGATCCAGCAAGTTTCAAGCTTACACGCCCTATGTCACGTGCATGACCTAGGGGCGTGACCACTTCGACAATGCCAGATTTAATTCCCTCCATTCTAAGTTCCCGTTGTTTCCAATAACAGTATAGACACACCCTAAATCACGGACATGACATAGGGGTGTGACTCGCAGAACGTCGAATTTTGTCGGTTTTCTCCCAACGTTCCCGGGCTTTCAAGAGGACGGTTCCACACCTGACACGACCCATAGTCACTGGTGTGACCTTGGGGTGTGACCTTATAAAAAATTTCCTATAAATTCCAGATCTAACCAGGAGCTTGAGTCGGAGCTAGGAGACATCTAAGAATAGTTATTAAGATTTTTTTAGTACTTTATTTCCACTTTTTCTTGCATTTCCTTTATCGTAGTTTCAATTCCATTGTTAAGTTTTACTTTTTGCAATTTACAATTCAACTACTACTCTTTAATATCATGTCTCTCTTTATCTTTTTATGTAGCTTTTTATCATGTCAAGTAGCTAATTTTCATTAGCACTTGATCATGACATCCTTTGAAATTAAATAAATTTCTTTTCTTTATCAAACTCTCTTAATTTCTACTTTGATTTATCTTTGAATTATTTTGTGTCGAATTCAAATTTCGTGGATATGTTCTTTGATCTTAGATCTGTATCTTAAATGACCGAGAGGTTGTAGAGACGAGTCGATTGCTCCAAGATAAAAGGAGTTGCATGCACTCCTCGAGAGAGGACGACATAAATCTTTCGGATTAGAGTCAATTCCAATAGTGGGGTTCACCGCTTAAAGTAAGCTTAGGGGTTTCGACTGGCCGAGTGATCCTAATCGATCAACCTAAGGTTTGTCAAAAACATGAGCTCGAGAGTGACGCTTTTTTATTTTGTGAACCTCCACGGTCGAAGTTAGTTATTAGGAGCTTGTACTTGTTGTTGATGTGCGAAAACGGCATCGGGGGCACAGCTATCACCGAGGGGGTGATTGTCCTCACATGCTAGGTGAGGATGAAGGAGAAGGTTGCAGGGGTAGAGGAGAAGGAAGCTTCTGAGTGCTCGAGAGGTGAGCAAACAGCTTGTTCAAGGAGGGTTGCAGGGGTAAGAGAGAGGCTACTGAGAGTAGAGGCGAGCCTTGATCAACAGAGAGGGTTGATCAAGAGGGGAAGAGGGGGTTGAACGGGAGCTGTCGAGCAGACAGTAACAGCGACGGTTGCGCTTGCAGGTCGGTTGCCGAGGAGAACTTAGCTGAGCTGAGGGCAAGACTTGCTGAGCGGAGAAGCAAGGCTTGCTGAGTAGAGGAGCAAGGCTTGCTGAGCAGAGGATCAAGGCTTGCTGAGCAGAGGAGCAAGGCTTGCTGAGCAGAGAGCAAGGCTTGCTGAGCAGAGAGCAAGGCTTGCTGAGTAGAGGAGCAAGGCTTCCTGACCAGAGAGAAGAAGAGGGGCCGCTAGTAGCGGTAACAACACAATTCGCCCGTCGCGGCCTGAATGCCACTCTTGTGACGGGCTTTCCTTTGATTAATAGCGATAGGTTACAAGGTTACAAGTACACCTTTACAACAAATCACTAAAGGGGTACAAGGAGAAGCTGGCGGCTAAGGGAGAAGAAATTGTCAGCAAACAGAGAGGAGAAGCTGCCAGAGACTAAGTAAAAGAGTCTGCCAGCTGCTGGAGGACTGGGATACTGAGTCTGTAGAGTCTGCTGGCAAGACTTGTCTCCACCTCCAGGATCCCCGAATGAGATGAACCAGGGGCTATTTATAGGCCCTGGGAAGTTCTTCAAGAAGTGGGGCCCAGTGACGTCAGCATGATGACCTGCGCGGACTCCGCGGACTGGAAATTGGAGTCCGCAAGGTAGGCGAAGCAGGCTGCAGGAAGCGGAGAACAGAGGCCACCCCTTGCGGGCGGCCTGGGTGGACTCCGGGGGGAGTCCCCCCGGCAGGGCCGGGGCCGCCCCCGATCGGACGGCCTGGGCGGACTCTTGGGTGGAGTCCGCCTAGCTGGCCGGGCCGCCCCCAAGCGGCCGGCCTGGGCGGACTCCAGGAGGAGTCCGCCCGGCTGGCCTGGCCGCCCCCGAGCGGGCGGCCTGGGCGGACTCCGAGAGGAGTCCGCCCGGCGGAATAGGGGCCGCCCCCGAGCGGGCGGCCTGGGCGGACTCCGGGGGGAGTCCGCCCGGCGGAACCGGGGCCGCCCCCGAATGGGCGGCCTGGGCGGACTCCGGGGGGAGTCCGCCCAGCGGAACCGGAGCCGCCCACTAGCGGGCGGCCTGGCAGTCTCCGGGGGGAGTCCGCCCGGCGGAACTGGGGCCTCCCCCGAGCGGGCGGCCTGGGCGGACTCCGGGGGGAGTCCGCCCGGCGGAACTGGCGCCGCCCCCTAGCGGGTGGCCTGGCGGTCTCCGGGATGAGTCCGCCCGGCGGAACCGAGGCCGCCCCCGAGCGGGCAGCCTGGGCGGACTCCGTGGGGAGTCTGCCCGGCGGAACCGGGGCCGCCCCATAGCGGGCGGCCTGGCGGACTCCGGGAGGAGTCCGCCCGGCGGAGATCGGAGGCCTCCCCCGAGCGGGCGGCCTGGGCGGACTCCGGGGGGAGTCCGCCCGGCGGAACCGGGGCCACCCCCGAGCGGGTGGCCTGGCGGACTCCGGGAGGAGTCCGCCCGGCGGATAGCGGAGGCCGCCCCCGAGCGGGCAGCCTGGGCGTACTCCGGGGGGAGTCCGCCCGGCAGAACCGGGGCCGCCCCCTAGCGGGCGGCCTGGCGGACTCCGGGAGGAGTCCGCCCGGAGGAGAGTGGAGGCCGTCCCCTATGGGCGGCCTGGACGGACCCTGGGGGGAATTCACTTGGCTGGCTGCGAAGCGGGCGCCCTCCAGCAAGGAAAAGCATTGCACGGTTAACGGGCCTAACCGCATGACCTACGAGGGTGAGCTATGGGAACAGTCCACCGTCCCGCAGGGCACGCGGTTGCAAGGGGACCTAGACGGACGGGGAAGACTGTCCGCCTACGCTGGGGGCTTGTCGCGATCAAAAGGGAGAATCTAAGGAGCGCGACTAGCCAGCTGGCTACCTTGGGAAGGATCGTCGATTTCTGGGTTAACATAATCCCCGCACTTTTTTAAGTTCCGAAGGGAACTTCGAAAAAGTTGGAGACCCACGAAAATCGTGATCCACCCCAAAGGAAAGAGAAGGGGGGGCAAGGAGAGATAGAACCTGAAGACTCTCCTTACAAGCTTGGTGCTTCCTGTCTATTTTCCTACAAGAGGAAAGTTAGGGTAAGCTTGTATGGGTGGTACATCGAGTGTGTACCTGAGTTTGCTTTTGCAAAACGAAGAAGGTGCGTCTTCTGTTAAGTTCTGCAAAACGAAAGTGAGGAAAGCAGGAAGGCATAATAACTCGCAAGTACCTGAGTGGAGCTTGCACGCACCTGTTATCCTCTGCAAAAAGGAGAAGAGGAAGAGTATACAAGGAAGAAAGGAAAAATGAGTTGCAAGTACCTGGATGAAACTTGCAAGTCTTTGGTGATCTCTGCAAGAAGAGAGTTAGAGGCAGGTATTGCATACAAAGATAAGCTCCAAGTACCTGAATATGGCTTGCAGACGTCTACTAACCACTGCAAAGTGAAGAGTGAGCTGCAGATATAAAATAATGATTTGAACTGCAAGTACCTGGATGAGGTTTGCAGGTGTCTGTTTTTCTCTACAAAGAGAAAAGTTAGAAGCAGACAATATGCATATGAAAGGAGTTTGCAAGTACCTGTGGAGAAGGCTTGCAAGGGCTTGCTAACCTTTCCGAGGAGAGGAATTAGAAGCAAACAAGACGCGAGGATAACCACACTAATATAGTTGAGATAACCCATGAAGGTTGATGAGATAAGGTCGACATGACCAAGAAAAATGCCTGATGATCAATATCATGAAGTCCAGATTAATGAATCGAGTGTTAGCTGTCGATATGGCTGGATGGACATGATCAGAATGAATGCCGGAATCCTTTTGGTAGGTTGGATTAACCTGTTCACTTGTGAAAGGAGGGAAGAGAGAAAAGGAGGTCTACACTCGGAATGACTAAAGAGGGTTGAATGCTGCCACAGGTGTTCCCCGTGGGCCTTATGCATCACTTGCCCGAAAAATCATCCCGAGTATAGTCCTACTCGAAGCGGGCTGGCCGCGCATCCTCAAGGAGGGCACAAAAGAGAAAAGCAAGGGAAAGATCCTGAGAAGGACCTCTAGAAGGAACGCTCTCTTGCCTTGGGCACAAGCATCACTGATCAACGAGACGGGTTGCGCCAAGAGGCCTAGCTTGTCTGTGTATTGATCAGTAGAGTTGTGAGAACCCGAGAAGGCATGGATCGAGGATACCGGAGTGTTCAACAATCACAGTTAGGTTATGATCGAAGAGACAAGGCTACGCTTGGTCGCCATTGCTTGTCAAGCAAAGATCATAATGACTATAATGTATCCTAAGTAGAGCACAGCAGAGCTAACACATGGGGCTCCCCTAGCACACACTCTGTGTCAGATGCCGGCCAGGATCCGAAATCTGAAGCCCATTCCCGCGATTGAACTGCTCCCACTGCACACATGGGTATACTCCCTCCATATGTGGTCGTAGCGATTGTGCGAGAACAAACTACGGAGGGAACGTTTCAGATTCGGTGAAATCTCATTGGCGTACCGATCCTTAGAGAGGGAGAAGAGGAAGGATCAACACAAGAAGGGAACTGTGTCAGTATAAGATCCCTGATAAAAAGCTTTGTAGAAAAGCAAGTAGAGAACACTGAGAAGTGTTTGATGAAATGAAAATGTTTGAAGAGAGAGAGAGAGCAAGGGTTGAGATAACCTATGAAGCTTGCTAGGAGCTTTGGAGGACTGTGAAGTCCATCTCTTGCTCAGAATAGCCTTCCAAGCACACCTTCGTCATCGGCATCGAAGCATTCGACGGTATTGTTGACAACGAGGAGAGGAGGCTCTTCGACTTGGTTCACTCCCCTTGAGGAGCAAGGAGCGTCTGCAAGTTCTTTGCCCTTTGAAGTTGCTTGATCTGGGCATTCTTCTTTAGGAAGCAGGTCATGCATCTTTCCCTGTCGGAGCATCCTTTGCACAAGCTGCCGGAAAGCTCGGCAGTCCTCTGTTAGGTGACCTGGTTCTTTGTGAAATTTGCAGTAGGTTTCTGAACCCCTAGATCTTTGATCTGCTGGTCGATAGGGCTTCTTGAAGTTTGCCATGTATTTCATGATCTGGATTACTTCTTGCACGACGTCGTCGAGATCAGACTCATGCAAGTCGCTGTCCTGCTGCTGTTGAACAGCTGCTGTTTGCAAAAACGGAGCTAGCGGTAGCGATGGGTCTTGATCATGATCATGGCTCGGGAAGGAGTATCGATGGAGATGAATCCTTCTCTGTTTCTTTGAGTGAGTTGGGAAGTGATTGTGAGGAGACCTTGGAGGATGCTTGCGAGAGAGATCCTCTTCGGATAAAAGCTTGGAGACGAAGCCTGGATTGCTCTTTTCACCTCGGATATATGAGTTTGCTAGAACAATCAACTCTTGATATGTCCTTGGAGCACGGACATTGGCTTCAAACTTGAGAGGCCCTTCGCGAAGACCGTGGATAAGAGCCACTCTGTACATTTCTTGATCAGTAACTTCGATGTCCAAAATCTCTCTTTGGAATCGATCCACAAACTGAGACCAGGTCTCATTTCCGCGCTGCTTGATCTCAAAGAGGGCTTCAGGACCGCCCTTTCTCTTAGTTGATGTAGAGAATCTGAGAAGAAACTCCCTTCGAAGATCAAGGAAGGAAGTGATGGAGTGAGGACAGAGGTCATAGAACCAGTCCCTCACTTGCCCATCAAAGGAGGTGACAAGGAGCTTGCACTTGGTTGCATCTGAAAGGGTCTTGAGAACAACGGCTGACTCAAAGGCTTGGAGGTGCTTTACTGGATCTTTCTCTCCATTGTAAATTGGTAGTCGAGGCTCTCTGAAGTTTGCTGGAGTAGGCTCATGGCGAACATTTTCCGCAAATGGTGAAGGTTCTTCTTGCTCTCCTACAGTATAGGGATAAAAAGGAGCATAAGCTGCAGCTGCAAAAGGAGCATGAGGATAACAAGGAAAAGTTGCTGCAGGAGGAGCAAGGGCAGGAGCTGAAGGGTAGGGATAACTTCCCTGAAAATTGAGAACTCTAGTAGGACTTCCTCGGGCTGCTTCCCGGAAGAAGTTATGGCGAGCAGCGAACTCTTCGTCTTGAGTTCGCAAAGGAGCTGCAGGCCCTTGCGGAAAGGTTGGAGTGTAAGGAGGAAAGAACGGCGGGCAAGCTTGAGAGTAAGCTTGCTGATGCTCTAACGTTAGTGTTGGGTTGAAAGGAGCAGCTGGAGCTGCTGCTGGATGAGCATCCAATCGTTGCGTGATTGCAACAAGAAATTTGTTGATAGCCTGGAACTGTTGAGCATTCTCACGGCGCGACTGCTCAAAGGCTTCCCAGAGAGGATCTTCACTGGGACTTGGAGCATAGTTCTCGGCTGATTGATGGTCTGATATGGTTAACTGTTGCTTTCACTGCCTGTTCCGATCTGAAGGTTTGCGCGTGAGCTGTTCTGTCCACGCTCACCGCACCAAATGTTGATGCGCGAAAACGGCACCGGGGGCACAGCTATCACCGAGGGGGTGATTGGCCTCACAGGCTAGGTGTGGAGGAAGGAGAAGGTTGCGGGGGTAGAGGAGAAGGAAGCTTCTGAGTGCTCGATAGGTGAGCAAACAGCTTGTTCAAGGAGGGTTGCAGGGGCAAGGGAGAGGCTGCTGAGAGTAGAGGCGAGCCTTGATCAACAGAGAGGGTTGATTAAGACAGGAAGAGGGGGTTGAACCGGAGCTGTCGAGCAGACAGTAACCGCGACAGTTGCGCTTGCAGGTCGATTGCCGAGGAGAACTGAGCTGAGCTGAGGGCATGGCTTGCTGAGCGGAGAAGCAAGGCTTGCTGAGCAGAGGAGCATGGCTTGCTGAGCAGAGGAGCAAGGCTTGCTGAGCAGAGAGAAAGGCTTGCTGAGCAGAGAGCAAGGCTTGCTGAGCAGAGGAGCAAGGCTTCCTGACTAGAGAGAAGAAGAGGGGGCGCTAGCAGTGGCAACAACACACTTCGCCCGTCGCGGCCTGAATGCCACTCTTGCGACGGGCTTTCCTTTGATTAATAGCGAGAGGTTACAAGCTTACAAGTACACCTTTAAAACAAATCACTAAAGGGGTACAAGGAGAAGCTGGCAGCTAAGGGAGAAGAAATTGCCAGCAAACAGAGAGGAGAAGCTGCCAGAGACTAAGTAAAAGATTCTGCCAGTTGCTGGAGGACTGGGAAACTGAGTCTGCAGAGTCTGCTGGCAAGACTTGTCTCCACCTCCAGGATCCCTGAATGAGAGGCACTAGGGGCTATTTATAGGCCCAGGGAAGTTCTTCAAGAAGCGGGGCCCAGTGACGTCAGCATGATGACCTGCGCGGACTCCGCGGACTGGAAATTGGAGTCCGCCAGGTAGGCGAAGCAGGCTGCAGGAAGCGGAGAACGGAGGCCAACCCCTTGCGGGCGGCCTGGGCAGACTCCGGTGGGAGTCCGCCCGGCAGGGCCGGGGCTGCCCCCGAGCGGACGGCCTGGGCGGACTCCTGGGTGGAGTCCGCCTGGCTGGCCGGGTCGCCCCCGAGTGGGCAGCCGAGGCGGACTCCGGGAGGAGTCCGCCCGGCTGGCCGGGCCGCCCCCGAGCGGGCGGCCTGGGCGGACTCCGGGAGGAGTTCGCCCGGCGGAACCGGGGCCGCCCCCGAGCCGGTGGCCTGGGCAGACTCCGGGGGGAGTCCGCCGAGCAGAACCGGGGCCGCCCCCGAGTGTGAGGCCTGGGCGTACTCCGGGTGGGAGTCCGCCCGACGGAACTGGGGCCGCCCCCTAGAGGGCGGCCTGGCGGACTCCGGGGGGAGTCCGCCCCTCGGAAACGGGGCCGTCCCCGAGCGGGAGGCCTGGGCGGACTCCAGGGGGAGTCCGCCCGGCAGAACTGGGGCCGCCCCCAAGCGGGCGGCATGGCGGACTCCGGGAGGAGTCCGCACGGCGGAACCGGGGCCGCCCCTGAGCGGGCAGCCAGGGCGGACTCCGGGGGGAGTCCGCCCGGCGGAACTGGGGCCGCCCCCTAGCGAGCGGCTTGGCGGACTATGGGAGGAGTCCGCCCGGCGGAGAGCGGAGGCCTCCCCCGAGCGAGAGGCCTGGGCGGACTCTGGGGGGAGTCCGCCCGGCGTAACCGGGGCCGCCCCCGAGCGGGCGGCCTGGCGGACTCCGGGAGGAATTCGCCCGGCGGAGAGCGGAGGCCGCCCCCGAGCGGGCGGCCTAGGCGGACTCCGAGGGGAGTCCGCCCGGCGGAACCGAGGCCGCCCCCTAGCGGGCGGCCTGGCGGACTCCGGGAGGAGTCCGCCCGGCGGAGAGCGGAGGCCGCCCCCTGTGGGCGGCCTGGATGGACCCTGGGGGGAATCCACTTGGCTGGCTGCGAAGCGGGCGCCCTCCTGCAAGGAAAAGCATTGCACGGTTAGCAGGCCTAACCGCATGACCTGCGAGGGTGAGCTATGGGAACAGTCCACCATCCCGCAGGGCATGCGGTTGTAAGGGGACCTAGACGGACGGGGAAGACTGTCCGCCTACGCTGGGGGCTTGTCGCGATCAAAAGGGAGAATCTAAGGAGCGCGACTAGCCAGTTGGCTACCTTGGGAAGGATCGCCGATTTTTGGGTTAACACTTGCATCATTTCATGAAAGACTATTTTAATTCAAAGAGAGTCTAGATCAAGTGCTACCTTTTATTTTATTTTATAGCTATAGTTTAATTTCACTCTTTTTATTATCCGATAAAATAATATTAATTTGCGTGAGTATAAGTAATCAACAGGCCCCGAGTCTAATACGACACTTAATCATATACTATAGAACGATAGGTATACACGCCTTATCAATTTAGAATCATGTATAAACGTAAAATTTCACCCATCAGCTACTCAAAAAGGTTTCAAAGTCTATCAAATGGACATGAAGTCAGCATTACTCAATGATGATCTAAAAGAGGAAGTATACGTAGAACAACCCCCAGGTTTTGTCAACTCAACTCTCTCAGAACATGTGTATATTCTCAATAAAGCTTTATATGGTTTAAAACAAGCTCCCCAAGCTTGGTATGAGATGATATCTAACTTTCTTCTTGAGAACAAGTTCACAAGGAGAAAGATAGATAAGATATTATTTCTTAGGGAAGTAAACGACAAGATTTGCTAGTACAAATATATGTCAATGACATTATCTTTAGATCTACAAACGATCACCTTTGTAAAAAGTTTTCTAATCATATACAATGGGAGTTTGAAATGAGTAGTATGAGTGAGCTGAAGTATTTCTTAGGACTTCAGGTTAAACATTCTGATGATGGAATTTTCATCTCTTAGATGAAATTCACCAATGAGTTAATTAAGAAATTTGGAATGGAAAATGCAATATTTATGAGGACTCTAATGGGTTCAGCTATATCTCTAGACAAGATTGAGAAAGGGAAACCTTTGACGAAACCAAGTAAAGAAGTATAATTGGATATTTGCTCTATCTTACTGCTAGTAGGCCAGAAATAATGTTTTCAACATGTTTATGTGCTAGATTTTAGGTTAACACTAAGGAATCTCATGACGCCGCTGCAAAGTGGATCTTGAGAACCTTAAGTGTACACCAAGTATTTTCTTATGGTACCTAAGAAGTAATGACTGCGAGCTAATTGCATTTTTAGATGCTGATTTTGCAAGAAGCGGGGATGATAGGAAAAGCACTTCCGAAACCTGTCAGTTCGTAGGAAGTAGGTTCATTTTTGTAGTAGCAAGAAACATAATTGTGTGGCTATATTAAAAGCTAAGTCAAAATACATCCCCACGGGCAGCTATTACACTCAACTTCTATGTATAAGGAATTAGCTTGAAGTTTATAGCATGGAGCTAAAAGAGATTCCTATGTTTTACGACTCATCCAATATGATTGCGATTGCTAATAATCCATTCTCCCACGTCCAGAGAAAGCACATCGAGATAAGGTATCAATTTATCTGGGAGTATGTGGAGAATGGGGACATGAACCTCAATTATGTCTCGTCGGATAATCAAGTCATAAACATTTTCACAAAGCCGCTGGATGAGGCCATGCTCTCCTTTAAAATGGAACTTGGTATGCTCAACAAGGAATCATGAAGATTGTCAAGGATTCAGACTAGCCAATGAATTCTCTCAGATCTCAAGAAAAAATTGTAGAATTTAACGGTGGAATCAAGTTGAATTCGTCGAATTTGGCTATGGAATTTCAACGACTTTCGGCAAATCGGACTCTTCATCCATATTATTTCGATGAATTACTAGAATTACTCAATGAATTTTAACGAATTTGACTTAGGGCATTCTTTTCTTTCTTTATTGGATCCAAAGAGTCATCTCTGGAAGGTACGTGCTTTCCTATCTCTTTTAAAAAATTAATTATATATATATATATATATATATAATTATCATGCAAACGAAGTTGACAATCGTCGAAATCCTTTCGTATTTTGTCAAGAAGATTTTGAAACATTGTTCCTCTTCCGCAACTGCACGTCGTGCCAATTCGTCTTCCTCGATTCTTCATCGAACTCTATGGCTCACCATGGTACTAGAAACCTTCTGGTTGGGGAGAACTTGTTCGTAATGGCTTTCCAACTGCCTCTAGTTAGTTCCATATTGTTCTTTTGATGCTAGAAGCTGCCAGACTTTCCTTCATTCTGGAACATCCGTGCAAGGTACTGGATAGAGACATTCTGGAATTATTCTAACATGAAAGGCTCCACAGTGAGGACACTATAATCAAGATCAAGTTCAGGAATACTTCTGTTAAAGTGAAGGCCTCCCTCCTTAACTATTATCTGCAGCTTCCAAAAGATGAAGAAGCCGACCTTTTTGAAGATAATTGTTGGGTCCATTACCCACAATATTCCCTAGACTGGATTTGAAGAGGAATCAACATCAACACTAAGAGCATGGTTGTATTTGATGTTGTTTAAGCTCATCATGTACAGGATGTTCCATGGAACAAGTTTAGACAATTTGTCTAAGTGTTTGTGAAAGGTGTCACAAGGCAGAAAGGTGGACACAAAGCTAGAAGCTGGTGGATAGGCAGAAATTTTCATTAGTCCATAGGCATTGAGTGAAGCAAGCTCACTCAACGCCAAGTATAGGGTGAAAACTTGAAGAAATGTCAAGGCAGAAGTGTCGAGACAAAGATGTCGACACCTCTATAGGAGAAGTGTCGATACAATTCAGACAGACGTGTCGAGACAAAGATGTCAGCACCTCTATAGGAGAAGTGTCGAGACATATCAAGATAGAAGTATCGAGAAAAAGATTTTGACACCTCTATAGGAGAAGTGTGGAGACAATACAATAGTCATGACACAGTTAAGATCTTAAAAGCAAAAAACTCCACAGGCGTTGAGTGAAGTCTATTCACTCAACGCTAGGTAAGCAAAACCATTGAATATAGCTAGGTTAGTCTATACTCAACAATTAGCTGGACAGAAGTGGCTAAGGACACATGTATTGAGTATAGTGTACTCACTCAATGCCATACAGCAAAAAGCTGTGAGACAGACAGAGACAGTCAAAGCCTTAAGAGAAAATGGCTGAGAAGTGGCTATGACCATAGACGTTGAGTAAAGTCCACTCACTCAACACCATGGCATCAAAATCATTGAGTATTGCTCAGTCAGTCAAAGCCACAAAAATTCTGCGTAAATATTTGACTATGTCCATAAGCATTGAGTGAAGCTCAGTCACTTAACGTCATGTGATAAAAGGCATTGAATGATGCTCATCCAGCCAAAGTCAGTGTTTTCAAACGCAGAAAATTGGCTAAGTCCAAAGGCGATGATTGTAGCTTACTCACTCAATGTCAGATAACAGATGAAAATCGTATAATTAATTTGGCGTTGAGTGAAGCCTACTCTCTCAACGTCATGTGGCAGAAAACTACCTAAGTACTTTGGCATTGTGTGATGAAGGCTCACTCAACGCCTAAAAAGTAGAATAATTGGCTATGGTAGAAAGCGTTGAATGATGAAGACACACTCAACGCTCACAACGCCTTGTGGCAGAAAAGTTGGCCAAGTCAAAAAGCATTGAGTCGACTCAACACTCTCAACAACTTGAAGGCTGAAGATTAAGCCAAGGTAAGAAGCGTTGAGTGAGGATTGTTCACTCAATGCTCTCAACTCCTAGACAGACAGAATTCTAAGTGTTTTTGCATTGACTGATGCTTACTCACTCAACTCCTATATTAGTGTTACTTGATTTTGGCTAAGTCCACAGATGGCTGACGTCAGCATGAGTCAGCAAAGTCAACATAGTCAACCGAAATTCAAATGTTGAGGGAAGGATGCTAGAGGCACTGGAGGCTAGCTGTCATCATTTTCTGCATTAGGAAAGATACTTATCACTGGGGCCCACACAATGCAAAGAGTCGTTGAATCAACCTTCGATAGAAATGAAGTGCTGAATGGCAAAATCTCAGCCACAAAGTTTGGTGGGGCCCACTGCTCAAAGAGCCGTTGATCGGCAAAAGATTAAAGATGCATGATCAGATCGAGAAAGCAATCTTTCAGGGTTTTGTTCTTTTCACAAAGCAGCAGAACATCTTCATCCTCCTTTCCATTATTGCATAGGTCAAGCCCGAAGTTCAAATTGACAAATCTGAAAGGTCTTCGAGTTCGTTGTTGAAATCTCCATCATCAACAATAGGTTCAGAGACTTTTTCTTTGAAGAAGAAGATGCAGCAGGTATAACCTAGCTGTAGCAAATCTGAATCCAATCCAAGATAGCTGGTGCCATCATAATCTGCACCAGCATGGTCATAGACATCTTCTCTGAGAAAATAAGGTTGCAACCAAGGAATAACCTAACTGCAGTTTCTGGGTATTCAGACAAGATAGCTGGTGTTCTTCTACAGTAAGGTTGTAACAAAGGAAGAATCCCCTACTGCAGAATACTTCACAGATCCAGCAGAACATTTACTAAAGTTTAATATCTGAAGCTGTGAAGAAGAGAGAGCTGAGATTCTAGTCCAGTTCAGCAAGGTCTAGAATAATAGATCTGTAAGGCAGTAGCAAGGTCACTTGCTGCAACAGTTGAAAGCTGAAGAAAGATAATTGGGGCCTTCTACCCCTGCACCAATAAGTTCAGAGGAAAAATCTGAGGAAGAAGAAGCAGCAAAGGGCCAACCCTAACTGCAATCACTACACAGTTCATGCCAAGCTTTACTGAAGACATTTTATGGACTGTGTAGAAGTCTTGATTGAGATAACTTAGGAGAGAGGTTGATATGCTTAGAGAAATTTCTCTGTTGCCATAGTCAAACCACCAACTCACTTCCACCTTGTAGGGTTGTTTACCCTAAGTTTAGGATCTGGGTGGAGATCTGAGAGTAGGATCCGTAGTGGATTTGATAGTAGGGTTTTGGCCTGAGTAGTAGGATCAAGTTTGAATCTGAGTTATAGGATCCAGATTGGATCTGAGATAGTTGATTAGTTGATCGCTGAGTGCAGGATCCTTTGTGGATATGAGTTAGGGTTGTCCTCCCAGTTTGAGTTAAAGTGCCTTTAGGCCTGAGGTAGGTGATCTTTGGATCACTGAGTTATACGTCCTTGTGCCTGAGTTGTAGGTCTTGGAGGAGACTGAGTGGTCCCATGGGATCGTTTTATAAGCTCTTAGGAGCAGAAATTGGAGAAGTGTCTTGTCTAACTATAAGTTAGAAAGTTGGGAGGGAAAGTGGGCGTACCGACAATTTGGGGAACCACTATATATCTTGTGTGTGTTTTTTTGTGTTTTTCTTATTTGCAGGTTGTGTATGTCTTGAAAGCGGAAAACAACATCAGCCTTATCACTTAAAGAAAGAAAATTTAAGATAGGAATAAGTAACTAAGAAATTTATTCACCCCTCCTGTAACGCCCCGAACGTTGTGTGCGAGTCGGTCGCGAAAAAAGGGTTTTTGGTGCCTGTAGGGGTACACGGCCTAGGATACGGGCGTGTCCAAGGCCGTGTCTGGATCGTGATTTTTTGGCCGTTTTCAACCCGAGAAGGACACGGCTAGAAACACGGCCGGATGACACGGGCGTGTCATCCGACACGGGCGTGTGCCCACCCATGTCCCTACCCGTGTCCTGATGGGTCGTGTCCGTTGCCGTGGAGGTTATGCGTGACACGCCCACGAACACGGGCATGTCGAGGAACACGACACGGGCGTGTCAGGTCAGACACAGGCGTGTCTTGGCCCGTGTGCGTTTTCCCAGTTCGACGATCGTGCCTGGATCGAGGCACACGGCCTGGGACACGGCCGTGTGCCAAGCCGTGTTCGGCCCTGGTCTGGAGAATTTTGTGCAGATCTGAGCCGTTCGTTTTCTTTAATTAGGATACGACGGCCCAGATGAAATCCTGCTCTGTTAAGGCCGGGAATAGGAGGTTAATTCCCCATTTTCTCTCCAAAGTTCTCCTCTTCCAAAGTGAGAGAGAAGAGGAAGAAGGAGGAGGTTTCCGGCCGCCGGCGGAGCATCTGAGCACCGTTTCGAAATCGGAGAGTGGATCCGTGGAGGGAAGGTCATTGCGAAGAGTTCTAACCCCGTAGTTTTTCCATGGCGCCAAAACGGACTACAAGGGTAACGATTCTCAACTTGAGCGTTTGAAGCTCTTTCTTTCTACATAGGGAATCCCGCTCTCGCGAGTGTGCGGCGAGTGCGTGGTGTTCCTTGGGGTTGATGTGAATAGTCCCCCACGTGTTGCATATAGAGCCCGGAATCGCAAGTACGGGCATAGGCATTGTGTGTGAAGCCTACCCGGACGTGTTTTGTCTGGATCGGTGATGTTGCATTTGATGTGGTTTTGCCAGAGAAGACTCCGTGCTTTGGGTTTTTCGGGTTTCTATGTGGTAGATTGCAGCAGGGATCCTTGGAGGTTAGCTTCAAGGCGCACCCGAAAAACTGAGCGGAAACGTGTTCTGCTAACTTGGCGGTCTGGGAACCGGCCTTTATCATAACTGGGTTATGAGATTGTTTTGGAAAATTTGGGATCCGAGAGAAGCTTGGCCCGCGCAAAGGACTTAAATTGGACATGCGGCGTGAGCAACGGGCAAGTGGAATTGGACTAGGCTATGTGGTTCGGTGCGAGAGACCCGAAGACGGGGACTGGCCGTTGGCATAGTCGAAGCCTTAGACGGTGGTCAGAAAGGCTAAATGCTCACATGTTGTTGCCATCCTGGGGGTGGTGGTGAATGCACTGATGGGTCAGGGTTCACCATGAATGTGCCCTGAGTGCACGGGGTGTTTGGCAGTGCGAGCCTACATCTGTGGCGAAATTATTTTGCGTTATATATATTGTTGGGCTAATGTTATGCAGGGAAAGAGCACCGCCGTCCTGAGTAAGGGGCAGGGTCATTATAATTTGGTCGGCTTTTAGCTGACCATTGCTTTATTTGCCACCGTGCAGTGGTATGTGCTTGCAGGTGCTGCGGAGCCGAGCGCTAAATAGCGGGCTGGAGCCCATGTTGCTGTGCTGGCCCTAGAAGGCCGTAGAATAGCTGTTTTTATATATTTCATGTGTGGCCGACCTGCGAGCCGATGCATGTAAAACACTCTTTATAAAGTCAACATTTGTAAGGCCATAAGGCCATGTACCCGTTTTTGTGTATTTGGGATTTCTTTCCTGTTGTTGTAGCTGTGGACATTCATATTGATGGATTTAATTTTGGGTTCTTTCAACTTTAAAATCTTCCGCTAGAATGCTCTGTGATTAGGACGAGTAGTCTTAATTGGTTGGTTTGATTATTCATTTAGTATCCCTTCCGGCTGTCTGTGGTATATGGCGTCGGGTTCCAGCTGGACCTTCTGTTATATGCCATGCGACAGATGGGGGTGTTACAATTTGGTATCAGACTTCTGGTTACGGTCAAGCTTAAATGAATTCATGGGCGAATTCTTTTAAGAGGTGGTGAGCACATGTGTGCGTCATCGTTATAACATCAAAAGAACCCATGAATGTCCACTTAGGAATGAAATTACACTTGTTTTGTGGAACCTGAGTGTTCCAATGATTGCCTTTAGCAATTTGTTTGTTGTCTAATCGTGTGTCTTTGCTAATTTAGGCAGCTAGGAGCGGTGCTGGTCAGTCAGAGCGTCCGCAATCAGCGGAAAGTAGCGCACCAAGGGACGTGCCTGCTACACCTCCTTCAGCGGAAACCATCAGGATGGTGGCTGAAGCCATGTTCGCAATGATAAATGCCCAACCTGCAGGGCAAATGCATCGCACACCTCCTGCGAATGAGCAAGAACCGGTTAGGGCGGCAGAGCCGAGAGTGGTGGAACGCGCAGCAGTTGAGTTAGTAGAGCCGAGGAGAACTACGGAGCGGCAGCGAAAGCACGTGATGGGCTTTAATCCTCCGAGGTTTAATGGGGTTGGAACGCCAAATCAAGCTGAGGACTGGCTCTCTTCCATAAAGAGGGTCTTGACGGCCACAATAACTGAGGAGTGGAAGAAGACCACCATAACGACTTTTCTTTTGGAAGGTGAAGCGAGGCTGTGGTGGGACGAGTTGGAGTTTCATCTTCTAGTGGGAAGGCAACTTGCGGATGTGCCGATGGAGGAATTTTCAAGATTGTTCCTAGCCAGATTTGTACCTTCTGCTCAGAAGTTGGAGATGGAGAATCAATTTCTTGGGTTGACTCAGGGATCCAGAAGCGTGGACGAATATCTGCATGAGTTCACACGGTTGGGTCGTTATGCTGGTGCTATGTTTTCAGAAGAAGAGAGGAAGACCAACCGATTCTATGAGGGTCTTCGCGGCGATTTACAGTTACTCCTTGCTGGGCCTAAGGCGCAGGGCTTCCTAGCCTTGGTCAATTCGGCCCGATCGTTGGAAAAGGTTGCGAAGAAAGTTCAAGAGAAGAAGGACCCAGGAGAAAGGAAGACCGAGTTCAAGGTGCCAAGTAACAAGACAGGTTTCCGCAGATGGAACAAGAAGCGGAGGACTTCGAACTCATCCCCTTCGGCTGGTGCATCGGGGGAAACTACAAGTCGAGTCCCCGGAGCTTGCTACAACTGCGGGAAGACGGGGCATTTTGCTCGGGAGTGTTGGAGCGTACGTTCAAAGTCCGAGAGGAGACCTGGAGCGACTTATGAGGAGAAAGAGAAGGCGGTGGAGTCAACCGCATCCCATCATGCTCCAGCCCAGCCTAGAGTCTACAACCTTGATCTGCAGGAGGCCATTAAGCAAGCAGACGTGGTGACATGTATGAGTTAAATTACAGTGGTTTAACTTTTATAGTTGTTACCTTCGTATTTGTTAGCTTACGTTTGTCAGTGCTAGGCTTTGTGTCAATCTTTGGGTTTCCGGCGAGAGCCCTTTTTGATACGGGAGCATCACATTCCTTCTTGTCTTAAAAGTTTATATCGCGCATCAGAGTTCCGTTCTCGATGGCAGAAAACAAGTTGGGTGTGTTATTGCCTAATGGGTGCTCAATGCGTGCGGATAGGGTTTGTGTTGTGAAGATTCGGATTGGAGACCGGGAGTTTGATTTGTGGGCGTTGGTTCTACCATTAGTGGAGTTCGACGTAATCTTCGGTATGGATTGGCTCTCGGAGTAGAGTGCATGCATTGATTGCAACCGTAAAGAAGTCAAGTTGGGTCTGGACAATGATCGGGGGACTACTTTTGCGGGCATGAAGGGGTCAGGGAAAGTTCTGGTGTCAGCCCTTCAGATATTCAAGGCAGTTCGGTATGGGGCAGAACTATATGTCACTCTAGTGCAGACTTCGACGCCTAAGCCTAGTTTGGACAGAGTTGTGTCTGAATATCCTGATGTGTTTCCAGATGATCTCCCAGGAGCCCCTCCTCAGCGGGAGATAGACTTTACTATAGAGCTGGTACCGGGTGCCAAACTGGTATCACGCTCCCCCTATCGGATAGCCCCAAGAGAAATGGCAGAGTTGAAGGTGCAACTGCAAGAGTTGCTAGAGCAAGGTTATGTGCGTCCAAGTTCGTCGCCTTGGAGCGCACCAGTTCTCTTTGTTAAGAAGAAAGATGGGAGCTTGCGGCTTTGTATCGATTATCGGGAATTGAACAAACATACGGAGAAGAACAAATATCCAATCCCGAGGATTGACGATCTATTTGATCAGCTGGTTGGATCAACTGTATATTCGAAGTTAGATTGGAAGTCCGGTTACTATCAGTTGAGGATAAGGGAGAGCGACATCCCAAAGACAACATTCAGTACGCGGTTTGGGCATTATGAGTTCAAGGTTATGCCGTTTGGGTTAACGAATGCGCCATCTGTGTTTATGGATCTGATGAATAGGACGTTCAGAGAATACTTGGATCAGTTTGTGATAGTATTTATCGATGATATCCCGGTGTATTCGCGGTGCGAGGAGGATCACTACAAGCATTTACACATGGTGTTGGAAACATTGACGAAAAGTCAGTTGTATGCAAAATTCTCCAAGTGTGAATTCTGGTTATCCTCGATAGCGTTCCTTGGTCATGTTGTCAGTGGAGAAGGAATAGCTGTGGATCCGACGAAGATAGTGGCGATACGGGAGTGGCCTACTTTGACTACAGTGGCAGAGGTCCGGAGTTTTCTGTGGCTTGCTGGCTACTACAGGCGCTTCATAGAGAACTTCTCGCGGATAGCACTACCACTCAAGACGTTGACAAGAAAGGATCAGAAGTTTGTGTGGTCTTCGGAGTGCGAACATGCGTTTGAAGAATTGAAGAGGCGATTGACCACGGCGCCCATTTTATGTTTGCCAAGTGGAACCGAAGGGTTCGAGATCTATAGTGATGCTTCGGGCAGTGGTTTGGGCTGTGTTCTGCTGCAGCATGGGAGAGTGATAGCTTATGGTTCACGACAACTGAAGGTTCATGAGAGGAATTATCCGGTCCACGACTTATAGTTAGCGGCCGTGATATTTGCTCTTAAGCTTTGGAGGCACTATCTGTACGGTGTGAAGGTCGATATTTACACCGATCATAAGAGTTTGAAGTACCTATTGGACCAAAAGGATTTGAACATGAGGCAGAGGAGGTGGATGGAGTTCTTAGGGGACTACACCTTCAAGATATACTATGTACCTGGGAACGGAAATGCAGTGGCGGATGCGTTGAGTCGTAAGATTCCCGCACAAGCCAATTGGTTATCAGTACATGATGAGAGATTGGTCCAAGAGTTGGAGGCATTGGAGATATCTTGCGTCGATAAGCAGTCTAGTGCCGAGGCGAAACTGTTTTGGACAGAGGTGCAGTGTGATCTAGCGGATAGAGTTCGGCGGGCTTTGGTTCTGGATGACAGCATGAAGCAAATCTTGGATGAAGCTTTGGATGGGTCAAATTCCCAGTTTGTGGTTGAAGATGGGTTGCTAAGGAAGGACAGTCGTCTATGCGTTCCTAGTGCGGATAATATTCGGGAGGAGTTGATGTTTGAGGCTCATCATACCAAGTACTCAATCCACCCGTGATGCTTCGGCCAAGTGTCGTACTTGTGTATTAGTGAAGGCGGAATGCCAGAAGCCCGGAGGTTTCTTGAAATCCCTTCCTATCCCAGAATGGAAGTTTGACGACATATCTATGGATTTTGTGCACGGTTTGCCGAAGTCGCAGAAGGGAAACGACGCCATTTGGGTGGTCGTAGATAGGTTGACAAAAGTGTCGCACTTTATCCCAATCAGAAAGGAAGATCCAGTGGAAAAGTTAGCCAAACTCTACGTGGATAATATTGTACGATTGCATGGTGTGCCTAGAAGTATTGTTAGTGATCGAGATGGACGCTTCACGTCAAATGACTGGAGGTTGGTGCATGGTCTGTTGGGTACTAAGCTAAAGTTCAGCACAGCCTTTCACCCGCAGACAGATGGCCAAACCGAGAGAGTCAATAGGACTATGGAGGACATGCTTCGCATGTGCGTCCTAGATTTCAGGAAGAATTGGGAGGATCACTTGTACATGGTGGAGTTTGCGTACAACAACAGCTTTCAGGCAAGTATTGGAATGGCGCCTTTCGAAGCCTTGCACGGGAGGAAGTGTCGTACGCCGTTGTCTTGTTTAGAGGCAGGAGAATCCAAGTTGTATAAACGTCAAGCGGTGGAAGATGCCACTTCAATGATACGGACAATTCAGGAAAGGCTGAAGATTGCTCAGGATAGACAGTCAAAGTATTACAATGCCAAACATAGAAATGTGGAGTTCAACGTTGGCGACATGGTATATTTAAAGATCAAGCCGTTCAAGGGTGTATCGCGGGTTCGACGCTTGAAGAAGCTGAGTCTGAGATACCTTGGACCATTTGAAATCCTGGAGCGTGTTGGCGAGGCGGCGTATAGGTTGAAGCTGTCGATGGAGTTGAGTGGGCTGCATGACGTATTCCACGTATCGGTGTTGCGTAAGGCACTGCAAGAGACTTCGCAGATCGTTACGGACAATCAGGTACCGGTTGATTATGAGTTAACAACAAGGGTCAAGCCAGTATGAATTGAAGATGTTGCAGTTAAACGACTCCGCAACAAGGAGATCCGAATTGTAAAAATCCGTTGGGATAATTGCGGACGTGAGGAGCTTTCTTTGGAGCGAGAGCAAGCTATGTTGGAGGAATACCCCGAGTTATTCCACTCAGGTATCATTTAGCTTTTGTGTACCTTTGCTTAATTTCGGGACGAAATTCCTTAAGTGGGGGAGATTTGTAACGCCCCGAAAGTTGTGTGCGAGTCGGTCGCGAAAAAAGGGTTTTTGGTGCCTGTAGGGGTACACGGCCTAGGATACGGGCGTGTCCAAGGCCGTGTCTGGCTGGTGATTTTTTGGCCGTTTTCAACCCGAGAAGGACACGGCCAAAAACACGGCCGGATGACACGGGTGTGTCATCCGACACGGGCGTGTGCCCACCCGTGTCCCTACCCGTGTCCTGATGGGTCGCGTCCGTTGTCGTGGCGGTTATGCGTGACACGCCCACGAACACGGCCGTGTCGAGGAACACGACATGGGCGTGTCAGGTCAGACACGGGCGTGTCTTGGCCCGTGTGCGTTTTCCCAGTTCGACGATCGTGCCTGGATCGAGGCACACGGCCTGGGACACGGCCGTGTGCCAAGCCGTGTTCGGCCCTGGTCTGGAGAATTTTGTGCAGATCTGAGCCCTTCGTTTTCTTTAATTAGGATCTGACGGCCCAGATGAAATCCTGCTCTGTTAAGGCCGGGAATAGGAGATTAATTCCCCATTTTCTCTCCAAAGTTCTCCTCTTCCAAAGTGAGAGAGAAGAGGAAGAAGAAGGAGGTTTCCGACCGCCGGCGGAGCATCGGAGCACCGTTTCGAAATCGGAAAGCGGATCCGTGGAGGGAAGGTCATTGCGAAGAGTTCTAACCGCGTAGTTTTTCCATGGCGCCAAAACGGACTACAAGGGTAACGATTCTCAACTTGAGCGTTTGAAGCTCTTTCTTTCTGCATAGGGAATCCCGCTCCCGCGAGTGTGCGGCGAGTGCGTGGTGTTCCTTGGGGTTGATGTGAATAGTCCCCCACGTGTTGCATATAGAGCCCGGAATCACAAGTACGGGCATAGGCATTGTGTGTGAAGCCTACCCGGACGTGTTTTGTCTGGATCGGTGATGTTGCATTTGATGTGGTTTTGCCGGAGAAGACTCCGTGCTTTGGGTTTTTCGGGTTTCTACGGGGTAGATTGCAGCAAGGATCCTTGGAGGTTAGCTTCAAGGCGCACCCGGAAAACTGAGCGAAAACGTGTTCTGCTAACTTGGCGGTCTGGGAACCGGCCTTGATCATAACTGGGTTATGAGATTGTTTTGGAAAATTTGGGATCCGAGAGAAGCTTGGCCCGCGCAAAGGACTTAAATTGGACATGCGGCGTGAGCAACGGGAATTGGACCTAGGCTATTTGGTTCGGTGCGAGAGACCCGAAGACGGGGACTGGCCGTTGGCATAGTCGGAGCCTTAGACGGTGGTCAGAAAGGCTAAATGCTCACATGTTGTTGCCATCCTGGGGGTAGTGGTGAATGCATTGATGGGTCAGGGTTCACCATGAATGTGCCCTGAGTGCACGGGGTGTTTGGCCGTGCGAGCCTACATCTGTGGCGAAATTATTTTGCGTTATATATATTGTTGGGCTAATGTTATGCAGGGAAAGAGCACCGCCGTCCCGAGTAAGGGGCGGGGTCGTTATAATTTGGTCGGCTTTTAGCTGACTGTTGCTTTATTTGCCACCGTGCAGTGGTATGTGCTTGCAGGTGCTTCGGAGCCGAGCGCTAAATAGCGGGCTGGAGCCCATGTTGCTGTGCTGGCCCTAGAAGGCCGTAGAATAGTTGTTTTTATATATTTCATGTGTGGCCGGCCTGCGAGCCGATGTATGTAAAACACTCTTTATTAAGTCAACATTTGTAAGGCCATAAGGCCATGTACCCGTTTCTGTGTATTTGGGATTTCTTTCCTGTTGTTGTAGCTGTGGACATTCATATTGATGGATTTAATTTTGGGTTCTTTCAACTTTAAAATCTTCCGCTAGAATGCTCTGTGATTAGGACGAGTTGTCTTAATTGGTTGGTTTGATTATTCATTTAGTATCCCTTCCGGCTGTCTGTGGTATATGGCGTCGGGTTACAGCTGGACCTTCTGTTATATGCCATGCGACAGATGGGGTTGTTACACCTCCCCCCCCTTCTAGTTGATTTAGCTATCCTTGAAACAGACTTTCATGTGGTATCAAATGGAGGTTACTCAAAAAAAAGGACTTAATAGTCTGAGTAGACCTCAAAGGATATCTAAAAGGTTTGCACTTGTGGATTCAATAGACAATCGTAAGGAGTGGAGCACAATGGAGCTGCAAGTCTGCAGCAAGAAATGTTTTCAGAGTTGGAAAGAAAGGATCAGGTAGACCATGGAAGCCTCTAACCCTAGGGTCGTTGCAACAGTTCAAGAAGTTCGTCGACCCGAGCGGGACACGCCCGTGTCCCATGACCTGACATGCCCATGTCATCCCCGTTCGACAATCAACACACCCAGCTCGACGAAAATGCGCTCGAAGTTCGTCGACCCAACCAGTCACGGCCGTGTCAAGCACTGACACGCTCGTGACTCCTCCACTTAGCCGACAAGACCTGCGCCCACCACTTTTGGTGCAACCCGCGCCAGTTCCGCCTCCCCAACACGCCCAGAGTCACGCCCGTCACCTGGGGTGTGACATCCTCGTATACAGCCCGAAGTTAACTTTCCAGTCAAATCGCTGGATCACCTCATGAACAGTAGTGACATGCCCCCCCCCCCCCCCGACACGCCCGTGTCGGAGGACGTGTTCTTTGATTATTTTTTTCTATAAATTGCCCATTTCTGTAAGGTCCAAGGGTTCACTTTTTTTAGCCACTTTAGTGTGTGTTGTGGGCTGCCCTTATGGATTCAAGTGCTATGTAAGGAGATTTTTCCCCCCCATCCTTTTATGTTTGTTTTTGCTTTAGCTTTAGCTTTGTAATAGTTTCAATTTCAAAATAAAAAATGGGTCCTTTTCTCTCTCTCAATGGCATGAAAGTTTATTTGGGAATGCCATCTCTTTCTCTTTTTATCCTTTTGTATTTCCTTGTTCTCCTCTTTTATGAAAAGTGTGTGTGTGTGTGTATGAGTGTAACATGTTTATTTTCTATGTTTTTAACTTGTCGTCATACTAGGTTTGTCATAAATTTTATCTCCGAATGAAATGTATGTTAAGATTTTCTCTTTCTCACCATGTCCCTTTTTAAGAGTTTTTAAATTTCATTCTTATGAATTTATAAAAGATGTTTCAAAGTGATTTTGTTTTTTTTTACTTAGCTTTGTTTTAGGAATGTAAAACATTTTTGTTCTTTTCATTTTCTTTTCCCTTTTTAATCACTTTTATGAAAACCTAATAATGAAAAAGTTGTTATTTTAATATTTGAAAGGCTTTAGTTTTTGATTTGTTTTGAAAAACTATTGTTGCTTTTATTTTTAATTTGTTGTTTTTATTTGTTTTTTGGAAAAATCTAAGTATAAAAAAGTAGATGTTTTAATTTTTAGATAACTTTCATTTTTTCTTTAATTTGTGTGTGTGAGTGTAGGAGTTAGGTTTTCATTTTGTTCTTTTTAACTTTCATGATGTGTGTGTGAGTGTATGAGTATAACTTTTAATGCTTTCTTTAATTATGTAGAGTGTGTGTGTGTAGGAGACAAATTTTCATGCTTTCTTTTATGCTTTCTTCAGTTATGTAGAGTGTGTGTGTGTAGGAGATAAATTTTAATGCTTTCTTTTATCGCTTTCTTCAATTATGTAGAGTGTGTGTGTGTAGGAGATAGTTGCTTTCTTTTAATTCGTGTAGAGTGTGTGCGTGTGCGCATTTATTTCTGCCCACTTGTTAGAGTAAAATGGCATGCTTTTATTTTCTGCGTACTCGTTTGAGTAAGACTTGTAATTTTCTTTTTTTCTTTTTCGCCTACTCGTTAAGAGTTAAATTACGCGCCCTTATTTCTCGCCTACTCGTTTGAGTAGCACTTGTAATTTTACTTTTTTGTAACTTCGTTTTTTTTGTTTATTTATAATTTGAATTGTGTGTGAGTTCTCGTTTTAGCTAACTTTTTTAGCTTTCTAAATGCTTGTTATTTTCATGTCGTTTTCTTTTAACCCTTTAGCGCTTAATTACGAACTCGCGCCTCATCAAGTTATAAAGCTGTCCCCATACTGATGTGTGGCTTATCGTTATTAGCCTCAACATCGGAGAGCATTGGGACATTTAAAATTATTTGAAATAATTCAAGTTCTTTATTTTCACTTTAATTTTAGGACTTAAGGTTTACCCCGGGTTAACGATGCGTAGGACCACAAATCGATGTGTCGGCTCTATTTCCGTTATCCATATGCTAGCTAGCCGAGAGGCCGTGCGTATGGACAGATCACCCCTCGGTAGAGAGAGTTGCGTGCATACTCTCGAGAGAGGACACGCGTATTTCTTCTAGATTGGGTTCCCCAACCAATAACGAGGTTCTTACCGTAAAGCGTGCGTTAAGAGGAATCCTTCATCGGACTAACGTTCGGTCGAATAGTCTTAGCGTTCAGGTGAGCGATATCCCTATAGCTATGTGAGCTCATATCTGTGGAACCTCCACGACCAAGTTGCCTTTTATTAATTTGAAAACTAAGTTCAGTAATTATTAAAAGTTATTTTAGTCTTAATCCGATTCGGTGCCGAGCGTTAACCTTTCATCAAATTTTTCTAAATTATTTTTTGCTCTTTTATTTTCTGTCTTTGGTTAAGTAAAATCTCAATCGTACTCTCACTAAAATAATAGTCCTCCTAGAGGAGTCAGAATAATCAACCTGACCCCGAGAAAAATACGACCTCAGTATTCTCCTGAATATCGAGTACTACTTGCGATAGGTGCACTTGTTAACCTTAGCAAGCCCGCGGCGAACGACTCATCGAACCAACCACCCACATAAGAGTCTGTTTGTGGGCCATCATGTTTTTGGCGCCGTTGTCGGGGACTCTCTTGAGGTTTTATTCCGAATTCTGGAGTCTATTAATTTTACTTATTTTCCAAAAAAAAAAACAAACAAAACAAAAAAAAAAGTTTCTTTCGATTTAATTTTTTTAGGGTGTATGACCCGTGGACAACCCTCCGAGTCTGAAGATTTTTACTTCGTCCCTGATATCGAATGCCCCCTTGCGCGTATTCGATCTCAACACCGAATTCCTTCTTTAGACCCCGAAGAATCTATCGAAGAACCCTCTGTCGTAGTAATGGCCGACCCTAATCCGAACGCGGCCGCCGAGCATACAATGTCTTATTACGCCCGGCAGAATTTGGACAATACAGGGTCTAGTATTGTTCTCCCTATGGTGGCGAATAATAATTTTGAAATAAAATCAAGTATCATTCAAATGTTCCAAAATGCCATGCAGTTCGATGGGCTGCCGGATGAGGACCCGAATGTCCACTTGTCGAACTTTTTGGAAATATGCAACACCTTCAAAATTAATATCGTCACTGATTACGCCATTCGCTTACGCATATTTCCTGTTTCCTTTAAGTCCAAAGCCAAGGCGTGGTTGAATTCCCTCCTGCTAGGATGTATCACCATGAGGGCTGAGTTGATGGAGCGGTTCCTAACGAAGTACTTTTCGCCCGCAAAAACTGCAAATTTGCGGGCAGACATTTCTTCATTTGTGCAAAACGAACCCGACTCTCTTTATGAGACTTGGGAACGGTTTAAGGAGTTCCTGCGCTGGTGCCCGCACCACACGTTGCCAACGTGGTTGCAGGTACAAATTTTTTATAACGGCCTTAATTTTCAGACCCGTCAAATGATTGAAGCGGCTGTCGGGGGTACCCTTAACAACAAAACCCACGAGGCCGCCCAGGCTTTATTCGAAGAGATGGCTATGAACGCCTATCAATTGAACGTCCCGCGGGGACGCCCAAAGCTGTCGGCCGGTCTTTTTGAAGTGGATGCCACTGCTCTTTTAACCCTTCAAGTTGAAAGGTTAACAAAGCAGGTGGCGGAGATGTCTGCTGCCTCCTCCACTCCGCCTTATTTTATTCCCCCTAACGTATGCGTGGCTGAAGAGTTCATGGACTTTGTAGGAAATGCGGGTCGTCCTTCCTTCAACCCCAACAACAACCCTTATAGTAATAACTATAATCCGGGTTGGAGGAATCACCCCAATTTTTCTTGGAGCAACCCGAACAATGCTCAGCGTCCCTCCATTTCTTATGCGCTCGGATTTCTGCCTCCTCCTCCTCTTCCAAAACCCTCCCCGATGGAGGAGAATTTTTCTAAATATATAGCGTCCAACGAATCAAATATCCGGAACATCACCGGATCGCTAAAAACACTTGAACAACAGGTTGGACAACTGGTGAGGATGATGTCCAAGCACGTGCCCGGGGCACTGCCGGGAAACACGGAGCCCAATCTGCGGGAGAACGCCAATGCTATAACCCTCTGTAGTGGAAAGGAGGTGATCGATCCAAAACGGATCGATCCACAGGTATATATTTCACCTCCGACCCCTCTTCCCTCTTCTTCGTTTACGCAGCGTTTACCAATTTTAATTGAAAAAATTATTTTAAACAAGGCCTTACCATATCCGCATAAAGTAGATAACGAGCGTAAGGACACGCAATACAAAAAATTTATTTTATTATTAAAACAAATTCATATTAATGTTCCTTTTTACGAGGCTATCTCGCAAATGCCCAAATATGCGAAATTTTTAAAAGAATTACTTTCTAATAAACGTAAATTAGAGGATATTTCGCATGTATCTCTCAACACTGTCTGCTCGGCGGCCCTTACTAATAAATTGCCCATAAAACAAAACGACCCTGGACGGTTTTCCATCTCGTGCTTTTTTGGCAATATATTAGTAAAATACGCCTTAGATGATTTCGGGGCTAACATTAATCTGATGTCGTTCTCGCACTTTCAACATTTAGGTTTGGGTACTCCAAGTCCTATCAATATGGTCATCCAATTGGCGGATCACTCTGTTAGTTCCCTATCGGGGTTGTGGAGGACGTCCTTGTCCGAGTAAACAAGTTTACCTTTTCGGTAAACTTTGTGATCTTAGACATCGAGGAGGACGCCGAGGTACCAATAATACTCGGTCGCCCTTTTCTCGCCACCTCCCGCGCACTAATAGATGTTAGTAATGGTAGTCTTCTCCTCCGAGTAGGAGATGATCAAGTTACTTTCTCTATTAATCCCTCGATGGACAATTTGTCATCAAGTGACGAGTTTTGCTATTCTTTATATAACTTTTTTGGAGATTGTTCTTCTCCCGTTTTCGAGTCCGTATTTTTAAATGATGATATTTATGCGCTCGAAAATTTTAACTGCGATGAGGATACCTCTATAGACTTGCCTTTCGAACCAATTGGTAAGAAAGACATAGGAATTAAAACTTCCCTAGAAGAACCGCCCATCCTAGACATCAAAACCTTACGCGCATCACTCAAATACGCTTTTTGGGGAAAAGGCGATACGCTTCTGTTATTATTTCTCCGGACTTGAGTGATTCAGAGACTTCCGATTTATTGGAAGTTTTATTTAAGCATCGCCACGCAATTGCGTGGCAAATCTCTGACTTAATGGGGATTAACCCCTCCTTTTGCACCCATAAGATATTTATTAACAATAATTGCAGCAAAATGATTCAACTGCAGCGTCGTCTTAACCCAAACATGAAAGACGTCGTTAAAGCCGAGATTATTAAGTTATTAGATGTGAGGATTATCTACCCTATTTCGGACATTGCATGGGTTAGTCCCGTGCATGTCGTGCCCAAGAAGGGCGGTCTAACCGTAGTGGCGAATGAGCATAACGAGCTCGTCCCAACTCGTACTGTTACGGGTTGGCGAGTGTGCATCGATTATAGAAAACTTAATGATGCCACCTGCATGGACCATTTCCCACTACCGTTTCTGGATCAGATTTTAGAGTGTTTATCCGGTCATCCATATTATTGTTTTCTTGATGGTTTATCGGGGTTTTTCCAAATCCCCATTTCCCCCGATGATCAAGAGAAAACAACTTTTACTTGCACTTTTGGCACCTTTGCATACCGAAGAATGTCATTTGGACTCTATAATGCGTCGAGCACATTCCAAAGATGTATGCTAGTGATTTTTGGCGAGCTAGTAGAAGACATTATGGAAGTCTTTATGGATGACTTTTTTATTTTCAGACGCTCTTTTCCCGATTGCCCTCACAATCTAGATGGTGTCCTCCAATGGTACGAGGGCACAAGCCTTGTTTTAAATTGGAAAAAAATGCAACTTTATGGTTCGAGGAGGTTTGGTCCTTGGGCATATGATTTCGTCAAAGGGGATGGAGGTGGATAAGGCCAAGATAGAAATCATAGAAAAACTTCCACAGGCAAAAAAGCGTAAAATCTATTAGGAGTTTCTTAGGCCATGCGGGCTTTTACCGACGTTTTATTCAAGACTTTTCAAAAATAACAAAGCCGATAACTCACCTCTTGGAAAAGGAATCACGTTTCATCTTTAGTAGCGAATGCGATTCCGCCTTTAATTTAATAAAACAAAAACTTATCACATCTCCAATTTTAGTGGCCCCTAATTGGTCCTTCCGTTCGAAATTATGTGCTACACTAGTGATATTGCCTTAGGTTCCGTTCTTGGCCAACGTGTAGAAAAACATTTTCATCCAATTTATTACGCTAGCAAGACGCTCGCTTCCGCACAAGTAAATTACACGACGAAGTAAAAGGAACTCTTAGCCGTTGTTTTCGCTTTTGATAAGTTTCGCTCGTATATAACGCTATCTAAAGTTATCGTATTTACTGATCACTCTGCTCTTAAATATTTATTAGCTAAAAATGATGTGAAGCCCCGCCTTCTTCGACGGATTCTCCTCCTACAAGAGTTTGATTTGGAGATCCGAGATAAGAGGGGCGCGAAAACTCTAGCGGCAGACCACCTCTCCCGCTTAGAAAATCCGGGTACGGAAGGGCTCGTCGAATCTGAAATTAATGACAGATTCCCCGAGAAACGCCTCCTAGACATTCATAATTCTTCGTCATATTTGCCTTGGTTCGCAGATTTAGCAAATTACTTAGTAGCGCGGGTGCTTCCAAAAGAGTTTTCAAGTCATCAAAAGAAGAAATTCTTTTCTGACTTGATAATTTCTTTTGGGAGGACCCATTTTTTTTTCGTATCTGCGCGGACCAAGCGGTCCAAAGATGCGTTGCGGGTGTGGAGTGCTTGCAAATTCTTAAGCACTGCCACGAGGGTCCAGCTGGTGGGCATTATCAAGCCAACCGGATCGCTCGGAAGGTGCTAGAGGCGGGCTGCTTTTGGCCCACTCTCTTCAAAGATGCGCACAATTTTGTGCGCGCATACGATAAATGTCAGTGGTCGGGTAACATCTCTCATTGCGACGAGATGCCCCAAAACATGTTTTTAGAATGCGAAGTCTTCGATTTATGGGGCATAGATTTTCTTGGCCCCCTACCTTTCAAAAATATGTATATTTTAATGGCTGTCGACTATGTATCGAGGTGGGCGGAAGAGCAAGCTCTCCCCACCAACGACGCGCAAGTCGTCGTTACATTTCTTAAAAAACTATTTTCTCGCTTCGGCACGCCTCACGCAATTGTTTGTGATAGGGGAACACATTTCTGTAACGCTCTTATGGCTACGACGTTAGCTAAATACGGAGTCACGTACAAACTCGCCACCCCTACCACCCGCAAACTAGTGGCCAAGTAGAGGTAGTCAATCGAGAGATTAAACGAATATTAGAAAAAACCGTTTCACTAAATAGGAAAGATTGGTCCGTTAAACTCGACAATGCGTTGTGGGCGTATCAGACGGCATACAAAATCGCAATTGGTTGTACGCCGTTCCGGTTAGTCTATGTCAAAGCTTGCCATTTACCCGTAGAACTAGAGCATCGCGCTCTTTGGGCTTTAAAACTCTTAAACCTCGACGCCAACTTAGCCGCTCAGAATAAAAAACTACAACTAAACGAGCTCGATGAATGACGTGCAAATGCTTACGAGAGCAATAAGTTCTATAAGCAGCGTTTTAAGTTATATCACGATCGAAAAATAAACTCCCCAAAATTATTTTCTCCGGGCGATCTTGTCCTTCTTTATAATTCACGTCTTAGGATTTTTTCGGGTAAACTAAAATCACGTTGGTCCGACCCCTTCCTAGTCGAAGTAGTTTTTCCATATGGGACCGTACTCGTCTCCCACCCAGAAAAAGGTTCGTTTAAAGTAAACGGTCATCGGTTAAAGTCTTATATAGCGGGTGACCCAGTGATCGAGCATAACAAAACCATAACTTTCCTCAACATTATAAACCCGCCAAAGTAGTCAAGCTACACGACTATAAACAAAGCGCTCCTGGGAGGCACCCCTTGCTTATCTTTTTCGCTCTTTATTTATTATGTTTGCTACTTTTTCTAATAAACACATGGTTTCTAATCGGCGAATCCTCCCTGAACGCGTTTCAGGGAAGCTTCTACCCCCCTCTCTTTATTTTCTTTGTATATATTGACTTTCCTTTTGTTCTGTATACTTACGTTACAACATTGGGGACAATGTTGAACTTAAGTATGGGGGTATTTTCGTGCTTTATTTTCTGCACCTCTAAATTCTGTATTTTGAAAATAATAAAAATATATATATAAATTCAAAAAAATTCAAACAAAATTTTAAATTGGAAAATCCAAAAATTTTTCTTTTCCTTTCTTTTTATTACAAAAATTCCAAAAAAATTTATAAAAAAACAAAAAAAAAAATTTCCAAAAATATTTTGTTTCATTTTGTAAATATTTTTTGTAAATAATCTTCTCTCTCTCCCCTTCCTTTTCACTCTCATTCTTGTAAGTAACTCCTCTTTTTTCTCTCAATCTTTGTAAATAGAATGAAAATTTTCGTTAAAAAAATACAATTTTTTTTTCTTTTTCGCAAAACTTAAAAATCTAAAAAAGTTTTTATATACATCTTTTTCGCATTTTCAGTATGTATATGTATATATTAAAGACATAAACATAAAAACAAAAAAAAGATAATAAAGTCAAAAATTCAAAAAAATTGAGTAAAACAAAACAAAAATTCAAAACAAAAAAAGAAGATAATAAATTAAAAACACAAAAAAATGATGATAAAAACTCTAAAATACAAAAAAATGTTTTGAAACAAATAAATCAAACATGTCATTCTTAATTTTCTTGCTATCCAAAAATTCTGTTTTGAGTTTATTTATATATGAATTTTATTAATTCTTTGTTAGTTATCGTTTGTTAATTATTTATTGAAAAATTTAAATAACCGGGGTTAAGTTTTAAAGAATTCATTATGCTTTGTTAAAAATAGCAAACTCGTTTTAGACACTACTTCTAATTTTTCATTGATAGGAGCACGTATATTATGTTAGAAAATAACGACTATAGAATTCAATTATGTTTACCTTTAGCTTTCTGAAAAATTAGAACGTACAGTTTATTAAGGTTGCTCTCAAAATTTTTTTTAATTAAAATTCTAGTTTTCTTTTCTCCACTTACCTATCATGACCTACTTGGCATGATAAAATTTTTATCCCTTAAAAAGATCCTATGTCAATGGGAATAAGATTTCGTTCCGTAAATATAGACACTCAATAATTTAAAAAGATTATATGTTACGGAGTAAGAGGATAAAATTAATTACTCTCACACATATACATTGGGTCAATTTTATTATGAAGTTGAAAAAAATGATATTAGGAAAATAAGATTTCATTTTCCTAATAATCCAAAAAAGAAAAAAATGGAGGTTCGAGAAAAAATCACCTCACCTCAATATCCAAACCCTCTTTATAAACCAACATCAAAACCCTTAGCAAATTTCACCATTCTAGAATTAATTCAAAAATCTTTTTGAGAGCAGAATTTATAAATTGCATTATTTCCAGTAAAACTCCAATAAGCTAAAGTTCATATAATTCCAAACTATTTTTGTTTATCTAACCATTACAATTACTGCTTTCTATTTGATTACATCAAGAAGTCTTTTGGCCAAAAGTTTTGTGCTATTTAAATCATCTACATATTTTTAGGACTTAAGTCTTACACCCCGTATGTTTATTTAGATCTCTGTTATAATTAATTAAGCGCTATCTAAACTTAGAGTTTCTTTTATTCCTTATAAGTTCACCTCAAACTTTTGCTCTGGAATAACAAAAGCTTAAGTATGGGGGTATTTGATGAGTTGTAAATATACGCATATTTTAGTACTTTATTTATATCATTTTAGTTCTTATTCATAGTTTTTAGTTATTTTTATTCATAAATATGTTTCTTTTTGTAAATATTTACATAACATAACCATAATTTTGATTTCTGAAATTTTCAGGAAAAAGTCAAAAATCTCGACCTGACACGCCCGTGTCCCAGACTCGACATGCCCGTGTCACGCCCTCGACGATCAGTTGTCATCGACCCAGCTCGAAGTTCGTGGACTCGAGTGGGACACGCCCGTGTCCCATGACCTGACATGCCCGTGTCATCCCCGTTCGACAATCAACATGCCCTGCTTGATGAAAATGTGCTCGAAGTTCATCGACCCAACCCGTCATGCCCATGTCAAGCACCGACATGCCAGTGACTCCCCCACTTGGCCGACAAGACCCGTGCTCGTGACTTTTGGTGCAACCCGCACCAGTTCCGTCTCCCCGACACGCCCAGAGTTATACCCATGACCTAGGGCGTGACATCCTCCTATACAGCCCGAAGTCAACTTTCCAGTCAAATTGCTGGATCACCTCGTGAACAGTAGTGACACGCCACCCCCCCCCCCCCCGACACACCCGTGTCGGAGGGCGTGTTCTTTGATTTTTTTTATATAAATTGCCCATTTCTGTAAGTTCCAAGGGTTCACTTTTTTGAGTCACTTTAGTGTGTTTTGTGGGCTGCCCTTGTGGATTCAAGTGCTATGTAAGGAGATTTCTCCCCACTTCCTTTTATGTTTGTTTTTTGCTTTAGCTTTGTAATAGTTTCAATTTCATAATAAAAAATGTGTCCTTTTCACTCTCTCCATGGCATGAAAGTTTATTTCGGAAGCTCATCTCTTTCTCTTTTTATCCTTTTGTATTTCCTTGTTCTTCTCTTTTATGAAAAGTGTGTGTGTGTGTGTGTGTGTGTGTGTGTGTGTGTGTGTGTATAAGTGTAACATGTTTATTTTATATGTTTTTAACTTGTCTTCATATTAGGTTTGTCATAAATTTTATCTCCAAATGAAATGTGTGTTAAGAATCTCTCTTTCTCACCATGTCCCATTTTTTTAGAGTTTTTAAATTTCATTCTTATGAATATATAAAAGATGTTTGAAAGTGATTTTGTTTTTTTACTTAGCTTTGTTTTAGGAATGTAAAACATTTTTGTTCTTTTCATTTTCTTTTCCCTTTTTAGTCACTTTTATGAAAACCTAAGAATGAAAAATTTGTTATTTTAATTTTTGAAAGGCTTTAGTTTTTGATTTGTTTTGAAAAACTTTTGTTCCTTTTATTTTTAATTTGTTCTTTTTATTTGTTTTTGGAAAAATCTAAGTATAAAAAAGTAGATGTTTTAATTTTTAGATAACTTTCATTTTGTCTTTAATTTGTGTGTGTGAGTGTAGGAGTTAAGTTTTCATTTTGTTCTTTTTAACTTTCATGATGTGTGTGTGAGTGTATGAGTATAACTTTTAATGCTTTCTTTAAATATGTAGAGTGTGTGTGTGTAGGAGATAAATTTTCATGCTTTCTTTTATGCTTTCTTCAATTATGTAGAGTGTGTGTGTAGGAGATAAATTTTAATGCTTTCTTTTATCGCTTTCTTCAATTATGTAGCGAGTGTGTGTAGGAGATAGTTTTATTGCTTTATTTTAATTCGTGTAGAGTGTGTGCGTGTGCGTATTTATTTCCGCCCACTCTTTAAGAGTAAAATTGCATGCTTTTATTTTCCGCCTACTCGTTTGAGTTGTACTTGTAATTTTCTTTTTTTCTTTTCCGCCTACTCGTTAAGAGTTAAATGGCACGCCCTTATTTCTCACCTACTCGTTTGAGTAGAACTTGTAATTTTCCTTTTTTGTAACTTAGTTTTTTTTGTTTATTTATAATTTGAAGTGTGTGTGAGTTCTTGTTTTAGCTAACTTTTTCAGCTTTTTAAATATTTGTTATTTTCATGTCATTTTCTTTCAACCCTTTAGCACTTAATTATGAACTCGCGCCTCATCAAATTATAAAGCCGTCCCCATAACGATGTGTGGCTAATCGTTATTAGCCCCAGCATCGAAGAGCATTGGGACATTTAAAATGATTTGAAATAATTAAAGTTCTTTATTTTCACTTTAATTTTAGGACTTAAGGTTTACCTCGGGTTAACGATGCGTAGAACCACAAATCGATGTGTGGGCCCTATTTCCATTATCCATAAGCTAGCTAGCCGAGAGGCCGTGCGTATGGTCAGATCACCCCAAGGTAGAGAGAGTTGCGTGCATACCCTCGAGAGAGGACAATCGTAATTCTTCCGGATTGGGTTCCCCACCCAATAGCGGGGTTCTTAGCGTAAAGCGGGCGTTAAGAGCAATCCTTCGTCGGACTAACGTTCGGTCGAATAGTCTTAGCGTTCAGGTGAGCGATATCCCTATAGCTAGGTGAGCTCATATCTGTGGAACCTCCACGGCCAAGTTGCCTTTTATTAATTTGAAAACTAAGTTCAGTAATTATTAAAAGTTATTTTAGTCTTAATCTGATTTGGTGCCGAGCGTTAACCCTTCATCGAATTTTTCTAAATCATTTTTCGCTCTTTTATTTTCTGTCTTTAGTTATGTAAAATCTCAACCCTACTCTCAGTAAAATAATAGTCCTCCTGGAGGAGTAAGAATAATCAACCCGACCCCGAGAACAATACGACCTCGGTATTCTCCCGAATATCGAGTACTACTTACAATAGGTGCACTTGCGTACCTTAGCAAGCCCGCGGCCAACGACTCATCGAACTAACCACCAATATAAGAGTCTGTTTGCGGGCCATCATCAGGTGATTACTATGTGGAGGGCTGTGAGCCAGTTTGTATGTCTTAATGGTGACTGACTGATCTAGTGGGATCATGCTGTAATGTCTGAGGAGCCATAGTTTTTTGAGAAGAGCCTTGTCTAACATACTGTTAGAAGGGCGGAGAAGGACAATGGATATACCCATATATTGGGGAACCACTATAAAATCTGGTATGTTATGTATTGTGTTTTGTTATGCTGAATATTATTTTCTTGAAAGCTGAAATAAGTATACACAGTAGGACATAAGTCATACAAGATTTTAAAAAATCGAGAAAAGACTGCAATAACCTATTCGCCCCCCTCTAGGTGATTAGCTACCCTTGTAATCAAAGATTTTAATTGAAGCTAGTGTTTTTATGTCCTTAATCATGAAATATGAAGCATGTCATGGAATTCTAAATTGCTAAATGTTTGGCATAATCTTTGATGTTGCCAAATTAGTTGAGCTTATTAAAAAATATATTGGGTTCATGCTATGTTGATTAGCATTGCATAGTTTATTAATGAAGTTTAGGTAGAATTGGTTTGTCAAAATGGGGTCAATGCTTTCATAATCTAACTTTTATCTGATTGTAGGCTTGAGGAGCGTCGTTGTTGTCATTCTTCTTTTGTTATATTGTCACTGTGATAATATTTATGTTAAAAATTTATCAAAATCATGAATCTTTGGTTGGTGCTCGGGTCGACCAAAATTCCTAGGTACGCCACTGGTTTTTAGCATGTCACCCTGACTGGGAACATTACTACACTATTTCTCTCCTTTCTTTTTTAATGACTCCTTTCAAATTCATGTCTCATGTCTATTTTCATATATATTCTATATTTGTTTATTGGTTGTGTTATCCCATTCTTTTTTTGTTAGCTATGGATAAAAGCTGGATTTATGAACAAGATGGATTCATTCTACCTATACCAGATGCGTGGATTTATTTCTAGTGTTTGCACGGGAAAATACTATTTACTTTGAAGATACAATTCTTTGCCCATGCAATGTATGTCGAAACACAAAAATAAAGAGCCTCATTGAAGTTAAAACAGACTTGCATTTGAAACAACAATGCAATTCTTCCTTTTTTATGATTTCTCTAAATAATTTAATGTGATGTTTAACGTTTGCATTTTATTTACTTTACAGTAATATGCCTCCAAAAAATGTTATTCTACGGCGCCCTACGGCAAGAAGCAGTAAACAACTGTTTGTTAATGAAAAACCATCAAATATTGAGGTTGTTGAATTGTCACCTGCAATAAATACACCTTCACCTAATCTGCAACAATCATAAAGTAGATCACAAGCTCTTGATGATGATACCACCATTAATGAAGGAAACGATCAAAGTCCAATACAGGGTTCTGATAATACCAGTTAGTATACCTTATTTTATTTCACAAATTTGTATAATTTTCTTGAATCATATATTTATTAAGGGTTTTTAATTATGCAGTGGAAAGCTCCTCTATAAGAAGAGGTTGTGGGGTGACCACCAGAAGGTCGATTGAGAAAGCAATACTAGAAAAAGTATGATTTATTTTGGTATATTAAAACTTACATACACTTACTATATGTTTAAAAACTTTTATTTGTTTTATTAGGATAAGAAACTACTTGAGATTGAGTTCCCTGAAGGTTTTAAGAAGTCGTGTTGCTTTGCAAAGCACCTTGCAAATGGTGTAGGTGTTATTGTAAAACACAGTGGGGGTTTGGATTTTTTGACCACATGGAGTGAACCGGGGGAAGAACTAAAACTTACTTTATATGCTGGATTAGGTGTAAGAAAATATTTATATACCATATTTTTGAATTTGTTTGGGATAACCAAATATTTTATTCTTTTGTAGCAATGGTTTGAGATAAAGAATTGGGAAACAGATAAAAGTGTGCAAGAGTTCATGGAGGAGTTGTTTCAATGTAGATACACACATTGGAGAGGAAGATTATCTACAACGTATAGAGGTTATTTTGTGGCAGGAAAGAATCCAAGAGCTAGTAGCCCATTTGAGTGGATCTCAATCGAGAATTGGTGTTAGTTGTGCGATCTCTTTGAGAGTGAGACTTTTAAGGTGAATGTGACTACTTAAGTAAATTCTGTTTAATACATATGTTATTAATCACACATTCAATGACTACCATTCAATACTTTTGTTTACTTGCAGAAAAGGTCCAAGAAAAATGTTGTTAATAGATCACACATACCGTTTACTCATATGTCGGGTTCCAAATCCCATCATTCAAGGCTGCTGGAAATGGTAATGCAATGATTACATGTGAGTTTTTGATTACTATGACATATTATAAAATATTTTATTGGTATACAGGTTAATCAAAGCCCCGTTGAGAACTTTGCTAACATCAATAAGAAGAATGTGGTGTTTGTCATTGAGAAAGCAGAAGCAGCATACGTAAGTCAAAATATATTTGAAACTTTCACAAAATTGATTGATAATATATGTTTCTATTATAACACTATATTTTATAGTGTGAAATGGAAAGGCTGAGGACAATATCAACAGATTCTGCCAGTGATCTCATAATCTCTGAGCGAGAAATGATAAAGACTGTACTTGGAAATAAGTCTGGTTATGACAAAGGATTAGGCTACGGTGTTGTGCCTTCAAAATGAATGAAGAGGACATTGATAGAGTCCAGTCAGTTGAAAGAGAAGTTGAATGTAGCGGAAGAAGAATTGTGCAATGTCACGACTCGTATTACATCATAAATAGAGCTTATAGATAAACAAGAAGCTTTGATTCAAACTCACAATGTAAAGATTGCAAGATTAAAAGAGGGGCAGATTGAGCTGAAAGCGATGCTGTCTTTTGTTCTGGAAAAATTTGGCGCAATTCCTTGACTAATTGATGCACACACCATTCACTTTTTGGTGCACTTTTTTTGTTGGTGAATGGTTTATGACTGTTAGTATTTTCACATAGTGCTTTGTTACTATTTTATTACTTCTGCTTGGTTTAGACTATTATTTGAATGTTAGTATTTGGGCATAATGTTTTGTTACTATTTTATTTCTTCTGCTTGGTATAACTTTGATATATCTGACTTGCATGTTTGGTGACCAACTACTAAAGCATGCTAAAACATACACTGTGCCTTTATACTTTATTACTTCTGCTTAGTATAACTTTGATATATATCAAATTGTTGTTATGTTGTTCTTTGGGCCTTATGGTGGGCTTTTGCACAGATTCATTTAACAACTATAAATATTAATTATTTTCCATCATGGAGCAGCAATGGAAAAATTTGTGCAAATGCAAAATTTGTGCAGTTGTGATTCTGTGGGATACCTATATATTATCTAAATAAATGAAACTGAGACACATTCACAACTATTTTATGGTTTATTCCAAAGAATTGATCTTTTCGGATACCTTAATGAGGATGTGGTCTCTGGTCTTCTCTATTATCTTCATACAGATGGGATGAAGGTAAGTGCTCCTTTTTGCATTCTGCATTTGCTTAGGTCCTGACCAAGTCTTTTCCAGGGTATAAAAGTTCAAAGATCTGATATGGTTGGGTTAATTATGCGTCGTAATGAGCTTGCATCTGAAATTTTGAAGGCATCAACCACCAAGGCTCTGCCACCATTGATAAAGGTATTTATAATATTCACACATATTATGACCTAGTTAAGGAATAGAATGTGAGTTTCTCAACTTATGAACAAAACCCTATGGTGTGTAAAAGTTGTCGTCATCTAAATTCATGCACAATCTATCATAAGGTAAAGTGATCTATGATCTCTTTAATTAATTAATGGATTTATCTTTCAGATAATTACAGTTGTTATGATACAAATCAGTCTGTTAATTACATTTTTCAAAATAAATATCTTTTAATATAATTATTAGTTGGCATTTATAATTAAATAAGCATTTCTCCACTACGATAATTATTAGTTAAAATATGATTAGCTTGAAATTAACTTGTAATCTCATTTCATCTTTTTTTATTCACCTTCTACCAAAAACTTTCTTCACCTCCTAAACCATCTATCTATCTATCAAGCTAATCTACATTAGGTTGGAGCTTGTTTGATATTAAGGCAATGTTTCTGTTGGGAACTATGTCCACATTAACCCAGATTTGATGAAGTCATCCTGGAACTAAGTAGAATTAGGTTTTATTTGACGCTTTGTTTGAGTTATGTGGTTGCAGGATTCCAATGGGAAGTGTAGACCAATGTCAGTCTACAATGGGTCACCAAACACAGGACCATGCAATGTGTAACACCCCCATCCGTCACATGACATATAACATAAGGTCCAGCTGGAACACGACGCCATATACCATAGACAGACGGAAGGGTTACATAAGAATATACAAACTATCCAATTAAGACTACTCGTCCTACACAGAGCATTCTTGCGGAAGCTTTTAAAGTTGAAAGTCCCCAAAACTTAAATCCAATAAACATGAATGTCCACAACACACTACAGGAATGAAACCAAAAATACACTGAAAGGGGTACATGGCCTTATAGCCTTACAATAGTTCACTTAATAAATAGTGTTTTCCATACATCAGCTCGCAGGCCGGCCACACATGGCAAAAGTAAAGTACAACTATTCTTTATGGCCTTCTCGAGCCAGCACAACAATATGGGATCCAACCCGCTATTTGGTACTCGGCTCCGCAGCACCTGCAAGCATATTCCACCACACGTTGGAAAGCAAAGCAACGGTCAGCCAAAAGCCGACCAAATTATAACGACCCCGCCCCTAGGTCGGGACGGCGGTGCTCCTTCCCTGCGTTTCATTAGCCCAGCTAAACAATAAAGTGCAACTATATATATTTCTCCATAGGTGTAGGCTCGCACGGCCAAATACCCCATGCACTCAAGGCACATTAACGGTGAATCCTGTCATTACAGTGTCTTCACCACTGAAAGTGCAGGTTAGATCTGATATACTCTAGAGGAGGGGGGGGGGTAAATAGAGTATGGTGCTTACTAAAAAACTTTTACAACTGTTGTTGTATACCTAAGTGAACAGGGAAGTAAATAACATAAAGTAAACACAACAACTAGCTAAACACAGAGCAATCACAGATCACAGCAAGAAAATAAAAGAAAATAAGCAACCAGAAGACACAAGGAGCTATAGTGGTTCCCCAATCAATCTGGGTACATCCACTTTTCTACCACCCTAGGTAGGAATCCACTGCAGGATGAGTTGATCAGGTGTCCTGGGCACCAATGGGTTTTGATCAGGTCCCCAAAAACCAAACCTTCAAGTCTTTTGGAAGGAGACTTGCAAGCAGAATAATTTTGAAGGGATTTAAAACCATGTACAGGAATAAGGGAGAGAGGGTGATAGTGTCTTATCTGTCAACAGTCAGAGAGAAGTCTTGTGGATTGGTGTAGCAGCTCTTGCTCCCCCTGAGATATTGAATTGGTCAGAAATGCTGGAGCACTGCTTCGGGGTGATAGGCCTTCAATGACCTAGAATGCCTGGACCAGAACTGCTTCGAGAACTTCTTTGACAGATTGTTTGATTGTTGTCCTTTGAAGTTATCCTGTGAATAGAGAGAAGAAGACTCTTGATTGAATTTAGTTGTTCTTCTTTCTTCTTCAAAAGTCCTCTGGTCAAGGCTGATTGTAGTCAAGAACTTTAGATGTGAGAATGTTTTGTTCTTCTGCAATCTTCAGAAAATCTATCAGATTGTTTGCTGTACTGTGATTCTTGAACTCTGCTTGATTCTTTTCCCTTGTTGTATCTCTGGTGGGCCAAAACACGAACAGGCAAGCGTACCTGTCGAATTGTAATACCAAGGTCGTATTTAAACACGGGGTTGTCAAGTACTTCTACTCACGCTCAAACTATTATCCTACCGGAACACTATTGGGATTTTGAGAATTTTATTTAAAAGTAAAACGAACGATAAATTGCGAGACGAAAACTTATAAAAAAGGCTAGCATTCGATCATTGATTCATCATGAAATGAAACGAGAAAATAAAAGGGCATAGTTTTAAATTTGCAAATCCAACTCGGCCATGACGGATCCGAAAATAAGACAAAATCTCGCTAGAGCATTAGGTCTCCTAACTTATAGACTCTTCGATCGAAATCTCTTTACAAAACAAAGAAGCCTAAAGTTGCATTATCGAGGTGATCCGCACTATTGGATTTGACTCCAATCCGGAGGATTTACGTCGTCCTATCTCTAGGGTTGCATTCAACTCCTTCCTTCTTTGAGTGATCTTTCACATCCACGAGCCTCTCGGCTACTCGAATATGAGATCATAAGCCTACTACCGTATACCGGAAATACGGAGTCGACGCGAGAAGAATCAAAGAAGGATCGAATATAATTTAGACAAAAATAAAACTAAAAAAATAAAGGAAAACCTCATCTCATTTCATGGATCCCCATGATCGAATGCTAACGGAAAATTAGCTACGCATAGTAAAAAGGGAAATCACAAGAATAAGAGAAAGAGAATAATTTTTCATTAAAAAGTTTAAAAGAGGTACATAATAATAAAGATAAGACAATACTATTCTATTAAAAGCAAGATTACAATAAGAAGAGAAATACAACAAGAAATGAAAACTTGCATTAGAACAAAATCTTAACTAACTTAAACAAAAACTTCTCTAATAAAAACTTTCTAACTCATCAAGCTTCTCTTTTTTTTTCTCCCCTTTCAACATGAGGCATGGGCTTCCTTTTATAGGAGAGGAGGAAGGTTCTAGAAAAATGGGGATGAAGGGATAAAGGGGGGTGGCCGGCCATGTGTAGGGGAGAGTGTTCATGCATGGCATTAAATGAAGGAAGAGGGAGAAGATACATTCATGCATATACATTTAAAAGAAATGAAATAAATATAAGAGGGGGATGTATGGGTTTAAATGAGAATGAGAGAAAAGGAAGGAGGGGTGAATGAGAAATAAATAAGAGCGAGAGAGTGTGGATTCATTGCATGTGATTTATGAAAATGAAATAAAATAAAGTAGAGAGGGGGAATGGATATAGAATAATGAAGTGGGGGAAAAATAGGGAGCCGGCCATGCATGAGTGGCACCATGTGGGCCGAAATTTTATTTGTGGGATGCTGAATTTGAAGGAGGGTTGCACTTGGAGAGGGGCCGGGCTGCTACATGAAGAGGGCTGCACCATGTGGGCTTTGTTGTAGGCTCGGGTAGGGCTAGGATTGCATGTAGGGGCTGCTCTAAAAGTGGTCGGGCTGCTCCAAAGGGCTTGATCAAGTGAAAGGGCTGCAATAGCATGGGCTTTGAACCTACAAATAAAGCAAAATAAAACATTAATTAATACAAATAAAACTAAACATAGCATATCATACTATTAATTAATTATATTCATAACAAAATACAAGTAAACATAAAACATAAAACATGTACTAAAACTATAGATTTTTATATCAAAACATAACAAAATAAAATTGCAATATAACAAGCAAATAAAATTATAATAAAACTAGGAATTATAATATCCTAACACAAAAAGACTTTGAGAAGAAATAAAACAAAACATGCATAAAAATACTTGAAACATATAATTAAACTAGGAATTTTGCATACTAAACTATCCCAAAAACGATGACTAAAATAAGTCATCAAATTCCCCCATGCTAGAGTTTTTGCTTGCCCTCAAGCAAATAAAAATTAAAGAACTAGGAAAAAAAACAAAGAGGATTTAGGTTGCATAATTAAGAAAAACAAAACATGAAAAATTAAACTATCCTAATTCTTATGTTAACAACTAGTGGGGTGAGAAGTGCACAATAGAAAACTTGAAAGTGGAGACCTAAAAATATCATTAGAACATAAAGAAAATTTACACATTTCTAAATCTTAAAACGATGCATCCAAAATTAATGAAAATAAGAGAAACAAGAGTAGAAATTCTAAATAAACGGCGCATTAACGAACTACTAGGTTGCTAGAATAACAATTATCCCGAAGACACCTCAAGATAACCTCCAAAGAAATCCATCAATGATGGTGGCCATAGGCTTGTCCGTTCACACTCTCTCCACTACGCGAATTTACGTTCTAAAGATTAATAGGACTTCTATAGGCGTTAAAACTTGGCTTAGGTAAATGGTTAGGAAATGAAAACAAGGATAAACATGAGGGCTTAAACACTAAACCAAGGTTGAGCTTAAAAAGAAAATAAACATAAACACATGAAGAGGAATGATAAGTACTTTAATTCAAGCTAAAACAAACATAAGGCCATGTATTTTTTTTCTTTTCTTTTCATAATATTGGCCACAAATAAACTATTCTCTTTTTTTTCCATTTCATTTTGATGATACTTTTGATAATAACTCCTCTTTTTTTTGTAACTTTAAGGAAATCTCCAAATAAAAGCTATAAATTTTCCTTTTCATTTCAACGATATAATCCTTCACAAAATTAATATTTAAGCTCAAAGTTTAGTGTGAAAAAAGGAAAGGGAATTTGGCTTTGGTGAAATAATGAAATGAAAGGTGGAGCTAAAAACAAAGAAACATGGAAAAGGCCCAAAATTGTTTTGCAATGGTAAAAATTTTTTAGTGGGCAAGAAAAGCTCAAACGAGTCAAAGGGTGGCCTAAATCATTTCTAAAGTACGTAAAAACGACGCAAATGTTTCGAGAGTCGCTAGGGACAAGTTCTAGACACCAAGAAAGATTACCCCGCAAATGAAAAAGAGATAACATTACCTAGCAACCATTCGTAAGCAACTAACCGAATAAAAAGACATAACTACAAATTGCTAACTTAAAACGTAAAAATCGGATGCCTATATTTAAGAAAAAGAAACTAGTAAAACTAAGCTATGTTAAACTGATAAATTTAGAAAACCAATTCAAAGAAATCTAAATAGAACTAAGGAACCGCACGGGCCTACACATCACTCGAAGAAACATAAAAATAAAGATAGAAAATAATTTTAGATTTTGTTTTTCAAATAGATTTTAGCCACTTTTTTTGTATTTTTGAAATAGTTAAATAAAAACAATAAAAAAGCTTAATATAACTATACTAATTTTTTTGAATTTTGTTTTAAAGCATTTTTTTTCTAAAGGAAAGAAGAAAAAAGAAAGAATCTAAACCCTCCCCCATGCTTAAGTTTTGCATTGCCCTCAATGCAAAAAAAAATGAAAAAAGGAAGAAGAAAAGGGAGAGGGTGCAATAAAGTAAATACTTTAAAAGAAAACGACTTCCCCGGATTCGTAAGGCCGAATGCTGATTTCGTTCCACCATGCTTAAGCTGGACACCGGCTCAGGCCTAAGGAAGAGAAAAAAATGATGGAGCCAAACGAACCGCCAGAGGATTTATTCATGCAAAACACAGTAAGCAAACAAAAAGAAAAAGAAATAACAAAAAGGATAAGCAAGGGGTGCCTCCTAAGAGCGCTCTTTGTTTAACGTCGGTTGAGCCCGACGTTATAGGTTAGCTAAATGGAAAATAAAAAGTGAAGTGCAGTGGTAACTCCCTATGTATGCGCTTAGGAGAGTAAATTAAAAAAAGGAAAAAGTGAAGAATCGCACCGACATGCAGTGAAATCTTCAAAGGAATGACGCCCAAAAAGGAACAGATGGAGTTATAGAAGAACTCCGCTGTAAATAAGAAGGGGTCGTCAACAGGAGAAGAGAAAAAAGACGATGAAATAGAAAGAGGAATAAAAGAAAGTGAAAAAGAGGTTTCATTAACGAAAATTTCACAAGGAGAAGGAGAATCTTGGGAAATTTTGGGAGGAGGGGGGGTAGAAAGAACTAAAGAAGAAGTATCTAAAATAAAAGAAGAAGATTTGCTAAAAATAGGAAAATTTGGAACAGTGGAAGTTGAAATTAAAATGGAATCACAAACATCTTCAAAAGAAGAAATAAGAGATGTCTTGTCATCCTCAACGGGTAAGAAGCATGCCGGAATATCCATAGAGGTGTCATCCAAAGGAGGAAGGAAACAATCCGGAATATCCAAATAGTTATCCTCCTCGAGAGGAAAAAGGCACGCCGGGATATCCGGTGACTCATTACATGAAGAAATTGGAGGAGACGGAGAAGAAGACAAAGAAAATGAAGCGGCCTCACGAGAAAAATAATCGATAATGGTCTTTAAATGCGAATTAATATTATCAATAGAAGTTTGCAATTCAAAATACCCATTATCGATTGAATTATAATTTAGAGGCGCGGCGCTTTGCGGGGCAAAATCATAAGAAAAATAAGACGGGTTCCCCATCTCCCAAGTAGGATAAAAATTGGAGTAAGGGTCAAATTGGCCACTTTGACCTGCTCCATAAAAATTGAAATCAAAAGATGGAGGGATTCCCGAAAGACATTCAGAATAAAAGTGGTCAAGCGACCCGCAAAAATTACAAAATGCGCCAAAATAAGACGATTCCACATAGAAAAACTGTTACCAAAAAGAAAGCGAAAAATTATTTTTTTTTTATTTTTTGCAGAAGTAATAGCGTAAGCGTTTTCAAAATATTGATGAAGAAGTCCCCGGCAACGGCGCCAAAAACTTGGTGGGCCAAAACCCGAACAGGCAAGCGTACCTGTCGAATTGTAGTACCAAGGTCGTATTTAAACACGGGGTTGTCAAGTACTTCTACTCAAGCTCTAACTATTATCCTACCGGAAGACTATTGGGATTTTGAGAATTTTATTTAAAAGTAAAACGAACGATAAATTGCGAGACGAAAACTTATAAAAAAGGCTAGCATTCGATCATTGATTCACCATGAAATGAAACGAGAAAATAAAAGGGCATAGTTTTAAATTTGCAAATCCAACTCGGCCGTGACGGATCCGAAAATAAGACAAAATCTCGCTAGAGCATTAGGTCTCCTAACTTATAGACTCTTCGATCGAAATCTCTTTACAAACCAAAGAAGCCTAAAGTTGCATTATCGAGGTGATCCGCACTATTGGATTTGACTCCAATCCGGAGGATTTACGTCGTCCTATCTCTAGGGTTGCATTCAACTCCTTCCTTCTTTGAGTGATCTTTCACATCCATGAGCCTCTCGGCTACTCGAATATGAGATCATAAGCCTACTACCGTATACCGGAAATACGGAGTCGACGCGAGAAGAATCAAAGAAGGATCGAATATAATTTAGACAAAAATAAAACTAAAAAAATAAAGGAAAACCTCATCTCATTTCATGGATCCCCATGATCGAATGCTAACGGAAAATTAGCTACGCATAGTAAAAAGGGAAATCACAAGAATAAGAGAAAGAGAATAATTTTTCATTAAAAAGTTTAAAAGAGGTACATAATAATAAAGATAAGACAATACTATTCTATTAAAAGCAAGATTACAATAAGAAGAGAAATACAACAAGAAATGAAAACTTGCATTACAACAAAATCTTAACTAACTTAAATAAAAACTTCTCTAATAAAAACTTTCTAACTCATCAAGCTTCTCTTTTTTTTCTCCCCTTTCAACATGAGGCATGGGCTTCCTTTTATAGGAGAGGAGGAAGGTTCTACAAAAATGGGGATGAAGGGATAAAGGGGGGTGGCCGGCCATGTGTAGGGGAGAGTGTTCATGCATGGCATTAAATGAAGGAAGAGGGAGAAGATACATTCATGCATATACATTTAAAAGAAATGAAATAAATATAAGAGGGGGGATGTATGGGTTTAAATGAGAATGAGAGAAAAGGAAGGAGGGGTGAATGAGAAATAAATAAGAGCGAGAGAGTGTGGATTCATTGCATGTGATTTATGAAAATGAAATAAAATAAAGTAGAGAGGGGGAATGGATATAGAATAATGAAGTGGGGGAAAAATAGGGAGCCGGCCATGCATGAGTGGCACCATGTGGGCCGAAATTTTATTTGTGGGATGCTGAATTTGAAGGAGGGTTGCACTTGGAGAGGGGCCGGGCTGCTACATGAAGAGGGCTGCACCATGTGGGCTTTGTTGTAGGCTCGGGTAGGGCTAGGATTGCATGTAGGGGCTGCTCTAAAAGTGGTCGGGCTGCTCCAAAGGGCTTGATCAAGTGAAAGGGCTGCACTAGCATGGGCTTTGAACCTACAAATAAAGCAAAACAAAACATTAATTAATACAAATAAAACTAAACATAGCATATCAGACTATTAATTAATTATATTCATAACAAAATACAAGTAAACATAAAACATAAAACATGTACTAAAACTATAGATTTTTATATCAAAACATAACAAAATAAAATTGCAATATAACAAGCAAATAAAATTATAATAAAACTAGGAATTATAATATCCTAACACAAAAAGACTTTGAGAAGAAATAAAACAAAACATGCATAAAAGTACTTGAAACATATAATTAAACTAGGAATTTTGCATACTAAACTATCCCAAAAACGATGACTAAAATAAGTCATCAAATTCCCCCATGCTAGAGTTTTTGCTTGCCCTCAAGCAAATAAAAATTAAAGAACTAGGAAAAAAACAAAGACGATTTAGGTTGCATAATTAAGAAAAACAAAACATGAAAAATTAAACTATCCTAATTCTTATGTTAACAACTAGTGGGGTGAGAAGTGCACAATAGAAAACTTGAAAGTGGAGACCTAAAAATATCATTAGAACATAAAGAAAATTTACACATTTCTAAATCTTAAAACGATGCATCCAAAATTAATGAAAATAAGAGAAACAAGAGTAGAAATTCTAAATAAACGGCGCATTAACGAACTACTAGGTTGCTAGAATAACAATTATCCCGAAGACACCTCAAGATAACCTCCAAAGAAATCCATCAATGATGGTGGCCATAGGCTTGTCCGTTCACACTCTCTCCACTACGCGAATTTACGTTCTAAAGATTAATAGGACTTCTATAGGCGTTAAAACTTGGCTTAGGTAAATGGTTAGGAAATGAAAACAAGGATAAACATGAGGGCTTAAACACTAAACCAAGGTTGAGCTTAAAAAGAAAATAAACATAAACACATGAAGAGGAATGATAAGTACTTTAATTCAAGCTAAAACAAACATAAGGCCATGTATTTTTTTTCTTTTCTTTTCATAATATTGGCGACAAATAAACTATTCTCTTTTTTTTCCATTTCATTTTGATGATACTTTTGATAATAACTCCTCTTTTTTTTGTAACTTTAAGGAAATCTCCAAATAAAAGCTATAAATTTTCCTTTTCATTTCAACGATATAATCCTTCTCAAAATTAATATTTAAGCTCAAAGTTTAGTGTGAAAAAAGGAAAGGGAATTTGGCTTTGGTGAAATAATGAAATGAAAGGTGGAGCTAAAAACAAAGAAACATGGAAAAGGCCCAAAATTGTTTTGCAATGGTAAAAATTTTTTAGTGGGCAAGAAAAGCTCAAACGAGTCAAAGGGTGGCCTAAATCATTTCTAAAGTACGTAAAAACGACGCAAATGTTTCGAGAGTCGCTAGGGAAAAGTTCTAGACACCAAGAAAGATTACCCCGCAAATGAAAAAGAGATAACATTACCTAGCAACCATTCGTAAGCAACTAACCGAATAAAAAGACATAACTACAAATTGCTAACTTAAAACGTAAAAATCGGATGCCTATATTTAAGAAAAAGAAACTAGTAAAACTAAGTTATGTTAAACTGATAAATTTAGAAAACCAATTCAAAGAAATCTAAATAGAACTAAGGAACCGCACGGGCCTACACATCACTCGAAGAAACATAAAAATAAAGATAGAAAATAATTTTAGATTTTGTTTTTCAAATAGATTTTAGCAACTTTTTTTGTATTTTTGAAATAGTTAAATAAAAACAATAAAAAAGCTTAATATAACTATACTAATTTTTTTGAATTTTGTTTTAAAGCATTTTTTTTCTAAAGGAAAGAAGAAAAAAGAAAGAATCTAAACCCTCCCCCATGCTTAAGTTTTGCATTGCCCTCAATGCAAAAAAAAAACGAAAAAAGGAAGAAGAAAAGGGAGAGGGTGCAATAAAGTAAATACTTTAAAAGAAAACGACTTCCCCGGATTCGTAAGGCCGAATGCTGATTTCGTTCCACCATGCTTAAGCTGGACACCGGCTCAGGCCTAAGGAAGAGAAAAAAATGATGGAGCCAAACGAACCGCCGGAGGATTTATTCATGCAAAACACAATAAGCAAACAAAAAGAAAAAGAAATAACAAAAAGGATATGCAAGGGGTGCCTCCCAAGAGCGCTCTTTGTTTAACGTCGGTTGAGCCCGACGTTATAGGTTAGCTAAATGGAAAATAAAAAGTGAAGTGTAGTGGTAACTCCCTATGTATGCGCTTAGGAGAGTAAATTAAAAAAAGGAAAAAGTGAAGAATCGCACCGACATGCAGTGAAATCTTCAAAGGAATGACGCCCAAAAAGGAACAGATGGAGTTATAGAAGAACTCCGCTGTAAATAAGAAGGGGTCGTCAACAGGAGAAGAGAAAAAAGAAGATGAAATAGAAAGAGGAATAAAAGAAAGTGAAAAAGAGGTTTCATTAACGAAAATTTCACAAGGAGAAGGAGAATCTTGGGAAATTTTGGGAGGAGGGGGGGTAGAAAGAACTAAAGAAGAAGTATCTAAAATAAAAGAAGAAGATTCGCTAAAAATAGGAAAATTTGGAACAGTGGAAGTTGAAATTAAAATGGAATCACAAACATCTTCAAAAGAAGAAATAAGAGATGTCTTGTCATCCTCAACGGGTAAGAAGCATGCCGGAATATCCATAGAGGTGTCATCCAAAGGAGGAAGGAAACAATCCGGAATATCCAAATAGTTATCCTCCTCGAGAGGAAAAAGCCACGCCGGGATATCCGGTGACTCATTACATGAAGAAATTGGAGGAGACGGAGAAGAAGACAAAGAAAATGAAGCGGCCTCACGAGAAAAATAATCGATAATGGTCTTTAAATGCGAATTAATATTATCAATAGAAGTTTGCAATTCAAAATACCCATTATCGATTGAATTATAATTTAGAGGCGCGGCGCTTTGCGGGGCAAAATCATAAGAAAAATAAGACGGGTTCCCCATCTCCCAAGTAGGATAAAAATTGGAGTAAGGGTCAAATTGGGCACTTTGACCTGCTCCATAAAAATTGAAATCAAAAGATGGAGGGATTCCCGAAAGACATTCAGAATAAAAGTGGTCAAGCGACCCGCAAAAATTACAAAATGCGCCAAAATAAGACGATTCCATATAGAAAAACTGTTACCAAAAAGAAAGCGAAAAATTAAATTTTTTTTTATTTTTTGCAGAAGTAATAGCGTAAGCGTTTTCAAAATATTGATGAAGAAGTCCCCGGCAACGGCGCCAAAAACTTGGTGGGCCAAAACCCGAACAGGCAAGCGTACCTGTCGAATTGTAGTACCAAGGTCGTATTTAAACACGGGGTTGTCAAGTACTTCTACTCACGCTCAAACTATTATCCTACCGGAAGACTATTGGGATTTTGAGAATTTTATTTAAAAGTAAAACGAACGATAAATTGCGAGACGAAAACTTATAAAAAAGGCTAGCATTCGATCATTGATTCACCATGAAATGAAACGAGAAAATAAAAGGGCATAGTTTTAAATTTGCAAATCCAACTCGGCCGTGACGGATCCGAAAATAAGACAAAATCTCGCTAGAGCATTAGGTCTCCTAACTTATAGACTCTTCGATCGAAATCTCTTTACAAACCAAAGAAGCCTAAAGTTGCATTATCGAGGTGATCCGCACTATTGGATTTGACTCCAATCCGGAGGATTTACGTCGTCCTATCTCTAGGGTTGCATTCAACTCCTTCCTTCTTTGAGTGATCTTTCACATCCACGAGCCTCTCGGCTACTCGAATATGAGATCATAAGCCTACTACCGTATACCGGAAATACGGAGTCGACGCGAGAAGAATCAAAGAAGGATCGAATATAATTTAGACAAAAATAAAACTAAAAAAATAAAGGAAAACCTCATCTCATTTCATGGATCCCCATGATCGAATGCTAACGGAAAATTAGCTACGCATAGTAAAAAGGGAAATCACAAGAATAAGAGAAAGAGAATAATTTTTCATTAAAAAGTTTAAAAGAGGTACATAATAATAAAGATAAGACAATACTATTCTATTAAAAGCAAGATTACAATAAGAAGAGAAATACAACAAGAAATGAAAACTTGCATTAGAACAAAATCTTAACTAACTTAAACAAAAACTTCTCTAATAAAAACTTTCTAACTCATCAAGCTTCTCTTTTTTTTCTCCCCTTTCAACATGAGGCATGGGCTTCCTTTTATAGGAGAGGAGGAAGGTTCTAGAAAAATGGGGATGAAGGGATAAAGGGGGGTGGCCGGCCATGTGTAGGGGAGAGTGTTCATGCATGGCATTAAATGAAGGAAGAGGGAGAAGATACATTCATGCATATACATTTAAAAGAAATGAAATAAATATAAGAGGGGGGATGTATGGGTTTAAATGAGAATGAGAGAAAAGGAAGGAGGGGTGAATGAGAAATAAATAAGAGCGAGAGAGTGTGGATTCATTGCATGTGATTTATGAAAATGAAATAAAATAAAGTAGAGAGGGGGAATGGATGTAGAATAATGAAGTGGGGGAAAAATAGGGAGCCGGCCATGCATGAGTGGCACCATGTTGGCCGAAATTTTATTTGTGGGATGTTGAATTTGAAGGAGGGTTGCACTTGGAGAGGGGCCGGGCTGCTACATGAAGAGGGCTGCACCATGTGGGCTTTGTTGTAGGCTCGGGTAGGGCTAGGATTGCATGTAGGGGCTGCTCTAAAAGTGGCCGGGCTGCTCCAAAGGGCTTGATCAAGTGAAAGGGCTGCACTAGCATGGTCTTTGAACCTACAAATAAAGCAAAACAAAACATTAATTAATACAAATAAAACTAAACATAGCATATCATACTATTAATTAATTATATTCATAACAAAATACAAGTAAACATAAAACATAAAACATGTACTAAAACTATAGATTTTTATATCAAAACATAACAAAATAAAATTGCAATATAACAAGCAAATAAAATTATAATAAAACTAGGAATTATAATATCCTAACACAAAAAGACTTTGAGAAGAAATAAAACAAAACATGCATAAAAATACTTGAAACATATAATTAAATTACGAATTTTGCATACTAAACTATCACAAAAACGATGACTAAAATAAGTCATCAATCTCTTGTGTCTATTATGTCTCTGACTGACTGAGGAATATTCAAACTTTTCGAAAAATATCGAGCAGTAATTACAGTCGGCCTTGGAAAGAATTAGCAATCAATGACTTTCCTAACTGTCTCATGGAAAAACGGTATGAGATCGTCTATAGTCAATGCACGTTCTAACGGTAACATTTCGAGAAGATCTGGCATTAAATGTTCAAGAATCAGCGCCAAGAAACGGGACGGGAACCTTGAAGAAAACCTAATCTGGATTCGTCGAATGCAGAACACAATTCGTCGAGCTGAACTTGTGTTCGTCAAGCTGAGCTTGAGTTCGTCGAGCTGAGCTTGATAGAGTTCGTCGACCAGACAATCTTCATTCATCTAACAGACATTCTCCATTCGTCGAGCTGAGAAACAAAATCGTCGACCTGAGAAAAGTTCTGGACTTAGACAAAATATCCTGCATCTGCTGAAATGCTGTGTCGACATAAGCTGGTGTCGACAGATTGATCTTGGTGTCGACACAAATCCTCTGGTGTCGATAGAAGCTGGTGTTGACTTAAATCCTGGTGTCGACACAAGTTAGTGTCGACTGAAATCCTGGTGTCGACACAAGTTGACTGGTGTCGACACAAACCCTAAGGGTCGATACAGATTCTCTTAGTCCAGAAATCGTCGAGTAGAGAATAGCATTCGTCGACCTGAGAAGCTGACTTCGTCGACCTGAGAAGCTGTGAACTTGAGGTCCAAGTTCGTCGAGCTCAGAATATAATTCGTCGACCGAAGCATGAAGCTGTACTTAGAAAAATTTGAAGTCCTTCTGACTTTGGCTTGATGTAGAAACTGAGATTTCGTCGAACAGAGAACACAATTTATCGAGCACAGCACTAAGAATTGTCTCACGATCATCGAGCGCAGAACTCCTTTCGTCGAGCTGAGTTTGACGAACGTCGAACTCACTTTGCTTAGCCTTGAAAACTTGTGAGTCTGGAGTCTCTGAGGGTCTTGTTGAAAGCTGGTTCATCTGGAGTTGAGCCTAAGGACTTAACCTAGACTCTAGGACACAAATTGACCCTGGCGATACATGATGGGTCACAACCTAAGTCAGTGAACCTAGCCCAAATCAACTAGGGATCCAACAATCTCCCATTATTTGGGTGAGGTCACTAACAGAGACTCAAGACAGAAAAACAAAGCAAGAAAAGAAATATATCTGGCAGAGAATTATAACACATGCAACAGATATATATATACACAGCTTTGTTTAACAGATAGCACAGTTTAAAAACAAATAGCAGACAGAAATGAATCAACAAGAAAAATTACTTCTTTGGCTTCTTCTATTGAGGTTTGTCTTCTGCTATCTTTTCTCCTGACTTCTTGAAAATGATTTCTCTGTTAGGATTTTGAGCTTGAGCCACTGTCATGGTCATATCAGCTGCCCCAATAATTTTTAATGATGTTGCTTGATGGGCCCGCGAACAGACTCTTACTGTGGTTGGTTCGGTGAGTCGATCGCCGCGGGCTTGCTCGGGTAGGCAAGTGCACCTATCGCAAGTAGTACTCGATATTCGGGGGAATACCGAGGTCGTATTGTTCTCGGGGTCGCGTTGACTATTCTTACTCCTCCGGGAGGACTATTATTTTACTGAAAGAAAAGGTGGATTTTTTTTTTGAAAACTAAAAACGGAAAAACAAAGGAGCGAAAAAACGGTTTATAAAATATTCGATGAAGGGTTAACGCTCGGCATCGAATCGGATTAAGACTAAAATAATTTTTAATAATAAAAAGACTTAGTTTTCAAATTAATAATAAGACAACTTGGCCGTGGAGGTTCCACAAATGTGAGCTCACCTAGCTATAGGGATATCGCTCACCTAAACGTTAAGACTATTCGACCGAACGTTAGTCCGACGAAGGATTCCTCTTAACGCCCGCTTTACGCTAAGAACCCCGCTATTGGGTGGGGAACCCAATCCGGTAGAATTACGCTACTCCTCTCTCGAGGGTATGCACGCAACTCTATTTACCCAGGGGTGATCGGTCCATATGCACGGCCTCTCGGCTAGCTAGCATATGGACTACGGAAATAGGGCCCACACATCGATTATGTGGTCCTACGCGTCGTAAACCCGGGGTAAACCCTAAGTGCTTAAATTAAAATGAAAATAAAGAACTTTAATTATTATAAATCATTTCAAATGTCCCAATGCTCTTCGATGCCGAGGCTAATAGCGATTAGCCACACATCGGTATGGGGACGGCTTACAATTTAGTGAGGCGCGTGTTCGAAATTAAATGCTAAACGATTATAAGAAGGGGACAAGAAAAATAACAATATTTAGAGAGCTAAAAAGTTAACTAAACGAGAACTCACGCACACTCCAAATTATAAATAAAAAAGGAACTAAGTTACACATGAAAGAAAATTTGCATAATTCAAATTTGCGAGTCCCACTCAAACGAGTGGGGGCGGTAAATAAAGGCTGAAAATTGCAAGTCCTACTCAAATGAGTAGGACTGAAATGAAAGCGAGTCCTACTCAAATGAGTAGGAGAAAATAAATGCGATTACAGGGCTAAAAAGTCCGGCCATTTAACTCAAGTGAGTAGGCGGAAAAAAATAAAGAAAGTAAAAAGCGAGTCCTACTCAAACGAGTAGGACTGAAATAAAGTCCGGCCATTTAAACTCAAGTGAGTAGGCGGAAAAATAAAGAAAGAAAAATTACAAGTCCTACTCAAACGAGTAGGACTGAAAATGAAAACGATGCGCCATTTAACTCTTAACGAGTAGGCGGAAATAAATGCACACGAACACACACACTCCATATGAAATTCAAGAAAGCGATAAAATTATACACCTACACTCACACACACTTCATGAAGATTAAGAAGAACAAAAGGAAATTTAGGCTCATACACTCACACACACAAATAACAAAGAAAAATCAAAGTTACCTAAAAATTAAAACTTTAACTATTTCAAGCATAGGTTTTGCCAAAAACAAATAAAAAGAAGAAATTAAAATTTTAGAAGACAAAAGTTTTTCAAAACAAATTAAAAACCAAAGTTTTTGAAAAATAAAAATTTCAACATTTTCATTCCTAGGATTTCATAAAAGAGCTAAAAAAGGTGAAATAAAAGAGAAAGAAGAAAAAAGGTTTTCATTCCAAACATAAGCTAAGTAAAAAAAAACAAAAGAAACTTTAACTCTTTTACACACTCATAAGAGTGAAGATGTTGAAGAAAATAAAAGAAGACAAGAAAAAAAAAGAAAAACCTAATTCATCATTTCATCATTTTCAAACAAAACCTAACTTGAAAAATCAAAGGCATGTAAAGAGGAAAACCTAACATTCCTAAGCATGAAAACAAGTTAAAAACATGAATATTAAGCATGTTACACTCATACACACACACACACTTTTCATAAATGAAGAACAAGTGAAGAACAAGTGAAGAACAAAGATAAAACCAAGGATAAAAAGGGAAAGAGGTGAGCCATCCAAATGAATTTTTCATGCTAAATAAAGAGAGAAAATCTAACATTTTTATTAAAATTTTCAAGCTATTACAAAGCTAAAAGGTAAAGCAAAACAAAACATGAAATAAGAAGGGAGAAATCTCCTTACATAGCACTAGAATCCACGGATTAGCCCACAAAAAGACACTAACTTGGCCCAAAAATCTGAACCCTTGGACCTTACAGAACTGGGCTATTTATAGGAAAAAATTTCTAAGTACACGCCCTCGGTCACGGGCGTGTAGGGGGGGCGTGACAGTACTATTCATGAAGGCGGCTGGCGATTGGACAGCAAAGTTGACTTCGGGCTGAGTTCGCAGCAGTCACGCCCTAGGTCACGGGCGTGACTATGGGCGTGTCGGGGAGGTAGAGCCGGGCGCGGGTTGCGTCAAATGTCCTCGGCAGCATCTTGTCGGGCCAGCTGGAAAGGTCACGCCCCATGTCACGGGCATGACTATGGGCGTGACAGTTGGGTCGACACTCGACGAATGTCGAGCGGAAAGTGTCGAGTCGAAATCGTTGAGCTGAAATTGGGTCACGCCCCAGGTCACGGGCGTGATTATGGGCGTGTAAGTTGGTGTCGACACTCGACGATCGTCGAGCGGAATTCGTCGAGAGGAGAGGACACGGGCTTGGGTCACGCCCCGTGTCGGGTGACACGGGCGTGTCGCCAGGCGTGTCAAGTCTCTTCTTCAGAAATTTTCCGATTTCACGGGAAATGCTCAGTAACGGCTCGGTCACGGGCGTGACCCATGTGTCACGGGCGTGTACTTCCCAAATTTTGGCAGATTTTGGAATTTTTCTGCAAAATTAAATAAAACAAGTTAGGAGAAAATTTACAAGAATAGGAACATTTTATTGAACAAAAATAAGTAAAAACGACGAAAATAAATGAAAATGACTAAATTAATGTGCATAAAATACGCATATTTACAGTTCATCAAATACCCCCATACTTAGGCTTTTGCTATTCCAGAGCAAAAGTTTGAGGTGAATCTATAAGGAATAAAAAAAACTCTAAGTTTTGGCTATCGCTTAATCAATTATAAGAGAGATCGAAATAAATATACGGGGTGTAAGAGTTAAGTCCTAAAATTATGAAGATGATTTAAATAGCGCAAAAGTTTTGGCCAAAAGACTTCTAGATGCAATCAAATAGAAGGCAACATTTGTAATGGTTAGGTTAACGAAAATAGTTTGGAATTATAAGAATTCTAGCTTATACGAGTGCTACCGGAAATAATACAATTTACTAATTATGCTCTCAAAAAGATTTTTTTGAATTAATTCTAGAATCGTGTAATTGGCTAAGGGGGTAGTGTGGTTTATGAAGAGGGTTTTGATATTTGAGGTGAGGTAATTTTTTCTCGAACCTCCATTTTTTTTCTTTTGGATTATTAGGAAAACGAAATCTTATTTTCCTAATATGATTTTTTTTTTCAACTTCATAATAAAAAAAAAATTAACCCAATGTATATTTGTAGGAGTAATGAATTTTATCCTCTTACTCCCTATATAATCTTTTTAAACTTATTGGGTGCCTATGTTTACGGAACGAAATCTTGTTCCCATTGACATAAGATCTTTTAAGGATAAAAAATTTTTTTTCATGCCAAGTAGGTCATGAAAAGTGAGGGGAGAAAGGAAAACTAGATTGTAATCCTAAAAAATTTTGAGAGCAACCTTAATAATTTGTACGTTCCAATTTTTTTTCAGAAAGCTAAAAGTAAGTATAATTGAATTCTATAGTCGTTATTTCCTAACATAATATACGTGCTCCTATTAATGAAAAATTAGAAGTAGTGCCTAAAACGAGTCCGCTAGTTTTAACAAAGCATAAAGAATTCTTTAAAACTTAACCCCGGCTATTTAAATGTTTCAATCAATAATTAATAAACGGGTAGCAAACAGAGAATTAATAGTATTCACATATAAATAAACTCAGAACAGAATTTTTGGATAGCAGAAAAGTTAAGTATGAAATATTTAATTTATTTATTTCAAAACATTTTTTTTTTTTGATTTTTATAGTTTTTGTTATCATGTTTTTTGTTTGTTTTTCATTTATTATCTTTTTTTTTGTATTTTTTACGAGAATTTTCACAATATGTACAAAAATAAGGGAGAAAAAGAAAAAGGTTTGTACAAGAATGAGGAAGGGGGAGAGAGAAAAAAACAAAAAAAAATATTTACAAAGAGAAATTTTTTTTGGATTTTTGTTTTCTTCATTTAAATTTTTTTGTTTTTTCATTTAAAAATTTTTTTTGTTTTTTCATTTAAATTTTTTTGTTTTTTTCATTTAAAAATTTTTTTGTTTCATTTTAAGATGTTTTTTTAATTTTTTTGTTTTTGTTTTGTTGTTATATGTATTTTTTTGTATTTTTTTTTTTTTTTTTTTGAGATGCAGAAAAATTGAAGTGCAGAAAGTAAAGCACGAAAATACCCCCATACTTAAGTCCAACATTGTCCCCAATGTTGTATCGTAAGTATGCGGAACAGAAATGAAAGACAATATGTACAAAAAAAGAAAAGGAAAGGGGGTAGAAGCTTCCCTGAAACGCGTAGGGGGAGGCCGATCAGAAACCCTGCGTTTATTAGAAAAAAAATAACAAAGATAATAAGGAAAGAGCGAAAAAGATAAGCGAGGGGTGCCTCCCAGGAGCGCTTTGTTTATAGTCGTGTAGCTTGACTATTTTGGCGGGTTTATAATGTGGAGGAAAGTTATGGTTTCGCTAAAACCGATCACTGGGTCGGCCGCGATGTAAGACTTTAACCGATGACCGTTTACTTTAAAAGAGCCTTTGTCCGGGTGGGAGACGAGTACGGTTCCATAAGGAAAAACTTCTTCAACTAAGAAGGGACCGGACCATCTAGATTTTAATTTACTTGGAAAAAGCCTAAGGCGTGAATTGTAAAGAAGGACAAGATCGCCCGGAGAAAATAATTTTTGGGACTTGATTTTTCGATCGTGATAGAACTTAGAGCGCTCCTTATAGAATTTATTGCTCTCGTAAGCGTTCGCACGCCATTCATCGAGCTCGTTTAGTTGCAGTTTTCTATTCTGAGCGGCTAAGTTGGAGTCGAGGTTTAAGAGTTTTAAAGCCCAAAGTGCGCGATGTTCTAATTCTACGGGTAAATGGCACGCTTTGCCGTAGACTAACCGGAATGGCGTACATCCAATAGCGGTTTTGTATGCCGTCCGATACGCCCACAACGCATCGTCGAGTTTAACGGACCAATCTTTCCTATTTAGCGAAACGGTTTTTTCTAAAATTCGCTTAATCTCTCGATTTACTACCTCGACTTGGCCACTTGTTTGCGGGTGGTAGGGGGTGGCAAGCTTGTGCGTGACTCCGTATTTAGCTAACGTCTTAGCCATAAGAGCGTTACAGAAATGCGTTCCCCTATCACTAACAATTGCGCGAGGCGTGCCGAAGCGAGAAAATAATTTTTTAAGAAATGTAACGACGACTCGCGCATCGTTGGTGGGGAGAGCTTGCGCTTCCGCCCACCTCGATACGTAGTCGACCGCCACTAAAATATACATATTTTTGAAAGACGGAGGTAGGGGCCAACGAAATCTATGCCCCACAAATCGAAGACTTCGCACTCTAAAAACATGTTTTGGGGCATCTCGTCGCGACGAGAGATGTTACCCGACCACTGACAGCTATCGCATGCGCGCACAAAATTATGCGCGTCTTTGAAGAGAGTGGGCCAAAAGTAGCCCGCCTCTAGCGCCTTCCGAGCGGTCCGGTTGGCTTGATAATGCCCACCGGCTGGACCCTCGTGGCAGTGCTTAAGAATTTGTAAGCACTCCACACCCGCAACGCATCGTCGAACCGCTTGGTCCGCGCAGATACGAAAAAGAAATGAGTCCTCCCAAAAGAAATTTTTCAAGTCAGAAAAGAATTTCTTCTTTTGATGACTGGAAAATTCTTTTGGAAGGACCCGCGCTACTAAAAAATTTGCAAAATCTGCGAACCAAGGCGAAGATGACGAAGATATATTAATGGCAAGAAGGCGTTCCTCGGGGAATCTGTCATTTATTTCAGATTCGACGAGCGCTTCCGCACCTGGATTTTCTAAACGGGAGAGGTGGTCCGCCGCTAGATTTTCCGCTCCCCGCTTATCTCGGATCTCCAAATCAAACTCTTGTAGGAGGAGAATCCATCGAAGAAGGCGGGGCTTCGCATCATTTTTAGCTAATAAATATTTAAGCGCGGAGTGATCGGTAAAAATGATAACTTTAGATAGCGTTATATACGAGCGAAACTTATCGAAAGCGAAAACGACGGCTAAGAGTTCCTTTTCCGTTGTCGTGTAATTTATTTGTGCGGAAGTGAGCGTCTTGCTAGCGTAATAAATAGGATGAAAATGTTTTTCTACGCGTTGGCCAAGAACGGCACCTAAGGCAATATCACTAGCGTCGCACATTATTTCGAACGGAAGGGACCAATTAGGGGCCACTAAAATTGGTGAAGAGATAAGTTTTTGTTTTATCAAATTAAAGGCGGACTCGCATTCGCTACTAAAGATGAAGCGTGATTCCTTTTCCAAGAGGTGAGTTAGCGGCTTTGTTATTTTTGAAAAATCTTGAATAAAGCGTCGATAAAAGCCCGCATGGCCTAAGAAACTCCTAATAGATTTGACGTTTGTTGGATGCGGAAGTTTTTCTATAATTTCTATCTTGGCCTTATCCACCTCTATCCCCTTAGACGAAATCATATGGCCGAGGACCAAACCTCCTCGAACCATAAAGTTGCATTTTTCCCAATTTAAAACAAGGCTTGTGTCCTCGCACCGTTGAAGGACACGATCTAAATTTTGAAGGCAATCGGGAAAAGAGCGTCCGAAAACAGAGAAGTCATCCATAAAGACTTCCATAATGTCTTCTACTAGCTCGCCAAAGATCGCTAGCATACATCTTTGGAATGTAGCTGGCGCGTTGCAGAGTCCAAATGGCATTCTTCGATAGGCGAAGGTGCCAAACGGGCAAGTAGAAGTTGTTTTCTCTTGATCATCGGGGGAAATGGGGATTTGGAAAAACCCCGATAAACCATCAAGAAAACAATAATACGGATGACCGGATAAACGCTCTAAAATCTGGTCTAGAAATGGCAGAGGGAAATGGTCCTTGCGGGTGGCGTCGTTAAGTTTCCTATAGTCGATGCACACTCGCCAACCCGTAACAGTACGAGTTGGGACAAGCTCGTTATGCTCATTCGCCACTACGGTAAGACCGCCCTTCTTTGGCACGACATGCACGGGACTAACCCATGCACTGTCCGAAATAGGGTAGATAATCCCCGCATCTAATAACTTAATGATTTCGGCTTTAACGACGTCTTTCATGTTTGGGTTAAGACGACGTTGCGGCTGTATCGTTTTGCGGCAATTATCGTTTAGGAAAATCTTATGGGTGCAAAAGGAGGGGCTAATCCCCTTTAGGTCAGAGATTTGCCACGCAATTGCGTGGCGATGTTTAAATAAAACTTCCAATAAATCGGAAGTCTCCGAATCACTCAAGTCCGAAGAAATGATAACGGGGAGCGTATCACCTTTTCCCAAAAAAACGTACTTGAGCGAGGCGGGTAAGGGTTTGAGGTCTAGGATGGGCGGTTCTTCTAGGGAGGTTTTAATGCCTATGTCTTTCTTACCAATTGGTTCGAAAGGCAAGTCTATAGACGTATCCTCATCGCAGTTAAAATTTTCGAGCGCATAAATATCGTCATTTAAAAATACGGACTCAAAAATGAGAGAAGAACGATCTCCGAAAAAGGTATCTAAAGAATAGCAGAAATCGTCGCTCGATGACAAATTGTCCATCGAGGGATTAATAGAGAAAGTAACTTGGTCATCGCCTACTCGGAGGAGAAGGCTACCATTACTAACATCTATTAGTGCGCGGGAGGTGGCGAGAAAAGGGCGACCGAGTATTATTGGTACCTCGGCGTCCTCCTCGATATCTAAGATGACGAAGTCTACCGGGAAGGTAAACTTGTCGACTCGGACAAGGACGTCCTCCACTACCCCGATAGGGAACTTAACCGAGCGATCCGCTAATTGGATGCGCATATTCGTAGGACTAGGAGTACCCAAACCTAAACGCGAAAAGAGCGAGAACGGCATCAGATTAATGCTAGCCCCTAAATCAGCTAAGGCGTACTTTACTAATATATCGCCAAAAAGGCACGGGATGGAAAACCGTCCCGGGTCGTTTTGTTTTGTGGGCAATTTATTAGTAAGGGCCGCCGAGCAGACAGCGTTGAGAGATACATGCGAAATATCCTCTAATTTGCGTTTATTAGAAAGTAGTTCTTTTAAAAATTTCGCATATTTGGGCATTTGCGAGATAGCCTCGCAAAAAGGAACATTAATGTGAATTTGTTTTAATAATAAAATAAATTTTTCATATTGCGCGTCCTTACGCTCGTTTTCTAACTTATGCGGATACGGAAGAGCCTTGTTTAAAATAATTTTTTCTTTTATAATAGGTAAAGGCGACGTGAGCGAAGAAAGAGGAAGAGGGGTCGGAGGTGAAATATGTACCTGAGGGTCGGTCCATTTTGGATCGACCACCTCCTTTCCGCTACGGAGGGTTATAGCGTTGGCGTTTTCCCGCGGATTGGGCTCCGTGTTTCCCGGCAGTGCCCCGAGCGCGCGCTCGGACATCATCCTCGCTAGCTGTCCAACCTGTTGTTCGAGTGTTTTTAGCGATCCGGTGATGTTCCGGATATTTGACTCGTTGGACGCAATATACTTCGAAAAATTTTCCTCCATCGGGGAGGGTTTCGGAAGAGGAGGGGGAGGAAGAAATCCGGGCGCATAAGAAATAGGGGGACGCTGAGCATTATTCGGGTTGCTCCACGAGAAGTTGGGGTGATTCCTCCAACCCGGATTATAGTTATTACTATAAGGGTTGTTGTTGGGGTTGAAGGGAGGACGACCCGAATTTCCCATGAAGTCCACGAACTCTTCAGCTACGCAGACGTTAGGGGGAATAAAACAAGGCGGAGTGGAGGAGGCAGCAGACATCTCCGCCACCTGCTTTGTTAACCTTTCAACTTGAAGGGTCAAGAGAGCAGTGGCATCCACTTCAAAAAGACCAGCCGCCGGCTTTGGCCGTCCCCGTGGGACGTTCCATTGATAGGCGTTCATAGCCATCTCTTCGAATAAAGCCTGGGCGGCCTCGGGGGTTTTGTTGTTAAGCGTACCCCCGGCAGCCGCGTCAATCATTTGACGCGTCTGAAAATTCAGCCCATTATAGAAAATTTGAACTTGCAACCACGTTGGCAGCGCGTGGTGCGGGCAACGGCGGAGGAATTCCTTAAATCGTTCCCAAGTCTCGTATAGAGACTCAGGATCGTTCTGCACAAACGAAGAAATGTCCGCCCGCAACTTTGCAGTTTTGGCGGGCGGAAAGTACTTCGTCAGGAACCGTTCCGTCAACTCAGCCCACGTGGTGATACATCCTCGCGGGAGGGCATTCAACCACGCCTTGGCTTTGGACTTAAGAGAAAAAGGAAATAAGCGCAAACGAATGGCGTCATCAGTGACGCCATTGATCTTGAAGGTGTCGCATATCTCCAAGAAATTGGACAAGTGGACATTCGGGTCCTCATCCGGCAGTCCATCGAACTGCACAGCGTTTTGCACCATTTGAATGACACTTGACTTTATTTCAAAATTATTATTGGCCACCGCAGGTCGAACAATACTCGACCCAGAATCATCCAGGTTAGGCCGGGCGTAATAAGACATAGTACGCTCGGCCGCCGGGGGAAGGTTAGGGGCGGCCATAACTACAACAGTGGGTTCTCCGATAGATTCCTCGGGATCTAAAGAAGGATTTCGGCGATGAGATCGGATACGCGCAAGAGAGCGTTCGATCTCAGGGTCGAAGTCTAAATCTTCAGACTCTGAGGGTTGTCCTCGGGTCATACACCCAAACAAAAATAAAACAAAAATAAACTCTTTTTTTTGTGTTTTTTAAAATAAAGTTTTTAGTTTTTTTTTTATAGAAAATAAGTAAAATTAATAGACTCCGGAATTCGAAATAGCAACTCGAAAAGAGACTCCCCGGCAACGGCGCCAAAAACTTGATGGGCCCGCGAACAGACTCTTACTGTGGTTGGTTCGGTGAGTCGATCGCCGCGGGCTTGCTCGGGTAGGCAAGTGCACCTATCGCAAGTAGTACTCGATATTCGGGGGAATACCGAGGTCGTATTGTTCTCGGGGTCGCGTTGACTATTCTTACTCCTCCGGGAGGACTATTATTTTACTGAAAGAAAAGGTGGATTTTTTTTTTGAAAACTAAAAACGGAAAAACAAAGGAGCGAAAAAACGGTTTAGAAAATATTCGATGAAGGGTTAACGCTCGGCATCGAATCGGATTAAGACTAAAATAATTTTTAATAATAAAAAGACTTAGTTTTCAAATTAATAATAAGACAACTTGGCCGTGGAGGTTCCACAAATGTGAGCTCACCTAGCTATAGGGATATCGCTCACCTAAACGTTAAGACTATTCGACCGAACGTTAGTCCGACGAAGGATTCCTCTTAACGCCCGCTTTACGCTAAGAACCCCGCTATTGGGTGGGGAACCCAATCCGGTAGAATTACGCTACTCCTCTCTCGAGGGTATGCACGCAACTCTATTTACCCAGGGGTGATCGGTCCATATGCACGGCCTCTCGGCTAGCTAGCATATGGACTACGGAAATAGGGCCCACACATCGATTATGTGGTCCTACGCGTCGTAAACCCGGGGTAAACCCTAAGTGCATAAATTAAAATGAAAATAAAGAACTTTAATTATTATAAATCATTTCAAATGTCCCAATGCTCTTCGATGCCGAGGCTAATAGCGATTAGCCAAACATCGGTATGGGGACGGCTTACAATTTAGTGAGGCGCGTGTTCGAAATTAAATGCTAAACGATTATAAGAAAGGGACAAAAGAAAAATAACAATATTTAGAGAGCTAAAAAGTTAACTAAACGAGAACTCACGCACACTCCAAATTATAAATAAAAAAGGAACTAAGTTACACATGAAAGAAAATTTGCATAATTCAAATTTGCGAGTCCCACTCAAACGAGTGGGGGCGGTAAATAAAGGCTGAAAATTGCAAGTCCTACTCAAATGAGTAGGACTGAAATGAAAGCGAGTCCTACTCAAATGAGTAGGAGAAAATAAATGCGATTACAGGGCTAAAAAGTCCGGTCATTTAACTCAAGTGAGTAGGCGGAAAAAAATAAAGAAAGTAAAAAGCGAGTCCTACTCAAACGAGTAGGACTGAAATAAAGTCCGGCCATTTAAACTCAAGTGAGTAGGCGGAAAAATAAAGAAAGAAAAATTACAAGTCCTACTCAAACGAGTAGGACTGAAAATGAAAACGATGCGCCATTTAACTCTTAACGAGTAGGCGGAAATAAATGCACACGAACACACACACTCCATATGAAATTCAAGAAAGCGATAAAATTATACACCTACACTCACACACACTTCATGAAGATTAAGAAGAACAAAAGGAAATTTAGGCTCATACACTCACACACACAAATAACAAAGAAAAATCAAAGTTACCTAAAAATTAAAACTTTAACTATTTCAAGCATAGGTTTTGCCAAAAACAAATAAAAAGAAGAAATTAAAATTTTAGAAGACAAAAGTTTTTCAAAACAAATTAAAAACCAAAGTTTTTGAAAAATAAAAATTTCAACATTTTCATTCCTAGGATTTCATAAAAGAGCTAAAAAAGGTGAAATAAAAGAGAAAGAAGAAAAAAGGTTTTCATTCCAAACATAAGCTAAGTAAAAAAAAAACAAAAGAAACTTTAACTCTTTTACACACTCATAAGAGTGAAGATGTTGAAGAAAATAAAAGAAGACAAGAAAAAAAAAGAAAAACCTAATTCATCATTTCATCATTTTCAAACAAAACCTAACTTGAAAAATCAAAGGCATGTAAAGAGGAAAACCTAACATTCCTAAGCATGAAAACAAGTTAAAAACATGAATATTAAGCATGTTACACTCATACACACACACACACTTTTCATAAATGAAGAACAAGTGAAGAACAAGTGAAGAACAAAGATAAAACCAAGGATAAAAAGGGAAAGAGGTGAGCCATCCAAATGAATTTTTCATGCTAAATAAAGAGAGAAAATCTAACATTTTTATTAAAATTTTCAAGCTATTACAAAGCTAAAAGGTAAAGCAAAACAAAACATGAAATAAGAAGGGAGAAATCTCCTTACATAGTACTAGAATCCACGGATTAGCCCACAAAAAGGCACTAACTTGGCCCAAAAATCTGAACCCTTGGACCTTACAGAACTGGGCTATTTATAGGAAAAAATTTCTAAGTACACGCCCTCGGTCACGGGCGTGTAGGGGGGGCGTGACAGTACTATTCATGAAGGCGGCTGGCGATTGGACAGCAAAGTTGACTTCGGGCTGAGTTCGCAGCAGTCACGCCCTAGGTCACGGGCGTGACTATGGGCGTGTCGGGGAGGTAGAGCCGGGCGCGGGTTGCGTCAAATGTCCTCGGCAGCATCTTGTCGGGCCAGCTGGAAAGGTCACGCCCCATGTCACGGGCGTGACTATGGGCATGACAGTTGGGTCGACACTCGACGAATGTCGAGCGGAAAGTGTCGAGTCGAAATCGTTGAGCTGAAATTGGGTCACGCCCCAGGTCACGGGCGTGACTATGGGCGTGTCAGTTGGTGTCGACACTCGACGATCGTCGAGCGGAATTCGTCGAGAGGAGAGGACACGGGCTTGGGTCACGCCCCGTGTCGGGTGACACGGGCGTGTCGCCAGGCGTGTCAAGCCTCTTCTTCAGAAATTTTCCGATTTCACGGGAAATGCTCAAGTAACGGCTCGGTCACGGGCGTGACCCATGTGTCACGGGCGTGTACTTCCCAAATTTTGGCAGATTTTGAAATTTTTCTGCAAAATTAAATAAAACAAGTTAGGAGAAAATTTACAAGAATAGAAACATTTTATTGAACAAAAATAAGTAAAAACGACGAAAATAAATGAAAATGACTAAATTAATGTGCATAAAAATACGCATATTTACAGTTCATCATTGCTCTGGGGACAACTGCTTCTAGGTGAAGTTTCATATAATCATCAACATTAAATAATTTGTTGCCTTTGTAAAATCTCTTCAGCTCTTCCTTTCTATACTTTGACATAGTTGAAAGACCAGAAATATCTTTTCCTTCTGCTTTGGCTTTATTTATCAAAGATAGACCAATCAGCTCTTGGTACCTAGCCATTCTTGCTGTATTAACAGTCTCTGGATCTTCAAAAGAAATTGGAGGGGAGTCTGACTTCTTTGGGCTTTCAGCTTTTTATACTTTAGAACTTTGTTGCCGCTGCTTATGTTGACTACCTGAGGAGGATGGCCTCTGCTGGCTGCTTCCAGAAGATCTCCCTGACTGTCTTTGATAAGTTTACATTGGGGCAGATCTCTGGGAGCTAGAGCCACTGGCACCAGCTGCTGGAGGAGGAGGAGGAGGAGGAGGATCCTTCCTGTATCTGTGTACTGGAGGAGGGGAATATCTCCTGCTTCTCTTTCTATCTTTCTGCTGGTTTTTGGAGAGCCACATCCATGCTGGCATTCCCTTATATGGAGTCACATTGTGCAGAATATAATAGGGAGTGTCTGCAGTGGGATTTGACTTGGGAGGAGGAGAAGCCTTTCTCTTCTTTGCCAACTATCTTTTTTTCTTACTAGCTGCATTCTCATCAGAATCAATATCATCATCATCAGATTCTGAATCCTGAGGGGTATCATACAATGCATCCAAAGCTTGTAAAGCTTTATCAGAAACAACAACCTTTGCTGGAGGAGGGGCAGAAGGTTCAGGAATAAGAGTTTCAACAACAAGAGAAGAATTATCTGTACAAGAATCAGAAACAAAAGAGATAGAGCTATCATATACTGCCTTATTCTCTTCTTCAATGTCTGCCTGAATAAGCTCATCTAGAGTAGGCATTGGAGAGTCATCCATAATAAAGTCTGGTGCTGAAACTGGCACTAGAGTATCTTCTAGAATGACTTTTGAGCTGGAGGCAGATAGAGCAAAATTGTCACAGAGTTGCTTGGCAACTGCTGCACTAGCTAGAGAGGTATATGGTACCATAGCCAAATAAGGCTAAGAGAATTCTGTTGGAGGGAATTGCATACGTACAGTATCAAAACTTCTCAACAAAACTGAAAAATTCACTGTGGGATTTAAATAGAAATCACCAACAGGAGTTATTTGAGCAACTGACTCATCCAAATCAATGTCAGTATCCATAAATTGAATTAACTCAGACATCTCAGCATCAAGGTCTATCAAAATTGTGGTATCCTCATCTGAATCTGAATCTGTTGGAGAGGGAACTTCTGTGACTGTTGCTGTATCTGCATCTGCTGCAACTTCATCATAGAGAATCTCCCCCTACCTGGGTTCAAGAATACCTGGAGCCAGGCCCCTAGATGAAGAGGGGACAGCAGATAGAAGAGAGATTTGGGTAGATATATAATTGATGGAGGTCACAAGAGGTGTAATTGCCTCTTGGATCAAAGATTTTATGAGAGGGGTGAGAAAGAAAATGAGGGTAGATGGACCAAATGGGGAAGGGGATGGAATGGGAGGAGGAATAACAGATGGAGGGGAGGCATCTTGCATGAATGCATCTGATGGTATGTCATAAGATGGAATGGTGGATAAGTGTGGGGGAAGAGGAGACCGAGGAGGTGTAGGAATAGGAATGTCCTGAGGGGAATCTGGAGGAGTGGGCTGATGATCAACTTGCAAGGGGGAATATGGAGGTGGAGATGGAATGTTTGTCAGGTCAAGTGGTGGAGATGAAGGAGGGGTAGGTACATGTGGAGGTTTCTTTGGAGGAAGAGGTGTTGGAATAGATGGTTGAGATGGAGGAACCTCTTCAATAGGGTGGGGAGCGGCCTTTACAGCCCTTGTGCTCTCAGAAGTGTGGAGGGAAGAGGAGGAAGCCTTTGAGGGCTTGGAAATGGTCCTCTCCCATCTGCCAAACAGAGCGCAAGTGAGGCGCTTGCTGGTGTTTATGGAGATGGTCGGGGAGACCATACATTCAGCAGCCTTCTCTTTGAGGAATATACCCAATTTTCTGCCAAAGCAGACTTCCTTCTTGCTGTTCTTATTTTTGATCAAATCAAAGAACACCTTACTCCAATCAACCTGTTGCTTATTCACTACTACACACATTACCAGAAATTGGTGACGAGTGATATAGTCATGAGCAGAGTGCTTGGTCCATCAGAATCTTTCCCGTAATATCTTCCAGAAATTGGTAGGCGGCAGATAATTGTTTTTTCAACAACTTATTAGGGTTGTTCCCAGAGAAACCCATTAGTTTCAGCATATCACTGAATTCCTCAAAATCCATTTCCAGATTGTCTTCTCCATTCACTAATCCAAATATTTCAGTGAGAACTGTGGGAGAGAGGGAAACAACAGTGTTCCCTATATTGTCGGTCAAAACATCTTCTTCAGACACTGTAGATGTATATACCCATTCTCGTATTTCCATTCCATGAAGTTTAATGCGCATGGTCATGAAATACTTTAAACTGAGTTCTTCGAGTAGTTCTAAGATGTATAGAAATATGGGGTCAGAATGTTGAAACGACTCAAAGTCTATGTCGAAACCGCTGTCAAACTTCATTGCAACCAAAGCACCTGAGGGAATCGCCATTGATGTCCTGCAAGAAAAACACAGAGAAAAACGGTGATCAAGAGCAAGGGAACTGAAACCGTGGGACGGAGGTCGAAGAAAAACCTAGATATAGGATTTTCAGAATATGAATCGACAAACTCCATTCCACGAAAAAGAAAAATTCTTCGAACTGATCTCGACAAAATAAATTATAGACAGATAATTCGTCGATCTCATCCTGAAGAATCGAAAATAGTTCGCCGAACTCCGTTCGACGAAGCGACTTCTGAAGCAAGGTTTGTCGATCTCCGGTCGACGAAAATTATTCCCACACAGAGAATTCGTCGATCTCCGTTCGATGAGAATCTCTCAAACTTTCCCTAATTCGTCGAACTCCGTTCGACGAACTCTGGAAAATTCGTCGAATGCAGACAGAAACTAGGTTAACTCTTCTCCATCAATCATTCTCAGTTGATTTATAAAGAACAGATGGGTTTTCTCATCCAATGGCTTGGTGAAAATATCTGCTTTCTGTAGATCAGTAGGAATGTGGATCAAGTTAATTTTCTTTTTGTCCACATTATCTCTAATGAAATGATGTCTTATTTCAATATGTCTTGTCCTAGAATGGTGAACTGGATTCTGTTCTATAGCAATAACCCTAGTATTATCATAAAATAAAGTTGAATTATTTAAGTTGACACCATAATCTAAGAGTTGGTTTTGTATCCATAGCATTTGTGAACAGCAACTACCAGCAGCCATGTATTCTGCTTCTGCAGTTGATGTAGACACAGATGTCTTCTTTTTACAAAAGCAGGAGACAAGTCTCATACCAAGGAACTGACATGTTCCAGAGGTACTTTTCTTGTCCACTCTATATCTAGCATAGTCAGCATCTGAGTATCTAGTTACCTCAAACTCTGACTCTACAGGATACCAGAGTCCTAGATTAGGGCAACTCTTTATATATATCAAAATTCTTTTTAGGAAAATAAGGTAAGATTCTTTAGGGTTCACTCGGAACCTAGCACAAAGGCATGTGACAAACATTATATCAGGTCTGCTAGCTATTAGGTATAATAGGGATCCAACAATTGCCCTATAATTTTTCTGATCCACTGGTTTCCCTGCTGCATCAGAATCCACAACAACATTTGTAGCCATAGGGGTTTTCATCCCTGAAGCATCACCCATCCCAAACTTTTTGATAAGCTCTTTAGCATACTTAGCTGGGAGAGGAAGATACCATCTGGGAGCTGCTTCACTTGGAGACCAAGGAAGTAGGAAAGCTCACCCATGCAACTCATCTCAAATTTTGAATGCATGAGGTCAGCAAACCTCTTGCACAATTTGGGATCAGTAGACCCAAAAATAATGTCATCCACATATATTTGTACTAACAGTATTTGGTCCTTATGATGTCTAGTGAAAAGTGTTTTATCTATGGTTCCTCTTGTAAATTCATGCTCTAAAAGAAAGCTTGCTAGGGTCTCATACCAAGCTCTTGGAGCTTGCTTTAAACTATAGAGAGTTTTATGCAATTTGAAAATAAAAGAGGGTTGAGTAGGAGAGATAAAACCTGGAGGTTGTTCTACATAAACCTCTTCTTGAAGTATTCCATTCAGAAATGCACCTTTGACATCCATCTGGTAGACCTTGAATCTCTTGTAAGCTGCATAGGCAAGGAATATCCTAATGGCCTCTAACCTTGTAACAGGGGCAAAGGTTTGGTCATAGTCTATTACTTGCTCTTGTCTGTAGCCTTGAGCAACAAGCCTAGCCTTGTTCCTCACTATGTTGCCTTGAGCATCCAACTTGTTCCTGTAGACCCATTTGGTTCCAATAACTGGGTAGTTATGGTGTCTTGGAACCAAATCCCAAACTCTACATCTCTCAAACTGATTGAGTTCCTCTTGCATTGCAATGATCTAGTGGGGATCTTGCTCTGCCTCTTGTATGGTGAGAGGTTCAATTTGAGAGAGAAAACATGCATGCATCAAGTCTTGGTTGAGTTAATGCCTTGTCTATACACCTACTGAGATGTCTCCAATTACTTGAGATCTGGGGTGATCTCTAAGTATGACAAGATCAGTTGGTGGAGTTGGTTGAGCAACAACTTCAGTATTTAATTCCTCTTCGGGAATGATACTAACTGTTGGGGGAAGTTCAGCCACTTCCTCTTGACTTTCCTCATCACTATCTTCAGCATCCTGTGGAGTGGGACGGTTTAATACCTCTTGGGTAAGATTCAGTCCATCCATAGACTCACACAGTGGTGGAACCTGCAAAGAGCTTATGGTAGAAATTTCTTTCTCCATGTATGACATGTTAGTTTCATCAGAAGATACATGAACAGATTCTTCAATTTTAAGAGTTGATTTATTATACACCCTATAATCTTTACTGATCATGGAGTATCCCAAAAACACTACTTCATCAGCTTTAGCTTGAAATTTTGCTATGTATCTCTTGTCATTATTATGAATGTAGCAAATACAACCAAATATTTTAAAGTAATCTATTTTAGGTTTCTTCCCTTTGAGTAATTCATAGGGAGTATTGCCCTTCAGTTTATGTATTAAACTTCTATTCAACACATAGTTGGAGGTGTTCACTGCCTCTGCCCAAAAGGATAGAGGAAGGTGAGCATCTGACAACAATGTAGTAGCAGATTCAATAAGGGTTCTATTTTTCCTTTCAGCTACCCCATTTTGTTGAGGAATTCTAGGAGCTGAGAAAGTATGCCTGATCCCTTCACTTTGACAGAACTCTTGCATAAGAAGAGAATCAAACTCTGTCCCATGATCACTTCTGATCAGGGCAATGTGAGTGTTGAAGTCAATCTGTATGCATTTGAGAAACTCTGTCAAACACTTAAAGTTATCAGACTTATTCCTCAGAAAGAACACCCATGTGAATCTAGAGAAGTTATCTACAACTATTAAGGTATAAGATTTCCCTCCTAAGCTTTGTACTGTAATGGGTCCAAAAAGATCCATGTGTAACAGATACACAATCCTAGGTGAATCACTCTTATTAAGTGATTTGAAACTATTTTTGGTTTGCTTGCCTAATTGACAAGCCCTGCAGAGTCCTTCCTTCTTGTAGGGGCCAGAAGGTAGTCCTCTAACAAGGTTGTCCTTGGATAGCCTAGAAATGGTTCTAAGGTTTATATGACCTAGTCTCTTATGCCATAGTTCATTAGGTCTACAAATAGAGTTAAACAAGCAAATATCTACCTTAGTTGAAAGGAAATCTACAAGATAGATGTTACCTTTCCTTTTACATGTCAACACAGTTGTGTTGTCCTCTGATTTGATCTTGCATAAGGTTTTGCTGAAAGTCACTTGGTAGCCTTCATCACATAGTTGACTGATGCTGATTAAATTGTGCTTCAGTCCTTCCACATAGGCTACTTTCTTGAATGTGACTGTGCAAATCTGGACTGCACCATATCCTTTTGTTAGTCCAAAGTTTGAATCACCAAATATTACTTTGGGTCCAAGCTTGGCTTTGAAGGATGTGAAGTTGTCCTTATTTCCTGTCATGTGCTTTGAGCACCCACTATCCAGATACCATTGCTGGTTTGATGTTGGATAGGTCTTCACTTGCACATAAAGCAATTTACTTATTTTCGACCCAGTTTACCTTGGGCCTAGGTTGATCACCTTTGAATTCAGAAATAAAAGACATCTCTGGTTAACTCTTATAGCCTTCAGGATGATATCTCCTTGGAGGTATTATCCATTTAGTATAGGGGTTAAACCATTGAGATGTAGAACCTCTAGGATTGAACTTTGATTTACCTTTGAAAGAGTTTTCAAAACTCTGAGCTCTGTTCGACGATCTCTGAGCTGAGTTCGACGATCTTGGGTCAGATCGTCGAGCTCCATTCGAAGATCGACTGTACCAGAGTTCAGGGTTCAGAGTTTGTCGACCTGAGTTCGACGATTTAGCCTGAGATCGTTGAGCTCCATTCGGCGATCGTCGAGCTCCGTTCGACGAATTCTGTTGAACTTTGGTTTTCTTAGGTAGATCAGAATTATTCCTAGCTATCTCTACAAATCCCTTACCTTTATCAGAGATAAATTTGATTGGGGTTGATAATACTATAGGTTGGCTAGATGAAGCACCCAAGCCCAGTGTACTGTTAAATCTTGAGTTCACTTGCTTGTGATGTCCATTAGTTTGATGCTTCTCCCATTAAGGGATTCTTCAAACTTCTTGGCCTTTGATAGTTCACTTTTCAGTGAGGCTATCTGCTCCCTACAACATTCCAACTCTTTAGAGAGTTTGAGGTTATCTGATTTTAAGGTGCTTTGTTCAGATAGTTGATTTCTGAGAGAAATAATTTCTTTTTCAGATTTCAAAAGATCTAAACAAAGTGCCTTAAACTCACATTTAAAGTCCTCTGAATTGAAATCAAAAGAACTTATTACCTGGTCCTCTTCAGATTGAGTCTCTGATTCAGATTCTGAATCTTCTGCATCAGAATTTTATTGTGAGGCATTGATAGCCGTCATGCAGAATTCTTTTTCTTCAGCATCATCTTCATCATCACTTGAGCTGGATGAAGCTTCAGATTCTTCTTCTATCTCACTCCAAGTTTCAGCAACAAACCCCTTCCTTGTATGTTTGTTCTTGCTGGAGGAGGGTTTGTCATTGTTGTTCTTCCTGAAGTCTTTGTCTTTTCTTCTTTCCTTCCTGTCCTTTTTGTCCTTATACTGATATTCTGGACAGTTAGACACCATGTGGCCTGTTTTCCTGCATCCAAAACAAATAATCTCTTTGTTATTTGATTTGTCATACCTTGGCTTGTCATGCCCTCTGGCAGACTTTTTCCTGAAATCTTTCCTGGCCATTTTGTAAAATCTTTTGGCCAGTAGGATTAGTAGCTCTTCATTGCCTGTGACTTTGTCTTCAGGCTGATCTTCAATGGCTTTGAAAGCTATTGATTTTTCTTTTCTTGTAGCTGGTGAGGCAGCCTTCTGCTCTTCTTCTATATTCTTGATGAGCAGCTCATAAGACTTGAGCTTGCCCAAGAGAGCTTCAGTTGTGATCTCATTTAGGCTTCTAACATCCTTGATTGGCCAAATCCTTTAGTTCCAAGTGATTGGGAAGCACATTAGGATTTTATCATTGAGCTCAGTCAATGAGATCTCCTTGTCCAAAGTCTTCAGTTCATTGACTACAAGGCTGAGTCAATTATACATATCTGCTACTGACTCAGCTTCTCCTTTATTGAAGTTCTCATACTGGGTTATGAGATGAGATCTTCTATCTTTTCTCTCATCAGCAGATCCTGAGACTATCTCTGATAGCTTGTCCCAGATGTCCTTTGCTGAGTTGCATTCAGCTACCTTTTGGAATATTTCATCAGACATAGTCTGGGCAAGAATGTTCATAGCCTTTGCATCTGCAACTTTCCATTTCTTGATTTCTGCTTCTATTCTTGAAGGAGGTGGAACAGCACTTGTACTTGTATTTTCTGGAGGTCTTGGACACACTGTCAAAATAGAATTGAAAATGTCTTCATCAATAGAGTTCATGTACAGTCTAATCCTTGCCTTCCAAAGTGCAAACTTAGATATATTGCACACTGGAGGTCTGGTGCTAGCATAATCTTTGTTTTGGGCCATATTCTGTGAAGAAATGAATCTAACAACAAACGTAAATAAGTAGATCCAACTAGAGGGATCTTGGGGTTCAGGTGTTAGCATGTGCAACCACTAAGGTGTGGTATATTAACCAAACTGGAAGATGTGGTATTTTTAACCAATCTCCCTCTGATACCAATTGAAAGTGCAAGTTTGATCTGATATACTCTAGAGGGGGGGGGGGGTGAATAGAGTATGGTTCTTACTAAAAAACTTTTACAACTATTGTTGTATACCTAAGTGAACAGGGAAGCAAATAACATAAAGTAAACACAACAACTAGCTAAACACAGAGCAATCACAGATCACAGCCAGAAAACAAAAGAAAATAAGCAACCAGAAGACACAAGGAGCTATAGTGGTTCACCAATCAATCTGGGTACATCCATTCTTCTACCACCCTAGATAGGAATCCACTGCAGGATGAGTTGATCAGGTGTCCTGGGCACCAATGGGTTTTGATCAGGTCCCCAAAAACCAAACCTTAAAGTCTTTTGGAAGGAGACTTGCAACCAGAATAATTTTGAAGGGATTTAAAACCCTGTACAGGAATAAGAGAGAGAGGGTGATAGTGTCTTCTCTGTCAACAGTCAGAGAGAAGACTTGTCGATTGATGTAGCATCACTTGCTCCCCCTAAAATCTTGGTCAGGAATGCTGGAGCACTGGTTCAGGGTGATAGGCCTTCAATGACCTAGAATGCCTGGACCAGAAGTTCTTCAGGAACTTCTTTCACAGATTGTTTGATTGTTGTTCTTTGAAGTTATCCCGTGAATAGAGAGAAGAAGACTCTTGATTGAATTTAGTTGTTCTTCTTTCTTCTTCAAAAGTTCTCTGGTCAAGGATGATTGCAGTCAAGAACTTTAGATTTGAGAATGTTTTATTCTTCTGCAATCTTCAGAAAATCTATCAGATTGTTTGTTGTACTGTGATTCTTGAACTCTGCTTGATTCTTTTCTCTTGCTGTATCTCTTGTGTCTGTTGTGTCTCTGACTGAATGAGGAATATTCAAACTTTTCGAAAAATGTCGAGCATTATTTACAGTCGGCCTTGGAAAGAATCAGGAATCAATGACTTTCCTAACTGTCCCATGGAAAAAACGGCATGAGATTGTCCATAGTCAATGCACGTTCTAACGGTAACATTCCGAGAAGATCTGGCATTAAATGTTCAGGAATCAGTGCCAAGAAACGGGACGGGAACCTTGAAGAAAACCTAATCTGGATTCGTCGAACACAGAACACAATTCGTCAAGATGAACTTGTATTCGTCGAGCTGAGCTTGAGTTCGTCGAGCTGAGCTTGATAGAGTTCGTCGACCAGACAATCTTCATTCATCTAACAGACATTCTCCATTCATCGAGCTGAGAAACAAAATCGTCGACCTGAGAAAAGTTCTGGACTTAGACAAAATATCATGCATCTGCTGAAATGCTGTGTCGACATAAGCTGGTGTCGACAGATTGATCTTGGTGTCGACACAAATCCTCTGGTGTCGACAGAAGCTGGTGTCGACTTAAATCCTGGTGTCGACACAAGTTAGTGTCGACTAAAATCCTGGTGTCGACACAAGTTGACTGGTGTCGACACAAACCCTAAGTGTCGACACAGATTCTCTGAGTCCAGAAATTGTCGAGTAGAGAATAACATTCGTCGACCTTAGAAGCTGACTTCGTCGACCTGAGAAGCTGTGAACTTGAGGTCCAAGTTCGTCGAGCTCAAAATATAATTCGTCGACCGAATCATGAAGCTGGACTTAGAAAAATTTGAAGTCCTTCTAACTTTGGCTTGATGCAGAAACTTAGATTTCGTCGAACAGAGAACACAATTTGTGGAGCTTAGCACTAAGAATTGTCTCACGATCGTCGAGCGCAGAACTCCTTTCGTCGAGCTGAGTTCGATGAACGTCTAACTCACTTTACTTAGCCTTGAAAACTTGTGAGTCTGGAGTCTCTAAGGGTCTTGTTGAAAGCTGGTCCATCTGGAGTTGAGCCTAAGGACTTAACCTAGACTCTAGGACACAAATTGACCCTGGCTATACATGATGGGTCACAAACTAAGTCAGTGTACCTAGCCCAAATCAACTAGGGATCCAACAACCACCACCCCTAGGATGGCAACAACATGTGAGCATTTAGCCTTTCTGACCACCGTCTAATGCTCCCAACTATGCCAATGGCAAGTCCCCTTTTTGGGTCTCTCGCACCGAACCAAAAAGCCTAGGTCCAATTCCACTTGCCCGTTGCTCACGTCTCCTAGAGAATTTAAGTACTACGCAAGGGCGAAGCTTCTCTCGGATCCCAAAATTTCCAAACAATCACATAATCCAGTTATGTTCAAGGCCGGATCCCAGACCGCCAAGTTAGCAGAACAACGATTCCGCTCAGTTTTCCGGGTGCGCCTTAGAGCTAACCTGCAAGGATCCCTGCTGCAATCTACCGCGTAGAAAGCCGAAATCCCAAAGCACAGACTCTTCTCTGGCAAAACATAACAAATACAACATCACCGATCCAGACGATACACGTCCGGGTAGGCTTCACACACAATGCCTATGCCCGTACTTTGATTCCGGACTCTATATGCAACACAAGGGGGACTATTCACATCAACCCCAAGGAACACCACACACTCACCGCACACTCACGGGAACAGGATTCCCTATGCAGAAAGAAAGAGCTTCACATGCTCAAGTAGAGAATCATTACCCTTATAGTCCGCTTTGGCGCCATGGAAAAATATACACGGATAGAACTCTTCGTAACGAACTTTCCTCCACGGATCCGCTCTCCGATCTCAAAATGGTGCTCCGATGCTCCGCCGGCGGGCGGAAAACCCTTCCTTCTTCCTCCTCTTTCCAACTCCTTGAGAGAGAGAATGGTTGGAGAGAAATGAAGGATTAACTCCCCTATTCCCGGCCTTAACAGAGAAGGAAACCATCTGGGCCATTGGATCTTCTTCAGAGAAAACGAACGGCTCAGATCTGCTCAAAAATCTCCAAACCTAGGCCGAACACGGCTTGGCACACGGTCGTGTCCCAGGCCGTGTGCCTCAATCCAGGCACGATCGTCGAACACAGAACAACCACACGGGCAACGACACGCACGTATCTCACCTGACACGCCGTTGTCAGGTCTCCCGACACGCCCGTGACCGGGGTCGTGTCATGCATAACTGCCACACCAACCGACACGAGCCAAATGAACACGGGTACTGACACGGGTAGGCACACGCCCGTGTCCAATGACACGCCCGTGTCATTCGGCCGTGTTCCTGGCCATGAACTTCTCGGGATGAAAATGGCCAAAACACCAGCCAGACATGGCCTTAGACACGCCCGTATCCTAGGCCGTGTACCCCTATACAGGCACCAAAAATCCCTTTTGACGCGACCGAATAAAATACAATATTCGGGGCGTTAAAAATCTCCCCCACTTAAGGAATTTTGTCCCGAAATTAAGCAAAAGGTACACAAATCTAAATAATACCTGAGTGGAATAACTTGGGGTATTCCTCCAACATAGCTTGCTCTCGCTCCCAAGAAAGCTCCTCACGTCCGCAGTTATCCCATCGGACTTTAACCATTCGGACCTCCTTGTTACGGAGTCGTTTGACTGCAACATCTTCAATACATACTGGCTTGACCCTTGTTGTCAACTCATAATCAACCGGTACTTGATTGTCCGCAATGATCTGTGAAGGTTCTTGCACTGCCTTACGCAACACCGACACGTGGAACACATCATGTAGCCCACTCAACTCCACCGACAGCTTCAATCTATATGCCGCCTCGCCAACACGCTCCAGGATTTCAAATGGTCCAAGGTATCTCAGACTCAGCTTCTTCAAGCGTCGAACCCGAGATACACCCTTGAACGGATTGATCTTTAGATACACCATGTCGCCAACACCGAACTCGACGTTCCTATGCTTGGCGTTGTAATACTTTGCCTGCCTGTCCTGAGCGACCTTCAACCTTTCCTGAATTGTACGCACCATTGAAGACACGTCTTCCACCGCTTGACGTTTATACAACTTCGATTCGCCTGCCTCCAACAAAGACAACAACGTACGACACTTCCTCCCGTACAAGGCCTCGAAAGGCACCATTCCAATACTCGCCTGAAAGCTATTGTTATACGCAAACTCCACCATGTACATGTGATCTTCCCACTGCTTTCCAAAATCTAGGACGCACATGCGAAGCATGTCCTCCATAGTCCTGTTGACCCTCTCAGTCTGACCATCCGTCTGTGGATGAAAGGCTGTGCTAAAACCCAGCTTAGTTCCCCACATACTATGCACCAACCTCCAATCCTTCGACGTAAAGCGTCCATCTCGGTCATTAACAATACTGTGGGGCACACCATACAATCATACAATATTCTCCACGTAGAGTTTGGCTAACTTTTCCATCGGATCTTCCTTCCTGTTCGGAATAAAGTGTGACACCTTTGTCAACCTATCTACGACCACCCAAATGACGTCATTTCCCTTCTGTGACTTCGGGAAACCATGCACAAAATCCATAGATATGTCATCGAATTTCCATTCTGGGATAGGTAGGGGCTTTAAGAAACCTCCGGGCTTCTGGCATTCCGCCTTCACCAATGCACAAGTACGACATTTGGCCACATAAAGAGCTACATCCTTCTTCAATCCTGGCCACCAGAATATTTTTTTCATGTCTCTATACATCTTCGTGCTCCCCGGGTGGATTGAGTACTCGGTATGACGAGCCTCATACATCAACGCTTCCCGAAGATTATCCGCACTAGGAACGCATAGGCGACCGTCCTTCCTTAATAACCCATCCTCAACAGCAAACTGGGAATTTGACCCATCCAATGATTCATCCAAGATCTGCTTCATGCTGTTCTCCTGAACCAAAGCCCGCCGAACTCTATCAGCTAGGTTACACTACACCTCTGTCCAAAATAGTTTCGCCTCATCACTAGATTGCTTGTCGATGCAGGATATCTCCAAAGCCTCCAACTCATGGACCAATCTCTCATCATATGCCAATAACCAGTTGGCTTGTGCCGGATTCCTGCGATTCAATGCATCCGCCACTGCATTTCCCTTCCCAGGCACATAATGTATCTTGAAGGTGTAGTCCCCTCTTTTGACGTTCTGCGGGATGCAGTCCTCCTAGGATTTGTAGGGTTCGATACCCTACTCACTGGCATCGGGTGAATCCTTCAAAAATCTAATTCCAAAGATCTAGCCGACTCCACCAAGGCTCTGAATCCCAATAGTTTTGGTCCTACCAGTAGGATTCGCAGCTCACCACACAGCCCATTATAGAATCTATCAACTATAGACTGTTCGTTCTCCAATTTAAAGCATGGGTAGCGGCTTATGGAAAGGAACACCTGCAAATACTCATCGACTGAGTGCATGCCCTGCACTAAGGACATGTTCAACTGCTGGCCTGCTGGCCGTCTTAAAGTCCTTTGATCCAACACACCACCCAACATTGAAGTCAGCTCAGGGACAAAAGGTTTCACGTTGCTTCCCTACTGCGCACTGGTCACAGCGAGCACCACTTTAACGATTCTTCTTATGGTTTCAAACGATGGAGGGGTCTCAAGCACGACGCTGGGTACACTCTAATCCTCAGAAACCAGATGTTCATTCGGCTCTCTGCCACTCCCGGTCACCTATAGTCGTACAAAACACCAATAAGTGACTAAACAAAATTGCAAAGAGCAACTATAGGAACACACAGGTTCCTCAAAACAAGTGTATTTTTCATTCCTAATTGGACATTCATGTGTTCTTTTTAATGTTATAACGATGACGCACACATGTGCTCACCACCCCTTAAAACATTCGGCCACGAATTCATTTAAGACTGACCTTAACCAGAAGTCTGATACCAAATTATAATACCCACATCCGTCACATGGCATATAACAGAAGGTCCAGCTGGAACCCGACGCCATATACCACAGACAGTCAGAAGGGTTATATAAGAATATACAAACTATCCAATTAAGACTACTCGTCCTACACAGAGCATTCTAGCGGAAGCTTTTAAAGTTGAAAGAACCCAAAACTTAAATCCAATAAACATGAATGTCCACAACACACTACAGGAATGAAACCCAAAATACACTGAAATGGGTACATGGCCTTATGGCCTTACAATAGTTCACTTAATAAATAGTGTTTTCCATACATCGGCTCGCAGGCCGGCCACACTTGACTAAAGTAAAGTACAACTATTCTTTACGGCCTTCTTAGGCCAGCACAGCAACATGGGCTCCAGCCCGCTATTTGGTACTCGGCTCCGCAGCACCTGCAAGCACATTCCACCGCACGGTGGCAAATAAAGCAACGCTCAGCCAAAAGCCGACCAAATTATAACGACCCCTCCCCTAGGTCGGGACGGCGGTGCTCCTTCCCTGCATTTCATTAGCCCAGCTAAACAATAAAGTGCAGCTATATATATTTCGCCACAGGTGTAGTCTCGCACGGCCAAACACCCCGTGCACTCAAGGCACATTAACGGTGAATACTGTCATTACAGCATCTTCACCACCACCCCTAGGATGGTAACAACATGTGAGCATTTAGCCTTTCTGACCACCGTCTAAGGCTCCCAACTATGCCAACGGCCAGTCCCCTTTTCGGGTCTCTCGCACCGAACCACATAGCCTAGGTCCAATTCCACTTACTCGTTGCTCACGCCGCCTAGACAAGTTATGTACTACACGCGGGCCAAGCTTCTCTCAGATCCCAAAATTTCCAAACAATCACATAACCCAGTTATGTTCAAGCCCGGTTCCCAGACCGCCAAGTTAGCTGAACAACAATTCCTCTCAGTTTTCCGGGTGCGCCTTGGAGCTTACCTGCAAGGATCCCTGCTGCAATCTACCGCATAGAAACCCAAAAACCCAAAGCACGGAGTCTTATCTGGCAAAACATAACAAATGCAACATCACCGATCCAGACGATAAACGTCCGGGTAGGCTTCACACATAATGTCTATGCCCGTACTTCGATTCCGGACTCTATATGCAACACAAGGTGGACTATTCACATCAACCCCAAGGAACACTACGCACTCACCGCACAATCGCGGGAGCGGGATTCCCTATGCAGAAAGAAAGAGCTTCACATGCTCAAGTAGAGAATCGTTACCCTTGTAGTCTGCTTTGGCGTCATGGAAAAATCTACACGGACAAAACTCTTCTTAATGAACTTTCCTCCATGGATCCGATCTCCGATCTCAAAATGGTGCTCCGATGCTCCGCCGGCGGCCGGAAAACCCTTCCTTCTTCCTCCTCTTTCCAACTCCTTGAGAGAGAGAATGGTTGGAGAGAAATGAAGGATTAACTCCCCTATTCCCGGCCTTAACAGAGCAGGAAACCATCTGGGCCGTTGGATCTTATTTAGAGAAAACGAACGGCTCAGATCCGCTCAAAAATATCCAAAACTGGGCCGAACACGACTTGGCACATGACCGTGTCACAGGCCGTGTGCCTCAATCGAGGCACGATCATCGAACACAAAAGAACCACATGGTCAATGACACAGCCGTGTCTCACCTGACATGCCCGTGTCAGGTCACCCAACACGCCCGTAACCGGGGGCGTGTCACGCATAACCGCCACGCCAATCGACACGACCCAACTGAACACGGGTACTGACACTGGTAGGCACATGCCCGTGTCCAATGACACGCCCGTGTCCAATGACACGCCCGTGTCCAATGACACGCCCGTGTCCAATGACACGCCCGTGTCATTCAGCCGTGTTCCTGGCCGTGAACTTCTCGGGATGAAAACGACCAAAACACCAGCTAGACACGACCTTGGACACGCCCGTCTCCTAGGCCGTGTACCCTTATACAGGCACCAAAAATCCCTTTTGACGTGACCGACTCAAATACAATATTCGTGGTGTTACACAATGTAATCCCTCATTGTATGACCCAAGGTGTTGACTCATGTTTAGCCTCTCTATTGGGATACACTTCATATTCAAGCACTTGGACTATGTGAATAGAGTTGGATGCTGATTTCACCAAAGAAGAAAGAATTTCCATCTTGAAAAGTTTTCTAAAGTATTCTACTCGTGTAGGTCATTAACTACTCGAGTAGATTACTTGCTTTTTACTTGAGTCAGAATTCCTATACTCGAGTCGATCATTCTTCTTACTCGAGTAGTACAGATTTCACTCTCCAAGTTTTTCTAAGTAAACCACACGAGTAAGTATATATATATATACTCGAGTAGTTATAGTTTATGACTCGTGTAACTGTATTCTTCACAAGAGTAAATTTTCTATATACACGGGTAGTATAAGTTATATACTCGAGTAGTTCACTTACTACTAGAGTAGTTCAAGCCTCATACTCGAGTAAACTAAATTTCTCTTCTCCTAAATATATTCTAAGTCATTTACTCGAGTAAGTATTTTCCATATACTCGAGTAGATTTTATCCTCTCGAGTTGTTCAGTCTGACTACTCAAGTAGCTCATCTTCCATTGTTCAGAAATTTTCCCAAGTCCTTTCACTCGAGTAGTTCGCCAAACCACTCGTGTAGTTTTTCTCCCCTAGTCGAGTAGTATAACCTGTACTCGAGTAGTTCAACTCCACTTCCCGTGAAACCTTTTGTATACTCGAGTAGATCTTCTAAGTACTCGAGTAGTTGATTACCTGTGCTCGAGTAAGTCCTTCTACCTACTCGAGTAGTTCTAGTTACATACTCGAGTAGTTGTCATCAACCTACTCGAGTAGTCATGAATTATATACCCAAGTAAGATTACTTTACTTACTTGAGTAGTCCTTTACCTACTCGAGTAGTTATTTACCTACTCGTGTTTATCACCTCTTTTTCTCCAAAATTTCTCTAAGTCCATAATTGACAGATTTTCAAATCCCGTGACATGATTGGTCCACGTGTACATCATTAAGACTGATTATGACCGTTATTCAAAATCTTATATAAGGTCCTGTCAAATCGACAAACCCTAACAAAAAAACAAAAAAGCTTTCAAGATCAAAAATTATTAAGAAATTTCTACAGCCGTTTCTCTCTCTCCAAATCGCTGTTTCCTCTTTCTCTCTTAACGGAACGAAAGCCGCCGCCGCCGCTGTTCTTCTCCGGCAAGGGTTTCGATTTTCAGAGGAATCAGACTGAAGAAGTTTTACAGATCGAGATTGTTTCTCAAATTCTCATCCTCTTTACGATCATGTAAGACAAAGAAGAATCCAGATCTGTTGCCGCGATTTTCTCCATCTTTCTGAAAGTGCCGCAAAGCTTATAAGAAGAAGATCCTGGTTGCTTACCTGAAGATCTGACAGAGAAATCATTTTTTGTATTTTCTAAAACAATTTTCAATCTTGTAGGAGAAGTTTTCTCCTAGTGTAGGAGTTTTCAACTCTGAGTTTGTAGGAAGTTTTGGCTTCCGAGTTGTAGATCCAGTTGGTTGGATTGAGATTGTAGGAACTTTGTTCCGAGGGTAGGATTGATTTTCAATCCGAGATAGTGGAGTAGCCGAGCCTAGTATATTGCTAGATCAGTGAGGGAAAGTGGATGTACCCAAGATCGGGGAACCAATATAAATCTTGTCTCGTCTGTGATAATTTGGTAGATTGATCTGTGCTTTGTTCTGAGTTTTTTTTATTCCGCAATAGACACACAACTCACCTATTCACCCGCCTCTAGGTGATCAGGTGGTTAGAAGATGTCTTTCCCGGGAAGAAGTTCAACAAATTTTAAAGCATATTCATGAAGGTCCGACTGACGGGCATTTTCAAGCAAACCACGCCGCCCACAAAGTGCTTAGTGCTGGCTTTTACTAGCCAAGCATATTTAAAGATGCGCAACTCTTTGTGAGCGGTTGTGATCGGTGCCAACGGACTGAAACTTATCTAATAAAAATGAAATGGAACAAAATTATTTTCTGGAATGCGAAGTTTTTGATTTATGGGGCATTGACTTTGTAGGCCCGTTTCCCTCAAGTTTAGGAAATAAATATATTCTAGTCGCAGTAGATTATGTTTCCAGGTGGGTGGAGGCCTATGCTTTACCAAGAAATGATGCTCGCGTCGTAGTTGCCTTTCTTAAAAAATTATTTTCTCATTTTGGTTTTCCTCGAGCAATCGTTAGTGATAGGGGAAGTCATTTTTGCAACGCTCAACTAGCTAAAGCTTTAACTAAATATGGCGTTACGCATAAACTATCAATTGCTTATCACCCTCAAACTAACGATCAGGTCGAGGTAGTCAATCGAGAGCTTAAAAGAATTTTGGAAAAAACCGTTTCTACTTCCCGTAAGTATTGGTCTTTAAAGTTAGACGATGCTCTTTTGGCCTATCGGACAGCGTACAAGACCCTATTGGTTGTACTCCTTTATGACTAGTCTACGGAAAATCGTGTCATCTCCCGGTATAAGTAGAGCACCGTGCGTATTGGGCGTTAAAGGTTTTTAATTTCGATCCGCACTCGGTAGGTGAGCATAGAAAAACCCAACTAAATGAGCTTGACGAGTGGCGAGCATACGCTTATGAAAATAATAAAATTTATAAAGAACGCACGAAACTTTATCACGATAAGAACTTGCGAAATCCTGAAACGTTTAAACCTGGCGATCACGTTCTTCTTTTCAATTCTCACCTACATCTTTTTCCTGGCAAACTTAAATCTAGATGGTCTGGACCGTTTACGGTCAAGGACGTTTATTCCTATGGAACTATGTTGCTTTTGCACCCCAATAAGGGTGATTTTAAAGTGAATGGGCATAGACTTAAACTTTATTTTTCAAATGATTCTGTGTCTCATGCAACGGAGGATCTTGTCTTGGACTATTAAATATTTATCTTGTTGTGGAACATTTTTATTTTTGGACTTATTATTATTATTATTATTATGAAACTTTTAATTTTATTCGGACTTTAAATTGTTGTAATAAAGAACAATCTTGGGCACCTGCCCACGGGCTCTATTTTTTTCTGCTTTTATTTTGCTCTTCCTTTCGGAGGCCAACCAAGCAAGTTCGTGATCGCCGCTCCAACGTTGCTGATATAAAGATGGATCAAGTCAAACCTACTGACGATCAAGTGAACTAAAAAGCAAGCATGGGGGAGCGACATCCGCCTTCATCCCACAAACCCGGGGAAGTCCTGTTCTTTTTATTTCATTTACTTTCTGCATTTTTCACTCCTTCTCAGTCTCCTTCTCTTTCTCATTTTTCTTTTTGTTTATTTCATTGAGGACAATGAAGAATCTAAGCTTGGGGGAGGGTTTAGTTTGTTTCTTTTTTCCTTTTTCTTTCAAAATTCCAAAACAAATCTTTTGCTTTCTTAAAATCAAAATCTAAAAAATTAGTATAGTTTTGTTAAGCTTCTTTAGTATTGCTTTTATTTTAGCCTTATCAAAAATCAAAAAAGGAAAAAAAATCTATAAAAACAAAAATCTAAAAAAATTGCTAAAATCTATTTGAAAAACAAAATCTAAAATTATTTTCAATCTTTATTTTTATGTTTATTCTAGTGATGTGTAGGCCCGTGCGCTTCCTTAGTTCTATTTAGATTTCTTTGAAACAGTTTTCTAAATTTATCAGTTTAACATAGCTTAGTTTTACTAGTTTCTTGTTCTTAAATATAGGCATCTGTTTTTTTTTACATTATAAGTTCGCAATTTGTAGTTATGTCTTTTTATTCGGTTAGTTGCTTACGAAAGGTTGCTAGGTAATGTTATCTCTTTTTCATTTGTGGGGTAATACTTTCTTGGTGTCTAGAACTTGTCCCTAACTACTCTCGAAACATTTGCGCCGTTTTTTTATGTACTTTAGAAATGATTTAGGCCACCCTTTGACTAGTTTGAGCTTTTCTTGCCCACCAACAAATTTACTATTGCAAAACAATTTTTTGGCCTTTTTTCCATGTTTCTTTGTTTTTAGCTCCGCCTTTCATTTCATTATTTCACCAAAGCCAAAATCCCTTTCCTATTTTCACACTAAAATTTGAGCTTAAATATTAATTTTGGGAAGGGTTATATCTTTGAAATGAAAAGGAAAATTTATAGCTTATATATTGAGCTCTCCTTAAAAGTTAAAAAAAGAGTTATTATCAAAAGTATTATCAAAATGAAATGCAAAAAAAGTAGTTTATTTTTGGCCAATATTATGAAAAGAAAAGAAAAAAAAATACATGGCCTTATGTTTGTTTTAGCTTGAATTGAAGTACTTATCATGTCCTATTTTTGTATTTAAAGCTCACCCTTGATTTAGTGTGATTTAACCACCATCATGTTTATCCTTGTTTTCAATTCCTAATCATTTACCTAAGCCAAATTTTTATGCATATTAGAAGTCCTATTAATCTTTAGAACGTAAATTCTCGTAGTGGATAAAGTGTGAACGGACAAGCCTATGGCCACCATCATTGATGGATTTCTTTGGAGGTTATCTTGAGGTGTCTTAGGGATAATTGGTATTCTAGCAATCTAGTAGTTCATTAATGCGCCGTTTATTTAGAATTTCTACTCTTATTTCACTTATTTTCATTAATTTTGAATGCCTTGTTTTAAGATTTAGAAATGTGTAAATTTTATTTATGTTCTAATGATATTTTTAAGTCTCCACTTTCAAGTTTTCTATTGTGCACTTCTCACCCCACTAGTTGTTAACATAAGAATTAGGATAGTTTAATTTTTCATCTTTTGTTTTTCTTAATTATGCAACCTAAATCTTCTTTGTTTTCTTTCCTAAGTTCTTTAGTTTTTATTTGCTTGAGGACAAGCAAAAACTATAGCATGGGGGAATTTGATGACTAGTTTTAGTCATCCCTTTTGGGGTAGTTTAGTATTTATAATTCTTAGGTTTTATTATAGTTTTATGTATTTATATGCTTGTTATGTTGTTATTTTATTTTAATGTTTTGTTATGTTATGATATAAAAATTCATAGTTTTATTTATATGTTTTATGTATTTTCACTTTTATTATTTTATGTTCTATGTTTATCTATGTTATGTTATAAAAATTATAACAAATGTGTGTGTTATTTTGTTTTATTTGTAGGTTCATGGCCCAACTACATGCAACATGGAGCAGCCATTGTACATGAATGCAGCCCACTTCTTCACATGTGGTGCAGCCCACATCATGATGCAGCCGACCCCCTTTAATTGATGCTACCCAAGCCATTGGTGCAACCCTCTTCAAGTTGGTCGGTCTTCATTGGTGCAGCCCAAAGTCCAGCCCCTCCATGACACAACCCGAGCCCATGCAGCTCATTGATGCAGCCCGGCCTCCTCCTTACTCCAAGAGATCCAGCCCACTTCAAAGATCCATGTGGTGCGGCCCACTTCAATGGTGCAGCCCCCCTTCAACCATGCAGCCCACTCCATTCAATGCATACATCCAACCACCTTGCATGGCTCCCCATTTAATATGTTGGCCGGCCACACACCCTCTCTCTCCCCTTTATTATTTTCTCCCCTCTTTATTTCTTATTCATTCCCCTTCTCTATTTTATATTTTCTAATTCATTCCCTTAAACACCATACAATGCATCCATCTCACCCCCTCTCTCTCCCTTCATTTAATTCATGCATGAACCTTCTCCAAAGCCTATCGTCGGCCACCCCCCCCCCCCCTTGCCCCCTCTTCTTAATTTCATTCTAGAACCTTCTCCCTCTCCTATAAAAGGAACCCATGTCTCATGCATTGAAAAGTTGGAATTGGAGGGAGAGCAAGTGAGATAGCTAGTTCAAGAGAGAGTTCTTCCTTTTTTTACTTGTTATTTTTCTTTTCTTGTTAGTGTAATCTTTCCTTTGGTAGCATAACTTGTCTCTTTTATTATTTTGTACTTCTCTTTTTATCAAGCAATGAAAATGAATTTCTTTTATCTTTTTGTGCTTTCTTTCTCAAACATGTGTAGCTAATTTTCCGTTAGCATTCGATCATGAGGATCCATCAAATGAGATGAGGATTTCCTTTATTTTTTAGTTTTATTTTTGTCATTTCATTCTCGATCCTTCTTTGATTTTTATCGAGTCGACTCCGTATTTTCGGTATACGGTAGTAGGCATTTGATCTCATTTCATAGAAGTCGAGAGACTCATTGATTTGAAAGAAAGATCACTCAAAGAAGGAAGGAGTTGCACGCAACCCTAGAGATAGGATGACGTAAATCCTCCGGATTGGAGTCAAATCCAATAGTGCGGATCACCTCAATAATGCAACTTTAGGACCCTTTGACTTGTAAAGAGAGTTCGATCAAATTGTCTATAAGTTAGGAGACTTAATGCTCTAGTGAGATTTTGTCTTATTTTCGGATCCGTCACGGTCGAGTTTGATTTGCAAGCTTAAAACTATACTTTTTATCTCCCTCATCTCATTTCATGGTGAATCTTCGATCGAATGCTAGTTTTTTATTATAAGTTTTCCGTCTAAAAATTATCTTTAGTTTAAATTTAAAAATTCTCAAAAATCCAACAATCTTTCGGTAGGATAATAGTGGAAGCGTGAGTAAGAGTAGTTGACAGCCCCGAGTTTTAATACGACCTTGGTACTACAATTCGACAGGTACACTTGCCTATTCGGGTTTTAGCCCATCATCCACCAACCCCACCATTAGATCAGCAACCTCAAGAAGATCTGCTCTCCTCTGAAGCTGCAATTAATGACATGATAGCTGAGCTGACATCAGAAGCACTTCCCTTTCAACCATCAGTACAATCTCCAGTGCCATCTCCTCTACAATCTCCTATTGCACCTCATGAACAGGTAGAAACAATTCTCCTCTCTACTGAACACTCTCTAGAACCTGCTGAGGCTCCTCTCAGGAATCTGAATTTCTCCATCCCCACTGTACTTGATGAAGGGGCTGGTCTGATTCCTACCGCCAGAGCCCAAAGCTTAGTCCTCATTGCAGAGATACCCCTCTGGATTGCACCTCCTCTTCCAACCCCATCTGTTGCTCCTTCAACTAATACTGATGCTACTGCCTAACCAGATTTGCTGTCTCAGATATCCATCCGCTGCAAGACCAAAAGAATTACTTTGACACTTCTCTAGCTGCTGTCACTGCCAAAATCACTGCTCTTGAAGCTGAAATGAGCAGGGGATTTGTAGAGATCCAACATAATACAGATCAGTTGTGAAGCGTCTTTTAGATTTGTGGTAAAGCATTAGATCACACTATCACAAGTATTGGTCAGGTGATGGACCAGAGTGTGACTCTTGCCAGCAATCAAATGGAACTAGATAAAAGGGCTGAGGTAACTAAGATGAAGATATGCGAGGAAGTTGGTTTATTCAAAGGAACTGTCGTAGCGAAATTATCTGTTGAAACCAGAAAGGGGGATGAATTAGTCAAAGGACATCTAGAAAAATCTGCTGATTTGAAGAAAGATATTTTGGAAGCTCATGTGCAAAAGATACATGCTGATGTGCTAGCTCAGATCCAGAGTGGCAAGTTCCATAATTATGACACTACTGTCTGGATGCATAGTCAAATCCTACCTGAATTTGCTGCAGATCCAAATATCATTCCCCGTCACTTAAATCCTCTAGCTGCTGCTGCCTCTGCTCAAACTGCACCTTCACCAACCTTCTCTCCCAGGCCTGGAGAAAACGTGGCTCCTCCAGAATCCTATACTCAAGGCTGGGAAGAAGATCCTGCTGATATTTTCCTTCATGCTCCTCCAGAGGTCCAAACCTCCAAAAAGAAGAGAAAATATGGTGAAGGTCCTTCTGCTAGTAGATCAATTCCTGTTTCTGCTGCTGAAAAATGATCTGTTGCTGTTTATGCTGAAGTCTGGTCTCCCATTTCCAAATCCTTTATTCTGGATACTCTAAAACTGGTAATGGACTTTGATGAGAACTGGAACCTGCACTATAGCTCACAGGAATGGGAATTATATGAGAAATCCATGACCAAGAGAAGAATTTATGACAGAGAGTATGGAAGGAATAATCCTGCTGCTCCTCCTAGGACTCCCATATATTGTCCTAAGCCATTCAGCTACCAAAGGAGACAACAAGAAAAGTTGGACAAACAACAGAACCTAGGCTGAATTTCAAGGACTTTTGAGAGTGTGAAATGAATGACTGTAGAATTGATAATTTTGGATATTCTTATTCATATAATTCTAAGTTTTTGCTCTCATTATCGTTTTCATAGGTTCCTGCTTACTTGCACACATTTTTCTACTTAGCACTTTTTATGTTTATAATTCACCTTAGTGTAAAGGGTTCCGACTTCAACAAATAAGGGGAGATTGTTGTGAACAATGCCCACATTAACCAAGATTTGATGAAGTCATCCTGGAACTAAGATGAATTTGGTTGTATTTGATGCTTTATTTGATTTATGTGGTTGCGGTATTCCAATGGAAAGTGTAGACCAATGTCAGTCTACAATGGGTCACCAGACACAGGAACATGCAATATAATCTCTCATTGTATGACCCAAGGTGTTGACTCATGTGTAGCCTCTCTATTGGGATACACTTCATATTCAAGCACTTAGACTATGTGAATAGAGTTGGATGCTGATTTAACCAAAGAAGAAAGAGTTTCCACCTTGAAAATTTTTCTAAGTATTCTACTCGTGTAGGTCATTAACTACTCAAGTAGATTACTTGCTTTTTACTCGAGTCAGAATTCCTATACTCGAGTAGATCATTCTTCTTACTCGAGTAGTACAGATTTCACTCTCCAAGTTTTTCTACGTAAACCACTCGAGTAAGTATATATATATACTCGAGTCGTTATATTTTCTAACTAGTGTAACCGTTTTCTTCACAAGAGTAAGTTTTCTATATACTCGGGTAGTATAAGTTATATACTCGAGTAGTTCAAGCCTCATACTCGAGTAAACTAAATTTCTCTTCTCCTAAATATATTGTAAGTCATTTACTCGAGTAAGTCTTTTCTATATACTCGAGTATATTTTATCCACTCGAGTTGTTCAGTCTGACTACTCGAGTAGCTCATCTTCCAGTGTTTAGAAATTTTTCCAAGTCCTTTCTCTCTAGTAGTTCGCCAAACCACTCGAGTAGTTTTTCTCCACTACTCGAGTAGTATAACCTGTACTCGAGTAGTTCAACTCTACTTCCCGTGAAACCTTTTGTATACTCGAGTAGATCTTCTAAGTACTCGAGTAGTTGATTACCTGTGCTCGAGTAAGTCCTTCTACCTACTCGAGTAGTTCTAGTTACATACTAGAGTAGTTGTCATCAACCTACTCGAGTAGTCATGAATTATATACCCAAGTAACATTCCTTTACTTACTCAAGTAGTCCTTTACCTACTCGAGTAGTTATTTACCTACTCGTGGTTATCACCTATTTTTCTCTGAAATTTCTCTAAGTCCATAATTGACGGATTTTCAAATCCCGTGACATGATTGGTCCACGTGTATATCATTAAGACTGATTATGACAGTTATTCAAAATCTTATATAAGGTCCTGTCTAATCGACAAACCCTAACAAAAAAACAAAAAAGCTTTCAAGATCAAAAATTATTAAGAAATTTCTGCAGCCGTTTCTCTCTCTCCAAGTAGCTGTTTCCTCTTTCTCTCTTCACGGAACGAAAGCCACCGCCGTCGCTGTTCTTCTCCGGTAAGGGTTTCGATTTTCAGAGGAATCAGACTGAAGAAGTTTTACAGATCGAGATCGTTTCTCAAATGCTCATCCTCTTTCCGATCGTGTAAGACAAAGAAGAATCTAGATCTGTTGCCGCGAATTTCTTCATCTTTCTGAAAGTGCCTCAAAGCTTACAAGAAGAAGATCCTATTTGCTTACCTGCAGATCTAACAGAGAAATCTTTGTTTGTATTTTCTAAAACAATTTTCAATCTTGTAGGAGAAGTTTTCTCCGAGTGTAGGAGTTTTCAACTCTGAGTTTGTAGGAAGTTTTGGCTTCCGAGTTGTAGATCCAGTTGGTTGGATTGAGATTGTAGGAACTTTGTTCCGAGGGTAGGATTGATTTTCAATCCGAGATAGTGGATTAGTCGGCCCTAGTATATTGCTAGATTAGTGAGGGAAAGTGGATGTACCCATGATCGGGGAACCAATATAAATCTTGTCTCGTCTGTGATAATTTGGTAGATTGATCTGTGCTTTGTTCTGAGTTTTTTTTATTCTGCAATAGACACACAACTCACCTATTCACCCCCCTCTATGTGATTTAGGTAGGCAACTATTATCTTTCAGTTTCTAATGTATTATTATACCTTCAAAATTTCCCTGTTTATGATGATTGTGGTTATTGGTGATGTAAGATTACTTTTTGTTCAAATAGACAATTAACTCTGACCAATAGAAATTGAAATTAATTGGGCAGTTAATAGTTGGGTAATCTGATTTTGTTAATTACCCCACATATAGCCTGTTGGAACCAGCTTTCCGGTCCCTCCTAGAGTTCGAAACAGGATGCATCCCACACGTACTCTCCCTGCGCTACCGTCCTGACGAGAGTCGGCGACCTGAAAACAGACCGAGGGGACTCAGCTTGGAGGTCCCGCCTCGTACCCGGAAGAACTGAGAGTCTTCCCCTCCCTAGCCAGTGCTGAGCTAGGTGCCTGTGAGGAAAATAGTGGAAAGGTTCAACAACCTTTTCTCAGGCACCTTATCGGTCTATTTATAGGCCTCTGAATCTGATCTGTAAATATCAATTCTAAATCCACTTGAAAAAGACCAAAACACCCTGGGCTGAGTCTGCTAATAGCCAAACTCCGCTGTTCTGGAGAGCTATATGCAGGCCTCTAGGGGTAAGAATGTAAAACTATCTGGGGTACAAAGGTAAAATCCCCCTTGCGGGTAAAAAGGTAAAGACCATCTTTTCTCATGTGGCGAGTGGGGCGGGACCTGTCAAGCTTAGGAGGATCTCGCCTGTGGGCTCATCTCGCTCGCGCCCGGAGGTCTCGCCTAGCGAGATCTCGCCTAACGAGGTCTCGCCTTAACTCATGGGCTGTCCCTTCCTTTCGAGGGGGTTGGCCTCTCCCGTCTCGCCAGCCTTCCTTCCTTGCTTGTCGGGCTACTCGCGAGCCCAAGGTTGTACACAATCCCCACTCTTTTTGAGGTTGCCCTAACCTCAGAAAGACAGTCCAACCGTGGCTCGCGACGCTAAGATTCCTTTATGAGAATCTTGGGTGGGCCCCTTCCCCCCTCAGATTGCCTATAAATATGAGGAGAAAGCCTTCATTTGGAACTCTTTTGCCTTGACCCTCTCTTCTTTTGGAATGTCTCATAGTCAAAGTTTCCGTGAGCGCCTTGCAATTGTGCGAAGGCGAAACAAAGCCAGCACGGATGCCCTTTTTCCAGACCTGGGGCGTACTCCCCCCGCAGTCTCTCCGCCCTCTCGCACAAAGAAAGCGAAAGCTGTCTGCGCCCCTCTCTCGGCGGGCGCAACTTCTTCTGACGCTCCAATAGACAACCCAATCTCTTCCTCAGGGGGGAGGCAGGTGATCACATTATCTTTCCTTTCTCTGCTTTCGCCTGTCTGACTATGCTTTTTCAGGGAAGTTTCGCTAATTCGTCGGTGTCTGCCAATCCCCCTGATAATGTAAGCCAAGTTCCTCAGCGCACAGACTCGCCCAAGGTGGCCTCTCCACCTCCCTCGCGGAGAGAAAACCTCTCGCGAGCTGTGGGGAACCCCCGAATCCCAAGTAAGATCTCTTCCCTTCTCGCCTCCCGGTTGATTCGCCTTCCTTTAATCGGCTTGCACGGGCTCACTCTTGCTTGTGATCTTTCGCTTCTCTCGCAGGCATCCACTTTGATTTTGATACTGAGGAAACTCCCGCGTCTCCCCCCCTCTCGCCTCTTCCTCATCCGGGCGAGATCGAGGACTGCTTGGGTGATCCCATGGACCCTCTGGAATTGAAACGGAGGATTGCCTGGATGTTCCGCAAATATACACACATAATCCGCGAGATGGAGCTCGAGAAGCAAGCCTCCGACCGGCGCATGGAGTGGATTGAATCAGATCACCACCGCCTTTCCGCAATGGTGGAAGCGGACGGGGTGCTAGACGAGACCGACCCCCAGGCCGTACTGAACGAGACGGATGAACATCTCCGTCTCGCGCACCGCGGCGTGATCGACGCTCACGCCTTTCATCTTCCTGGCCGCCCGCCATGCGCGGGAGGTAAAGATGGCCGCTGGCAGTGGGTGCGGAATTAAACAGTCCCAGTCCCGTCTTGCCCTCTCTGGATCTCGTTTTTATTAATGTCGCTGTGTTATCACTGATATGTTGTAAAAACTTATTCAAGCGAGACGTCCCCTTCTGCGGGACGATTTATTTTTTGACTTTTGGCCACGCAAGGGTCTTATCACGCCGTCTTTTCATTATGGCCATGATTAGATATTACTTTATTTTATTAATCCTGCAATGATGGCTTGCCTCGAAAGGGTTTTTGCAGCGCCTCCGCCTCTTGAGTTCTAGAGAGAGAGTGAGAGAGGGAGAGTGGGATAAGGAAGTGAGAGAGAGAGAGGGGGAAAGAACGAGGCGTCGGGATGTCCTCTCATTTCCCGCCGCCTTATTTTCCCTCCCTTTTCCCTACCCCTTATAAATACCTTCAACCACTACCACTCCCCCTCACTATTCTTAGCCGTTCTTTGGATCCCGGCCCCCGTTTCCCTCCGTCATCTCGCGTCTCTCCCTGGGCCATCCACTCTTTCTTTTTCCGCTCTCTCGCTAATCATGGGAAAGAAGAAGACTGAAGAGGGCGAGGGACGCAGCCGCTGCGGGAAGCGTTTTGTGGACCATGACTTCCCTCTCGGCAGACTGCCGGAGGAAGACCACGGTCGCTTCGCCCGCGAGTACCTCTCTGATAGATACCCGTCTCGCCCGCCCAAGGTGGGCGAGTGCATCAACACCTTCTATCCCAACGAGCTGGCTTTCCCGGTCTCGCACTTCGAGGCGTGGCTGAGGCTTCCCCTCTGGCCTGAGGTCAAATTGGTGCTGAAGTACTTTGGGGTTGTCCCGGCCCAGTTCAACCCCAACGCCATCTCCATGTTGATCGCCTTCGCCTGCTACCTGCGGCGAGAGCGCATCGAGTTTAGTCTAACCGCTTTCCGCAAGTTGTTTGTCTTCCACGCCAAGGACGACTGCGTTTCTTACTTCACAGGCCAAGGCCTTAAAGTATGCGAGACACCGAACAAGAAACACCATTGGTTGACGCGGTTCGTCTTCATACGCGGGGACCTGGGAGGCATCCCTCTCGCCCCGGTATCCCCCGCCGAGTGCTATTATGATACCCCCAAGGTGGGGGGTGCCGAAAAAGAGCTCTGCGATTTCTTCGCGGGGAAGAATTTTGAAGTCCAATACCTGCGGCGAGACCTTGACTCACTCCCCGCTGTTTTCCCGGGTGAAGGTACACCTCTATCTCTTTCTGTCCCCGTAAATTCTTACCTTCTGCTGACTGTCATTTCATCTAGGAGAAAGGACTGTCCCCGTCGATCCCCCCTACCAGAGCAATCGGACTCTCGCTCTGGCGAATATGGCGACAGAGGCTGCGAAAGACACGCTGACCCCTGTCGCCAAGAAGAGGCCCGCGGGCGAGGGTGCCTCTCGCCTTAGCCCCAAGAAGAAGAAGAAATCTGTGTCCTTCGAGAAGGAAAAGCCGGCCAAGAGAAGAGAAGAGCTAGCGGGGTCTTTATCCCCTATCACCCTATCGTCTCCCTCGCGATGGCCCGTCTCGCCACCTCGCGAGATGGTTTCTGCAGAACCAGCTGCCCACTGCCACGTTCAGCCCTCTCAGCTTCCCCCTGGCGAGACTGGCTCGTCCAGTCGCCCGGCTCCCGCCTCACACCCTAACTATAATATGGGGCCCGCGACGGAGGATGACGCCGGCGAGCCGGTTCTGATATGGGATCAAGACCTCAGCCGCGTGTCGGTGTCCACCCTTCTCCCTTCCTGGAAGGAACAGGACCACCCCACTAGCCATGCCTTCTCCCTAGGCTTTGGTCTGTACGGCGGTCTTGGCTCCAAACCTGCTGACAATGAGGCATCGCGGGACCTCATTCTAAAAAGCGCCCACTCGCAGTTTCGGTCCCTGGAGCTCGCGCACCGCGTCTCGCGCCGTCTTGTCTTCAACAACAGGAAATGGAAAGAGGCGGAGGTCGATCTTGCTGCGGAGCGCGAGAAGTCCCTCGACCTGGAGAAGCGGTTGCATGTTGCCGACAACCTCCTTGCACAGAGTCAGCGCGGTGTGGTAAGTTTCTTTATCTTTGCCTTGCTGGCCTTACCCTTGCCCCTCATAGCCCCCTACTTTCCCACATCCCGCAGGATGCCGAGACGGCCAACAGGATGCGCTCGCGTATCGAGGAGCTGGAGGGAGAAAACAAGAAGCTGAAGGCCGAGAATCTTCGCCTCCGGAGTAGTGCGACACTACCAACGGATCAGCATCCTGTGCCTTCTCGATATTCCGTGGATGAGGTGGAGTCCATCTGCCGGGACTCAAACATCAAGACTGCGGAGGTTGTCCTCAAGATGATGAAGGAGCTGGGAGTGGTGCGCGCTGATGCGGAGACGGTGACCGTCCGCGACCTAGTCCCGCGCTTGTTCGACGAGTCGGACGACAGCGCCTCCTCTGACAACGAGTAGCGCACCATCCCCTGCAATGTCTTCCTCTCGCCATCTTCCCTTGCTTAACACTTATGACTTTTGGTTCACTTCCTTAAAAGGGGAGCGAGGTGTCCCCGCCCCATTAATATTTTTTGTTTTAAAACTCTTTATATACTAACTGTCGCTTCCCCCTTTGGGGCGCTTCGTGTAATAGCTAGTCAGGAGGCAACTTTTTAGATGTTATTTTAATTGCCACCCTGACCCTCCACCCTCTCGCTTAGCTATTAGTCAAAGGTGTAAGACTATTTTTTGGGACGCTGCTTACTTACTACTTTTATTGTCTGCCATCTCGCTTAAAAGACAGCGCGAGGCGCCCTTTATCGCTTTTTGCCCCTACCTTGAGTGCCACCGTTAGCGCTGTGCCGCGAGTTTAGCTCGCGCCGGCATCCCTGGGTTCGGCCGTCTCGCCTGGTCGGTTTCGGCCAATTCAGCTCACTCGGGCCTAGGATGAGGGGAACCCTACCACCAGTGGCGAGACCACCTATGGCGAGTGCCGGCCAGGGACCTTCTTCCCTGGCCCAATCCCTGTTTTAGGGACTGTGACCCTTTTGAAGAACATGGATCTTTCCCCATGCGAATTCTTACCTTGAGACTTGTCCTCTCAAGTGAGTCTACCGCCCTGACGGCTAGATGGGAGGCTGGTCAGCGGGTCTGCTCGGGGTCCCCTCTCCAAAACACCACCAACCACCGAGTGAGCCTACAGCCCTACCAGCTAGATGGGAGCCTGGTCAGCGGGTCTGCTCGGGGTCCCCTCTCCAAAACACCACCAACCACCGAGTGAGCCTACAGCCCTGCCAGCTAGATGGGAGCCTGGTCAGGGGGTCTGCTCGGGGTCTCCCCTCCAAAATACCACCAACTACCGAGTGAGACTACAGCCCTGCCAGCTTGATGGGAGCCTGGTCAGCGGGTCTACTTGGGGTCTCCTCTCCAAAATACCACCAACCACCGAGTGAGCCTACAGCCCTGCCAGCTTGACGGGAGCCTGGTCAGCGGGTCTGCTCGGGGTCTCCTCTCCAAAATACCACCAACCACCGAGTGAGCCCACAGCCCTGCCAACTAGATGGGAGCCTGGTCAGCGGGTCTGCTCGGGGTCTCCTCTCCAAAATACCACCAACCACCGAGTGAGCCTACAGCCCTGCCAGCTTGATGGGAGCCTGGTCAGCGGGTCTGCTCGGGGTCTCCTCTCCAAAATACCACCAACCACCGAGTGAGCCTACACCCCTGCCAGCTTGATGGGAGCCTTGTCAGCGGGTCTGCTCGGGTTCTCCTCTCCAGAATACCACCAACCACCGAGTGAGCCTACAGACCTGCCAGCTTGATGGGAGCCTGGTCAGCGGGTCTGCTCGGGGTCCCCTCTCCAAAACACCACCAACCACCGAATGAGCCTACAGCCCTGCCACCTTGATGGGAGCCTGGTCAGCGGGTCTGCTCGGGGTCTACTCTCCAAAACACCATCAACCACCGAGTGAGCATACAGCCGTGCCAGCTTGATGGGATCCTGGTCAGCGGGTCTGCTCGGGGTCTACTCTCCAAAACACCACCAACCACCGAGTGAGCCTACAGCCCCGCCTGCTTGATGGGAGCCTGGTCAGCGGGTCTGCTCGGGGTCTCCTCTCCAAAATACCACCAACCACCGAGTGAGCCTACAGCCCTGCCAGCTTGATGGGAGCCTGGTCAGTGGGTCTGCTCGGGGTCTCCTCTCCAAAATACCACCAACCACTGAGTGAGCCTACAGCCCTGCCAGCTAGATGGGAGCCTGGTCAGCGGGTCTGCTCGGGGTCTCCTCTCCAAAATACCATCAACCACCGAGTGAGCCTACAGCCCTGCAAGCTTGATGGGAGCCTGGTCAGTGGGTCTGCTCGGGGTCTACTCTCCAAAACACCACCAACCACCGAGTGAGCCTACAGCCCTGCCAGCTTGATGGGAGCCTGGTCAGCGGGTCTGTTCGGGGTCTCCTCTCCAAAATACCACCAACCACCGAGTGAGCCTACAGCCCTGCCAGCTTGATGGGAGCCTGGTCAGCGGGTCTGCTCGGGGTCTACTCTCCAAAACACCACCAACCACCGAGTGAGCCTACAGCCCTGCCAGCTTGATGGGAGCCTGGTCAGCGGGTCTGCTCGGGGTCTCCTCTCCAAAATACCACCAACCACCGAGTGAGCCTACAGCCCTGCCAGCTTGATGGGAGCCTAGTCAGCGGGTCTGCTCAGGTTCTCCTCTCCAAAATACCACCAACCACCGAGTGAGCCTACAGCCCTGCCAGCTAGATGGGAGCCTGGTCAGCGGTTCTGCTCGGGGTCTCCTCTCCAAAATACCACCAACCACCGAGTGAGCCTACAGCCCTGCTAGCTTGATGGGAGCCTGGTCAGCGGGTCTGCTCGGGGTCTACTCTCCAAAACACCATCAACCACCGGGTGAGCCTACAGCCCTGCCAGCTTGATGGGAGCCTGGTCAGCGGGTCCGCTCGGGGTTGTTTTTACAAATCACCTCGCCCCTGGTGCCTCACCAAGGTCACCCACACTTTCGTCGCATCCAAAGAGTACGTCGGGATGATAAGCGTTACCCCATAATAATAATAAAATAGAAGGTGCGATGGAATAGAATGCTATGGATAAAATCTCTTCAAATCATCACCACTTCGGGCTCGCTCGAGGGATACCCCGTCCACATCCTGGAGGTGGTACCCTCCTGACTTTAAGACTTCTTTTATTACAAAAGGACCCTCCCAATTGGGGTTAAGCTTCCCTACAGAGGCTCCTCTACCCGCCGCGTCTACCTTTTTCAAGACCAAATCCCCTTTTACAAACTGTTTGACCCTTACATGTTTGTCGATGTATCTTGCCATCCGGCACTTGACCTCCTCCTGCCGGACCATCGCTAAATCTCGGAGCTCCTCCACGAGATCCAACGAAAGTCTCTGTTCTTCTTCGTTCTCTGCTCTCCATCCTTCGGATCCTTCCCGTGCAACCGCCACTCTTGGTGACGCGACCTCGAACTCGACAGGTATGACGACCTCTGAGCCATGGGAGAGCTTAAACGGGGTTTCCCCCGTGGCTGTGTTTGGTGTGGTCCTCAAGGCCCACAGTACTGAAGGCAGTTGCTCCACCCAGCTTCCTCTCAAATTCTCCACCTTTTTCCTCAATAGATTGACAATGACCTTATTAGACGCTTCGACCTGTCCATTACTTCGTGGATGATGAACAGAGGCAAAGCGGAGGTCTATCCCCAAACGAATGCAGAAATCCACAAACTCCCTGCTTGCAAATTGTGGCCTGTTATCTGTCACAATGGCTAGGGTTAACCCATGCCGGCAGATGATCTCCCCCCATACGAAGTTCTTGACCACCTATGAGGTTACCTTAGCCAATGCTTTCACCTCCAGCTACTTCGAAAAGTAGTCCACCATGACTATCAGGAATTTCCTTTGGCCACTCGCTTGGGGAAAGGGGCCCACCAGATCTAGTCCCCGTATAGCGAATGGACAGGGAGCCGTGATGGTCCTCAACCTCTGGGCCGGAAGGAGCTGAAGGGGGGCGAATTCCTGGCACTTTTGACACTTTTTCGCGAATTCCTCCGCATCTCTCCGGAGGGTGGGCCAAAAGTACCCCTGCCTCAACACTCTCCCTTCCAAAGTCCGGCTCCCCGAGTGACTCCCACATTCTCCCGAGTGAATCTCTTGCAGGACCTTGGGAGCCTCCTCCTCCGACACACACCTGGCCAGCAGGCCCGACAAGGTTTTGCGATACAAAACTCCATCCTTCAGCTGGTAGTACGCAGATTTATATCTGGTACGCCTCTTGTCGAGTTCCATTGTAGGTAACTGCCCTGATGCCAAAAAGGTGATAAAGGGGTCCATCCATGACCTCTGCTGGCATACCTCCATGAGCTCCCCTTCCTCTATAGACGGTCTGAAGAGTTCCGTCACTGTTCCCCCGGCTCGGGGGCCCTGCTTGGCGAGTTGGTCAGCCTGAGTGCTCTCCTCCCTCGGGACGTGCTGAATGGAGAAGCTTCGGAACTGCCCTATGACGTCTTTGACCTTTCCTAGATACAACTGGAGGGTGGGCTCCCTTGCCTCAAACTCCCCTTTGATCTGGCCTACCACCACCATGGAATCTGTCGAGGCCTCAATGTCTTGTATGCCCAGCTCCTGGGCTAACCTGAGTCCCGCAATGACCGCCTCATACTCTGCTTGGTTATTGGTGATTGCGAAATGGATCTTCAAAGCCTGCTCAATCTGGGTCCCTTCCGGGCTAATCAAGACCACTCCTCCTCCAAAGGAATTTCTCCCTGATGCTCCATCTGCTATCATCTTCCAGGTTGCCCGAGGGGACGCCTCCGTCTCCTGGACCTCCACTGCATAATCCACCAGGAAATCGGCCACCGCCTGTGCCTTTATGGCGAGCTGAGGGACGAAGGCGAGATCGAATTCACTGAGTTCTATTGACCATTTTGCCAACCTCCCCGAATGCTCTACCCCCTCCAGGATGCGACGGAGGGGGTGATCCGTTACAACTTGTATGGAGTGAGCCTGGAAATACGGCCGGAGCTTCCGGGCCGAGGTGTTGAGAGCAAATGCTAACTTCTCAAGAATGGGGTACCCGAGCTCCGCTTTCTTCAGAACCCTGCTCATGTAATAGATCGGAAATTATTTCTTCCCTTCTTCTCGCAAAAGAACCGAGCTTACCGCCACAGTTCCTACCCCCAAATATTGGAATAAGACCTCTGCTTCCCTTGGTCCCTGGAGTAAGGGTGCCTGGGTAAGCTGTTGTTTTATGGCCTGAAAAGCTGTCTCACATTCCGAGGTCCACTCGAAACTCTTGCCTCCTCGCAACGTTCGGAAAAAGGGCGAGCATTTCTCTCCGGCTCGAGAGAGGAACCTGCTTAGCCCGGCCAACTTGCCGGTGAGACGCTGGACTTCCTTAACATTCCTAGGGCACTCCAATTCTAGGATCGCTCTTACTTTTTCTGGGTTGGGCTCCACTCCAAAGGGAGTGAGTAGGTGCCCCAGGAACTTTCCCCTGCTAGCACCAAAAACGCATTTCAGGGGGTTGACTCTCATTTTATACTACCTTAAGGTTTCAAAGGTCTCTTCCAGATCTAGGATATGAGCCCCGAGGTCCTTGCTTTTGATCATCAAGTCATCTACGTAAACCTCAAGATTCCTTCCTCTCTGTTCTCGGAAAATTCGATCCATCATCCTTTGATAGGTCGCGCCCGCATTTTTCAAACCGAAAGGCATCATATTAAAGCAGAAGCATCCATCCTCCGTGACGAAGGTGACGTCCTTAACGTCCGGAGGATGCATGCGTATTTGATGGTACCCAGAAAACGCATCCAAGAAACTCATAAAGGGGAAACCGACGGCTGAGTCAACCAGCGCGTCGATTCGGGGCAGCGGGTAACAATCCTTGGGGCACGCTTTATTTAAAAGAGAAAAAACCACGCACATTCTCCACTTACCCTCCCCTTTTTTGACCATTACAACATTACTCACCCACCCCGGATACTTACAGGCGGATACAAACCCCGCCTTAAGTAACTTTTCCACTTCCTCTCTAATAGGTCCGGCCATCTTGGAGGCGATGGCCCTCTTCTTCTATTGTATGGGGCGAGTGTTGGGGTCTAGATTGAGGCGGTGACAGGCCACATCTTCCTCGACCCCTGGCATGTCCACGGCGCTCCATGCGAAGACGTCAATATTTTTCTGCACGCAGGTCCTGATCTTCTCCCGGTCCTCCGGGCTGAGCTCGCCACTGATTTTTATCTTTTCTTCTCGACCTTCCTTGGTACGTATCTCTAACTCGAGGACCTCCACGGCCGCTTTCAGCCTTGATGGCTCTTCCTCATCTTCCTGCCCTGGCTGCACATCCTGCACCTTGGTTTTGCCTTCTACATTGGCCATCATCCTCTCTTCCTCCGGCTGCTCCGTCTCCCGCCTACTTGCATCCTCTTCCACCTGTCGTGAGACCCTTCTCTTTCCTGGCCGGGCCCCCTCCCCGGGCGGCCCTCCCTCTTCTTCCCTCTGCCTTCTCTCTCTCCTACCTACCTCCCCCTTTGGCTCCTCTCCCCCTGCTGCCTCCGCCTCTTCCCCCTCCTTTCCAGCTGCTTCGAGCCTCCCCCCCAGGCCCGAGCTCCTTACCTCCTCTTCCTTCCCCTTCGCACTTTCCTCCCCTTTTTCTACTGCTATCATCTCCACGAACTCCTCTCCCGCCATTTCTGGTTCCTCCGCAATACCTCCCACCATCACTACCTCCCCTCCTTCAGCACCTTCCTGCTCTTTTTGCTCTTCCCTGCCTCCCTGCTCTTGTTGCAATTGCTCCATCCGCTTTTCCAACTCCTCCGCGTCTCCCCGCCAGGTGATGGTGTTAACTGCCGTTACATAGCACTCCCTAGCAGCCTTTGGGTCTCCCCGTACCATTATTTGGGTACCTCCCGAATTCAGCTTCAAGCACTGGTGAAACGAGGATGGGACGCATCTGAAAACGCTGATTAAGGAGCGCCCAAAGATAGCGTTGTAGCTACTGGGGGCATCTACTATGACAAAGCGGCAATTCCGGGACAGCCCTCCCAGGGTCACCTGAAGCCCTACTCCCCCCTCGACTTCTTTCCTTTCCCCTGAGAACCCAAACAGCGGTCCATCCGCCGCCAGCACCCTCCGGGCCTCCACCCTCATTGCATTGAATGCCTTCTTGAAAATCACGTTCAATGAGCTCCCATTGTACACTAGGATCCGTGACACCGTGAAGTTTTCGATGGCGTTCCGTATCACAAGCGCGTCACAGAAGGGGTCCTCATGGTCAGGCATGTCTTTCCTTGAAAATATAATCTTTTCATCTGGAGGAGGGGATTGTGAAGTTGAGGCGACGCTTCGGCGGTACATAGTGTGAAGGCTCGCCTTTCGAGCCGCCTCTATCCCCACCCCCCCCCCCCCCCATTGATCACTCTGATTCCTCTGCGGTCTCCTTCATCTGCTCGATCCACATAGCAATCCTCTTCTCCAGTAACTGTTACTTCCTCTATCCTCACCGGCCTAGGATGCTCTCCAGCCCCTCGAGTTCTCCTCATCTCTAAGAAATCTGGGCAGGTAGCCGTTGCGTGACCTTCCTCCTCGTGGAAGTCACAATATAGCAACGCCACCTCCCTTTCCTGTCCTCCTTCCCGAGGGTTCCTCCTTCTCCCTGCTCCTGCTCCTCTTCCTCTCTCCCGACCCCGTCCTCTGCCTTGGCCGATGGCCATTGCCTGCTGCGGAGGGGGTAGGGGTGGTCTATGACCGTATCCCCACCCCTGCTGATGGAACCTTCCCGGTCCTCCCGGTTGGTTCCTCCCCCTTGGGGAAATCCCCTACCTTGTCCTGGGGCTAGGCCTCCCTGCTGTCTCCACCCCAGCTCCGGATACGCCTGCGCCCTTGGTTCCTCTCTTCTCCTTGCCTCCGGTTCCTCTCTTCTCCTTGCCTCCGGTTGCCTCCCACCTGACTCCTTCGACTCTACCTCAGTAAGCCTTGCCAGCTTCTTTGCAAAAGCTGGGTTTGCCGCCTCCATCGCTATTTCCTTTGCCGCCTTCTCCATCAGGCCCTCAAAGGACAGTGGCGCCTTCCGGGTGAGGCTCATCTTGAAGAATCCTTCCCGCAGTCCCACCGTGAAGGCCATCTGGAGGGCGAACCCTGGCACCTCATGTATATCAAGAATCTCTTCCTGAAACCTGTCGACGTACTGAGCCAGCGATTCCTCCGCCTTCTGCTTGATTAAGAAGATCGACTCCGGATTCTTTTTCCTTTTCTTAGACGTGGAGAACCGGAGCTGAAAACTCCTACTTAAGTCCTCGAAGCAATATATCGAACCGGTCGGGAGTTGATGGAACCAGTCCCAAGCTTTGTCCTTTAGGGTGATTGCAAAAAGGCGGCACTTAAACGCGTCTGTCATGGGTCTGATCGAGACAGCGTCTTCGAACCACTGCAAGTGATGGAGGGGATCATCCTTCCCTACGTAGTAGTTCATCTCGGGCTCTCGGAAGCCCTCTGGGATGGGAGCGGACAGGATCAGCTCGCAAAAAGGGGACCCTCTCGCCGCGGGTCTCACTGCCCCTACCCCCGCGACGACCTCCCCTGGCGAGATGGTACCCGCCGGGCTCGGGAACAGCTCTCTTCCCGGCATGTCCCTCCCGCTCCCTTCCATCATCACCTCCTTTCCCGTCCTTCTCCCCGGGGCATCCTCTCCTACTCGCGCCGAGACGAGCTCTTCCTGGTCCGCGAGAGCTGGCGCTGGAGGCAGTGGAGTCGAACAGTCTCCCTGCCGCGAGATCCCTTGCAGTAGATCCATGATCCCCTTGATTGAAGCCATAAACTCCGCTCTCCCTACAAACTCCCCCTAGTTATCCGACTCCCCTCCTTCTCCTTCCCCGTGATCCCCCGCCATGTGGTTGCTCAAGGTTCTTCTCTGAGGGCTACCTCCACGCTCACCGCACCAAAAATGTTGGAACTAGCTTTCCGGTCCCTCCTATAGTTCGAAACAGGATGCAGCCCACACGTACTCTCCCTGCACTACCGTCCTGACGAGAGTCGGCGACCTGAAAACAGACCGAGGGGACTCAGCTTGGAGGTCCCGCCTCGTACCCGGAAGAACTGAGAGTCTTCCCCTCCCTAGCCAGTGCTGAGCTAGGTGCCTGTGAGGAAAATAGTGGAAAGGTTCAACAACCTTTTCTCAGGCACCTTATCGGTCTATTTATAGGCCTCTGAATCTGATCTGTAAATATCAATTCTAAATCCACTTGAAAAAGGCCAAAACACCCTGGGCTGAGTCTGCTAATAGCCAAACTCCGTTGTTCTGGAGAGCTATATGCAGGCCTCCAGGGGTAAGAATGTAAAACTATCTGGGGTACAAAGGTAAAATCCCCCTTGCGGGTAAAAAGGTAAAGACCATCTTTTCTCATGTGGCGAGTTGGGCGGGACCTGTCAAGCTTAGTGGGATCTCGCATGTGGGCTCATCTCGCCCGCGCCCGGAGGTCACGCCTAGCGAGATCTCGCCTAACGAGGTCTCGCCTTAACTTATGGGCTGTCCCTTCTTTTCGAGGGGGTTGGCCTCTCCCGTCTCGCCAGCCTTCCTTCCTTGCTTGTCGGGCTACTCGCGAGCCCAAGGTTGTACATAGCCATATAGGTTGTATGTTATCTGATTCCCCATAGTAATATGATTCATTCATACAAATAACAACTTCAGCAATGTGGTTTTGATGCATAAAATGTTGATTGTTTTTTGTGGTGAATGCTTCTTTGCAGCAACACACTAAAAACTTCTGTTCCCATGATTATTATCCTCTATGGTCTTTTTAGATATTTTCTTTTTAAGATAAATCTAATCTAAAATGTCTCAGTATGTGATTTTACAGAAATAAATTTGTGCTGCGACTAAGCGAGATTTGAGCAGTGATTTTGTAGGACAACTTCCAATCAAATTGGAACTTTGGTCTTGCGATTTTTTACTTCACCTAAAGTATTCCTTCCCCTAATCTTCAAACAATTATTTCACTTTTATTCTTACCATTATTGAATAGCAAAACACTTAAAACACCCAATTTTCAAGATGGAGGCGCGTGATGTTTATTGCATGAAGGACTTGATTTGTGCCAATAATTTTGACAACCATGAATATAATTATTGTTACAAGGAAATTAGATTTATGAAATGATTGGTGTATGCTTTTTGTCTCTTCAAAAGCACTTCTTACATTGCAATTGCCACTGATAATCTGAATATTAATGTAATTCTATAAATGTGTTGAAAGCTACAAATCTATAATACAATATGCAGCTTATAGGAGTTCAACTTCAAAAGACTACTTTTGAAAAAATATTTAGTCCAATTATGATGGTATTTTTTTCATGCTACAAACTAGCTAGAGGCATGGGAGACTTCATTTCTGAATCTAATCAGTTACTAAAGGAGTTCTACATTCCAAATTATACATTCAAACATGATGTTGAAGTCAAAGAACATAGTTACATACCCATGTTCCATGTTATTATCTTCATCAATTCAAAGAGCAGTGGCCAGCTTGGTAGTGATCTGCTTGAAACATATCGGGCATTACTTAACAAAAACCAGGTACTAAATTATTTGAATGTGGATGATTTTAAACACATTTAATTGACAGTTGCCAAGATGAAATTTTTTTCATTAGTACTTGTAGTATTAACTGCCCTCATAAAATTTATAACTTTAGGTTTTTGACTTAGGAGAGGAAGCTCCTGACAAATTAGTACTTCACAGACTTTATGGAAATTTAGAAAGGCTCAAATCCATCGGTGATACTGGTAATACATTTTGTAGTTTAAACTACTAGGGTAATTATAGGTTTTATTATGTAAATCATATCTTTTAAAGCTTTAGTTTGACCTCTTATTGTATATATTAATACCACTAATGATTGTTTTCTTTCTTTTACATGTTTGCAATTTTGCAGCTCAGAATTCGTTGATCGGCCAAATTTCATCAAACGCCTTCAGTTCAAAGTTCGTCAAACACTTCCAGCTCTGCATTTGACGAATTCTCCCATGCTCGTCGACCTCCCTTCCACTTTCTCCGTTCGAAGAATTCTTCCAAGTTCGTCGAATGCTTCCAGCTCTGCATTCGACGAATTCTCCCATGTTCGTCGACCTCCCGTCCACTTTCTCCATTTGACCTATTCTTCCAATTTCGTCGAACACTTCCAGTTCTATGATCGACGAATTCTTCCAATTTCGTCGAACGCTCCCTCCTCCTTGTGCGTTCGACGTTTTCTTCCAATTTTTTTGAACACCTCCTTCTACAAATTTTCGTCAAGCGCCACCGCTTCCTTCTTCTCTATTTTCGTCGAACACACCAACTTCTCTTTTATTCGTTCATCGAGCTATCCATCCTTCTCCTTTGATTTCATCGAGCCCTCTCTCCTTCTTTCGTCGAGCTTTCCACGCTGTTAGAGACAAGTCCCATTTTTCCACAAGGGCCTGCTGCCGCCACAAATGCACGTCACCCGTGCCGAGGCAATCATTATTATCCTCCAAATTTCATACCGAGGTCAACCACCATGCATGATTGGAAGTGTGGGCATGTCCTGCTCTTTGAAGAATCTATAAATAGAGCCCCACCCCTTATGTTTGGAAGGAGAGAACTTTGGAGAGGGGAAGTGCTGCCATTTTCAGTTCTTCCTTAGTGTTCTTCCTCTCTCCTTTTCTCATTTCAGTTTTTCTTAGTTTTAGTTTTAGTATTACTGCTTCTGTAATAGTTCTCGAAATTTCTTTAGCAGTTTACTTTTAGATCTAGCTTAGTTTTTCATTTCCTACAAGTGTAATAGTTTTTATATTTCAAGTTGTATGCTCTCTGTTTGAATTAATATAATGTCTATTTACTTTTACTTGTCTCTATTTTGTTCCTGTTCACTCCTACTCATCTCTCTTCCTCCACTTTACCATGAGTAACTAATCCTCCTTGTACTCGATCTTGATGATCCGAGGTTCGAGTTGATTAAGTTATGATGCTCTAGTTTACTTTTCCTTTGTAATATTTAGACATTAATTTACTCTTGATTAATTATGATTGGAGATATATAATCGATATATATTTTCCATCTTTGTTTCCACTCTTAGCTAGCCGAGAGGCTCATTGTTTGGAGTTAACACACAAGAGTAAAGAGAGTTGCACGCACCCCTTGAGAGAGGCATACGCTAAATATCTCGGATTCGAGTGAAATCCAATAGCAGGGTTCACAACGTAAAGCCAGATTTAGGCCTCCGATTTAGACTAGAGTTCGGTCAGACCTTCCTAAACTCAGGTGGGCACATCTTCAAGAGAAGCGTGTTCATGTTTTAGGAACCTCCACGGTCAAGGTCCTTTGTCTTATTGAGTTGGAGTTTATTATCAGATTTTTGATTAACGTAGGCCGAGGTGATTCTCGATCGAGTGCTTTTTTATCATTATTTAACCCCTCGTTTTAATCGCTAGTTGTGGTCTCTCCGATTAAGTGCAAGTAGTCTGTTCTTTTAATTTAGTTAACAACCCTAAAAGTTTCTTCGATAAGATAATAGTCTTCGTGTGAGTAAGATTACTCAACGATTCTCGGATTTAAATACGACACTTGTGTCCCCTAGCTACAGTTCGATAGGTATACTTGCCTTATCTGGATTGCTAGTTCGGCTCTTTTTCTCTTCATGATTAGAAGCCACCAAGTTTTTGGCACCGTTGGCGGGGAGCAACTTTTGTTGATAATTCAAAAACACGACCCTATTACTTTTATCGCTTCTCTTTCTCACCCTCCTTCTAAAAAAATCTATTCCAAAAAAATAGTAACTCTTTTTCTAGTTTATTTCTTTTCCCTTTCTTCATCTTCTCTTCTCCTAGTGCATGACTCGAGGAAATACGTCGGTTAATTTGGACTTGGACCACGAAATTGATCGTACTCTTTAGAGAATATTGTGATTTCAAGGTCCTACTCTCCAACTACCGATTGAGGATTCCGAGTCTATTTCTACTACAAGAATGGAAGAGCCCATCATAGAGGAAGCTCTGCATAGGCCTATGTCCTATTATCCACGGCTGAATCAAGAGGGTATAGAATCAAGCATAGTTCGCCCTGCTATAACTAATAATAATTTTGAATTTAAACCTAGCATAATTCAAATGGTGCAGTAACATGTGCAATATGACGGACTTCAAGATGAAGATCCGAACGCGCATATAATTAGCTTTCTTGAGATTTGTGACACCTTGATGATTAATGGTGTCACAAATGATGCTATTAGGCTAAAACTCTTCCCTTTCTCTCTTAGGACCAAAGCTAAACAGTGGTTGATGATTCTGCCAAAAGGGAGCATCACCACTTGGGATCAACTAAATGAAAAATTTCTGACGAAGTATTTTCCGCCAGCTAAAACTACAAAACTTAGGAATAATATTTCTGCCTTTGGACAAATAGATTCTGAAACCTTATATGAATCCTGGGAAAGATTTAAAGAACTCTTAAGATGATGCCCCCATCATGCATTGCCTATATGGTTGCAGGTGCATATGTTTTATAATGGGCTAAATCAAAACACTAAGCAAATGATATACATAGCTTCCGGTGGTACCTTAAATCACAAAACCCCAGAAGCAGCTCTTGAGCTTTTCGAGGACATGGCCATGAACATATATCAGTGGAATGTTCCTAGGTCCCACCCGAACAAACCTGCAGGTATTTTGAAGTAGATAATCTCTCCCAGCTAGCTCTGCAAGTGGAAGTGTTAAGTAAAAAAAAATGGAGATGATTGCTGCCTCTGCCACTCAGGTATGGGAATCTGCAACTGCTGCTCTCGAACAATTGGATTATGTCAATAATATGCCTAGAAATGCTTTTCATAATTTTTCTGCTGCTAATTTTCCTGCTCCGAGTTTCACTTTTTTGAATAGTTATAATCCCGCTTTACGGAACCACCCGAACTTTTCGTAGAGTAATCCCTCGAATGCAATGCGCCCGCCACCACAAAATGATTTTTCTGCACCACCACCAACTCCTCAAAATTTTCCAAAACCTCCAAGTTTGGAGGAAATGTTTTCGAAATATATGAATGTTACTAACGCTACTATAAGAACCCTAGCCGGGACCGTTAAAAGTTTAGAGAATCAAGTACGACAACTCGCAAAAATTATTTTTGAATGACCTGCCGGGTCTCTTCCTGCCAACACCGAGCCCAACCCGATAGAGCAAGCGAAAGCTATAACTCTTTGGAGTGGGAAGCAAGTTTTTGGTATGGTTAGCGAAGAGCCAGAAGCAAGCTCCACCCCCATTTGAAAAAAATCAACCCTTCGCTGAGAAATTTTTTATCTTTTCACCCTCTACTGAAGAAGTTATCACCACTCTCTCTATTGTAGAAAATGAAGTCACTCCACCACTCATGTTTAAAAATGATCCAACTCCACCACACCCTTCCGAACATAACAAGCAACGTCTGGATGATATCTACTCCCACTTCCTAGAAATATTTAAGCAAATCCACGTAAATCTACCATTCCATGAAGTAATCTCCCAAATGTCGAAGTAGTTAAGTACCTTAAGGATCTCTTGACCAATAAAAAGAAGTTAGAAAACTTATCACATGTCACACTAAATGCCGAGTACCCTGTGGTCTTGACAAATGGTTTACCAAAGAAGATCAGTGATCCATGTAGTTTTTCTATACCGTGTGTCTTCAGTGATCTTTTTGTCAAGCACGCATTGGCCGACTTAGGTGCAAGTATCAAGCTGATGCCCTCTCATTATTCAAGAAGTTAGGAATTGGTAGCCTCAACCTCACACACATGAGTATCCAGCTCACCGATAGATTAACTAAATACTAGTTATGAATCGTGGAGGATGTCTTAGTTAAAGTCGACAAATTCATCTTCCTGGTGAATTTCGTCATATTGGACATCGAAGAAGACGTCGAGATTCCCTTGATCCTTGGCCGACCCTTCCTTGCCACCTCCCGAGCTATCATTGATGTAAGCAATGGTAAGCTCTTCCTACGAGTAGGCGACGATGAAGTGACCTTCGCTATAACCCCCACAATGAAGAATACCCTAGAGAATGACGACTCCTATTTTTTCTTAGATGCTTTAGGTGAAGAATCTTCCTACTGCCTTTCTGAAAGTGAAAATAAATTTTTTGATTTTTGTTCTTCCTCTACTCTTCCAATTTAATCTCTGCAAGAAGCTGTCATGGCAACTAGCTCCACCCCTTTCAATTTTTTGTATAAAGAAAAAGTCAACAAAGATATTGTTTTTGAAAAAGAAAGAATTTCCAAAACGTCGTATGAAGAACCCCTACCTTGGAATTAAAGGAACTACTCAGACATCTTAGGTATGCCTTCTTAGAAAAGGACTCCAATCTACCAGTAATAGTTTCATCCTGCCTGACTGAAGTGAAAAGTGATAAGCTCCTACTAATATTACGTAAACATTGCCGAGCTATTGCCTGGTAGATAGATGATATCAAGGGCATAAGCCCATCTTTTTGCACCCACAAAATCCTAATGGAAGATAATTCACGTAATTCAATTCAACCTCAACGTCGTATAAATCCAAATATGAAAGAAGTCATAAAGGGAGAGGTTATGAATCTGTTAGACGCAGAATTATCTATCCTATATCTGATAGTAAGTGGGTTAGCTCAGTCCAGATAGTGCCAAAAAAGGGAGGGATAACTGCAATTAGTAGTTAAAATAATGATTTAATCCCGACACAGGCGGTGACAGGGTGGCGAATATGTATTGACTATCATAAGTTAAATGATGCCACCAGCAAGGACCACTTCCCCTTACCATTCATCTATTAAATTTTAGAGTGATTATCTGACCATAGCTTTTACTGTTTCCTCAATGGTCTCTCGGGGTACTTTCAAATCCCCATCTCTCTCGAGGACCTGGAGAAAACTACGTTTTCTTGTCCCTTCGGCACCTTCGCTTACCAAAGAATGCTGTTTGGATTATGCAATATGCCAACTACATTCCAGCGATGTATGCTTGCTATCTTCGACAAGTACGTAGAAAGCATTATGGAGGTGTTTATGGATGATTTCTCCATGTTCAGCGATGCCTTTGATAGTTGCTTAGAAAACCTAGAAAAAGTCTTTGAAAGATGGGAAGAAACTAACCTTGCCCTAAATTGGGAAAAATTCTATTTTATGGTGAGGGAAGGGTTAGTTTTGGGTCATAAGATTTCTACGAGAGGAATTGAAGTAGACATAGCTAAGATAGAATTTATCGAGAAGCTACCGCCGCCTATGAACGTCAAAGATATAAGAAGTTTCCCAGGACACGCTGTCTTCTACCGCCGCTTCATAAAAGACTTCTCAAAAATCACCACACCCCTTACTCATCTTCTGGAAAAAGATGCCCCGTTTATTTTTGATGACTTTGTCTATCTGCCTTTTAATTAATAAAAAAAGTTAATTAATGCCCCTATTATGATAGCTCTGGTGTGGGACCTTCCCTTTGAAATTATGTACGATGTGCGTAGTTTCGCAGTGGGAGCCATAGTAGGACAACGAATATCTAAAAACTTCCACCCCATCTATTATACAAGTAAAACACTTACATCGGCACAAGATAATTATACCACAATCAAGAAGGAGCTCCTAGATGTTGTTTTCTCTTTTGATAAATTCCGTCCAAATATTACGCTTTCCAAAAATATCATTTTTACGGACCACTCGGCCCTTAAGTATCTTCTTGCTAAGACGGATGCCAAGCCACGCCTGATTTGCTGGGTCTTACTCCTCCAGGAGTTTGACATAGAAATCCGTAATAAGCGAGGAGCCGAGAATTTGGCCGCCAACCATCTCCCACGATTAGATAATCCGTATATAGAAAAAATAGATAAAAAATCTTTTAATGACTTCTTCCCCAATGAGAAACTGCTTTAAATTAACACATCCCCTTCTTCTTGATTTGCACACATAGCCAACTATTTAATGGCTCGTATCCTCCCGAAAGAGTTCTCCTGTCAGCAAAAAAAGAAATTCTTTTCTGAGTTGAAGAACTATTTTTGTGAGGACCCGCATCTTTTCTGAGTCTGTGCGGACCAAGTGATAAGGAGATGTGTATCTTTTGAAGGAGGATTAGATATTTTAAAACAATTCCATGAAGAAACAACAGGTGGTCACTATCAAGCTGCTTACACCACCCACAAAGTTCTTTGCCCGGGTTTTTACAAGCCTAGCCTATTTAAAGACGCGCAAGCCTTTGTGAGTAGGTGTGATAGTTGCCAACGATCAGGAAATATTTCCAATAAAAATGAAATGCTGCAAAATAATTTCCTTGAGTGCGAAGTTTTTGACCTCTGAGCAATATATTTTGTTGGCCCTCTTCCTTCTAGTTTCGGGAATAAGTTTATTTTAGTTGCTGTGGATTATGTTTCATGATGGGCTGAAGCCCAAGCTCTTCCTACTAATGACGCCTGAGTCGTAATTACATTTATGAAAAAAATTATTTTCTCGATTCAGTACGCCACGAGTCATCATTAGCAATAAGTGTTCATATTTTTGTAATGCGTAGTTTTCAAAAATTCTTATTTAATAAGGAGTTATTCATAAGCTTTCAACTGCCTACCACCCCCAAACTAGCAGACAAGTTGAAGTAGTGAACAAAGAGCTTAAAAGAATTTTAGAAAAGACTGTATCCACCTCTAGAAAAGACTGGTCAACCAAATTAGACGATGCTCTATGGGTCTACCATATAGCATACAAAACCGCCATCAGTTGTTCGCCATATCAGTTGGTCTATGGAAAATCATCCCATTTGCCTGTATTATTAGAATACCGTGCTTTTTGGGTCTTGCAGTTTTTAAAGTTGGATCCCCACTCTGTCAGTGACCTCAGAAAATTTCAACTTAATGAACTCGATGAGTGGCGCTCTTACGCATATGAAAATAACAAATTTTATAAAGAGCCGACAAAGCGTTTTCACAACAAGCACCTAAGGCACCCAAAAACCTTCAAGCTGGGCCACCAAGTTCTTTTATTTAATTCATGATTATGTTTATTTTCGGGCAAGTTAAAGACACGATGGTCTGTTCCGTTTACTGTTAAAGAAGGTTTTCCGTATGGAATGATTTTAATTTCACACCCTGATAAGGATGAGTTCAAAGTGAATGGTCAGCATCTTAAACTTTATTTTTGTGGTGATGTCAGTCCAAACTGTATTAATTTTATTCTGCATGATCTGAATTGTGGATAACTTAAGACTTTTTATTTCTGTTTAAAACTTTGAATATTATTTTGGACATTATTATTATTATTGGACACTTTATGTTGGACAATATTATTTTGTTGCGTCGAGATCAAACGACGTTTTAATCAAAGGGCGCCCTCTTGAGGCAACCCAAGTTATTTTTCAATTTTCATTATTTTACACTTTTTGCCCAGGATGGGTCCGACAAGCTGAAGCATCTACGATCGCCTGCTCCAACGCTGTTGAATCTATCACGAAGTCCAAAGAAGAAATTTTATGAAGATCCAAAGCGGAATCATGGGGGAGCGGCATCACGCAACCTTCCGCGACTTACAAATCCGGGGAAGTACCTGTTTTCAATTCTGTACTTTTATTTCTGTTTTAATTTTTCTCTCTCCTTCCCCTCTTTTCTCAATTGAGGACAATATCCATTTTAAGCTTGGGGGAGGATTTCCTCTTTCTCTTTCCTTTATTTTATTTCCCTGAAAAAATAAAAAATCAATCAAAATTTCTTTACTTTGTTTCGCTGAAAAAAATCAATCAAAATCAAAAACATTTAGTGCTTTCTCCTTTTTCTTCTTAAAGAAAATCTCTAAAAAAAGATAATATCTTAAAGATCCAAAAAAATAGAATATCAAAAAATCCAAAAAAAGAAAATATTTCAAAATCAAAAATTTATGTTATTTGTTTCGTTTAAACAAATTTTGGTATTTCAATATTAACCCTTGCTTTTGTTTTGTATTTCTCAAAATTCCATATAACGACTTAGCTAATTATAATTTTTCTAATCGATCTTTCTAATTATATTTCACAAGTAAAATGTTAGCCATGTTGTGTTCCTAATTCAAGGTAGCATGTTAACGTGAAACGTTTTTCTAAAACTCGCATTTCTATTATGGTTTCTGGTTCTTTATTTTCTTTACTTCATAAAAGTCTTTCATCCACTATTTTACTTTTTGTTTTTGGATAATTTTTGTAATGTCAACTTGAGTAGTGTAGTAGATGTAAATGATTCTAAACTTGTATTATTTTTATTTTCAAAATAAGTTCATTAGTCTCTATTTAATATATCTGACCTACTTTTTGAAATTTTCAAAACTAATGCTTTAGCCAAATTTTTGGAGCATGAAAATGAAGTAGGACATCTTTGTTTTTGTTTGAGCCTTCTAGCCAACCCCAAAATTATTCCCCAAGTTAGACGCTTTTGAGCCTTTTTCCTATTCTATTTGATAACTCCACTTATCATTTCATTTTTCACCAAAGCCAAATTTTCCAACCTATCATATCACACTAACTTTTTGAGTTTCATAAAATTTCATGTTGTGATAGGGTTATTTTGTGATTTTTGGAGAAATTTAAGAAATAGTATGCTAAAAAGAAATGTTTAATTTTGTGGCCAATTTCAAAATGAGAAGACAAATTATTTATGGCATTTGTTTTGAAAGGATGAAAGAAAATGGAAAAGGAAAAGAAAAAGAAAAAAAGATGTTATTTATGAAAATTTTGAGACTCTTTATTTTTGTTTAGGGTGATTATAAGCTTCATGTTTATCTTTGAATTCCATTCCTAATTATATGCCTAAACCAAACATTTCGGTCATAATAAATCCGTTGATTCATGCTCCTAGGTTTTCTTTTAGCTAAGTGAAGAAGAAAAGTAGATTAGTTAAGTCTTGGATTTAAATTCAGATTTTTGTTCTTTGATTGATTTGGGTATAAAATGCCTCTTAGAATATAGTAACAACTTAATGTTATATTTCATTTGTTGCCTTGATTTAACTTATTTACAGAATTCTGTTAAAATCTTGGATGAATTGTCTTTATTAGTAAAGTTTATAAAAGTTGAAATCATGTTTAAACAAATGTTAAAGTTTTACGTTTCACATTCTCCCTACTTAGAATTTCTCATAGTACTTGTGTTAGCATAATTAGAATTTTTCCTGATTAGTCACTTTTATGTTAGCTAATTTTTATATCTTTACTTGAGGACAAGCAAAACTTACGCTTGTGGGAGTTTGATAATAAGTTTTGTAGTTTAAATTACTAGGGTAATTATAGGTTTTTATTATGTAAATCATATCTTTTAAAGCTTTATTTTGACCTCCTATTGTATATATTAATACCACTAATGATTGTTTTCTTTCTTTTACAAGTTTGCAGTTTTTCAGCTTAGAATTCATCGATCAGCCCAATTTCGTCAAACGCCTTCAGTTCAAAGTTCTTCGAATGCTTCAAACTCTACATTCTACGAATTCTCCCATGTTCGTTGACCTCCCTTCCACTTTCTCTGCTCGACGAATTCTTCCAATTTCGTCGAACGGTTCCAGCTCTGTGTTCGATGAATTCTCCCATGTTCGTCGACCTCCCTTCCACTTTCTCCGTTCGACGAATTCTTCCAATTTCGTCGAACGCTTCCAGTTCTGTGTTCGATGAATTCTTCCAATTTCATCGAATGATCCCTCCTCCTTCTGCGATCGACGTTTTCTTCCAATTTTGTTGAACGCCTCCTTATGCAAATTTTCGTCGACCGCCACCGCCTCCTTCTTCTCAATTTTCATCGAACACACCACCTTCTCTTTTCTCTATTTATCGAACTCTCCCTCCTTCTCCTCTAATTTCGTTGAGCCCTCTCTCCTTCTTTCATCGAGATTTCTTCACTGCCAGAGACAAGTCCCATTTTTCCACAAAAGCCTGCTGCCGCCATAAATGCACATCACCCGTACAGAGGCAATCATCATTATCCTCCAAATTTCATACCGAGGTTAACCCCCATGCATGATAGGATGTGTGGGAATGTCCTGCTCTTTGAATAATCTATAAATATAGCCCCACCCCTTGTGTTTGGAAAGAGAGAACTTTGGAGAGGGGAAGTGCTGCCATTTTTAGTTCTTCCTCTCTCCTTTTCTCATTTCAGTTTTTCTTAGTTTTAGTTTCATTATTACTTCTTCTGTAAGAGTTCTTGAAATTTCTTTAGTAGTTTACTTTTAGTGGTAGCTTAGTTTTTCATTTCCTGTAAGTGTAATAGTTTTTATATTTCAAGTTGTAAGCTCTCTGTTTGAATTAATATAAAGTTTGTTTACTTTTACTTGTCTCTATTTTGTTTCCATGCACTCCTACTCATCTCTCTTCCTCCACTTCACCATGAGTAACTAATCCTCCTTGTACTCCATCTTGATGATCCGAGGTTCTAGTTGATTATGTTATGATGCTCTAGTTTACTTTTTTTTATAAGGTTTAGACCTTGATTTACTATTGATTAATTATGATTGAAGATATATAATTGATATATATTTTCGATCTTTATTTCCACTCTTAGTTAGCCGAGAGGCTCGTAGTTTAGAGTGAACACTCAAGAGTAAAGAGAGTTGTACACACCCCTCGAGAGAGGCAGACGTTAAATCTCCCGGATTGGAGTGAAATCCAATAGTGGGTTTCACAGCATAATGCGAGCTTTAGGCCTCCAATTTGGATGAGAGTTTGGTCGGACCTTCCTAAACTCATGTGGGCAAATCTTTGAGAGAAGCGTGTTCGTGCTTTAGTAACCTCCACAGTCAAGGTCCTTTGCCTTATTAAATTAAAGTTTATTATCGCATTTTTGATCAACTTAGGCCGATGTGATTCTCGATCTAGTGCTTTTCTTTATCATTATTGAACCCCTCATTTTAATCGCTAGTTGTGGTCTCTCTGATTAAGTGCAAGTGATTTTCTTTATGCAAGTAGTCACTTCTTTTAATTTAGTGAACAACCCTAAAAGTTTATTTGATAAGATAATAGTCTTCGTGTGAGTAAGATTACTCAATAATTCCTGGATTTAAATATGACACTTGTGTCCCCTAGCTATAGTTCGATAGGTATACTTGCCTTATCTGGATTACTAGTTCAGCTCTTTTTCTCTTCATGATTAGCAACCACCAGATACCAATACTGCTGAAATCTAGAGTAGGTTGAGACTAATTGTAAGTATCATCTATTCTAACAAACACGACTTAAATACAATTCTTTAGAATTGGAAGTCCCGCTAAATTTTGGTTGTTAGATCTCAAATTTATCCCACTTGATTAGGTTGTAGGTGGTGATGGTACAACCACAAATTTAGCACACTTTGAATTCTTTGATTGTTTAATTACACAAACATATCTGATATTGGGCGTGATAACCAAAAAATAAGTAGTTTGCTATTTGAAAATCTCGTACTTATTTTCCCTAAGATTCCAAGTGTGTCATTTGTTAGGAGGAGGCACTGGATCTGGCATGGGGACTCTTCTCATCTCTAAGATCAAGGAGGAGTACCCTGATCGCATGATGTTGACCTTCTCTATCTTCCCATCTCCAAAAGTATCAAACACAGTTGTTGAGCTATACAATGCAACCCTCTCTGTCCATCATCTTGTTGAGAACGCTGATGAGTGCATGGTCTTGTTATGTAATATTGTATTGTTCTAGATGAGATGAAAATAACTTATACTCTATATAATACTTTTTTGTGTGAATAAATACATGTTGATCTTGTTATGTAATATTAAATATGTGTTTTCAAGATTTTATATTATCTTTAGCTAAATCTTTAAGAAATATGAAATCATAATTATAATTTGTAAAAAAATCTCGGGTACACAAAAAATAGAAATTATATATTTTGATATATAAATGAATAGGCTATATTGAGAAGAATAGAAAACAATTGTAACGAATTTTTCGTTACTATTGTTTAATCTATGGTAACGAAATAATGTTTGTTATACTTTATTGTAATGAAGTAAATTTTTTAGTGAGAAAAAAAATAAAACATTTGTAATGAAATAATGTTTGTTATAATTTATTGTAACGATGTAAATTTATTTTTAGTGAGGAAAAATAAAACATTTGTAACGAAATAGTATTTATCGTAACTGATTTTTTGTGAGGAGAAAAAACATTTGTAACGAAATAATATTTATTGTAACAAATTTATTGTGAGGAAGAATATTTTTTGGGTGAGGAAGTTTCATTTGTTATAATTAATTTATTTGTAACGACACGCATACATTCGTTACAAGAACTTTTAGCGTCGAGCTTTAGAGGACAACACTTACATACAGTTTTTTTCGTAACCAAAGAGTTTTTGTAACGATTTTTGGTATTTATTGTAATGATTTAGGTCCTTACTATATGTGCAATTTGTTGTAGTGTAGGTACTTGGACTAACCTGCAACCACAATTTAGTTTACCTTAGGACCCCAAAAGGGATTGGGTCCTTGGTTCTTGTTAGTCTGAAAATGAACATGTCTGCATGCAGCATTTCTTACAGGAAGACTCACTTTTTCGCTTGACACACTAGGGTTTTACCAACAATCTATGGCAAAGTCTCCCACCTTGCCACAACACCAACATTCATGAATATTGTATCTCCTCTTTTGAACAGCTCTTGTAGATTGCAAGTTGTCAATAGCTGACTGTTCAGAATGGAGAGTAGCAGCCTTCTACCTGTTTCTATCAGCAATAATCTGACTAAAGGTGAGTCTGCTAGCAGAGGTACTTGTCTTAATCTAAGTTCCACTTACATTAGTCTTATTTGTAGTAGATATACTGTTAATGGCCTCAGAGATTGTCAAGTCAGACTTACTTACTGACTTACCTTTGGTCTGAGTTGGTGCTGGAAGAACCTGAGAATAGGCCACTACCTTATTCTTGAGTGTGGGGCTAGAACACCAAATACACATGGTCCATGATGGGTCATCTATATTTACTCATGGGAAGACTTAAAGGCACTCAAACTCATGCCCTTACTTCCACTATAGCTGTGAACATTTTTGTTCACACTTTTGGATCTTCCATTCAACCAATGACTATACATACTTTCTTGGTCATACTTGTTGGATGACAACAGAACTTTCTTAAAAGTGATAGCAGACTGGATTGGAACCTTGCCCTTACTCCTATTCCTTCTTCTAGTATTCCTCTCAATGTACCCCAACTCCTTATCAGTTTAGATGGTGAAGGTATCAATGAGTGACAATACAGATTTAGGTTTCGATTATTTAGCCACTAGCATCCTCTCTTTGAGGAGCTTATCTTCCAACTCTTTAATTAAAGAGTTTTTACTGTTTATGGTGGAAAATTGGATAATGGTGATTGTCTTAACTTAGGATATCTCTTTGCTCATCTGGCTCAGCTGTGAGGCTGACTCAGTGTGTAGATATAGAGAGGGAGAGAGATATTTTCTTAAAGAGATAATCACCTTGGTTTGTCTTTTGACAAGCAGCTTGCTCTTCTTCAGAGATTCCAAGATTAACTCATAATTGTAAATCAATTGATTGACATCTTCCTCAGATTTTGAGCCATCTTCATCACATGATGAAGGAGCATTAAAATTGAGACTTCTTTTATAATCTGATTTAGAGGAGGAGAGAGAATGAATCTATACCTCATGTTGATTAGACTGATCCTGGTGGGATTCACCATCTGTTATGGCCATACGTCCAAAATAGCCACTAACATCTTCATCCACCTCATTATCACTGTCTGAGTGTGATAGAGGGGTCTTGATTCCTATCCTTGTAGCCGGATAGTCCTCATCCTCTTCAGTAGTAGCAACAGCAAACAACCCTATATAGGCTTCATCTTCTTCTTCAGAGTCAGAAGACGCTGAGTTAGTTTGACTCCAGCTCTTCTCATTCTTGGCAACGAAGGTCTTTTCCTTCTTTCCCTTGTGGTGGAAGTGCTTCTTCTCACTTGTATCTTTTCTCTTGACTGGGCAATCAACAATGACATGCCCGGGCTTACTACAATAATAACCCACAACTTTAGAAGAAATATGTTTGCTGGGTTTAGGATCATACATGTCTCCTTCGGAGAACTTCATCCTGTACTTATTGTGATCCTTTTTATAATGTGAGGAGTAGGAAGGATTGCACTTCCACTACATCCGCTTCATAATCTTCTAGAATTGCCTTGAGAAGCCAGCAAACTCTCCATCTAATATATTACTGTCAAATGAGCTAAACTCAGAGCTTTCTGAATCAGCTAGACTCCTTGGGGGTGAGGCAATACTCTCCTTGCTCTTCTTAGAGGTCTCAGCCTTAAAGGCCACTGTACTATCCTTGGAATCGGACCTATTGGTGGTCTTCTCCCCCTTCCTGCCAGATAGCTGTATTTCATAAGAAAGCAGCTTTCCAAATTAACCATGAGGAGGAGTTTTAGCAAGCTTGGACACTTATCCAATTGCTCAAATCTTTGTGTCCCAGTCTCTGATAAGAGATCTTAAGAACTTATCATTCAACTCATAATTGTCGAATACCCTCCTATAGGTCCTCAGCTCATTGACCACTGAAGAATTTTTCATAGCAATCAGCTATGTTGTCCTTGCTACTTTTCCTGAAGGCCTCATATTCCTGATTAAGTAGTGATTTTCTGTCATCCCTAACTTCTTCAGTGACCTCCATGTAGATAATCAAGGCATCCCACATTTCCTTAGAAGTCTTGTAGCGGACAAGATTCTGGAATGTGGAGTCATCAATGACACTCATAATGATGTTCTATGCCCTCTTGTCCATGGTTGCTAGGATGACCTCATCCTTGGTGATTTCAGTGTATTTCTTTGGGGTTTTGACATTGGCATTTAGGATAGAAATCTTCATGAGAATGAAGGTTCCTTCCTATACTGTGATGAAGATCCTAGGGTCAAATGCTTCTATGTACAACCTCACCCTCTCTTTCCAAATGACAAAATTCTCCTTTCTATAGACTGAGAGCTTCATTGAGTTCAACTACTTATGGTTCTCTCCTGAACCCATAAGGATAATCCTTAGCTACCCTTAGAGATCTGTTCAAACTGTTAAGCCCTTTTTGAGCAACTTTGCTCTGATACCACTTGAAAGTCTTTGTTTTTAACAGCAGTTAAACACCTAGAGGGGGTGAATAGGTTTTTATGTCTTTTATGACAATATTTTAGCTTTCGTGTATTATGAATTAGTTTTAAGTTAGCTTTCAAGAATACACAACAACACACAAGTGTTTATAGTGGTTCCCCAAGGTATGGGTACATCCACTATCCCTCCCAACTTTCTAATAGAGTGTTAGACAAGGCCAACTCCTCCAATCTCGGCTCCAAGACCTGACAACTAAGATCCCTCAGGATCTCTCAGACTCATCCAAGTCCTACCTCAGGCCCAAGGCGCTACCACTCAGAGCAAAATGATGCTCCTACAGCTCAGTGATCCACAGATCACCTACCTTAGAATTTAATCAAAGTCCTACAACTTAGGATTAGTGGATAGCCCGACACTCAGATCCATCGCAGGATGATACCTCAGAGAATGAATCTCCTATAGCTCAAGCACACTGGCCCTACCTCAGATCCACAAAAGGACCCTACACTCAAATCCACAGAAGGATCCTACACTCAGATCCACAGAAGGATCCTACCTCAACCTTTATAGTTCGGGTTTACAACACAGATTAGAAATGATCCTATAAAGAGAATAAGTTTGTTGGTGATGAATGACTCCAGAGAAATTATCTCTGAGTTAGCCTTCCTGGACTGAGTGAACTCAGCCCAACTTTGACTCCAGATAAGTATTCCTCTAAGTCTTCTTCTTCCTAAACTGAGAAAGCTCAGCCTTATCTCCTTCATAGCACCAAGAATAGATCTTCAAGGTTGTTCTACTTGTGTTTGTGAAATGACCTGCAGAGCACTGCTTCTTCAAGGCTTGAATGTAGTTAAGTTGAAAGCTGGACTTGAAAATGAATTTCCTAAACTTATTATTGAAGATGTAACTTTCAACAACTAACTATCTGAGCTTCTCAGACCAACTACAAAAGCAAGTTCTTCAAGCTCTGCTACTTTTGATGAGAGGAAGAAAATGATGCTTCAAACTTTTTCCAAAAGTCAATTGATTATTTCTTTTTCCTCGGAACTCTCCTTTTTAACCCCACCGTCCAACGGCTCTCTGTGTAGTAGGACTGGGCGAAAATGGCAACTGCAATACCTCCTTTCACTATACTAAAGGCATACAATGCCTTTTGTCTTCTAGTGTGCAAAACCCACAATTTTTGACGCTTCTTGACTTAGTTAAATTTCTTCTGTATCAAGGCGTTGAGCGAAGATTATTCACTCGACACTTCTGTCCTTTGAATGGCATCTTGATTAGGCATTGAGTGACCTGTCTTCACTAAATGCTTCTGTACTTGTTGAATTGTTTGTTGAGTAGGCATTGAGTGAACTGCCTTCACACAACTTTTCTGTCTGCTCCTTTTGAAGCTTTAACTGCTTGAGCTCCTGTCAATACTTCAGCTCTCCTGGTGTTGAGTGAAGTGACTTTACTCAACGCTTCTGGACGTAGTTGAGTTTTTGCCTGTCCAGCAACCCATCTTCTTGATTGAGGCATTAAGTGAACTGTCTTCACTCAATGCTTCTGTCCTTAGCTAGATATCTTCTTGAGTTAGCGTTGAGTGTACTGCCTTACTCCACGCTTCTGGACTTAGCCAATTTCTAGTCAGCAACATTGTAGCTTTGACTGTATGTAGTTCTCTCAATTCTTTTGCTCTGTTGGTGTCGAGTGAACTGCCTTCACTCGATGCTTCTAGACTTAACCATATTTCTGCTTTGGCAATACTGAGGCTTTGACAGCTTTAGCTTCTCTCAAAGCTTTTAGCCTCTTGGTGTTGAGTGAACTGCTTTCACTCAATGCTTCTGTACTTAACCATATTTCTGCTTTGGCAATACAGAGGCTTTGACTGCTTGAGCTTCTCTCATGCTTTTAGCCTCTTAGTGTTAAGTGAACTGCCTTCACTCAATGCTTCTGGACTTAACCAGATTTATGCTTTTTACAGCATCTTGTCTTGAGCCCAACTAGTATTTTGACCCTGACCACATATCTAACCATGGTATAGTAGACAATGCACAAATACTGAACTTGAACATACATCAAATACAATTATGCACTTAGCATTGATGGTGATGTCTCTTAAATTCAGGGAACATTGAAGGGCAATATTCCCAATAATACTTCAGTGTTATCTCTTAAGCAGCTATTGATAATTTATTAATGAAATATGGTCTTAGTATTTCTAAATTGCATGGACAATGATATGATGATGCTAACATTATAAAAGCCGAGTTTAGGGGGTTAAAATGGTAATTTTGAAAGAAAACAATTGTGCTTTCTATGTTTATTGTTTTGCACATCAACTACAATGGGTACTAGTAAATGTTTCAGAAAGGAATTTTAATGTTGCTTAGCTTTTCACACTTATTAACACTGTATTGAATGTTGTTGGTGGCTCTTGCAAATGTTGTGATTCTTTTAGAGCCTTGGAAGTTAATCGAGTTGCAAAAGCTTGGATGTGGGGACTTAGAAAGTGGACAAGGGTTGAATCGACCTTTAGAGCTCAAACATGTTGGAGACACCAGATGGAGTTCATATTATGGTACAATTTTAAATTCTATTTGTATATTCTCTTATATTGTTGAGGTGCTGGAGATTATAAGAGTTGATGGGGCAGATGGAAACAAAAGAGAATGATAAGCACACTTCTCCAAGTTATCTTGACTTTCAAATTTGCATTTGTGATTCATTTGATGAAAAATATTTTGTCAAAAATAAATTAATTATCTTAAGTGTTGTAAAAGAAAGATCAAGATATTGTCAACGCAATGCATTTTGTAAAGTTGTCAAAACTATTACTATTAAAGATGGGAAATGATGAAGTCGAGTGAGAATATTTTATGGCTGAAGTCTATACTTTCTGTAGAAAACATGTCACATAAGTTATGAATATGGATGAAAAGTTGGTTCAGTCAGGTAGATCAAGACGCAATGCACGTGAGATTACAAATAAACATTATTCTGGGATTGAAATTTTTAATTCAGTGCATGATTGGATGCTAAATGAGGTTAATGATCGTTTTGATGAAGTAAACACAGAATTACTCTTATGATTTGCATGTCTAGACCCAAAAGATCATTTTACTTATGATAAACAAAAATAATTTCATCTTGTTGAATTATATCCATATGATTTTACTCTAATAGAGTTGTAGTTACTTGAAGAATAGCTTGACATATATATTTTTGACATGCGATCTACATCAATGGACACATTTTCTGAAGTTAAAGGAATTAGCGACCTTCAAAAAAATTAGAGAATTAAAAAAACAAGATCATTATCAGTAAGTTTTTAGATTGTTAAAGGTTGTTTGCCTCTTACTAGTTGCAACAACTACTATTGAAAGGATGTTTTCTGGAATGAAGATCATAAATATTTGATTGTGAAATAGAATGGGGGATGAATGGATGAATGATTGTTTGATTGCTTACATTTTAAAAAGTGTTGTAGATACTATTACAATAGAAACAATTATTTCACATTTTCAGATCATGTGCCAATGGAAAGTATCTTGTTGAACGGTAAGTTTTTATGAGATTTTGTTTCAATAACTAGTTTATTTTTAATGATGTGTAATGATTTTATATAGCAGTAATTGCAAAAAAAAATTATATTTTCAATAATGAATTGTATGTTAAATTTTATTGTGCCCGAGTGACTCTCAAATCCTAGTTCTTCCACTTGGTGTGGCCCCATTAATTAAATTAATTGATGAGGCATGGCCCCAACAACTAAATGATGGGGTCACACCCCATCCTTAATTTGTTGGGGTCAAGCCACAACATTAAGTATTGGGGTGTGGCCCCAACATTTAGGCTTCATTTGACGTAGCTTATTTGCTCCGGTGAGTTTGGACAAAAAAGTCATTTTCATACCAAACATTTTATGCTCAATACTAGATTCTTTTCTTAGAAATGATTGTAACATTTGTCATACCAAGCATACATTCTATGATAATGATGTTTTTTATAAACTCATTGGAGCAAATAAGCCAAGCAAATCAAAGCCTTAATGTTGCGGCATGGCCCCAACATATACACGACAACTAGTAGATGGTAGCTAGCCATTAGCATTAGGCCATGTTTTGTGGGCTCAGCAGGCCCCATGATTTTGTAAGGGTCTGGGCCCCACTTGAACCCGATTTGAGTTGTGACCGACTTGGGTCCTGGAGCAAAAAAACCTGGGCCAAGGTGGTCGGGCCCGGCCTGGGCCTAATAGGCCTTATTTGCATGGGCTACCACAACCTACGATAATAAACACCACGCTTCTTAGGCATGGGTCCCCTTTCCCTCAATCTAAGGAGATCAAAACTTCCACATATGTCGACATAAAAAATTCAAGCCGGCAATGCTAAGGAGGCGATCAATTCAGTAAGCATATTTCTATCATTCAACTCTGTGAACGAGTGTTCTATCGAGTTTCTTAGTTATTCTAGTTATATGAATTTGGTAGATATTGATCGTATTTGTTAAACCAGAATCCACAGTTCAACAAGGAGTTCAGACGGAAGGGGTAGCTTACACTTATTTCTCCTAAGTTAGAACACTAGACCAGAAGTGCGGAGTAAAGAGCCTCACTCTCAAGGGTGGAAAACTAGAACAAACCCTCGAGCTGCAGTAAGGAGGTCCCACCTCATACCCGAGTGATCTAAGAGAGCTTACCCACTCAAGCTAATGTTGAGTCAGGTACCCTGGAGGGCACTTAAGAGCACTCGACCGCAAACCCAAAAACCATGGTGTGCAGTAAGCTGGAGCTCTTGCCAGTCAAATCTAGCCAAAGGAGAGAGAAGTCGGAAGAAGGCCTCTCCAAAGGTGCCCTTGGGGGTTTATTTATAGTTTTTTGAGAGTGGTTTGTGGTTAACAAAATATCATCCTTTGATTGTACTAGTTGCCGCCTAAATTGGCCTATCAACAATGGGACCCCTCTGTGTAGAAAGTCTAGTGGTAGGCCCACATGGGTTTATTGGGGAAATATGCCATCAAAACTATAGGGGAGTCAGGAAAACGCTTTCCCGCTCACCTTGGGGTGGCGAGTGCTCGGTGAGGTGGGCAACTGGCCACCCTCCCTGAGCCTTGGGTGAGTGCTGGCAAATATTTCCGACTCATCTTATGTATTTCTATGCCTATTCTGGTGTTCTGACTACTTAGGGTTTTCTTGAATCCACTCAACAAATACAGGGTTGAATAATATTTATAACAACTAGTCATATTGTTTGTATATCCGGTCAGTTCTGTGAAATAATGGCTGGATTCTAAGATAAAAAATGACTGTATTTATTTTTTGCTTAAATTTTCAGAACTTAAAGATTGTGACTGACTAATAATTATAACTTGTCTTAATTACAAACAAGCAATGAGGCTATGGTTTTTCCTATTATTCATTCTGATGATAAGGCATATGCAATATACTCTTAGTATGCACATAATAGTGATTTCAGCATCCGAAAGCAATATATTTACTATTGAACTCATTCAAGAATCATAAATAGAATACTCATGTGCGAAAGCATGACATAAGAATTGCAAGTCAACGACTGATGTGCTAAAGAAGTATCACAAACTTGATTCTCGCACTGAGTGTTTATTGTGCATACACTTCTCTACTGATATAGAGGGAAGGAATTGATAGATTTTTTAATTTGTTGAAGATCACAACCATCTGCTAGCATTACAGAAAGACATACAACCTTTGAGATTGCATTAACACATATCTAATGGCTAAACAACCCTCTTCAAGAGTATGACACACGTAAGAATTATAATGGTTGATGCATTCAAATTCTTAGCGAATGTAGTTGGGGTGCACAAAATGTTGGGTTTTCTATGACAAATGCTTACAACTTTGTATATTGAGAAAAAAAAGTTGAAATTGAAAATGGCAACTTGACACTGTTATTTGAAATATTTAAAAAGAGGCAATTGGAGGACAATATATTCTCTTTTAATGTGTTAATAGATGAGATGAGCATACTGTATAACCTCTTTTGGATCAATAGATCGACGTGGAAAACATGATTATGATTCTTTTTGAGATGTCGTCATTTTTGATATGGTTTATAGGTTGAATAATTACAATATGACATGTGCCCCTTTCATTACGTTGAATCATCACTGACAGAATGTTTTTGTAGGAGGGAAATTCATTTTTGAGGAGATGATTGAATCTTTCTGCTGTATTTTTCAGACATTTTTAAATTTTATTGGAAAAAAGGAACCAATCATTACTAAGAGCTATTGAAAGAGTATTTTCGGTACTCGACATCATTTGTGCGAATGTCACATTTAAAAAAACATCATTTGAAGGTACTAACTTTCAACCAAGACAAGTAAATTGGAGCATTATTAATTAATTGCATGCGCAAATGTGATTCTTAAATGTAATTTGAGGCACATTGGAGAGAGAGATGATAACTCTTAGTAACTTGCATGAGAATCGATGGTTGAATGATATTTATAAGATTAGAATGAAGTGGTGCCTGCATTTAATAAGGAAATATTAGATCTGGGCATATAATCTACCAAATAGAGTGAATACGTTAATAATAACTTGAATGGATGCTCAAAAGTCATAAGTTTACATGTTGAATGCTTTATTGGAATTGAAAAATGATTTCAAGTTGGCGTATGAGTGAACATGATGAGGACTTCAAATATAATAAAGGGATTGTTACACTTAAATTCAAAAATGGTTTATTACTTATCCAAATGCCTAAAGTCTATAGAAAAAATATATATTCAATCTTTGAGCAAACATTTATGGAATATGCAGTTGATTTGATGGTTGTTAAAAAGCAAGGTACACACCAAAACATATTATATACATCACACGATATTGAGATAGAACTGATGATGGTAAGCAATAGATTGTGAGTGTATGTATAAAGAGTGGTGATGTTGAATGTTCTTATAGGGGCTTTCAGACAAAAGGCTTATTATGCAAGCATATTTTGCGAGTGTATAATATTAGGAATGAGAAACATATTCAACATAAATACATACTAAGGTGATTTTCCTTGCTAGATAAGAAGGGAATCTATCTATGCCAGCCCACTACCTTGAATGATTATAACTCTAATATAATTTATAGAAACTAATTGATGTGGTACTTTTGGGAAAATTGCCATAATATTTCTAATTTGAATAAGTCTTTATGATGAAGATGAACACACTATATTTTTTGATATATGTATTTGGTTTTGTGGTTTTCAGGTATTAGATAGAGCAATACTAGCATAGGGAAAGACTTAGTGTTACCAGACATAGTTTTACCATTGTAATATTTCATTGTGCAAAACACCATATCAACCTAAGATCTAGATTTTGTTGGAACATGTGTTCCGCATCTCTTGATTTGAGAATAACAAATCCTTGTTTGTATTTGATCTTGTTTTTTGTGTGTTTACAGTGTGCAGGAACTACAAGATTAGATTCCAAAACTCCATCTCTACCATCAGGCGATAACATTACCGCTGACAATATCTCATTCGACTGCATCCAGTTCTTCTACTACATTGCTATAGCCAGGTGATATCGCTACCACTGGCAATAACATATTCGACTGCATTAGTTTATTAATTGCATCGCTATCGCAAGGAGATATCTCTACCGCTTGCAATAGCATATTTGACTACATCAGCTATATGATAGAAAAGGAGGGTCAGAAGTCATAATAGGAAGCTGTTAAAAATGAAAGTGCTACCGCTAGGCAGTACTGCTACTACCGGGCAATATCTTTTTGGATGGTCTATTTTTGGAATAGCTACGAACAAAAAATGCATATTTCCAAAGATCAAAAGTTTCCTAATTTGGAAAAAGAAAATTTCCTAAAATGTAAGTTGCCAAAGATGAAGATGTAGATATCGTCAAGCGGCACCGATACCGCAGATGATGGCTCTTAAACCTATAAAAAGAGCAGCTCCTCTCCTTCTGTGTTGAGCGATTCCTCTTCTACCAAAGCCACAACTCAGAATATATTAAGAGAGGCTCGTTTCCATACCATCAAGAGAAATCCTTTGGGCAAACACAGAGATTTAAAGAAGTTTTTGAAGGGGAATTGCTACCACACATATTCAACACGAAGGATGAACACCAACATCAACATCACCTTCGTCATCACCTTCAAAAATCCTTTGGGAGTTTTCTCTTGCTTATTTTATTATCTTGTAATCCTTTTATTTTATCCTTTTATAATTTGAGTGGAGAAATCATTTGAGGAGAAGGTCAGATTCCGAGAAGGATTCGATGGGAAATTCATAATAGGTAGGGACAACTAAGTCTTGCGAGACTTAGGGGGAAAATAGTCTAGTGCAGACGTCGGTTTCCTAGAAGGATTCCATGAATTTGTCATGTGTGTTTGCATCTAGATCGTGGGTAGTTCTAGGGATGGTTCAAGGCCATATCTAGGAGAGATAGGCTAGAACTAATCGGTCCTTGGGGATAAGGGGCGATATAGAAAAGCAAAAAGAGATTTTAATATTTTGCCTCGATTTCTAGCATCACAGAAATCAAACATTGTGTCATCAATTTATTGTGAAATAAAATCTTGTTCTACATTGTTCTATTATCTTGGTTTTCTTTTCTATTCTAAAATATTCTAAATAATATTTCTCTATCAAAACATCAAAGCAAAATATATTACAAATTACTTTTAAAATAACGCGCAGATTTACTTTCTGTTACTAGTGCCAAGTGGTAGTGCTCTCGCTGATGGAAGTGAAGAAATATTTTAATCCGACCTTCTTTAAAAGTAATTTTCAATATAATATTTTTTGGATATTAAAATTGAAAGTCCACCTAGTGTCAGCTATGTGCACCTATGGGGGGGGGGAATAGGTGACGTGTGGTTCTTTTGCGGAATTTACGAGAGTACCTGCACAATAAAAATAAAAAGCACAGCACACAGAAAACACAACAAATTTATAGTGGTTCCCCGACTTGGGTACATCCACTTTCCCCCTTCGACCTATCTCCCCAACAAGGGATGACTCGGTCACTTCTCCAACGGGATTGAAATCCAATCCCTTCACTAACGGAAGGAGCCCTTCCACACGTGAGAGTCAACACTCCCACAAAACGGGTTGCACCCAACCCTTACAACACGGAACAAAAGTTCCCTTACAACGAAATTAAATATAGAGTGTACACGTGATACAAACTTCTTTTGGAGACTACGGTGTTCCTCTTTGTTCGACGACGTGTTCTTGAAGTCGATGAAGAGTCTACAACCTTGGTCTCTCTTGGAGAGGATCTCCCGGAACCGGCGGCGGCAATCCGAGCGGCGGCTTGGTTCGGAGTCGGCGGCAACGAAGGTGCGATGCTGCAGTGCTTTGAGATCCAAACTTCTTTGCGAAGCAAACTAGGTCTACCAACGGTCACTCTAGGATCGGTCGTCTCGATCGATTCGGATGGGGGAGTTTTTCCCGGTCAACAAATCGAGAGACAAGAGATCTCTGGATAGACACGTGAGACGCAAGCTTTGCTAAGCTTCTGTCGCCGGAGATCGGGAAGATGAACGATCAGCGGCGGCGACGTACTTGCCCGAGCGCGACGGCGGCGGAGGAGAGAAATCGCGATATTAGGGTTTCCGCTTGCTCGGCTTCTTTCTGTGTCCGTCTTCCGTTCAAAATACCCGAGTATAAATACTGTAGCTACCCCCAATAAGACCGTTTGTGGGACCCACAAAAGGAATCCCCAAATCCCGGTCCAGATATTTAACAGCGGCAGAATCCGGTTCAGGAATTTCCAGAAAAACGCCAAGTCAAAATCGGTGAGAATCGAAAGTGATTCTCGCCGAGTCGCCGAGAATCAAAGGTGATTCTCGACGATTTGGCGAGAATCAAAGATGATTCTCGTCGAATTTACCTTGGTTGCACGCACTGCTTTAAGCCAGGTCGAGACGGCGAGAATCAACCAGTGATCGCCGAATCTCATCGATTCTTACTTAGACTCAGAGGTGCTTGCTTAGAAGTTGCTGGAACGTGTTTGGCGAGAATCAACCGCTGATTCTCGACGAATCGGCGAGAATCCCAAGTGATTCTCGCCGAATCGGCGAGAATCCCAAGTGATTCTCGCCGAATCGGCGAGAATCACTGGGTGATTCTCGTCGATTCTAACTTAGACGAATTTTCGTCTTTCCACCTATAAGATGCTCCTTGACCCATCCTTGCTCCTTGTCTGCTCCTGCATATTTACAGCCCTGTGCTTGAAAATAAGTGCACTCCAATAGAGAGAGTACACGTAGGCCAACACACTGATCTGCTCAACGAGGGATTACGTCGTGCAGACCCGTGTATATTGACCTACTGCACCCTGACATTGGTGTGCACTTAGCGTGGAAAAACTGCAAGCACAACTAGAAGGATTTTATCAAATACATAGTCTATTGACCTTAGCTTGTCCAGGGGCTTCTTCAAATCAGGTGCATTGTGGATACAATACCCAACAATCTCCCCCTATTTGAAGAAGCCTAAACCCTACAATCTAAGGTGAATAGAGCAGATGAGAATGAAAACCATAAACTGAAAAGAGAGTTGAGTGAGTTATCCATTACCAATATCAATTTCTTGGGAGCGAGCGTGGAGCCACCTTAGCCTTAGCCGAGAGGGTAATCTCCCCCTTTTCGGCTTCTACAAATCGGGGTTTGTAGCGTTTGACCCTTTGCTCCCCCTCAGTTCTTGCACGGGCCTGGAGCCTCTGTAGTCTTCATTCGTCATAATTGAGCATCCCCAATTCAGTCTTGAAAATATTGAACTTGGCCTCGTCTAGGGGCTTTGTGAATATATCAGCAATCTGCTTGTCCGTGGGGACATAACAGAGAGAGATATCCTTGTTCTCCACGTGCTCCCGAATGAAGTGGTAGCGTACTTCAATATGCTTCGTTCTGCTGTGCGACACCGGATTGTTGGCAATGGCAATTGCACTGGAGGAGTCGCAGTACATGGGTACTTCCTTGAACTGAAGGTCGTAGTCGGCTAACTGGTTTCTGATCCATAGAAGTTGTGCGCAACAGCTTCCTGCAGAGATATACTCTGACTCTGCTGTGGAGGTTGCAACACAATTTTGTTTCTTGCTGTTCCATGAGATAAGCCTCCTGCCGAGGAATTGACACGTCCCGGAGGTGCTTTTCCTGTCATCCCTGCTCCCTGCAAAATCAGCATCTGAAAATCCTATCAGCTCGACGTCATTGTTTCTCGGGTACCACAAGCCAAGATTAGGAGTACCTTTAAGGTATCTCAGAATTCGCTTTGTGGCGACATAGTGAGATTCCTTAGTGTTCACCTGATATCGGGCACAGACACATGTGGAGAACATAATATCCGGTCGACTGGCAGTAAGGTAGAGCAGGGATCCAATGATGCTTCTGTATTTGGTTTCATCGAAAGGTTTACCTTTCTCATCCTTATCCAGAGATATGGTGGATCCCATTGGAGTCCTCATAGAGGTTGCACTCTCCATACCGAATTTCTTAAGGAGTTCATTTGTGAACTTCGTCTGAGAGATGAAGATTCCATCCTCAGACTGTTTCACCTGAAGTCCTAAGAAATACTTGAGCTCTCCCATACTGCTCATTTCAAACTTTCCTTGCATAAGTTTAGAAAACTTTTTGCAAAGATTGTTATCCGTTGAGCCAAATATTATGTCATCGACATAGATTTGCACCAGCAAAATCTTGCCTTTGACTTCCCTGAGAAACAATGTTTTATCTATTTTACCTCTGGAGAACTTGTTCTCAAGAAGAAAACTAGATAAAGTCTCATACCAAGCTCGTGGAGCTTGTTTCAACCCATATAAGGCCTTATTAAGAAAATAAACATGATTGGGACAAGTAGGATCGACAAAACCTGGGGGTTGAGCGACGTATACTTCCTCTTTCAGGTCTCCGTTCAGGAATGCCGATTTCACATCCATTTGATAGACTGTGAATCCTTTGTGTGAAGCATATGCCAGGAACAACCTGATTGCCTCGAGCCTTGCTACTGGTGCGAAGGTCTGGTCGAAGTCAATCCCTTCCTCCTGTCTGTAACCTTGAGCCACCAGCCTGGCCTTGTTCTTTACGATGACACCATGTTCATCCAGCTTGTTTCTGAAGATCCACTTTGTGCCAATCGCATTCTGCTTGTATGGTCTGGGAACCAGAGTCCAAACCTTGCACCGCTCGAATTGATGTAGTTCCTCTTGCATGGCCAGAATCCATGCCGCATCCTTGTTCGCCTCGTCGAACTTCTTTGGCTCAACCTGTGACAGGAAGCTAAGATGCAATACCTCGTTAATTGTACCTCTTCGAGTTCTGACCCCGACACGAGGATCCCCGATGATCTGATCTCTAGGATGATCCCTCACGTGCCGGAGCTCTAGTAGTCGGGCGTCAGGAGCTTCAACTACTTCTTGGGCTTCTCTTTCCTACAAGAGATTTGTTCTATCTTGATCTTCAACACTTTCAGATGACGTGGAGGTGGAGACTTTGACGTACTTAGGAGCGTCAACTTTAGCGGTCTCATCCAGACTCAGCTGTTCCAGTCGTGCACCTGCATCTTCAAGAATACTACTGGAAGAGTTGCTGTTAAGCAAACTTCCTTCATCAAATACAACATTTATTGATTCTTCTACCACTAGGGTTTTCTTATTGAAGACCCTATATGCCCGACTGTGGGCACTATAGCCCATGAATATGCCTTCGAAGCATTTTTCACCGAACTTAGTACGCGGATACTTCCCATTATTCAGTACATAGCATCGGCAACCAAAAATCCTTAAGTAGGACATGGTTGGTTTCCTGCCTTTCAGTAGCTCGTAGGGCGTCTTACGATGATGCTTGTTGATCAATGCTCGGTTTTGTACATGACATGCCGTATTGACACCCTCTGCCCAGAAGTATTCCGGGAGAGAAGCATCTTTCAACATTGTCGTGCAGGCTTCAATGAGAGTTCTATTTCTTCTCTCCGCAACTCCATTTTGCTGAGGAGTGCGCGGGGAGGAAAACTCATGAAAGATACCTTGTTCTTCACAAAATTCTGTCATTGCACCAAATTCGAATTCTGTTCCATGGTCACTTCTGATTTTGACCACGGAGCAGTTAAATTCGTTCTGAACCTGCTTGACAAAATTAGTGAAGATGTCAAACGTATCTGACTTTCGTTTCAAAAAGAACACCCATGTAAACCGAGAATGATCATCAACTATCACTAGCGTATATGACTTGCCTCCCAAGCTATGAACTTGCATTGGACCAAACAAGTCCATATGCAAAAGGTAAAGACATCGGGAAGAGTCTTTGTCAGCGATGCTCTTAAAGGTAGCCCGAGTCTGTTTGCCCATCTAGCATGCAGGACATGGGCTATCTTTGATGCACTTGATACTGGGAGCATCCCTTACCAAGTCCTTAGAAAATAGCATACTAATTGTCTTGAAATTAATATGTGCCAATCTCTTGTGCCATTGTTCACAAAGAGATGCACTGCCTGTTGCCACAAGGCATACGGGGGTAGATGAATCTAAACTGAGAAAATCTAAACAAAAGATATTTCTGCTCCTAATGCCTGATAATACCGTTTCAGAAGAGGTACGTGAAATTATCAGACATTTATCCTTGCAGAACTTAACGTCATAACCTTTATCACATAACTGACTTACACTGATCAGGTTATGGTTTAACCCTTCAACATAAGCCACGTCGGTGATAGAGATTATACCGTTGGAAATCATACCATAACCTATGGTGACTCCTCGATCTGACCCTCCAAAGATGACGTTGGGTCCATTCTTGACTGGAGTGTAATCACGCAGCAGGCTTCTTGTCCCGGTCATATGCCGGGAGCATCCACTGTCCAAATACCAGATCGGCGTTTTGGTGGCCTTTGGACATTCCTGCAAAACAAAATTAATTTGCCTTAGGAACCCAATCGAACTTGGGTCCTAGATTCCTGGTTAGCACACTCCCCCTCGGTTGGTTAACCCTACGAGTGGTCGGTCTCGCATTGCTAACACGGGGAGTCTCGTAGTTCCTTGGATTAAACCAACAATCCACGGCAAAGTGACCGACTTTGCCACAGCACCAACAGTCAAATCTGTTGTACCTCTTCCTAGGCTCCTGCCTTACCCTGGGAACGGTGGGTACTGCTGGGGCCTTGGATCTGGAGGTGGAGGCCTCATGGTGACAACAGTCGCATGACTTTATCACCTTCTGTATAACAGGCTTGGCTTTTGGTGCCTGCTTTCCATTATGGCCGCTAGAGAACGGACCATAATTTCCTATGTGGATTTCCTCATAAGGTGCCTTGAAGGCACTCTCACCGAAGTTCCGGGGAAAGTTCCAATCGTCATACCGGCTCTTTGGCTTTGCAACCGAGGGCCGGAAATGATGCCCAAAAGTTGACTCAAAGTCGTGTTGGTTGAAAGGAAAGCCAGGCTTTCTGAACGCAACAGGACTAAGAGGAGCCTTACCCTTTTCATCAGCAGAGGCCTTCTTGGCGGCCTTATTTTTCCTCTGGTTCTTGTTTCTCCTAGATGAAGAACCAGGTACCCCTATATGCCCCAAGCCAGCTCCTTTGGCCTGAGCAGAGAAGGTATCAACGACTGGAAGAACTGTTTTTGGCATGGAGAAGCTCTTGACGATCTTCCTTTCTGCCGCAAGTAGTTCTTCCAACTTGTCGACTTCCTCCTGCTTTAGATCAAGGAGCTTCAAAGACTCTGAATGCTTGGAAGTCAGGTCAAGGTGTTCCTGTCGGAGAGAAATCAAGCTAGTGACCTCTTCCCTTAGGGATACACATTCACCCTTAAGGAATTTTACTTCCTTCTTCTCAGCCTTCAGTCTCTTTCGGCACTCATCGAAAGTGTTGAGCAGAAGCTCATACTTCTCGAGGAGCTCAGCTTCACGGGCTGAAGGGCCATCCTCAGGTTCATCATCCTGAGACTCAGTATCAGAGTCGGAGTCGGAGAGAGGGGTGTGAGCTTTTACCTTCCCAGTAAATGGGGGGCATTCTCCTTCTGAGTCCGAGCGACCCACCAGCCCGAAGTAGGCTTCCTCATCATCACTGGAGTCTGAGGAATCAGACTCACTTAGTGTCTTTGGTCTTCTTGCGATGTAGCTCCGCTCCTTCTTCTTATCTCTGGAGGATTTGAGCTCCTCTCCTTTCCCTTTTTCTCTTCTGCTTTGAGGGCAGTCGGCCACGACGTGACCTGGCTTATTGCATCCAAAGCAAATAATATCAGAAGAACGATGTTTGTTAGGTTTAGATGCATACCTGTCAGAAGAATAATTTTTCTTCTGATGCCTGGAGGAGGAGCTGTCTTTCTTTCTTTGATTCCTCATCTTGAGGAACTTCTTGAACTCTCGGGTGATGAGGGAGAAATCCTCCTCCGATAGTTCTGAGCCGGAGGAGCATGGTTCAGAGTCCTCCTCCTCTTCCTTCCTCCTCGCACGGTATGACATCGCACCCTTGCCCTTTCTGGAGTAACTGGCTTTTAGGGCCACAGTCTTTTCTTTTGCAGCAGCCTTCTCTGCTTCTTCCTCTGCCTTCCTGGTGTTCAGCTGAAGTTCATAGGACATCAGCTTCCCAAACAGGATTTGTGGATCAGTTTCTGCTAGTCTGCCAAATTCTGTGATGGCGCAGATCTTTGTGTCCCATTCCTTAGTAAGGGACCTAAGGAATTTGTCATTGAGTTCACCATTGGTGAACACTCTTCCGTAGCCCTTGAGGGCGTTGACAATCTTCAGGAAGTTCTCGTATGTGACTCCGATCTCTTCCTTAGGCCCTTGCCTGAAGGCCTCATATTTTTGGTTCAGGAGGGATCTCCGATCATCCCTCACTTCATCCGTGCCCTCCATTAGGATGATCAGGCACTGCCAGATCTCCTGAGCTGTCCTGCAGTTGCTGAAGTTTTGCATCATAGAATCATCAACTGCGCTCACCAGAATGTTTCGTGCCTTCTTGTCCAGTCCCACCAACACCATCACGTCTTTGTCCATTTCAGAAAGTGTCTTTGGCACCTTCTTGGTGGGATCGATGGTGGAGGCCTTAGTGGGGATATAAGGTCCCTCCTCCACAATCATGAAGAGTCGAGGATCGACTGCTTCCATGTAAAACCTGATTCTTTCCTTCCAGATCGGAAAGTTGAGTCTGTTGCACACTGGGATCTTGCCGGAGTACTTGAGCCCGTCCATAGTAGATATATGTCTTCTTCTTTTGACACTAGGGGCAGGATTCAACTCAAGGTGTTAACCTTATTGATGAGTAACCTGGCTCTGATACCACTTGAAAGTCCACCTAGTGTCAGCTATGTGCACCTATGGGGGGGGGGGAATAGGTGACGTGTGGTTCTTTTGCGGAATTTACGAGAGTACCTGCACAATAAAAATAAAAAGCACAGCACACAGAAAACACAGCAAATTTATAGTGGTTCCTCGACTTGGGTACATCCACTTTCCCCCTTCGACCTATCTCCCCAACAAGGGACGACTCGGTCACTTCTCCAACGGGATTGAAATCCAATCCCTGCACTAACGGAAGGAGCCCTTCCACACGTGAGAGTCAACACTCCCACAAAACAGGTTGCACCCAACCCTTACAACACGGAACAAAAGTTCCCTTACAACGAAATTAAATATAGAGTGTACACGTGATACAAACTTCTTTTGGAGACTACGGTGTTCCTCTTTGTTCGACGACGTGTTCTTGAAGTCGATGAAGAGTCTACAACCTTGGTCTCTCTTGGAGAGGATCTCCCGGAACCGGCGGCGGCAATCCGAGCGGCGGCTTGGTTCGGAGTCGGCGGCAACGAAGGTGCGCTGCTACAGTGCTTTGAGATCCAAACTTCTTTGCGAAGCAAACTAGGTCTACCAACGGTCACTCTAGGATCGGTCGTCTCGATCGATTCGGACGGGGGAGTTTTTCCCGGTCAACAAATCGAGAGACAAGAGATCTCTGGATAGACACGTGAGACGCAAGCTTTGCTAAGCTTCTGTCGCCGGAGATCGGGAAGATGAACGATCAGCGGCGGCGACGTACTTGCCCGAGCGCGACGGCGGCGGAGGAGAGAAATCGCGATATTAGGGTTTCCGCTTGCTCGGCTTCTTTCTGTGTCCGTCTTCCGTTCAAAATACCCGAGTATAAATACTGTAGCTACCCCCAATAAGACCGTTTGTGGGACCCACAAAAGGAATCCCCAAATCCCGGTCCAGATATTTAACAGCGGCAGAATCCGGTTCAGGAATTTCCAGAAAAATGCCAAGTCAAAATCGGTGAGAATCGAAAGTGATTCTCGCCGAGTCGCCGAGAATCAAAGGTGATTCTCGACGATTCGGCGAGAATCAAAGATGATTCTCGTCGAATTTGCCTTGGTTGCACGCACTGCTTTAAGCCAGGTCGAGACGGCGAGAATCAACCAGTGATTCTCGTCGATTCGACGAGAATCACTAGTGATTCTCGCCGAATCGGCGAGAATCACTAAGTGATTCTCGTCGATTCTTACTTAGACTCAGAGGTGCTTGCTTAGAAGTTGCTGGAACGTGTTTGGCGAGAATCAACCGCTGATTCTCGACGAATCGGCGAGAATCCCAAGTGATTCTCGCCGAATCGGCGAGAATCACTGGGTGATTCTCGTCGATTCTAACTTAGACGAATTTTCGTCTTTCCACCTATAAGATGCTCCTTGACCCATCCTTGCTCCTTGTCTGCTCCTGCATATTTACAGCTCTGTTCTTGAAAATAAGTGCACTCCAATAGAGAGAGTACACGTAGGCCAACACACTGATCTGCTCAACGAGGGATTACGTCGTGCAGACCCGTGTATATTGACCTACTGCACCCTGACATTGGTGTGCACTTAGCGTGGAAAAACTGCAAGCACAACTAGAAGGATTTTATCAAATACATAGTCTATTGACCTTAGCTTGTCCAGGGGCTTCTTCAAATCAGGTGCATTGTGGATACAATACCCAACAAAAATATATTTTTTGATAAAATATTCTAAAATTTCATTAAATTACTTTGATATTTTCAATAAGATTTAAATTTCCAAAAAACACTTATTCATCCCCCTCTAAAGGCGCTTAAAGATCTAAAAAGTAGTTTCAGAGGTAGGTTATTCAAAAACGGTTTCACAACTGGGAACAATGGCATTTATGATCTCACTTCCACTAGAGGGGATGGAATTTTATTAAATGAAAAATCGTTAGTACCACCTTTATTTATGTGTGAAATTTAAGAATGGTGGAATATATTAATGAGAATTTTTTTAAAATATTTAGACACAGAAGTTTGGAATATTACCATTATGAATCTCCCAAATATTTTGAATAAAAATGAAAATTTTTAAGTAATAAATCAATAAATATTTTATTTTGTGCGCTTGATCAAGAAATTTTCAAAATTATTTATACTTTACCTACTGCTTTTGATATGTGGAAATTTCTTGAGATTGCTTATAGTCTTCCCTCCAAAAATGTTGAACAAGAGCAATTTCATATGGATCCAAGAGAAAAAACTCAATGAGGACTTATGCTTGCAGGAAGATTAGTCAAAGAAAGAGGAATGCAAGATTGCGCAATCATGCTTGAATGGGGACACAATAAGTACATCACGCATAAAAGAAGATGCCAAAGCAACTTCATGTTCAAATCTTTCCACATCCGAGAACATTGTAAACAAAAATTATCTCTTTACTGCGACTTCAATTTCTACATTATGTATGCTAAATATTGCTAAATGTAAAATTGAAAAATATTAACTCTAAATTATGTTTAGAAAATAAAATTTTAAAAGCATAACTTAATATTGAATCAAATTTTGATATGTCTAGTTCTCCTTCATGTTCTTTAGTTAAAAATTATAAAACTTGTTTTGATTGCAAAATTTCTAAATAAAAATTCAAGGTACGTATTTGAAAAAGAATTTTTATTATAAAAAGAAAAACAAAATGAAAAACTAATTAAAGAAAATTCAACTTTGAAAAGTAATTGTTCTATGTGCAAAAAATATAAAATTGAAATAAAAAAGATGGATGAAACATTTAAAGACCTAAGAAATAATTATCAAACTCATATTGATTCTATAGTCACCACTCTTAAAAATAGCACAATTGCGTATACAAAAGCTAGACAAAATCTTAAAGAATTGGAAACAAGAATCAACATGCTAAAGGAAATTATAAATAAAAATTCACAAAACATAAATCCATATTATCAAGCCAAATCCAAAAGCAAGTTGAATACATATTTTCATACAATAAAGCCAATCTATGGGAGTGAAAAATATAATGTACTCATAAATGATTTTCCAAATAACCATCATCACCATAATTTACAACATCAATCTTCACCTGGCATAAAAGTGAATGCACACGTATTTCCTAAAAATCAACTCTTCAAAAATCATTCTCATTCCAAGCCTCAAGATAAAAATGATTACAAGGGAAATTTGGTGCGTAAGAGTAACATTAAACCAAAGAATGAATGGAGACCCAAAATTAAAGATGAAAGACAAACTCCACTAAAAAAGCCCATTCATCGCATTCTCCACAAAAATCAACATGCAGTATTTGGGTGCCCAAAAGAAATGTTACACTCTGTCCCCATTTGGATACCTAAATCACTCATTCACTAGTTTCCAATAATTTGCATAAAGTAGAAACAAATCATATATGATATACACATTACTCTACTTCATGATATAAGTAATTTTTGTTTTTTGTTTTTGTATCTTTCTTAAGCCAACATGCCATGGATACTTTATATTTTTTTTACTATATGACTTTCACACATTAAGCTTAACAATTATCAAACCAATTAAATAAATTTGAAATAATAAGTCATATATTTTCAAGTGGCCAAAATAACCTTATATTCTAATTTTTATCCTTTTTAAATACATTGACTATAAATATTTTATATTATCACTATAAATTGAATATTGAATATGTTAAAAGATAATATCAAGATTAATACAATCATTTTCAAAAATGGATTTAAATAGACTATAATGGGTCTTAGGATAAAATATTAATAGAACAAATTTTTGATCATTCCTCTAATTTCTTTATTGCGTATGATTGTTGTTGGAATCATGATTCGGTCCAACGAGGAGTTCGGGCCCAAAGGGTGCAGCTAACACTTATCCTAAGGAAGAATGATTGACTGAAGGCTTAGGACATGGCACAGAACATAGACAACAGAGTGGGGGTCCTACCTCACACATGGAAGATCTTAGAACACTTCCCCTCCCACACAAAAGCTAAAGTTGAGCACCTTGGGGAGCCTTTGAAGCCAACCAAAATTTACCAGAGGAGGAAGAAGCCAAAAACTGGATCCCCTCCAAAGGTTCCCTTTAGGGTCTATTTATAGTTTTTATAGTGGGGCCTGCTAATAGTGTAATCCTGCCTTTAGGTTTTACTAAATGCACCCCAAAATGGTCTACCAACATCCAAACTCCACTATTTTGAATGACTATTGGCAGACATACATAAATATAATATTGTATGGAAAATACCCCTAGAATAGAACACAGATAATACACCCAGCTTCTGAGGGTAGCGGGTGCCCTGATGGGACTGGAACTGTAACACCCCCAATCCGTCGCATAGCATATAGCAGTAGGTCCGGCCGGGGCCCGACGCCATATACCACAGATAGACCGGGTGGTTACTCAATGGAAACCATCCAAACAATCATAACGTCCTACACAAAGCATTCTAGTGGAAGCAGTTATATAAGTTGCAATTAAAAGAACCCAGCACAAAAGCATGAATGTCCATTAACAAGCCAAATAGGAATGAAGTACATACACAAGTACTGGCGTTAAGGCCTTCCAAATGGTTTACTCTTATTACATGTTTTCTATACCAGGGCACGCAGGATGGTCATACATGAACAAAAGAAAGTAAACACTCCAATTAGGCCTTCGAGGGTCGGCTTCACAATTTGGGCTTTAGCCCGCTATTGACCACTTGGTCCAGCAGCACCTACAAGCAACAAACCACCACACGGTGGCAAACAAAAGTAACGGTCAGCAATGCTGACCAAATTATAACGATCCCGCCCCCAATTCGGGGCGGTGATGCTCCTTCCCTGAATTTTATTAGCACAACCAAGCAGTATATATAAATACATTGCATCACAGGCATTGGCATGCACGGCCACATGCCACGTGCTCTCAGGGCACATTCTTAGTGATCACGGTCTAAGTCTGCTGACTCACCACCAACCCCGGGACGGTACTCTCTCGTGAGCAATTGGTCTTTCTGGCCACTGCCTAAGACCCTCCATCTATGCCAACGTAAGCGCCAAGTAACTTTAGGTCTCTTTAACCGAATGACATAGAGCGGGTATGGTTCCGCCTGACCCGTTGCTCACACCGCAACATTAATTTAAAACATATGCGCGGATCAAACTTTCCCGAGTCCCAAATCGTTTACACACAACACATAACCCAGTTATGGTCAAATTGGCTCCCAGGCCACCAAGTTGTCAAGATCTCGCATCCGCCCAGTTTTCCGGGTGCACCTTAGGGTTAATCCCCAAGGCTCCCTGTTGCAATCTACCACGTAGAAAACCCTAAAAACAAACATTCGCACGGAGTCTTCTCCGGCCATTATGCAATGCAACATCACCAATCCAGACCAACTTGTCCGGGTAGGCTTCACACATCATGCCTATGTCCGTTCTCGTATACGGACTCTAAACAACGGGGACTATTCATGTCTACCCGAAGGAATGCCTCAAACTCACCACAAACTCACGAGAGCGGGCTTCCCATGCAAAAGAAGGAGGGCTTCACATGCTCAAGTAGAGAATCGTTACCCTAGCATTCTTCCTTGGTGCCATGGAAATGTATACGGATGAAAAACACTGCAATCTCCTTGCCTTCGTAGATCCGAAGTCGGCTCGCAATTTGGATCTCTAAAACTCCTCCAAAGACTGGATCTAAGATTCTTCTTCCTCCTTTGCTCTCCCCTCTCTCTAGGATTTAGACAGAGAACTCACAGCAGGAAAATAATGGTTTTGAAACCATCTCTCGGGTATAACCCTTTCAGGAATAACCACCGCCGTCAGATCCCACAAAAAGAGATGCACGGATATGATCTAGGTCTGACCTAGACAAATTGGTTTAAACACCGCATGGTTCACCAATCCAGAGCAAGACACGTTCGCGGCCAATAAATTGTGTCAGGACATTTAGTCAACTCCCGCCAACACCCCGGCGTCAACACTCCGCATCGACCGAGTCAGACACGCCAGAAATAGACCCGCGCTCGACGATCGTCAAACCAAGATCGTCGAGCACGCAAGATCGTCGAACACGCAAGATCGTCGAAAGCAATACTCTGGCCAAATCGCCGAACGCGCAGCCCGATCGTCGACCCGATCGTCGAAACCAGAAAACTGCCTGATCGACGAACATGCTGCCCGATCGTCGAACCCAGCCCGATCGTCGAACACAGAATATCGCCAGATTGTCGAACGCAACATTGAGACCAGATCGTCAAACGCTGATCGACGATTGTCAAACCCAGATTTCTGCCTGATCGTTTTTTGCCAGATTTTGAACTACCCCGACATGCCCGGGGACATGCCCGTGTCCCAGGCCGTGTACCCTTGCCAAATTCCAAATTTGGTACAGATTCGTCCCCGTCGCTCTTTTGAGTTTCGAGGCGTTACAGGAACTCGCCAAAATTTAGGTCACCTCAACAACCTTCAACCCTGATGGAGCCGACACTCGCCTTGCTCTGAGGGTTGTGGGTGCCCTGATGGGCCCGACACTCACCTCGCTCTGAGGAGTGGTGAATGCCTTAGAGATCGAGCAAACTACAAGCTCCCGCTATATTACCTAGGGTGAGTGCGGTCTTATCTCCCGACCCCTCTATAGAGAGTGGCGAATGCCTGATGAATCTGGCATTTGCCCACCTCCTAGAAACCTCTAGGAGGAATTTTCATCCTACTGCCCGACTCGCCCCACTAAGCAGGTGCCTATCGCCTTGGGCAAGTTTGAGCCCACTTTCATCCTTGTTTGCCCACTCAACTCACGTGGGTCTAGGGTTGGTCTGGTTCATCCACTCGACGAACATGGGTTTGTACACAATCCCCGCTCTTTGCGAGATTATCTCAAGCTTGGAAAGAAAAGTTCAATCTCTAGTGTTTGGTGAGTGCCTGCTGAACTAGAGGGAATCTTTAGGTGGGTCCCTCTCTCGTACTATAAATACCTCCAATCATGGGGGTGAGGGGCCTCCTAACTTCTTCCTTCTCCTATGCCTCATATTATTATAGCTACAAAATGCTACTTTTGGAAGAAGTCCAGGCCCGCCTAGACGCTGGGAGGGAGAGTAGTCGATCCTTCACCATAAATTTCACAACTTGGCTCGCCCGACGGACTCTGAGCACACCTTTCAATCCGAAGAAAGCCAAGATAGTCAAGAGAAACCCAAGGGAGGGTGGATCCCCCCTCATGAATCCGCTGCTTACCAATGAGCTCGCCCTATAGGTACGCAAGTCGATTGCTTCCCCAAATGTTAAAAAGGAGTGAAGATGTTCTGATTACTCGCAGGAAATGCTCCCCGAGAAGAAAATTGTGGGTGAGAACTTGTCGTATGTCCAACCACAGTCACCTAAAGGGAGGGCTAGCTTTGCATCTATAAATACTATCCTCGCCTCGATCCCAGCAGATCCCTTACCTCTGATTGGAGAGTCTCTTTTCTCCCTCTCTCTTGCCCTGACCATTCTGGGTTCTTAGGATTTTTAATGTTATTGCTTCTCGCAGTCACTACTTTGGGGACTACTATCCTGAATATTCCACCGCCAAAGTCGCTGGCTCATTCGGTCGCACTCATCATTACCCCTTGTTCTGGCCTATCGGTCAAAGGGAACTTCAATGGTACAACACCTATCACCTTCCATATGGCTGACAACGCACCATCCTGCCCCAGATCGGGTAAATATCTAACTATCACCATCAATAAGCCCTTCCATGGGTGGTTGAGTGACTTCCGCCAATTCCCCAACAAGGGAGTTGCATCTTCGCCAGGTTTGCAGGAGAATTTGCTATTCCTAGAAACCTGATTCTCGCGTGGCTAGCACTCTCTCTCGCAGGCTACTGAGAGGTCTACTCCACCGATCTTGACCTAGGCGAGGAAGAATTCTCAACTCCTCCTTCATAAGATAAGAATGCAAATCTTCTGGGCGACCCAAAGGATACTGTGGTGTTAAAGAGGTGAATGACCAAGCTGTTCCAGGAGCATAGTCTTATGTTGCAGGAGATTTATAGCCATGTGCAAGAGGATATGAAAGCCACTCAGAAATGACTTTCTGCTCTTGAGAGAGACTACACACAACTTCTTGGAAAGATGCGGCAAGATGCTGATAGCGAGGAGACCTCCCCGGGGATGCACATCTCGCGGTCCGAAGACCAATTGCGCCTACTGCAATAGGAGCTCCGCTCCATCTACGAGTAATCAGTATCATTGCGTCGCACTGAGATCGGGAGTGAGAGGTCGGGGTAGGTGGAAATGGCTCAAATACTGAGCCTTCTGGGACACTCTCTCTCATCCTCTTCCCTGGGATCACACTCGTTTGCCGACTCTCATATTATTTGTAATTCTAAGACTTGTAATATTTAATTACGAACTTAACGAGTGCTCACAACTAGAGTCTCGATGCTCTCACCTGCTGCAAGGCATTATTCTATTTATTTCTTGCATCGCTTTGCTTCTCATGCTTTCATTATCATGCCTTTATTTCAGAATCATCAAGAGATCATTAATCTTGAGATGAGGGAGAGTGGATGTGGAAGAGGGGTCGAATCAAGAATCGAGGCATAAAATGATGTTTTGCTATTCGCACTCCATCTGCCTTGATTTCTTACCGCTGACTCCATTTCCTATAAATAGACCCCTCCCTTTTCCCTTCACCTACCATATTTAATATCATGCACTTGCTCGTCATCTTCATCCCAGAATACTCACCTTCAGACGTTCTCGCAAGCACTCGCCTCATGGCTCTTGCGCCAATACTTACAAGATGGGTGAAGGTTGTGGAAAGGCTAATGGTAGATCCAAGAGCACGTGGGTCTCTCAAACTACACGTTCCTCCACTATAATCTTAATAAGAGAGAGTACTTCCCAGTCATCACCCACTACATCTTGCCTGGGTTCATCGCCCAACTCCCAAGGAAGTTTGAGTTGATCAATGATCCATACCCCGACGAACTCGCAATCCCCATCGCGCACTTCAAAATGGGGTTGCGACTTCCGCTTTGGCCATAGTTGTGCCAAGTGCTCAAATATCTTGGCATAGACTTGGGTAAGTTGACCCTCCAACTTGGTCACGATGCTAATCGCATTCACGTGCTTCTTACGGGAGGAATAAATTGAGTTCTGCCTCACCATCTTCCGTAAACTCTTCTCCTTCCGGGCCAACATGGATGGGACCGCCTTCTTCTCCAGCCAGCATGCCAAGGTCCGCGAGAAGGTTAACAAGAGCCACCATTGGCTTAGGAAGTTTGTTTTCATCAAGAGGGGCTTCAGCAACATCCCATACTCACCCATACAACAGGATGAGGCTACCTATCACCCTCCTACCGTTGGAGGTCATGAGGCCGACCTCTTCAAGTTCTTCGTTGGCGAGAACTTTGAGGTTGCCCACTTGTGGAGGAACATCGACGTGCTACCTCCCGTCCTCCACTAAACAGGTACTCCCTCTTGGACTCGTCGTTACTTTTACCTTTATCCCTCTTCTGGTTATTATCAACTGACTCTGAGTAAATCGCAGGGGAGCAAGATCTTCATTTGCATCCTCCATATGGGAGCGCCACCTCCACCAACCTCTCTCGCATTGAGGCGACCACAGAAACATACAAAGAGCTCGCGGGTACCTCTTCCACGCCCACTGGGCAAAAACGAGTCGGTCTTGTGGGTTGCAAAATTCCATTCTCCAAACCGGCACCTAAGAGGCCAGGGTCCCTGGGTCTTCCCAAAGTTAAGCAGGTCGTGGGAACTCTTTCAGAGAGCACCTAAACCCTGAGCGAGCCTGCGGGCAAGGACATCGTCGAAGTCATTGGTGAGACTACTGCTGAGGTCACTGGTACCTCAGGTGCGCCTAAAAAAGAGGTCTCTGAGAAGCAAGTACCGAAGGGGCACAAGAATTTTGGTCTCAGTGAGAAGCATCAAGACAAGGATGGAGAGCCCTTGCTCCTTTGGAACATAGGAGCTAACAGGGCTTCCATATCCACCCTTATTCTTTCCTAGCTAGAACAGGACACTACCAGGAGCCAGGCCTATATAATTGCCTTCGAGCTTTATGGGCGAGAGGACGCAATAGTCTTCGATAAAGAGTCCACCCAGATGCTGGCACATGAGAGCGCTCGAGCCCAGTTCTGTTCCCTGGAATTGGCTCACATGTTGGGGAATCTCAACATGTAAATCGATCGGAACATCATGAATAACGAGCGAGCACTTGTTATAGCTCTTGAAGAGGTTACGAGCCTCAATAAGAGGTTAAAGACCTCAGACAGGCTTCTCGCTAGCCACTTGGGAGGTGTGGTAAGTGGTAACTCATTCACCTCTCCCAAACCTTCATCATGTGTTGATTCTCAATTTTGTTTTCTCACAGGATGCTGCGACAGCCAAGCGACTCCATGCTCGAATCGCCACACTAGAAAAAGAGAACATGGAATTGCAGGCCCAGAACCACCAGCTAATCGAGGCTGTCCTCCTGTCGGCCCCTGGTGGAAGCAAGTTCAAGTAGTATTCTAATTGTGAGATCAAGAGGATGATGTAGCTTAACTCGACAAAGCCGACAGAGCACATGCTTAAGGTGATGCAGTAGGTCGGGATCGTGATGAGCGAGGGCATGGGAGTCAGCATGAAGGATGTAGTCCTGAAGCTATTCCTCCAACTCCTGGAGTCTGAGGACGACATCGACCCGCCCCTTTCATGAGAGAGAGAAGTCCGGAGACTTAGAGTGAATCGTTGTGCAATTTTTTTGTTTTTATCTTCATTTTGTTCTCTCCTTCATATGTTCAAGGCGAGACCTTTACTGCCTTTTTGTCTTTATGTACTGTACTTAATGGGTGACGCCCCTCTTTGTATATAATTCTATTTTGTATACAAGCAAGCTTTCATAATCAATTTTGTTCTTTCATTTGCACTTTAACTTTACCGATATTATCGAATTGTTGTTATGCTCGCATCGCTAATTCGTGCTCGCCCATCTCATAACAGCTATATATAATAACATGGCCCCTTAATAGGACAACTTGCGAGTGATGAACTACGAATGCTGTGCCTCAAGCTCCCATTGGGACTTGGATGTAATTTTGTTTTGCTCGATCTTGCACGCACTCGCATCCGCGGGGTCTCAAGCTCTAGGTTCTACTCTATTTTATTCTTCCTACTGCGAAATGTATTGCTTCCCTCATCGACTCGCGAGAGCTCAGTTAAATAGGCACTCGCCCACCCCTCTCCCCAAGTATGGAGCAAGTGATGTTTTGTATTAGTCATCCCCTCATCTCTAAATCATTTTCGCAACAAACTCCCACCACCTAAGTGACCTGTCGGCCCTGCCATCTAGCAAGAGCCTGGTTAGCTGGATCCAATCAGGGGTGTAGCAACTCGAGCGACCTACCGACCTTGCCAGCTAGTGATCCTCATCAGCAGTATCCAATCGAGTGCTTAGCCACACTTTATTTCTTTCAAAACAATCTACCCCCCCCCCCCCCCCGATTTACCTGTCGTCCCTACAAGTTAGCAAAAGCTTGGTCAGTGTGATCCAATCTAGGGTGTAGCCACTCGAGCGACTTCCCGGCCTTGCCAGCTAGTGGGAGCCTAGTTAGTGGGATCCAATCGAGGGCTTAGCCACACTTTCTTTCTTTCATAACCACCCATCACCCGAGCAACCTGCTTACCCTGCCATCTAGCATAAGCCTGGTCAACGGGGTCCAATTAGGGGAGTAGACACTTGAGCAACCTGCCGGCCCTGCCAGCTAGCGGGAGCCTGGTTAGAGGGATCCAATCGAGGGCTTGGCCAAACATTCTTTCTTTCACAACCACCCACCACCAGAGTGACCTGTCGGCCCTGCCAGTTAGTGAGAGCCTGGTCAGCGGGATCCAATTGGGAGTGTAGCCACTCGAGCGACCTGCCAGCCCTACTAGCAAGCAAGAGCCTGGTTAGTGGGATCCAATCGAGGGCTTAGCCAATCTTTCTTTCTTTCACAACCACCCAACACCTGAGGGACCTGCCGGCCCTGCCAGCTAGTGAAAGCCTCGCCCTATGCCCTATAATGATAGATTATAATGAATAAAAAATCAGAATCAAAAAATCTCAAAAATCATGTGTTTTATTCAAAAAAAAGAATCTCTGTTGTTATTGTCCGACGATAGTTTCTAATGCCGATGGTAGCACTATTGTCTGAAAAATTCTAATTTCTTGACATATTTATTTCTGAAAAATTATTATGCTAATTATCTCTATTTTTATTTCAGAAAAGTTTTATATTGAATAAATTTACTATAATAAATTCATAATAACTTTGTGGCTTTAAGTTCAACTATTTATAAATCTACTAAATAATTATTATAAAATTCAACACATATAAAAGCCATAGGTTATAAATTACTATTTAGGATTAAACACATAGTATATGCTTGACCATTTACCCATGTCATGTGTCTCACCATAGCGAGGGTGTAGGATTATGCGCATTGGAGACCTAACCTCTAAATCATGTCTTGTCCTTAACGGGGGAGGGTGCAAGTAGGGCCTTGTGAGGCACTGGAGGGAAAGAGTGCTAGGTTGAGAGTCATCTTTTGCATGCATATGGTATTAAGACCCCAACTTATGGCATGTGTGCAGCTCCTCATGCCCATCCATCTCTTAGTATGGGGCTAGGGTGTAGAGATATTTCTAGGGTATCTACAACTAGGGCATACTCATATACATTGCAAGAACATTATTTTACACTATATGATTATCATGTCATGCATATCCACTGTTCAAACATGCGTATCTTATATTTTTATGCCATATTTATTTGGGCATTCATGATTTTGAAAAACATAAGTATTTTTGAAAAACTATTCTTGACACCTTAGGCAAAAATATAAAATCTGCAACTCTTTCATTATTCTTCAAAACTCCTTATGGTAATTGGTGTCTCATATATTATAAAACATGAATCAAGAAAAATTAGAATGAAAAATTATCAAAAATCAAGTTTTATAGGCAAAAAACCAAATCACTATTACTATCGCTAGGCGATAGTAGTACCGCTGGCGATAGTATAAAATCCATTTTTCTTGAGTATTTTTTCTTTAAATATTCCCATTGTTTGTTCAATGTTTTTCTTTACAGGAAATTCTCATAAAATCTTCTCAAAATTATTATTATTATATTTCAAAAGTGAAATACAAAATTATAAAACATTTTCAAAAAGAATAAAAATAATTTTGTTGTGTGGTGATTGTTCTGTATTTCCATAAAAATAAAAAAAAATTATAAAAACTGTTTGTTATTCATTGTCATTATCATGGATGGTTAAATTATATTAATTACAAATTAAATACAATGTCTACTTTAATTGTTAAGCTTCTTAAAACATTATTTTGTTTATATCATGCCTTGAATATTATCTTGTTATGTGTAAATAAATTGAATATAACAAACATGTGTAGGATTGCTTAGCAAGCCTCTAAGTATGAGTAATGTTTTATGTTTGATAATAATTTTATTCACTCACTTATTTTGATAAACTATATATGTTTTTTTTAATTTTATACATGCATGATTTTTTAGTGTAATAATATAATAATTAGAATACATAAATAGATTACTTACACTACATTGAATTGATTATTCCAATTCTTTATTTTTCATGCACTTATTCATTAGTGAAAAGTGGGTTTCAAAAAAAAGTTATTGTTTGTGCAATAAGTGAATTCGGAGCCATTAGTCTACAAACAAAAAAAATTAAATAAAAATTGTTAAGGAAAACTCCACCAAGCACTACTCACCCTCCCGATAAGTCTTAATGAGCATTATGTGGTTGAGCACCTTGGATAAAGGATTGAAAAATATTCACCACTTCTCTTAGTACACCAGATCATAAAAATAAAAAAAATAAAAAGATTAAATGTGATCCCCCAAGCACTACTCTACTCCCTGATAAGTCTTAATAAACATTATGTGTGTAGAGCACCTTGGTAGTTGTACCCCTTATGTGCATTAAAAAATAGTGGAAGTTATATTATTTTTGTATTTTAATGTTATGTTATTCAATATATATATATGTCATGTGTTTTGATTGATTCACTTGTATACTTTATCAAAACACTATTTATACACATCATTATTTCTCATAAAACTTCTACTCATGAGAATTGGATACTAATGCATACATATACTATTATCTGAAATATTAAGTAAATGCACTAGATAGGAAAACATGACTGCTACAATGTTTATTTTTACTTACAATGAAAAATAGTTTACATTGTAATTCTTATCTCATTTTGGTATTTTAAAATCATACAAACAAAATTTCATGAAATAACATCTCTTGGAGTTAAATTAAATTGAAAACATCTTCTAAATTAGGCTTAAAACTCTTTATCTTTTATAAGATTCTATTTTGCAAAAAGATGTTTATTTTTGGAATGCTTACCATATTCTTATTCTTACTACTTGGGCACAATCATAATGATCTATTTTCCTAACAAATGATATCATAATCATCTCTTTTCTCAACAAGTGGTGAAATTTGATTAACCAAGTGATATTTTCTTTCTCTCTACTACTTTATTCAATTATGCATATATTTTGTCAACAAGTGGTATCTATGATTTGGATGCTTCATATCTTTTACTCTACATTGATCATATTGATTCACATTACATACACTATCCATTACCCTTTTTATACAACCAAAAAGGAAAAAAACGTCTTGCATAATTACATAATTTAGGGGGAGTACATTAAAAATTTTCATAGGAAGCATTAGGGGGAGTATTCATTAGAAGTGCATAAATTACTTTTTGCTTGATCATGATAATCCTTCACTAAGTGTACCCAACAAAAACTCAAAACTCTTGGTTCATAGTTTTCTAAATAATTATGGTATCATCTTCAACTATGTCCATATTCATGTTTTTATTTTTTGAACATCACTTTTCAAAACTATAATGCTAATTCTAAACTTTTACGCAAAGATTGATCAATGATGTTTTCATTATAAATTAATTCAACATAGTTTCTCTTTACTAAAAAACTACTTTAAGGTCACTCTTTCTATCACACATCTAAAAGTCACTTATGATAAGATATCCTCGACATCACCTCTACATATATATAAAGGGGAAGAATATCATTGACAACACTTACCCCACCCGCTTTTGATAATACCAAAAGGGGGAGAATGAATTTGAAGAAATACAATATTTAGGGGGAGTACAACTTAGGAAGCATCTAAGAAGAGGGAGTCTCTATTTAGGGGGAGTATGCTCTTAAATGCTTATCATCCACATATAAACACAAACATTTTTTATGCATTATTTCTTCATGATGGATTTCTTATTATCAAAAGGGGGAGTTTGTTGGAACATGCATTCCACATATCTAGGTTTGAGAATAACAAATCCCAGTTTATATTTGAACATGTTTGTTGTGTGTTTATAGTATATAGGAACTACAGGATCAGATGCCGAAACTCTGTCGCTACCGCCAGGCGATAGAGTTACCACTGACGATAGCGCATTTGACTGATCAGTTCTTCTATTGCATCACTACTGCCAGGTGATATCGCTACCACTTGCGATAATGTATTAGATTGCATCAGTTTATTGTCTGCATCGCTACCTCCAGGTCATATCTCTACCACTCGTGATAGCGTATTCGACTACATCAGCTATATGACAGAAAAAGAAGTATAGAAGTCATAATAGGAATCTGTTAAAAATGGAAAGCGCTACCACCAGGCGGTACTGCTACCGTCGGGCAATATTCTTTTTGCGGGTCCATTTTTGGAATAATTAGGAACCAAAAATGCCTATTTCCAAAGATCAAAAGTTTCCTAATTTGGATGAAGAAAGTTTTCTAAAATGGAAGTTGTTAAAGATAAAGATTGCCAAAGGAAGAAAAGGCCACCTAAATTAGTTATCGCCAGACAGTACCGATAATGCAGGCGGTAGCTCCCGAGTCTATAAAAAGAGCAGATCCTCTCTTTCTGTGATGAGCGATTCCTCTTCCATCAAAGACACAATTCAAAATATCTTAAGAAAGGCTCATATATATACCATCAATAGAAATCCCTTGGGCAAACACAAAGATCTAAAGAAGTTTTTGAAGGGGAAGTGCTACCATGCTTATTCAACACGAAGGACGAATGCACTAAGAATGCCAACATCAACATTGCCTTCATCTTCACCTTCAAAAATCCTTGGGGAGTTTTCACTTGCTTATTTTATTATCTTGTAATCTTTTTATTTTATTCTTGTGTAATTTGAGTGGAAGAACATTCGAGGAGAACGTTGGATTCTGTGAGAAATTCATCGTAGGTAGGGGAGAGTAAGTATTACGAGACTTGGAGGGGAAATTGTTTGGTTTAGACGTCTGTTTCCAAGGAGAATTTCGTGAATTCGCCATGTGTGTTGGTGACTAGATTGTGGGTAGATCTAGGGGTGGTTCGAGGCCTTATTTGGGAGAGATAGGCTAGAAACAACTGGTCTTTGGGGATAAGGGTCAGCATAGAAAAGGAAAAAGAGATCTTCATATTTTGCCTCGATTTCTAGTGTCATAGAAATCAAACATCATGTAATCAATTTATTGTGAAATAAAATCTTGTTTTACATTGTTCTATTATCTTGGTTTTATTTTCTATTTTAAAATGTTCTAAATATTATTTCTCCATCAAAACATCATAATAAAATATATTCTAAATTACTTTTAAAATAAGCGCACATATTTCACTTTCTGTTATAGTGTCTGGCAGTAGTGTTATCGCTGGCGGTAGTGACGAAACATTGAAATCCGACCATCTTTAAAAGTAAATTTCAATACAATATTTTCTGAGATATTAAAATATATTTTTTGATAAATTATTTAGAAACCTCTTTAAATAACTGTAATATTTTAAATAAGATTTAAATTTATGAAAAACCCTTATTTACCCCCCCCCCCCCAAAGGTCACCTAAAGATCTAATAGATTATGTTAGACTTGTCACACACTCATAATCATCATCGTGCAAGGCCTATAAAGTTTATTAGAACAAAGGATAAAGATTCGGGAAGATAAAAAAATTGTCTAAGTAAAATATTGGTTAGACATTAAACCGATCAACTAGACATATAGCCAATTGCCTAGACATCTAGCGATTGGCTAGACATCTTGCTGATTGTGTAAAAGACTCAGAATGAGTCAGCTAGATGTTTTCTGATGCATAAAAGTTTATCTAAGTATAGTATTGAATAAACATTTAGTCGATCACCTAAAAGATTACTATGTAGCCTCCATCATAATATCCTCCCGGATCTGGCCTCCCTCCGGTATATACACCCGTCCTCTGAAGCACACCAGGCCGTCCCTCAGTGTGTAATCTCCTGCAGTGCCTGCCTCCAGGGCTTGGAAGATGGGCTCTAACTTGTCATCCTGCCTCTGTCCTTCTCTGACTCGGTCTCTGATGTCATCAGTGATGCACATCATGGCCAAGTACTCCTCATAGAGCTCAGGGTCGTCAGACAACACCAGAGTAATGTGCATGTACTCTAGTCTCTATAACAGCTCCATAGACATCAGTTGAGGCTCTGCTCCCACTGTGGCGGCTCTCCTACTCAGTGCATCCACTACCACGTTTGCTTTCCCCAGGTGGTAATGCATCTCATACTGATAGCCAGATAGAAACTCCACCCACCACCTCTATCTGATGTTCAGTTCCTTCTGTGTGTCCACGTGCTTAAGTTTCTTATGATCTGAGTACATATCACAGTGGACTCCATAGAGGTAGTGTCGCCATATCTTCAATGCGAATACAACTGCTCCCATCTTCAGGTCGTGTACTGGATAGTTCTTCTCATGGGTCTTCAGCTGGCGGGAGGCATATGCTATGACGTGTCCGTTCTGCATCAGCACCGCTCCCATCCCCTGATATGATGTGTCGGTATATACCTAGAATCCTTCCTTCCTAGATGGAAGCGCCAGAATAGGGGCTGAGATGAGTCGGTTCTTCAACTCCTGGAAGGCTGCCTCACACTGTGGCTTCCATACAAAGGGCATGTCCTTCTTCGTCAACGAAGTGAGTGGAAGGGCGATCCGAGAAAACCCCTACACAAATTTTCGGTAATAACCAGCAAGCCCCAGGAAACTCCGCACGTCCGTGGTCGTCTTCAGTGGTGGCCAATCCTTGACTGCCTGTACCTTTGAAGGGTGCACCGCTAACCCGGCTCCGCAGATAATGTGGCCCAGGAAAGCCACCTCCTTCAACTAGAACTGACACTTGCTGAACTTTGCATAGAGGCGACGCTCCTGTAGTCTCTCCAAGGTCAGTGCCAGATGTCGTGTGTGCTCCTCCCCCGTCCTAGAATAAATAAGGATGTCGTCTATGAATACTATGACAAACACATCCAAATAAGCCTCGAAGACCCGGTTCATGAGGCTCATAAACGCCGATGGAGCATTTGTGAGCCCGAAGGGCATCACGATGAACTCATATAGTCCATATCTGATACTGAAGGCCGTCTTCGGAATATCCTCCTCCTGGATCCGCAGCTGGTAGTAACCTGACCTGAAGTCCAGCTTCAAGAAATAATGGGCTCCCTCCAGCTGATCGAACAACTCATCTATCCTTGCGAGCAGATAGGTATTTCTGACGGTCAGCCTGTTTAGTGCTCGATAGTCGATTCACAGGCGAAGAGTTCCATCCTTCTTCTTCACGAATAGGACCAGAGCTCCCCATGGCGAGGAGCTTGGCCTAACAAATCCCGCTTCCACCAGCTCCTGCAACTGTGTCTGAAACTCTGCCAACTCCATTGGGGCCATCCGATAAGGGGCCTTGGATACCGGCTTAGCCCTTGAAACAAACTAAATCTAAAAGTCCTTCTCCCTATGCGGAGGCAGTCCTGACAGCTTCTCTAGAAATACATCGTCATAGTCACAGACCCCTGGAATGCTAACAATCGAGTCCTTCTCCTCAGTCATCTCGAACAGCACATGATATACCTCGACTCCCTGTAGTTGGGCCTTGATGGCCTGAATAGATGAAAGGAGGCGGCGGGAAACCGGAGAACTACCTTCGAATGTCCAATAAGTATCGTCATATCTCAGCATGACCCTCCTCGCCGAGAAGTCAATATGGGCATTGTTTCAGACCAGCCATGTCATGCCCAAGATACGGTTGAAGTCCGGCATTCTCAAGATCGTCGCCGGGGCCTCTAATGTCAACCCGTCTATGGTAACCTTCAGGAGACACTTCTCTGTGGACTGGATCTCCATCCCATTGGGGAGACGCACCCTTTTGGCATCTCCCGTATAATATCGAATCTGGCCCAGATCCTTGATAAAATCCTCCGACACAAAGTTGTGTGATGCCCCGTGTGGAATAGGGTATGGGCAAGTTTGACGCACACCATCACGATTCCGAAATTAGTTAAAGGAAAAATAACTTAGGTCTAAAGTTTTCTAACCTAGGTTGTGTAGTTGTTCTTCCAATACTTAAAATTACCCTCATACCTACAATAACCCTATTCGGGTTCCGGGGCTGCGCTAAGTCCAGAGCGTAGATCTGCTCCCCATCCTGTCTGTGTTCACCACCCTGAAATCTGCGTCCGCGACCACATCCACGACCTACCATCTAGTGAGCCGGTGGGCCACCCCGTGCAGCAGGAGTGTCCCCATTTCTCGTAGGACAATTAATCCGAATGTGCCCTGACTGATTGCAGTGATAGCACAGCTGTGGTGTAGGTGGTCCCTGCCGTATCTTGTGCACCTCTCTCATCTGTAGCGATTGCGGAGCCAGCACTGCCTGCTCCCATGGCTCCTGTGTTTCCTCCTGATGGGCGTGATCCCTGTTCCTTCTCTCTCCCATGACCCGGTCTCTCTACGGGTCCCTTCTCCCTCCTAGCACTGCATCATACCCATGTCTCTTCCTGCCCTGGACTGCAAGCTGGTCCGCCTCCAGCTTCTTGGCCATCTCCAAGATCCTGGTCATGGTACCATTAGACACGAACAAGAGGGCCTGCCTCAGGTCATCACGGAGGCCCTTATAGAACATCTTGGCGTAACCCACATCATCCAGCTTGTAAGAATCCGCAAACCGGGCGAAATGAGTAAACTCCCGGTGATATTCCAGAACTGCCATGTTCCCTTGCTTCAACTGCAACAATCTATCCTCCAATTCATCCCTTGCGGACTGCAGTACAAAGTGCTCCAATAATGCTGCCGTAAACTCCTCCCAAGTAATGTCCGCTATCTCCACTCCCGCATAAGTGGTGTCCATCACAAACTTCCACCACCTCTTCGCATGCGAATCCAGACAAGAAACCACCAACGATATTGCCAGGTCCACCGGGCACTATATTCCCACCAACATCTCGTACAAAATGTCTAGCCACTCCTCTGTACGCACTGCTGTCTCTGTCCCCAAGTATGATGGTGGGGCAAGGCCCTGGAATGCACTCAACCAGTTTGCTCCGGGGTTCGGCTGAGGAGCCGGAGCTTGTTGTGCCCTAAAGATCTCCAAGATGGCCGTCAAAGTATGTCCCAGCTCCGTCTGCTACAACGGGGTCGGATCCGGCGGGGTTGGAATCACATTCGGGGCCGAAGGTGTCCCCTGCGGCAGGGGAGGATTCGTCGCACCCTATAAAAGATGGTCATAAGTTTAGAAAATTGACCTAAAATGCTTTGTTATTGGTGAGCATTGCACGTGATTCCTCCCATGGGCACACCATTGCTTCCGCTTCTAGTTTGTCCTCAAACTAAGCCCGTGCGGTGTGTCCCATGTTTTGTGGACAACATTCTGTCGGATCGAGGTTTGCTCTGATACCACTTGTAAGACCCCATTTTTTTTTTTTGCAACATCCACCGAGATCTTAGGCCTAGAACCACCGTTTTTGCGGTGACAACATCCACCGGGATGGTCGGCACCACAAAATGCCGATCCTGTCGGCCATCTCAATCACCATCGATAGAATGTATAACGAATGAAAGTGTAAGCATGCAAGTCCACAATAGTATAAAGGAGGAAATCATACGATAAATCAAGTCAACACCAAAAGAAAGTCTAAGTACCAACGCCAGAAAGTAAATACAGGCTTAAGCTCGGTACATGATAACCTCATTACAATCCACTCATAAAAGTAAAACTACTAATACTCGGCTCCACTCACGGATCCGGATGTCTGTCCACCCGAGCTACACTGTGAAAGATAATAGTTGTCAACCTAAATCACCTAAAGGGGGGGTGAATAGGTGTTTTGTGCGTCTTTTGCGGATTTAAAAAAATCTCAGAACAAAGCACAAATCTATCTACCAAATTATCACAGACGAGACAAGATTTATAGTGGTTCCCCGATCTTGGGTACATCCACTTTCCCTCACCAATCTAGAAATATACTAGACTCGGCAACTCCACTATCTCGGATTGAAAATCAATCCTACCCTCGGAACAAAGTTCCTACAATCTCAATTCAACCAACTGGATCTACAACTCGTAAGGCAAAACTTCCTACAAACTCGGAGTTGAAAACTCCTACACTCGGAGAAAACTTCTCCTACAAGAATGAAAATTGTTTTAGAAAATACAAACAATGATTTCTCTGTCAGATCTGCAAGCAAGCAACCAGGATCTTCTTCTTGTAAGCTTTGCGGCACTTTTAGAAAGATGAAGAAAATCTCGGCAACAGATCTGGAATTTTCTTTGTCTTACATGATCGGGAAGAGGATGAGCAGTTGAGAAACGATCTCGATCTGTAAAACTTCTTCAGTCTGATTCCTCTGAAAATCGAGACCCTTGCCGGATAAAAATAGCGGCGGCGGCAGCGACTTTCTTTCCGTGAAGAGAGAGAGAGGAAACAACGACTTGGAGAGAGAGAGACGGCTGCAGAAATTTCTCAATAATATTTGATCTTGAAATCTTGTTATTATTATTAGGGTTTGTCGATTAGACAGGACCTTATATAATATGTTGAATAACGGTCATAATAAGTCTTAATGATATACACGTGGACCAATCATGTCACGGGATTTGAAAATCTGTCAATTATGGACTTAGAAGAATTTCGGAGAAAAGGTGGTGATAAACACGAGTAGGTATATAACTACTCGAGTAGGTAAAGTACTACTCGAGTAAGTAAAGAAATGTTACTCGGGTATATAATTCATGACTACTCGAGTAGGTTGAAGACAACTAATCGAGTACATATAATCAAATACTCGAGTACTTAGAAGATCTACTCGAGTATACAGAAAGGTTTCACGGGAAGTGGAGTTGAACAACTCGAGTACAAGTTGTACTACTCAAGTAGGTGAGAAAAACTACTCGAGTGGTTTGACGAACTACTTGAGTGATAGGACTTAGAGAAATTTCTGAACACTGAAAAATGAGCTACTCGAGTAGTCAGACTGAACTACTCGAGAGGATATAGTCTACTCGAGTATATAAAAAGACTTAATCGAGTAAATGACTTTTTAGGAGAAAAGAAATTTAGTTTACTCGAGTATGAAGCTTGAACTACTCGAGTAGTAAGTGAACTACTCGAGTATATAACTTATACTACTCGAGTATATAGAAACTTTGCTCTTGAGATAGAAAACAGTTACACGAGTCAGAATCTATAACCACTCGAGTATATATATACATACTCGAGTGTTTTACTTAGAAAAACTTGGAGAGAGAAATCTGTGCAACTCGAGTAAGAAGAATGATCTACTCGAGTAGTTATGTAAGCTACTCGAGTATATGACAGTCTACTCGAGTATATGGACTTAACTTCACGAGATGGAGATTTACTCACTCGAGTATAAGAATTTTGACTCGAGTATAAGGCAAGTAATTCACTCGAGTAGTTAATGACCTACATGAGTAGAATACTTAGAAAAATTTTCAAGGTGGAAATTCTATCTTCTTTGGTGAAATCAGCATCCAACTATATTCACATAGTCCAAGTGCTTGAATATGAAGTGTATCCCAATAGAGAGGCTACACATGAGTCAACACCTTGGGTCATACAATGAGGGATTACATTGTATGGTCCTATGTTTGGCGACCCATTGTAGACTGACATTGGTCTACACTTCCCATTGGAATCCTGCAACCACATAACTCAAACAAAGCATCAAATACAAACTAATTCATTTTAGTTCCAGGGTGACTTCATCAAATCTAGGTTAATGTGGACATAGTACCCAACAATCTCCCCCTATTTGTTGAAGTCAGAACCCTTTACACTAAGGTGAATTATAGACGTAAAAAGTGTTAAGTAGAAAAATGTGTGCAAGTAAGCAAAAACTATGAAAAAGATAATGAGAGCAAAAACTTAGAATTATATAAATAAGAATATCCAAAATTATCAATTCTACAGTCAATCATTTCACACTCTCAAAAGTCCTTGAGAATCAGCCTTGATGTTGTTGTTTGTCCAATTTCTCTTGTTGTCTCCTTTGGTAGTTGTAGGGTTTAGGATAATATTTCAGTGGTCTGGGAGGAGCAGCTGGATTATTTCTTCCATATTCTCTGTCATAGATTCTCCTTTTGGTCATGGACTTCTCATAAAACTCCCATTCATAGGAAATGTAGTGAATGTTTCTGCTTTCATGGAAGTCCAGAACTAACTTAAGAGTTTGCAGGATGAGAGACTTGGAAGTAGGAGACCAAACCGTAGCATGTTCAGGAGCTTTACCAGGAACAGACTTGCTAGCAGAAGGACCTTCACCATATTTCCTTTTCTTCTTGGAGGTTTTGATCTCTGGAGGAGCATGAAGGAAAATCTCAGCAGGATCTTCTTCTTAGCCTTGAGTATATGACTTTGGAGGAGCAACTGAGTCTCCAGGACTTGGAGAGAAAGTGGGTTGCAGAGGAGCAGCTGGGGCAGAGACATCTGTAGCTAGAGGATTCAAGTGATGGGGAATGATATTTGGGTCTGCAACAAATTCAGGTAGGATTTGATTATGCATCCAGATAGCAGTGTCATAAGTATGGAACTTGACACTCTGTATCTGGGCTAATGCATAAGCCTTAATTTACTTCACATGAGTTTCCCATATTTCCTGCTGGAGAGCAGCAGATTTTTCTAGATATTCTTTTACTAATCCCTCCCCCTTTCTGACTTCGACAGATAGCTTCTCTATGACAATTTCTTTTAATAGACCAACTTCTTCACAGATTTTCATTTTGTTGGCTTCATTTCTCTTGTCCAGTTCTATTTGATTATTTGCAAGGGTGAAACCCTGTTCCATAACTTATCCAACACTAGTGATAGTGTGGTCTTGGGCTTTTCCACCAAGTTGAAATAAGTACTTGAGCTTGTCAGTGTTATGTTGGATTTCAGCAAATCCTCTGCTCATCTCAGTCTCGACAGCAGTTACCTTGTCAGTTACAGTCTGTAGACAAGTATCAAAATAAGTCCTCTGGTCTTGAAGAAGAAGTGCAATCTGTTGCATCAAATCTGAGGAGGAAGAGTCTGTAGAAGCAGCAGTTGAAGGAGCAGCAGATGTAGGAAGAGCAGAAGGAAGAGGAGGAGCTACCCATGGAGCTATTTTGCCAATAATCACTGAGCTTGCAGCCCTTATTGTATGAATGATAGCATCTCATTCTTCTGTATCATAAGGGATAGAGAAATCTAAGTTTCTGAGAGGAGCCTCAGCTGGCTCTAGAGAGGGCTCATCAGAGATAAGAATACTCTCTGCCTGTTCTGGAGGAGCAACATGAGATTTTGGAGGAGGTGGTACTGGAGAGTGTGCTGGTGGATGAAATGGAAGTGCATTTGAGGTCAGCTCAGCTATCATGGCATTAATTTCAGGTTCAGAGGAGAGAAGATGTTCTTGAGGTTGCTGATCTGATGGTGGTGAAGGTGGAGTTTTAGGTAGGGGAGAGTTAGCCGGAGTAGGAGAAGAGGGGAATTCTTGAGGAGATGATGGTAATCTGTGAGAAAGAGATGGAGCAGGCTCCCCCTAACTTGGTGCACTAGAGGAGCTGCCCACATGATGAGGAGAGGGAGATGGAGTCCTGTCCTCGAAAGCTGGAACTTCTAAAATCTTAGCAGCTTGGGCAGTATTCTTCAGTTTCAATTCCCATCTCTGAATGGACTAAATTGAGACCCTCTTCATGTGGTGAAGAGGGGTCCCTTTGGAGAAGCTAAACAGCTGGGGATTTAACTCATGGAGGAGGAGAGAGATGATCCTGGCAAAATTGGGGGCTTTAGCACTATCCTTGATTTTGTCAAGAATCATCAACCCAAATTGGAACTGCTTGCGACAAACTATAGCTTGCATAATGTCAAAGAAGTACATGGGAATATCTCTTATAGAATTAGTCTTGCAGAGAAAGATTTTCCCGATGACATCAACAAGAAATTTTCCCTCTGCATTCATATCTGAGCGTTTGATGTACTGAGCGTCAACCGAAATACCACAGAATAAGCATGTCCTGTCAGAATCTTCGTCATCTAGGTCATCTTCTTCGTCCACTATCGGTATTCTGAGAAGTTGACAGACGATAGTCTTGGTGAGTTTGATTTTCATACCTTTTACTTTGGATTTCAGCACTTCTCCATTTCGTTTGACCTTGAGGTTCTTGAAGAATTCTGCTACTTCAGGGAAAAGGATTCGGCAAGATTCTTGCAGGATGAAGGATAGCCCTGCGGTGTCTAGTAGAATCAACAAGTTGTGGAAATCTTCAGAACGTTCTGCAATCCCTACGATAACTAGTTCCGATCCCACATCGATCTTGTAGGAGGCGACCATGATCCTTGCTTGACGGGAGGAGAGGAAGATGAAGCGGCTCTGCAACTTTTTGAAGGAAGACGAAGCGGCAGCCGGGTACACGAGAGAGTGAAATGATTTCGTGTAGAGAGATTTTCGGAAATACGTATTCTTAAACCCTAGGTTTAAGTCTAGAGGAAATAACTTAAAAGGAAAAGGCGGCATAAGCCTTGGTTATCGTATAAGAAAATTTTAAAACCAAAGAGGCACATACACGAGAGATAAAAGATGTACTCAAATATATAGGGAGTTACTCGAGTAGGTCTATAGAAGTGTCTTGAGTAGGAGAATCTGCAATGACTCGTGTGGGAGAATTGACTGACTCGAGTAGATGAACTGTACTACATGGGTACATGAATTGCCTTACTCGAGTAAGTTAAATGGACTACTCGAGTAGGTCCTTTGATTACTCGAGTAGGTCAAGTCTATCTCGATTCAGAGAGAAAAAAACTTTTGAAATGCCAGATTTTGACTAACCCTTTAATTTCTTTGCTTTGTTGAAATCCAACCTTCTCTAATCTTCTTTGTTGAGCAACCCAAGTTTTGTTTTGAAGAATGAGAACTTGGTCTCGTCCAGCGGCTTCGTGAAAATATCTGCAACTTACCTGTCTGTGGAGACATATTGGAGATCTATATCTTCGTGCTCTACATGCTCCCGGATGAAATGATACCTTAGCTCGATATGCTTTGTCCGACTGTGCAAGACTGGATTGTTGGCTATTGCAATTGCACAGGAAGAGTCTCAAAACAATGGGACATTATTGAACTTCAAGTTGTAATCCTCAAATTGATTCTTTATCCAGAGTAACTGTGCACAACAACTGCCTGCAGAGATGTACTCTGACTCGACCATTGAGATTGAGACACAGTTCTGCTTCTTACTACTCCTGGAGATTTGCCTTCTTCCAAAGAATTGGCACGTCCCGGAGGTGCTTTTCCTGTCATCTTTGCTTCCTGCAAAATCTACATCTGAAAAACAATTAGTTCGCTGTTATTACTTCTTTGGTACCATAAGTCAAGATTTGGTGTACCTTTAAGGTATCTCAAAATCCGCTTTGCAGCAATGTAGTGAGATTCCTTAGAGTTCACCTGAAATCTAGCACAGACACATGTTGAAAACATTATGTCGGGTCTACTGGCAGTAAGGTAGAGCAAGGATCCAATTATGCTTCTGTACTTGGTTTCATCAAAAGGTTTCCCTTTTTCATCCTTGTCTAGAGACATAGTTGAGCCCATTGGAGTCCTCATGGAGGTTGCGTTCTCCATTCTGAATTTCTTAATCAGCTCTTTGGTGAACTTGGTCTGCGAGATGAAATTTCCATCTTCAGATTGTTTCACCTGAAGCCCTAAGAAATACTTCAGCTCGCCCATACTACTCATTTCGAACTTACCTTGCATACGTTTTGAGAACTTTTTGTAGAGGTTGTCGTCTGTAGAGCCAAAAATAATGTCTTCGACATAGATTTGCACTAGCAAAATCTTGCCATTCATTTCCCTAAGAAATAATGTCTTGTCTATCTTTCCCCTTGTGAACTTGTTCTCAAGTAGAAAGCTAGACAATGTCTCATACCAAGCTCTAGGAGCTTGTTTCAGACCATATAGGGCCTTGTGCAGGAAATAAACATAATCAGAAACGTTAGGATCAACGAAACCTGGAGGTTATTCAACATACACTTCCTCGTTTATGTTACCATTTAAGAAGGCAGACTTCACGTCCATCTGATAGACGGTGAAGCCTTTAAATGCAACATATGCTATGAACAACCTTATTGCCTCTAGCCTTGCCACTGGAGCATATGTCTGGTCGAAGTCGATTCCTTCTTCTTGACGATAGACTTTAGCTACAAGTCTGACCTTGTTCTTTATGATCATCCTGTCTTCGTCCATCTTGTTCCTGTAGACCTATTTTGTTCCAATGATGTTCTTTCCTTTGGGTCTTGGAACAAGCTTCCATACATTGAAGCGCTTAAACTGATTTAGCTCTTCTTCCATTGCCATTATCCATGATGCGTCCGAGTTTGCTTCCTCAAACTTCTTTGGTTCAACCTGTGAGAGAAAACTCAAATATAAATTCTCATTAGTTGTACCTCTTCGAGTTCTGACACCGTCCCGGGGATCTCCTATGATCTGGTCCATGGGGTGATCCTTCAGATGTCTGAGCTCTAAAGTTCTTGGATCTGGATTATCTTCAATCACTGGAGTGATTTCTTCAACTTGGACGATCTCTTCATTTTGATCATCTACCTCCCCAATAGGGGTTGGAGAGGTGATCTTGAAGAATTTTCCGTCTTTTTCATCATTAGGCTCTTTCAGATTGATTTCATCTAGCTTTGCACCTGCATCTTCAATAGGCACACTAGACGGATTGCTTTGCAGCAAGCTCGTCTCATCAAATACAACATGTATCGATTCTTCTACCACCCGGGTTTTTCTATTAAATATTCTATATGCCTTACTATGGCTAATATAACCTATAAAAATACCTTCAAAACTCTTTTTGCTGAACTTGGTGGTATGATACTTGCCATTGTTAATTACGAAGCATTTACAGCCAAAGATTCTAAAGTATGAGATGGTTGGCTTCCTGCCCTTTAGAAGTTTGTAAGGTGTCTTATCGTGGTTTTTGTTTATGAGTGCTCGATTTTGCACGTGGCATGCAGTTTTGACGACTTCAGCCCAGAAGTACTCCAGAAGTGAAGCATCACTCAACATTGTCCTGCATGCCTCTATGAGTGTTCTATTCCTTCTCTCAGCCACTTCGTTCTGTTGTGGAGTACGAGGAGAGAAAAACTCATGAAAGATACCTAAGCTTTCACAGAATTCTGTCATGGCCCCAGATTTGAACTCTGTTCCGTTGTCACTTCCGATTTTGACTATGGAGCAGTTGTGTTCATTCTGGATTTGCCTGACAAAATTAGTAAAGATATCAAAGGTATTTGACTTGTGTTTCAGAAACAACACACATGCAAAGCGCGTGTAGTCATCAACAATTACTAGCGTATAATCCTTACCTCCCAAACTTCTAATTTGTAGTGGACCAAACAAGTCCATATGCAATAGATGGAGACATCTATTAGAGTCTTTGCTAATGAGGCTTTTAAAGGTAGCCCTTGTTTGCTTGCCTTTTACACACGCATGACAAGGTCTATCTTTGACGTACTTGACATTTGGGGCATCACGTACTAAGTTCATTGAAAATAATTTATTAATAGTTTTGAAATTAATATGTGCTAATCTCTTGTGCCATTGGTCACCAAGAGACGCAATATCTTTTGCTAAAAGGCACACTGGTGTAGAGGAATCTATACAAATGAAATTTAAACAGAAAATATTCCTGCTTCGAGTACCGGATAGAATCGTTTCCATATTGTCAACGGATTTTATCAAGCACTTATCAGCATGGAATTCAACTATGTATCCTTTATCGCAAAGTTGGCTTATGCTTATGAGATTGTGTTCCAATCCTTCGACATAAGCCACATCTGAGAAGGATACATTACTGTTAGTAATCATACCATAGCCTCTTGTAATTCCACGGTCTGAACCTCCAAAGATGACCTTTGGTCCGTTCACAACTAGAGTAAAGTTCTGAAAAAGGCTTCTAGTCCCGATCATATGCCAAGAGCATCCGCTGTCCAAATACCAGATTGGGGTTTTGTTGGCCTTTGGACATACCTGCAATCATAATCAATTTGCCTTAGGAACCCAAACACGTTTGGGTCCTTGGTCTCGGGTTAGAGTACTCCCCTACGAGTGTTAGCATTATGAGCGATCTTTCTCATATTGCTGACAGGAGGAGTTACAGCGTTTCTAGGATTGAACCAGCAATCAATGGCGAAGTGACCAACCTTGCCACAGCACCAACAGTCAAATCTGTTGTACCTTTGCCTCGTGATCTCCTGCATGACCTTTTGGAGTTTTGGTCTAGCAGGGTCAGCATTATTGGAGGAAGAAGCTTCGTGATAATGACAATCACATGTATTCTTCTCCTTAGTTGGCCTTTCCACAACGGGTTTTGGCTTTGGTGCCTTCTTGAAGTTATGAACATGATTGAAGGGGCCATATCTCTTAAGAACAACTTCTTCATAAGGTTCCTTAAAGACACTTTAACCGATGTTTCTGGGGAGAGTCCACCCTTGGTAGCGGGACTTTGGCTCTACATAGGTAGGCCTAACAAAGTGCCCATAGGATGAGTCAAGATCAAACTCATTTGATGGAAAGATGACTTTCTTGAATGTAGTCTGATCTTGGAGGGCTTTCCCCTTCTCTTTGGCTAAGGTCTTTTTGGCGGCCTTATACTTCCATTGAGACATATTTCTCCTATAGGATTTACTAGGAGCTTCTTCATGGCCTAATCCGGGACCCTTGGCCTTGGCTGAGAATTCAGCAATGAATGGAAGAACCGTCTTGGGCTTCGAGAAACTTTCAACCAGTTTCTTTTCAGCTGCAAGTTGGGCTTCTAATTCCTTCATGATTTTCTCTTTGAGGTCAAGGTGCTCAAGAGCCATGTTATATTCTTCAATAGCATTATTGAAGTTTTCTTCGAGAGAGTCAGTCTTTGCGACTTTCTCTATCAAGATGCTCTCTTCGGTTTTTAGAGATTTGATCTCTTTACCATGAGTCTTCACGACTCGACGACATTTGTCGTAAGCCATGATTTACTCCTTATACTGGGCCATGAGTTCTGACTCATCGTCAGAGGAGCTATCCTCACAATCATGTTCAGAGACTTCAGAATCTAAAAGTGGGGTATGAGAGTTTACCTTCCCAGTGAACTGGGACTCTTGATCATCATTTGATTGAGCCATTAGCCCAAAATAAGCTTCTTCTTCTTCACTTGACTCAGATGAGTCAGAGTCACTAAGAGTCTTGCTTGTTGGAACACCCTATTACTGATTTGGGCAAGGATCACTATGTCCTTAGGAAAATTGTTTTGACCTCCTTGTATAGTTTTTAAGGTCAATTAGATTGAGTCTAAGGGTTAGAGTTTAGGCTTGAAAGCTGACCCCAAGACCCTCAGATCAGATATTCAAATTCAGGAGACTAAGTCATTTTCGTCGAGCTCAGGTCGACGAATCGTCGAACTTAGTTCGACTATCTCTGAGCTCAGTTCAACGAGTCGTCGAACGCCATTCGACGATCTTCGAGCTCAGATCGATGTTTCTGTCTCTAGCTGTTTTCCCAGTCTCTGAGCTCAGGTCGACGATAGTTGAGCTCAGGTCTACGATTTTCTGGAGAGATCGACGATTCTCGAGATTCAAATTCAGACAGTTATGGAATTCTATCTTATTTTTTCCCGGCATTTATTTCAAGGATCTTGTAGCCTTTTCAATTAATCTGAAGCAAGTTTCAAGGGAGATTTAAAGGAATGTTTTCTAGGAGTTTCCTCCAGAGACAAAATTCATTTAAGGAAGTCATTAATGAGTGGCTAATGACTATCTTGGAGACAGAGAATCAATTCATTCTTTTCAGATCTAAGGAATAAAAGAGGATATTATCCTGCTACTCCTAACAGTTACACACAGAAAGAGAACAGTCACAAAAAGACACACAGATAGAATTCATTCAGAACACACACCACTGATGGAGATCAACATACAGAAAAGAAGATTTTCTAGATCTCTTTTGACTCAAGTGTTCAGAGGCTTCATCCATCAAGACTCCAGACACTGGACACATGATCAACTCATCATGCAGTGGATTCCTACCTAGGGTGGTAGAAGAGTGGATATACCCAGATTGATTGGGGAACCACTATAGCTCATTGTGTCTTCTGGTTGCTATATTTTGTTTGCTGTGTGCTGTGTTTTTATATCTTGCTTTCATAATTTTTATTTACTGCAAGCACCTTACACATATATTTAAATTAAGTCTTCCACTACAAAATAATTTTTAACTTGAAAATTATTTTTAATATACTCTATTCACCCCCCCCCCCCCCCCCCCCCGACCCTCTAGAGTTAAGGTAGATCTTATCCCCACTTTCAATTGGTATCAGAGCGAGGTTGGTTAAAACACCACACCTTAGTTGGTTCTCATTCAACTAAATCTTCATCAGATTAGTTGTTCCAACAGGCTAACACCTGAACCAAAAGATCTCTGATAAGATCAATCTTTTATAGAGGGTTTTTATTTTTATTATTTGTATTATATTTATCTTTATATAAACCATGACACAGAACAAAGATTATGCTAGCACCAGACCTCTAGTGTGCAATCTAACTAAGTTTGCACTTTGGATGGAAAGGATAGGATTGTATATGAATTCTATTGATGAAGATATCTTTAATTCTATTTTGACAGTGTGTCCAAGAACCCCAACAAATACAAGTACAAGTGTTGTTCCACCTCCTTCAGGAACAGATGCAAAAATCAAAAAATGGAAAGTCGCAGATGTCAAAGCAATGAACATTTTTGCACAAACCATGTCTGATGAAATATTTCAAAAAGTAGTTGAATGCAACTCAGCAAAAGAGATATGGGACAAACTATCTAAAATATTGTCAGGATCTGCATATGAAAGGAAAGATAGAAGATCCCATCTCATAACTCAATATGAGAACTTCAAGAAAGGAGAAACTGGGTTAGTTGCTGATATGTATAACAGACTCAGTCTTATAGTCAATGAACTGAAAACCTTGGACAAGGAGATCTCATTGACTGAACTCAATGAAACAATCCTAATGTGCTTCCCCAGCACTTGGGACTCAAGGATCTGGCCAATCAAGGATGCCAGAAGCCTAAATGAGATCACCACTGAGGCTCTTTTGGGGAAGCTCAAGTCTAATGAGCTGCTCATCAAGAACAGAGAAGAAGAGCAGAAGGCTGCTTCACCAGCAATTAGAAAAGAGAAATCAATAGCATTCAAAGCTATTGAAGATCAGCCTGAAGACAAGGTCACAGGCAATGAAGAGCTGCTAAGCTTACTGGCCAAAAGATTTTATAAAATGGCCAGGAAGGACTTCAGGAAAAAGTCATTCAGAGGGCATGAAAAGCCAAGGTATGATAAGTCCAATAACAAAGAAATTATTTGTTTTGGATGTAGGAAACTAGGCCACATTGTGTCTGACTGTCCAGAAAATCAGAATAAGAACAAGAAGGACAGGAAAGAAAGGAGAAGAGAAAGACTTCAGGAAAAACAGCAATGACAAATACTCCTCCAGCAATAACAAACATACCAGGAATGGGTTTGTAGCTGAAATATGGAGTGAAACAAAAGAAGAATCAGAAGCTTCATCCAGCTCAAGTGATGATGAAGATGATGCTGAAGAAAAGGAGTTCTGCATGATGGTTATCAATGCCTCTCAACACAATATTGATGTAGAACAAGAGTCAGAGTCTGAATCAGAAACTCAACATGAAGAGGATCAGGTAATAGACTCATTTGATTTTAATTCAGAGGTCTTCAAATGTGAATTTAAGGCATTTTGTTTAGATCTATTAAAATCTGAGAAAGAAATTATTTCTCTCAGAAATCAACTGTCTGAATAAAGCACCTTAAAATCAGATAACCTCAAACTCTCTAAGGAGTTGGAATGCTGTAGGGAGCAGATAGCCTCACTGAAAAGTGAACTATCAGAGGCCAAGAAGTTTGAAGAATACCTCAATGGGAGAAGTATCAAACTAATGGACATCACAAGCACAGTGAACTCATAATTCAATAGTACACTGGGCTTGGGTGCTTCATCCAGCCAACCTATAGTATTAACAACCCCAATCAAGTTTATCTCAGATAAAGGTAAGGGAGTTGTATAGGTGGGTAGGAAGAATTCTGATTTACCTAAGAAAACAAAAGTTCAATAGAAAACGTCGAACGGAGCTTGACGATCGCCGAATGGAGCTCAACGATCTCAGGCCTAATCGTTGAACTCAGGTCGACGATCTCTGAACCCTGAACTCTGGCATAGTCGATCTTCGAATGGAGCTCGACGATCTGACCCAAGATCGTCGAACTCAGCTCAGAGATCTTCGAACAGAGCTCAGAGTTTTGAAAAATCTTTCAAAGGTAAATCAAACTTCAATCCTAGAGGTCCTACATCTCAGAGGTTGAACCCTTATACTGAATGGATAATACCTCTTAGGAGATATCATCTTGAAGGCTATAAGAGTCAACCAGGGATGTCTTTTATTTCAGAATTTAAAGGTTATCAACCTAGGCCTAAGGTAAATTGGGTCAAAAATAAATAAATTATTTTATGTGCAGGTGAAGACCTATCCAACATCAAACCAGCAATGGTATCTGGATAGTGGGTGCTCAAAGCACATGACAGGAAACAAGGAAAATTTCACATCCTTCAAAGCCAAACTTGGACCCAAAGTAATATTTGGTGATTCAAACTTTGGACTAACAAAAGGATATGGTGCAGTCCAGATTAGCTCAGTCACATTCAAGAAAGTAGCTTATGTGGAAGGACTGAAGCACCACTTAATCAGCATCAGTCAACTGTGTGATGAAGGCTACCAAGTGAGTCTCAACAAATCCTCATACAAAATCAAATCAGAGGACAACACAACTGTGTTGACAGGTAAAAGGAAAGGTAACATTTATCTTGTAGATTTTCTTTCAACTAAGGTAGATATATGCTAGTTCAATTCCATTTGTAGACCTAATGAACTATGGCATAAAAGATTAGGACATATAAAACTTAGAACTCTTGCTAGGCTATCCAAGGACAACCTAGTTAGAGGACTACCTTCTGGACCCTACAAGAAGGAAGGACTTTGCAGGGCTTGTCAATTAGGAAAGCAAACCAAAAATAGCTTCAAGTCACTTAATAAGAGTGATTCACCTAGGATTTTGTATCTGTTACACATGGATCTCTTTGGACCCATTACAGTACAAAGCTTAGGAGGGAAATCTTATACTTTAGTAGTTGTAGATGACTTCTCTAGATTCACATGGGTGTTCTTTCTGAGGAAGAAGTTTGATAACTTTAAGTGTTTGACAGAGTTTCTCAAATGCATACACAGTGAGTTCAATACTCACATTGCCCTGATCATAAGTGATCATCGGACAGAGTTTGATTCTCTTCTTATGCAAGAGTTCTTTCAGAGTGAATGGATCAGGCACACTTTCTCAGCTCCTAGAACTCCTCAACAAAATGTGGTAGCTGAAAGGAAAAATAGAACCCTTATTGAATCTGCTACTACATTATTGTCAGATGCTCACCTTCCTCTATTCTTTTGGGCTGAGGCAGTGAACACCTCCAACTATGTGTTGAATAGAAGTTTGATACATAAGCTGAAGGGCAAGACTCCATATGAATTACTCAAAGGGGAGAAACCTAAAGTAGATTATTTTAAAATTTTTGGTTGCATTTGTTACATTCATAATAATGACAAGAAATACATAGCAAAATTTCAAGCTAAATCTGATGAATGAGTGTTTCTGGGATACTCCATGATCAGTAAAGCTTATAGGGTGTATAACAAATCTACTCTTAAAATTGAAGAATCTGTTCATGTATCCTTTGATGAATCTAACATGTCTTTTAAGGAGAAGAATGCTTCTACCATAGAATCTTTGCAGGTACACTCTCTTGCTGAAAATTTGGACAGGTTACATATTATACAAAAGGATGAAAGCAGTGAAGATGAAGAAGATATTCAACATCTTGGAGAGAATCTTCTTGAAGAGCCAGTTGTTGTTCTACAAGAGGAAACAACAACACAGGTTGGTGAACAATCAACACCCCCTATTGATTTAGTAACATCAAGAGGTCATCCAATCTCACAAGTGATTGGAGACATCTCAGCTGGTGTGCAAACCAGAAATCAAGTCAAACAAAACCTGATGCACACCTGCTTTCTTTCTCAAATTGAGCATCAATCCATTCAAGATGCAGAACAAGATCCACACTGAATCATTGCAATGCAAGAGGAATTACATCAATTTGAAAGGAACAAATTTTGGGAACTAGTGCCAAGGCCAAAGGATCACTCCATTGTTGCAACAGAATGGGTGTTTAAAAATAAATTGGATGATCAAGGAGTCATTGTAAGGAACAAGGCAAGGCTAGTTGCTCAAGGATACTCTCTAGAAGAAGGGGTAGACTATGACCAGACCTTTGCACCAGTTGCAAGGTTAGAGTTCATAAGAATCTTCTTAGCTTATACAACACACAAAGGATTCAAAGTATATCAAATGGATATAAAGAGTGCTTTTCTCAATGGAGACATCAAGGAAGAAGTCTATGTTAGACAACCCCCAGGTTTTATTTCTCCAACTCATCCTGATTATGTTTTCAAATTGCATAAAGCATTATATGGTCTAAAGCAAGCTCCTAGAGTATGGTATGAGACCCTAGCATGCTTTCTTCTGAAAAATTATTTTATAAGGGGTAGAGTAGACAAAACTCTTTTTATTAGAACCCATAAGTCCAATACGTTACTAGTACAAATCTATGTAGATGACATTATCTTTGATTCTACTGATTCAAATCTGTGCAAAAGGTTTTCCAAACTAATGCATTCTAAATTTGAAATGAGTAGCATGGGTGAGCTTTCCTTCTTTCTAGGATTGCAAGTCAAACAACATGCTGAAGGCATATTCATCTCTCAAACCATGTATGCAAAAAAACTGGTAAAGAAATTTTGTATGTCTGAAGCATCATGTATGAAAACACTTATGCCTACTAATGCTGTATTAGATGCTGATGAACATGGGAAACCTGTTGATCAGGCAACATATAGAGCAATGATTGGCTCTTTATTGTACCTTACAGCTAGTAGACCTGACATAATGTTTGCTACATGCATATGTGCTAGATTCCAAGTGAGCCCTAGAGAGTCACACTTAACCTTAGTAAAAAGGATTTTTAGGTATGTGAAAAGTTATCCAAATGTAGGTCTCTGGTATCCAAAAGACTCAGCATACTTAACTGGATTTTCAGATGCTGATTATGCTGGATGCAGAATCGACAGGAAAAGTACCAGTGGAACTTGCCAGTTTCTTGGTGACAGGCTTGTCTCCTGGTTTTGCAAGAAATAAACAATTGTGTCCACATCAACTGCTGAAGCTGAATATATGGCAGCAGGTAGTTGTTGCTCACAGATCTTGTGGATTCAAAATCAGCTCCTAGACTATGGCTATAACTTAGAAAAGTCAAAAATATTTTGTGATAACACTAGTGCTATTTCTATAGCAAAAAATCCAGTCCTCCATAGTAGGACAAAACATATAGAAATTAGGCATCACTTTTTAAGGGACAATGTTGAGAAAAATAAAATTGAACTTCAATATATCCCAACTGACCTTCAAAGGGACATATTTTCACCAAACCATTGGATGAAAAGAAACATACATTCTTCCTGAATCAGTTAGGAATGTTAGATGGAGGAAGTTTAAAATAAGATCCAAGATTTTAAAACTCTAAAATTGACCAAGACTAGGCAAACAATTTGATTTTTCTAGTGTCTATAGGTTATTTCTGGTCTCTGTAATGCGCTCGACGTTTTTCCCAAAGATCGTCGAACGGAGATCGACGTTCTTAGAAATCGTCGACCGGAGTTCAACGTTTTCCAGATAGTGCTAAGCTATCTTCTTCCGGTCAGCGATCGTCGAGCGGAGCTCAACGCTCTCCAATATCGTCGAAAGGAGATCGACGATATTGAAGACCTTTCAGATTCCTTTAGAAGCCCAGATCGTCGAACGGAGTTCAACGATCTTTCCTTTTCTGCGTCGAACCCTAATATAAAATTCATTTTTCGGCCGTCGTTCTCCCTTTGCGCTTTCATACTCTCTACAGATTTCCCTTTCCCTCCAAACTTTTCTACACTTGGTCTTTTGTTTGTTCATTTTTACAAGTAAAAATGGTCGTTTCTGTTGCAGTTTTGGCAGCAATGAAATTTGACACTGGATTCGATATCGATATGGACTCGTTTGAGAACAGTGATCAGATTTTCAAGGATATTCTGGATTTATTCAAAGATCAACAGCTAGTACACATCATGGATACAAGGATAAAAGTGGTTGTAGATGAAATCAAAGAATGGGTGTATACTACTCACAATCAAGATCACAATACAGTGATTGGAACTATATTAGGAAATAAGGTATCTCTTACTCCTGCTATATTAACAGAAGTTTTTCAATTAAGTACAGGTCAATATTCTCTTGAGTTGTCTGGAGAAGAGTTTGCAAGTATGCTTGATAGGATGGGTCATTCAGCAGCAAACCCTAACAAGCTACTTAAGAAAAATCTGTCAGTGGAATACAGGTTTCTAGCAGATATTGTTGGAAAGGTCCTGTTAGCAAAACATTCTGCCCATGATACCATATCCAGGTATCAATTTTGTTTAATGGGTGCTTTGGTGGATAAAAAACAGTTGAATTGGGGAGAAGTTTTCTTTGACCTAATTAAGAAGAAAGTGAATAAGAACTTTGTCAATTTTAGAAGGATTATGGGGCTATTTCTTCATAGCAGATGCCCTGAGCTGCTTGTTTCAAGTGGGATGCATATCAATGCCTCTAAGAGGTTAACCTGTGCCCTTTTTGGCAAATGGGACAGGCAAATTGCAAAGCCAAGCAGAGCCTCTGCAGTCATCTCATCTTCAGGCACCAGGACTGATCCAGTCACTTCCCCTCAGGCAACTGCCCCATCAGAAGAACTGCATGCCTCCTCATCTCCACCTTCTCCACCTACTGTTCCCTCAACAATTATACATCCACCATAATCATCTCAATTTCATCCCCCATATCCATTCCATCTCCAAACTCAATTCTTTCACCACACCAATATCCACTGAAGATCCTTTCCATCCATTACATCATTATCCACACATTACCATTGACTCATCATCTCACCTTCCATCCTTCACTCTCTTAGATGATTCCTATATGGTTGACTCTCACTCCACACCCCTTGAGCCACCATCTTCTTCTACATCATATCAACAACTACTACAAGAAATCATTGCTCAACCATCCTTCACTCCATCTATATCCATTCCATTAACTTCCATCTCCACTATTCCTTATATCTCAACCATCAATTCTACCATCCACATTAAAACTTTCTCCAACCACATCTACAGCTCCTCCTACATCCATCTCTGCCACACTCATCTCTACCTCTACTCAAGCACCACTTGAGTAAGTAGATCTCTCAGCCATAGCAGATAAGTTCTATGAGATGTTAGCTCCAAGGCTATCACTCCTGCTGGAGACCTCCCTGGCTCCACTTCTGAAATCAGTTCAGGAGTTATCTGACAGGCTTTCTTCCCTATATCCTCATCAGGCAATCCCTTCTGTTGGGTGCCTTGATCCAGTAACTACTGAATCTAGGCAGGGGGAGATGCCATATGAAGTAGAGAGATTGACTGCTTCAGAGATTCCAGTTCCAGCTCCAGTTCTAGTTATAACAGTTGACCTCAGGTCACTGCTTTCAGAGTTTGATACTATTTACCTCAGCTGTCTTCTAGATCAGAAATGTGAAGATCTTACTAAGGCCATTGTGCCTATTTCTAGCTGTGAGCCCAGCATAATATCTTCTTATATAAATTCTTTCAAGTCTGTGGACAGTGCTCCTTCAGTTTTTGTTGTTCCTGCTGCTGCTGCTGTTGTTTCTTCTAGTCAATTCCAACAACAAAGAGATTGGATCAAAAGTATTGATGAACTATATGACAATCCTCAGAGCTCAAATAGTGATCAATTTAGAACTGATTCTGATGATTCCTTTGCAACCATTGCAAGGAAGTGGAAAGCTTGAAGCAAGGCCCTAAAGAAAGTTCCCCAGGAGAAAATTAACAATGTAAATGATATTTCATACTATATTTTGCATGATTGTCCAATTTCATAACCATGGATGCAGTTTTCCAGGAATCAACTAAAGGCAATGAAGAAAATGAGGAAATATGATAAAGGATCATCTCACTTCAATCCTCCTCCTCCTCCTTCACCAGATGCAGGTACTGGTTGAAGTTCTGCTTATTAGTCATCTGTTGCTAAAAGTCAAAGCACCTCTCAGTTTCAAGGAAGATCTCAATCAAGAGGATGACAATCAAGAGGCTACCAGTCCAAAAGAGGATAGTATAGGGGAAATCAAAGAGAATTCAGAGTTTATTCCAAAGGTTATTCTAGGAAGCATCCTTATCATAGGGAAGGATAAGGTCCCACTGACACTACATCTGGTCCTTTCCCTTATAAGTTAAAAGATCTAGTTTCTTCCAGAGCTACTCCTGATGATTCATCAAACAGATATGAACCTCCTGTTCCATTTGAAGACCCAGAGAATAGTCCTACTTCTTGGACAGCTAGAATGAAAGAGTTTGTTGCACTAGATCAAATTAAAAAGGCAAGAGAACAAGGAAGAGATACATCAAATTTCACCACTCTATCAGAACAGAGAAAGAAAGAACTTGAAAGATATTCTTCTAGCAAATTCTTTGACTCGAAAAACTATATGAAGCTGCACCCAGAAGTTGTAGTCACCAGGACAAAAACATCAAACTTCTCTAGGTGCAGATGATGACAGAAGATCCAAAAAAGAAGCTCTTAACCCTAACAGAAAAATAGTTCTCAAAAAGAGCAAGGAAAAGGAATGATTATGTAAGCTGACAGTGTTATCTATTCTGACTTTCTGATTTATTTTTATTTGTGTTTCTGCAATATTGTTTTTGATTTTCTATCTGCATTGTATGCTTTTATTTCCTATGTCATGTAAATATTAATACTAACCCAAATAGGGGGAGATTGTTGGAACACCCTTTTACTGATTTGGGCAAGGATCATTATGTCCTTAGGAAAATTGTTTTGACCTCCTTGTATAGTTTTTAAGGTCAATTAGATTGATTCTAAGGGTTATAATTTATGCTTGAAAGCTGCCCCCAAGACTCTCAGATCAGATATTCAAATTCAGGAGACTAAGTCAATTTCGTCGAGCTCAGGTCGACGAATCGTCGAACTCAGTTCGACTATCTCTGAGCTCAGTTCAACGAGTCATCGAACGCCGTTTGACGATCATCGAGCTCAGATCGACGTTTCTGTCTCTAGCTGTTTTCCCAGTCTCTGAGCTCAGGTCGACGATAGTTGAGCTCAGGTCGACGATTTTCTGGAGAGATCGACGATTCTCAAGATTCAAATTCAGACAGTTATGAAATTTTATCTTATTTATTCCCAGCATTTATTTCTAGGATCTTGTAGCTGTTTCAATTAATCTGGAGCAAGTTTCAAAGGAGATTTAAAGGAATGTTTTCTAGGACTATCCTCCAGAGACAAAATTTATTTAAGGAAGTCATTAATGAGTGGCTAACGGCTATCTTGGAGACAGAGAATCAATTCATTCTTTTCAGATCTAAGGAATAAAAGAGGATATTATCCTGCTACTCCTAACAGTTACACACATAAAGAGAACAGTCACAAACAGACACACAGACAGAATTCATTCAGAACACACAATACTGAAGGAGATTAACATACAAAAAAGAAGATTTTCTAGATCTCTTTTGACTCAAGTGTTCAGAGGCTTCATCCATCAAGACTCCAGACACTACACATTTCAGCAACTACTGGAATCATCCTTTGCTGAAGATCTCATCTACTGAAGGCCTATCACCCTAGTGCAAAGCTTCTTTTCCTGAACAACTTCCAGATCTCAGGGGGAGCTTTGACAACATCATCCACTAGTCTTCTCTCTGATTGTTGACAGAGAAAAACATCTCACCTCTTTCTTTTTCTGCAGTAAAATGGTTTCTCAAAACTCCCTTCAAAAGTTTTGTGCTGGTTTCTGAGACCTTGTCAAAACTCAGTGGTGGCAAGACATATGATCAAAAAATCTAGTTTGGTTTTTGAGCACCTTATCAAAAGCTCATTGGTGCCCAGGACACCTAATCAACTCATCCTGCAGTGGATTCCTACCTAGGGTGGTAGAAGAGTGGATGTACCCAGATTGATTGGGGAACCACTATAGCTCCTTGTGTCTTCTGGTTGCTATATTTTGTTTGCTGTGTGCTGTGTTTTTATTTCTTGCTTTCATAATTTTTATTTACTGCAAGCACCTTACACATATATTTAAATTAAGTCTTCCACTGCAAAATAATTTTCAACTTGAAAATTATTTTAATATACTTTATTCACCCCCCCCCCCTCTAGAGTTAAGGTAGATCTTATCCCCACTTTCATTGCTCTTTTTGGCTATCGGGCTCTTCTCTTTCCTCTTTTTAATGTACGAGGATTTCTTCTCTTCTCTTCTACCACCCTCCTTCTTCTTATGAGGGCAGTCAGCGATGACGTGACCTGACTTATTACAACAATAGCAAATAATGTCAGTCGAAACATATTTGTTCTGTTTAGAGGAATATGTGTCATGGCTACTTGAGCCTTTTCTTTGCCGATCACCATCGTGTCGTGATCTTCTATAAGAGGCATCCTTGCATTTTCATTGATTCTTCTTGTTCAAGAATTTCTTGAACTGATGTGAGAGTTGTGAGAACTCTCCTTCTGATAGCTCAGAGCCTGAGGTACTAGGCTCAGAAGTTTCTTCTTCTTCACTAATTTCTGGAGCTGGAGCAGGGGAGGCAACCTTTGTCTTTCTAGAGGTGTCTGCTTTTAGAGCAACAAACTTTTCTTTGAGAGCAGACCTGCTCTTCACTTCATCAGCTTTCCTGGTGTTGAGTTGAAGCTCATATGACATGAGCTTCCCGAAGAGATTTTGTGGGTCTGTCTCAGCCAGCTTCCCAAACTCCTTGATGGCACAGACCTTGTTGTCCCATTCTTTGGTCAGGGATCTGAGGAACTTGTCATTCAGTTCTCCATTAGTGAATACTCTGCCATAGACTCTTAGGCCATTCACTATCTTGAAAAAGTTCTCAAAGTTATCAACAATGGTTTCTTTGCTTCCCTGTCGGAAGGCTTCATACTTCTGATTGAGGAGAGATCTTCGATCATCCCTCACTTCTTCTCTACCTTCCATCAAGGTAACCAAGGACTGCCACATCTCCTTTACATATTGATAGTGGATTAAGTTCTGCAGCATTGAGTCATCAAGTGCACTTGCTATAATGTTTTTAGCTTTCTTGTCTAGTGAGACAAGTGCAATCTCGTCCTTGTCTAAATCCATCAGCTTCTTTGGAACTTTCTTGGTAGGATCTATAGTGGAGATAGTCATAGGAATATAAGGACCTTCTTCAACTATCATGAAGATTCTCGGATCCACAGCTTCCATAAAGAATTTGATCCTTTCTTTCCACATGGGAAAGTTATTCTTGTTGCATATGGGAAGCTTGGCAAAATCCTTTGCCATGTCCATGATAGGTAGATCTCAAATGACAACTATTACAGGAACTGATCAAGGTGTTAAACTTTAAATGATAAACCTCACTCTGATACCAATTGAAAGATAATAGTTGTCAACCTAAATCACCTAAAGGGGGGCTGAATAGGTGATTTGTGCATCTTTTATGGAATTAAAAAAATGTCAGAACAAAGCACATATCTATTTACCAAAATATCACAAACGAGACAAGATTTATAGTGGTTCCCCGATCTTGGGTACATCCACTTTCCCTCACCGATCTAGCAATATACTAGACTCGACTACTCCACTATCTCGGATTGAAAATCAATCCTACCCTCGGAACAAAGTTCCTACAATCTCAATCCAACCAACTGGATCTACAACTCGAAAGACAAAACTTCCTACAAACTCAGAGTTGAAAACTTCTCCTACAAGAATGAAAATTGTTTTAGAAAATACAAACAATGATTTCTCTATCAGATCTGCAAGCAAGCAACCAGGATCTTCTTCTTGTAAGTTTTGCGGCACTTTCAGAAAGTTGAAGAAAATCTCGGCAACAAATCTGGAATTTTCTTTGTCTTACATGATCGGGAAGAGGATGAGCAATTGAGAAACGATCTCGATCTGTAAAACTTCTTCAGTCTGATTCCTCTGAAAATCGAAACCCTTGCCGAAGAAAAACAACGGCGGCGGCGGCTTTCTTTCCGTGAAGAGAGAGAGAGGAAATAATGACTTGGAGAGAGAGAGACGGATGCAGAAATTTCTCAATAATATTTGATCTTCAAAGCTTGTTATTATTATTAGGGTTTGTCGATTAGACATGACCTTATATAATATGTTGAATAACGGTCATAATCAGTCTTAATGATATACACGTGGACCAATCACGTCACGGGATTTGAAAATCTGTCAATTATGGACTTAGAAGAATTTCGGAGAAAAGGTGGTGATATACACGAGTAGGTATACAACTACTCGAGTAGGTAAAGGACTACTCGAGTAAGTAAAGAAATGTTACTCAAGTATATAATTCATGACTACTCGAGTAGGTTGAAGATAACTACTCGAGTATATATAATCAACTACTCGAGTACTTAGAAGATCTACTCGAGTATACAGAAAGGTTTCACGGGAAGTGGAGTTGAACAACTCGAGTACAAGTTGTACAACTCGAGTAGGTGAGAAAAACTACTCGAGTGGTTTGACGAACTACTGAAGTGATAGGACTTAGAGAAATTTCTGAACACTGGAAAATGAGCTACTCGAGTAGTCAGACTGAACTACTCAAGAGGATATATTCTACTCGATTATATAAAAATACTTACTCGAGTAAATGACTTTTTAGGAGAAAAGAAATTTAGTTTACTCGAGTATGAAGCTTGAACTACTCGAGTAGTAAGTGAAATACTCGAGTATATAACTTATACTCCCCGAGTATATAGAAACTTTGCTCTTGAGATAGAAAACAGTTACACGAGTCAGAATCTATAACCACTCGAGTATATATATACTTACTCGAGTGTTTTACTTAGAAAAACTTGGAGAGAGAAAACTGTGCAAATCGAGTAAGAAGAATGATCTACTCGAGTAGTTAAGTAAGTTACTCGAGTATATGACAGTCTACTCGAGTATATGGACTTAACTTCATGAGAGGGAGATTTACTATCTCGAGTATAAGAATTTTGACTCGAGTATAAAGCAAGTAATTAACTCGAGTAGTTAATGACCTACACGAGTATAATTCTTAGAAAAAAATTCAAGGTGGAAATTTAATCTTCTTTGGTGAAATCAGCATCCAACTCTATTCACATAGTCCAAGTGCTTGAATATGAAGTGTATCCCAATAGAGAGGCTACACATGAGTCAACACCTTGGGTCATACAATGAGGGATTACATTGTATGGTCCTGTGTTTGGTGACCCATTGTAGACTGACATTGGTCTACACTTCCCATTGGAATCTTGCAACCACATAACTCAAACAAAGCATCAAATACAAACTAATTCACCTTAGTTCCAAGGTGACTTCATCAAATCTAGGTTAATATGGACATAGTTCCCAACAATCTCCCCCTATTTGTTGAAGTCAGAACCCTTTACACTAAGTTGAATTATAGACATAAAAAGTGCTAAGTAGAAAAATGTGTGCAAGTAAGCAGGAAACTATGAAAAAGATAATGAGAGCAAAAACTTAGAATTATATAAATAAGAATATCCAAAATTATCAATTCTATAGTCAATCATTTCACACTCTCAAAAGTCCTTGAGAATCAGCCTTGTTGTTGTTGTTTGTCCAATTTCTCTTGTTGTCTCCTTTGGTAGCTTTAGGGTTTAGGATAATATTTGGGTGGTCTGGGAGGAGCAGCTGAATTATTTCTTCCATATTATTTGTCATAGATTCTCCTTTTGGTCATGGACTTCTCATTCAACTCCCATTCATAGGAACTATAGTGAATGTTTCTGCTTTGATGGAAGTCTAGAACTAACTTAAGAGTTTCCAGGATGAGAGACTTGGAAGTAGGAGACCAGACCTTAGCATATTCAGGAGCTTTAGCAGGAACAGACTTGCTAGTAGGAGGACCTTCACAATATTTCCTTTTCTTCTTGGAGGTTTTGATCTCTGGAGGAGCATGAAGGAAAATATCAGCAGGATCTTCTTCCCAGCCTTGAGTATATGACTCTGGAGGAGCAACTGAGTCTCCAGGCCTTGGAGAGAAAGTGGGTTGCAGAGGAGCAGCTGGGGCAGAGACATCTGTAGCTAGAGGATTCAAGTGATGGGGAATGATATTTGGGTCTGCAGCAAATTCAGGTAGGATTTGATTATGCATCAAGACAGCAGTGTCATAAGTATGGAACTTGACACTCTGTATCTCGGCTAACACATCAGCCTTAATTTCCTTCACATGAGTTTCCCATAGTTCCTGCTAGAGAGCAGCAAATTTTTCTAGATATTCTTTTACTAATCCCTCCCCCTTTCTGACTTTGACAGATAGCTTCTCTATGGCAGTTTCTTTTAATAGACCAACTTCTTCACAGTTTTTCATTTTGTTGGCTTCATTTCTCTTGTCCAGTTATATTTGATTATTTGAAAGGGTGACACCCTGTTCCATAACTTCTCCAACACTAGTGATAGTGTGGTCTAGGGCTTTTCCACCAAGTTGAAATAAGTACTTGAGCTTGTTAGTGTTATGCTGGATTTCAGCAAATCCTCTGCTCATCTTAGTCTCGAGAGTATTTACCTTGTCAGTTACAGTCTGTAGACAAGTATCAAAATAAGTCCTCTGGTCTTGAAGAAGAAGTGCAATCTGTTGCATCAAATCTGAGGAGGAAGAGTCTGTAGCAGCAGTAGTTGAAGGAGCAGCAGATGTAGGAAGAGCGGAAGGAAGAGGAGGAGCTACACATTGAGCTATTTCACCAATAATCACAGAGCTTGCAGCCCATGTTGTATGAATTATAGCATCTCATTCTTCTGTATCATAAGGGATAGAGAAATCTAAGTTTATGAGAGGAGCCTGAGCTGTCTCTGGAGATGGCTCATCAGAGATAAGAATACTCTCTGCCTATTCTAGAGGAGCAACAAGAGATTTTGGAGGAGGTGGTACTGGAGAGTGTGCTGGTGGATGAAAGGGAAGTGCTTCTGAGGTCAGGTCAGCTGTCATGGCATTAATTTCAGCTTCAGAGGAGAGCAGATGTTCTTGAGGTTGCTGATCTGATGGTGGTGAAGGTGGAGTTTTAGGTAGGGGAGAGTTAGCTGGAGCAGGAAAAGAGGGGAATTCTTGAGGAGATGAAGGTAACCTGTGAGAAAGAGATGGAGCAGGCTCCCCCTCACTTGGTGCACTAGAGGAGCTGGCCACATAATGAGGAGAGGGAGATGGAGTCCTGTCCTCGAAAGGTGGAACTTCTGAAATCTTTGCAGCTTGGGCAGTATTCTTCAGTTTCAATTCCCATCTCTGAATGGACTGAATTGAGACCTTCTTCATGTGGTGAAGAGGGGTCCCTTTGGAGAAGCTAAACAGCTGGGGATTTAACTCATGGAGGAGGAGAGAGAAGATCCTGGCAAAATTGGGGGCTTTAGCACTGTCCTTGATTTTGTCAAGAATCATCAACCCAAATTGGAACTGCTTGCGATAAACTATAGCTTGCATAATGTCAAAGAAGCACAGGGGAATATCTCTTATAGAATTAGTCTTGCAGAGCAAGATTTTCCCGATGACATCAACAAGAAATTTTCCCTCTGCATTCATATCTGAGCGTTTGATGTACTGAGCATCAGCCGAAATACCACAGAATAAGCATGTCCAGTCAGAATCTTCGTAATCTAGGTCGTCTTCTTCGACCACTATCAGTAATCTGAGAAGTTGACAGACGATAGTCTTGGTGAGTTTGATTTTCATACCTTTTACTTTGGATTTCAGCACTTGTCCATTTCGTTTAACCTTGAGGTTCTTGAAGAATTCTGCTACTTCAGGGAAAAGGATTCGGCAAGGTTCTTGCAGGATGAAGGATAGCCCTGCGGTGTCTAGTAGAATCAACAAGTTGTGGAAATCATCAGAAAGTTCTGCAATCCCTACGATAATTAGTTCCGAGCCCACGCCAATCTTGGAGGAGGCGGCCATGATCCTTGCTTGACGGGAGGAGAGGAAGATGAAGCTGCTCTGCAACTTTTTGAAGGAAGATGAAGCGGCAGCCGAGTACACGAGAGAGTGAAATGATTTCGTGTAGTGAGATTTTCGGAAATTTGTATTCATAAACCCTAGGTTTAAGTTTAATTATCTAGAAGGAAATAACTTAAATGGAAAAGGCGGCATAAGCCTTGGTTGGCTTATAAGAAAATTTGAAAACCAAAGAGGCACATACACGAGAGATAAAAGATGTACTCGAGTATATAGGGAGTTACTCGAGTAGGTCTATAGATGTGACTCGAGTAGGAGAATCTGTAATGACTCAAGTGGGAGAATTGACTGACTCGAGTAGATGAAGTGTACTACACGAATACATGAATTGCCTTACTCGAGTAAGTTAAATGGACTACTTGAGTAGGTCCTTTGATTACTCGAGTAGGTCAAGTCTATCTCGAGTCAGAGAGAATTTTTTTTTGAAATGCCAGATTTTGACTAACCCTTTAATTTCTTTGCTTTGTTGAAATCCAACCTTCTCTAATCTTCTTTATTGAGCATCCCAAGTTCCGTTTTGAATAATGAGAACTTGGTCTCGTCCAGCGGCTTCGTGAAAATATCTGTAACTTGCCTGTCTATGGAGACATATTGGAGATCTATGTCTCCATGCTCTACATGCTCCAGAATGAAATGATACCTTAGCTCGATATGCTTTGTCCGGCTATGCAAGACTGGATTGTTGGCTATTGCAATTGCGCTGGAAGAGTCGCAAAATAATGGGACATTCTTGAACTTCAAGTTGTAATCCTCAAATTGATTCTTTATCTAGACTAATTGTGCACAACAACTGCCTGCAGAGATGTACTCTGACTCGGTCGTTGAGATTGTGACTTATTCTGCTTACTATACTCCAGGAGTTTAGCCTTCTTCCAAAGAATTGGCACATCCCGGAGGTGCTTTTCCTGTCATCTTTGCTTCCCGCAAAATCTGCATCTGAAAAACCAATTAGTTCACTGTCATTACTTCTTTGGTACCATAAGCCAAGATTTGGTGTACCTTTAAGGTATCTCAAAATCCGCTTTGCAGCAGCGTAGTGAGATTCCTTAGAGTTCACCTGAAATCTAGCACAGACACATGTTGAAAACATTATGTCGGGTCTACTGGCGGTAAGGTAGAGCAAGGATCCAATTATGCTTATGTACTTGGTTTCATCAAAAGGTTTCCCTTTTTAATCCTTGTCCAGAGACATAGTTGAGCCCATTGGAGTCCTCATGGAGGTTGTGTTCTCCATTCAGAATTTCTTAATCAGCTCTTTGGTGAACTTGGTCTGCGAGATGAAATTTCCATCTTCAGATTGTTTCACCTGAAGCTCTAAGAAATACTTCAGCTCGCCCATACTGCTCATTTTGAACTTCCCTTGCATAAGTTTTGAGATTTTTTGCAGAGGTTGTCGTCTGTAGAGCCAAACATAATGTCGTCGACATATATTTGCACTAGCAAAATCTTACCTTTTATTTCCCTAAGAAATAATGTCTTGTCTATCTTTCCCCTTGTGAACTTGTTCTCAAGTAGAAAGCTAGACAGCGTCTCATATCAAGCTCTAGGAGCTTGTTTCAGACAATATAGGGCCTTGTGTAGGAAATAGACATAATCAGAAAAGTTAGGATCAACGAAACCTGGAGGTTGTTCTACATACACTTCCTCCTTTATGTTACCATTTAGGAAGGCAGACTTCACGTCCATCTGATAGACGGTGAAGCCTTTGAATGCAGCATATGCTAGGAACAACCTTATTGCCTTCAGCCTTGCCACTGGAGCATATGTCTGGTCGAAGTCGATTCCTTCTTCTTGACGATAGCCTTTAGCGACAAGTCTGGCCTTGTTCTTTATGATCGTCCCGTCTTCGTCCATCTTGTTCCTGTAGACCCATTTTGTTCCAATGACGTTCTTTCCTTTGGGTCTTGGAACAAGTTTCAATAAATTGCAACGCTTGAACTGATTTTGCTCTTCTTCCATTGACATTATCCACGATGCGTCAGAGTTTGCTTCCTTAAACTTCTTTGGTTTAACCTGTGAGAGAAAACTCAAATATAAATTCTCATTAGTTATACCTCTTCGAGTTCTTACACCATCCCAGGGATCTCCTATGATCTGGTCCATGGGGTGATCCTTCAGATGTCTGAGCTCTAAAGTTCTTGGATCTGGATTATCTTCAATCACTGGAGTGATTTCTTCAACTTGGACGATCTCTTAATTTTGATCATCTACCTCCCCAATAGGGGTTGGAGAGGTGATCTTGAATAATTTTCCGTCTTTTTCCTCATTGGGCTCTTTCAGATTGATTTCATCTAGCTTTGCACCTGCATCATCAATGAGCATACTAGAAGGATTGCTTTGCAGCAAGCTCGTCTCATCAAATACAACATGTATCGATTCTTCAACCAACAGGGTTTTTCTATTAAATATTCTATATGCCTTACTATGACTACTATAACCTAAAAAATACCTTCAAAACTCTTTTCACTGAACTTGGTGGTATGATACTTGCCATTGTTAAGTACAAAGCATTTACAGCCAAAGATTCTAAAGTATGAGATGGTTGGCTTCTTGCCCTTTAGAAGTTCGTAAGGTGTCTTATCGTGGTTTTTGTTTATGAGTGCTCGATTTTGCACGTGGCATGCAGTGTTGATGGCTTCAGCCCAGAAGTACTACAGAAGTGAAGCATCACTCAACATTATCCTGCAGCCCTCTATGAGTGTTCTGTTCCTTCTCTCAGCCACTCCGCTATGTTGTGGAGTACGAGGAGAGGAAAACTCATGAAAGATACCTAAGCTTTCACAGAATTCTTTCATGGCCCCAAATTTCAACACTGTTCTGTTGTCACTTCTGATTTTGACTATGGAGCAGTTGTGTTCATTCTGGATTTGCCTGACAAAATTAGTAAAGATCTCGAACGTATCTGACTTGTGTTTCAGAAAGAACACCCATGTAAAGCGCGAGTAGTCATCAACAATTACTAGCGTATAATCCTTATCTCCCAAACTTCTAATTTGCAGTACACCAAACAAGTCCATATGCAATAGATGGAGACATCTATTAGAGTCTTTGCCAATAATGCTTTTAAAGAAAGCCCTTGTTTGCTTGCCTTTTACGCACGCATGACAAGATCTATCTTTGACTTACTTGACATTTGGGGCATCACGTACTAAGTTCATTGAAACTAATTTATTAATAGTTTTGAAATTAATATGTGCTAGTCTCTTGTGCCATTGGTCACCAAGAGACGCACAATCTTTTGCAAAAATGCACACTAGTTTAGAGGAATCTATACAAATGAAATTTAAACAGAAAATATTCCTACTTCGAGTGCCGGATAGAATCGTTTCCATATTGTCAACGGATTTTATCAAGCACTTATCAGCATGGGATTCAACTATGTATCCTTTATCGCAGAGTTGGCTTATGCTTATGAGATTGTGTTCCAATCCTTCGACATAAGCCACATCTGAGAAGGATACATTGCCGTTAGTAATCATACCATAGCCTCTTGTAATTCCACGGTCTGAACCTCCAAAGATGACCTTTGGTCCATTCACAACTGGAGTAAAGTTCTGAATAAGGCTTCTAGTCCCGGTCATATGCCGAGATCATCCGCTGCCCAAATACCAGGTTGGCATTTTGTTGGCCTTTGGACATACCTGCAATCATAATCAATTTGCCTTAGGAACCCAAACACGTTTGGGCCCTTGGTCTCGGGTTAGAGTACTCCCCCTACGAGTGTTAGCATTATGAGCAGTCTTTCTCATATTGCTGACATGAGGAGTTGCAGTGTTTCTGGGATTGAACCAGCAATCAATGGCGAAGTGACCAACCTTGCCACAACACCAACAGTCAAATCTTTTATACCTTTGCCTCATGATCTCCTGCTTGACCTTTTGGAGTTTTGGTCTATCAGGGTCAGCATTCTTGGAGAAAGAAGCTTCGTGATAATGACAATCACATGTCTTCTTCTCCTTAGGAGGCCTTTCCATAATGGGTTTTCGCTTTGGTGCCTTCTTGAAGTTATGACCATGATTGAAGAGGCCATAGCTCTTAAGAACAACTTCTTCATAAGGTGCCTTAAAGACACTTTCACCGAAGTTTCTGTGGCGAGTCCACCCTTGGTAGCGGCACTTTGGCTCTACATAGGTAGCCCTAGCAAAGTGCCCGTAGGATGAGTCAAGATCAAACTCATTTGATGGAAAGATGACTTTCTTGAATGTAGTCTGATCTTGGGGGCTTTCCCCTTCTCTTTGTCTAAGGTCTTTTTTGCGGCCTTATTCTTCCGTTGAGACTTATTTCTCCTAGAGGATTTACTAGGAGCTTCTTCATGGCCTAATCTGGCACCCTTGGCCTAGGCTGAGAATTCAGCAATGAATGGAAGAACCGTCTTGGGCTTCGAGAAACTTTCAACCAGTTTCTTTTCAACTGCAAGTTGGGCTTCCATTCCTTGATGATTTTCTCTTTGAGGTCAAGGTGCTCAAGAGCCTTGTTATATTCTTCAATAGCATTATTGAAGTTTTATTCGAGGGAGTCAGTCTTTGCGACTTTCTCTCTCAAGATGCTCTCTTCGGGTTTTAGAGATTTGATCTCTTTAACCTGAGTCTTCACGACTCGACAATATTTGTCGTAAGCCATGATTAACTCCTTATACTGGGCCATGAGTTCTGACTCATCGTCAGAGGAGCTATCATCACAATCTGGTTCAGAGACTTCAGAATCTGAAAGTGGGGTATGAGAGTTTACCTTCCCAGTGAACTGGGGCTCTTGATCATCATCTGTTTGAGCCATAAGCCCAAAATAAGCTTCTTCTTCTTCACTTGACTCAGATGCGTCGGAGTTGCTAAGAGTCTTGATCTTTTTGGCTACCAGGCTCTTCTCTTACCTTTTTTATTATACGAGGATTTCTTCTCTTCTCTTCTACCACCCTCCTTCTTCTTATGAGGGCAGTCAGCGATGACGTGACCTGTCTTATTACAACAATAGCAAATAATGTCAGTCGAAACATATTTGTTCTGTTTAGAGGAATACCTGTCATGGCTACTTGAGCCTTTTCTTTACCGATCACCATCGTGTTGTGATCTTCTATAGGAGGAATCCTTGCCTTTCCATTGCTTCTTCTTGTTCAAGAATTTCTTGAACTGACGTGAGAGTAATGAGAACTCTCCTTCTGATAGCTCAGAGCCCGAGGTACTAGGCTCGGAAGTTTCTTCTTCTTCACTAATTTCTAGAGCTGGAGCAGGGGAGGCAGCCTTTGTCTTTCTAGAGGTGTCTGCTTTTAGAGCAACAGACTTTTCTTTGAGAGTAGACCTGCTCTTCTCTTCTTTAGCTTTCCTGGTGTTGAGTTAAAGCTCATATGACATGAGCTTCCCGAAGAGATTTTGTAGGTATGTCTCAGCCAGCTTCCCAAACTCCCTGATGGCACAGACCTTGTTGTCCCATACTTTGGTCAGGGATCTCAGGAACTTGTCATTCAGTTCTCCATTAGTGAATACTCTGCCATACACTCTTAGGCCATTCACTATCTTGAAAAAGTTCTCAAAGGTATCAGCAATGGTTTCTTTGCTTCCCTGTCGGAAGGCTTCATACTTCTGATTGAGGAGGGATCTTCGATCATCCCTCACTTCTTCTGTACCTTCCATCAAGATAACCAAGGACTGCCACATCTCCTTTGCAGATTGGCAGTGGATTAAGTTCTGCAGCATTGAGTCATCAACTGCACTTGCTATAATGTTTTTAGCTTTCTTGTCTAGTGAGGCAAGTGCAATATCATCCTTGTCTAAATCCATCAGCTTATTTGGAACCTTTTTGGTCGGATCTATAGTGGAGATAGTCATAGGAATATAAGTACCTTCTTCAACTATCATGAATATCCTCGGATCCACAGCTTCCATAAAGAATTTGATCCTTTCTTTCCACATGGGAAAGTTGTTCTTGTTGCATAGGGGAAGCTTGGCAAAATCCTTTGCCTTGTCCATGATAGGTAGATCTCAAATGACAACTATTGCAGGAACTGATCAAGGTGTTAACCTTTTAACGATCAATCTCGCTCTGATACCAATTGAAAGATAATAGTTATCAACCTAAATCACCTAAAGGGGGGTGAATAGGTGATTTGTGCACCTTTTGCGGAATTAAAAAAATCTCAGAACAAAGCACAGATCTATCTACCAAATTATCACAGACGAGACAAGATTTATAGTGGATCCCCGATCTTGGGTACATCCACTTTCCCTCATCGATCTAGCAATATACTAGACTCGGCTACTCCACTATCTCGGATTGAAAATCAATCCTACCCTCGGAAGAAAGTTCCTAAAATCTCAATCCAACCAACTGGATCTACAACTCGGAAGGCAAAACTTCTTACAAACTCGGAGTTGAAAACTCCTACAATTGAAGAAAATGTCTCCTACAAGAATGAAAATTGTTTTAGAAAATACAAACAATGATTTCTCTATCAGATCTACAAGCAAGCAACCAGGATCTTCTTCTTATAAGCTTTGGGGCACTTTCAGAAAGATGAAGAAAATCTCGGCAACAGATTTGGAATTTTCTGTCTTACATGATCGGGAAGAGGATGAGCTGTTGAGAAATGATCTCGATCTGTAAAACTTCTTCAGTCTGATTCCTCTGAAAATCGAAACCCTTGCCGGAGAAAAACAGCAGAGGTGGCGGCGGCTTTCTTTCCGTGAAGAGAGAGAGAGAGAGAGGAAACAGCGACTTGGAGAGAGAGAGACGGCTGCAGAAATTTCTCAATAATATTTGATCTTGAAAGCTTGTTATTATTATTAGGGTTTGTCGATTAGACAAGACCTTATATAATATGTTGAATAACGATCATAATCAGTCTTAATGATATACACGTGGACCAATGATGCCACAGGATTTGAAAATCTGTCAATTATGTACTTAGAAGAATTTCAGAGAAAAAGTGGTGATATACACGAGTAGGTATATAACTACTCGAGTAGGTAAAGGACTACTCGAGTAAGTAAAGAAATGTTACTCGGGTATATAATTCATGACAACTCGAGTAGGTTGAAGACAACTACTCGAGTACATATAATCAACTACTCGAGTACTTATAAGATCTACTCGAGTATACAGAAACGTTTCACGGGAAGTGGTGTTGAACTACTCGAGTACAAGTTGTACTACTCGAGTAGGTGAGAAAAACTACTCGAGTGGTTTGAAGAACTACTCGAGTGATTGATAATACGGTTTGCAGTCAATTTTATTAGGATATTTTCGGGGTTTTAAAGCAAATCATGTCTTGTAAAGTACTTATTTTGATTCCCCTTTGTATATATTTTTGTCGCTAATGCATTTTTTCTGCTTTTTGCAGGTTTTCACGGCTTTCAGCCGAATTTTGCTGTGACACGCCCCAAGGTCACGCCCTACCAGGGCGTGTACCTAGGGCGTGTAACCCAGAGGAATGAAGCAATTGGTCCGAAACTGCATTCCGTGGAAACTTGGTGTACACGCCCTCTGTCACGCCCGTGTCACATCCGACACGGGCGTGTTCTAGAGGCGTGTTCCCAGGTTCCGAGGAATTGCCGCAACGCACTCGTTTTTACCGCTCCACCATCGCACCGAACGTGTCACGCCCCAGGGTCATGCCTGACCCGGGCGTGACATATGGGCGTGTACTTCAGCAATTCTGCCCGTCAACTCCAGCATTCAATTTCAGCTCAACAAAGTCACGCCGCAAAGAACACGCCCATAAGTCACGCCCTACACAAAAACTTGATTGTCTCTTAGATATCTGCAAGGAGAAAATAACCAAACTAACAATTCATTAAGGCAAGTATACCTATCGAAATGCAGCTAGGGGACACAAGTGTCGTATTGAAATCCGGGAACAGTTGAGTAAGCTTACTCACACGAAATCCATTATTTTATCGACAGAAAAATTAAGTTTTTTAGAAGAAAGCTAAACGTGCTAAAGGAAGAGAACTACTTGCAATGAAAGAGAGCTACTTGCATGAAAAGTTAAAGAGAGCTAAAAGAGCGATTAACTTAAGCTTAGTAACGATGGAGGGGAAAATGCACTCGATCAGAAATCACCTCGGCAAGAGTGGTTAGAAAAATACGATAAATAAACCTAAGCTAATTAGGGTAAAGGTCCTTGACCGTGGAGGTTCCATGAATATTGACACGCTTCTCTCGAAGGCTGTGCCTAACTGAGTTTAGGAAGGTCCGACTGACTCTCGCCTAAATCGGAGGCCTAAAACTCGCTTTACGCGGTGAACCCCGCTATTGGATTTTACTCCAATCCGGGAGATTTGAACGTCTGCCTCTCTCGAGGGGTATGAACAACTCCCTTTACTCTTGAGTGCTCATTTCAAACTTTCGGCCTCTCGGCTAGCCCAGAATGAAAGCAAAGGTGGAGAGTATATATCGATGATATACCTCCAACCCGTGATAAATCAAGAGTAATTCAAAGCTAAACCCTAAAAAGAAAAGGTAAGATTCAAAGCATCATAACATAATCACTCGAACCTCGGATCATTAAGATCGAGTACATGGAGGATTAGTTAATCATGGTGAGGTGGAAGAGGGGGGATGAGTAGAAGAAGAAAATGAAAATAGAGCAGAAACGTAAAAGAAAACAACACTTTTTATTAATGGAAACAGAGATCTTACAGCTTGAAAACTAGAGATTACAAGTGCATGGAAAGTAAACTACACTATTATTTGCATCATACTACAGAAAGAAGCTAGGAGCTAATACAGGAAAAGCATAAAACTAGGGCTACGAACTAAAAAATGAAAATACATGCTTAAAAAGTTCAAAAATACAAAGGACAGAACCTCCCCTCTCAATCCGAAAAGTGTCCCTGAACCCTTAGAGTTGGGCTCTATTTATAGAATTTTTCGGGTCGGGTCATGCCCCCCTGTCACGCCCTGGTCGAGCGTGACCCTGGGGCGTGACACATTCGGCGCGACTTTTTCGGGCTAGAATTGAATTCTGACGAAGTAGTTGAGGTACACGCCCACAAGTCACGCCCTGGTAGGGCGGGAACCTGGGGCGTGTTCTTTGCGGCATGACTTTGTTGAGCTGAAATTGAATGCTGGAGCTGACGGGCGGAATTGCTGAAGTACACGCCCATATGTCACGCCCGGGTCAGGCGTGACTCTGGGGCGTGACACTTTCGGTACGACGGTGGAGCGGGAAAAACGAGCGCGCTGCGGCGATTCCTCGGAACCTGGGTACACGCCTCTAGAACACGCCCGTGTCGGATGTGACACGGGCATGACAGAGGGCGTGTACACCAAGTTTCCACAGAATGCAGTTTCAGACCAATTGCTTCATTCCTCTGGGTTACACGCCCTAGGTACATGCCCTAGTAGGGCGTGACCTTGGGGCGTGTCACAGCAAAATTCGGCTGAAAGCCGTGAAAACCTGCAAAAAGCAGAAAAAATGCATTAGCGACAAAAATATATACAAAGGGGAATCAAAATAAGTACTTTACAAGACATGATTTGCTTTAAAACCCCGAAAATATCCTAATAAAATTGACTGCAAACTGTACTATCAAATTCTCCCAAGCTTAAGTTTTGATTGTCCCCAAGCAAAGATATAAAGACTTGATAATCATAAAAAGTGACTAATTCAAAAAGTTTTAATCATACTTACACAAGTACTATGCGAAATTCTTGGCAGGGAGAATGTAAAACGTAAATCTAAAACAATTATTTAGGTATGGTTTAACTTTTATAAACTTTACTTAATAAAAATAAATCATCCAGAATTTTGACGAAATTCTTTAAATAGATTTGAGCAAGGCAATGAAAATGAAAAAAACGTATTGAGTTATTACTAGATCCAAGCAACGCATTATAATTATATCAATTAAATAACAAAAATCTAAGTTTAAATCCAAAACTAAAACTAATTTACTCTTCTTCTTTTCTTAGTTGTTAAATAAAATTAAAAAAAAGGCGTGAATCAAAAGGACTTAATAGGACCGAAACGTTTGGTTTAGGAATATGAATAGGAGTGGAATTCAAATATAAACATGGAGGCTTAAAAATCACACAAAACCAAAACAACGAGTTTCAAAAAAAATAAATTTATTTTAAACAAAATATGTATAAATAAATTTATTTATTTTTTTATGATTATTTATCTCTTTTTTTTATTATTTTTATTTTCATTCATTTTTTCTCTTTTTTTTTCAATACATTGCTTTTGAGTACACTTTTTTCAACAATTTCTCCAAAGACTTGATTGTCTCCAAAGATAACACAAAATTTCCTATCAAAAAAAATTAGCGTGATTAGATAGGTAGGAATTTGGGCTTTGGTGAAAATGAAATGCTGTGTGGAGTTATCAAATGAATTTGGAAAAAAGGCTCAAAAGCGGCTAACCTGTGGTAAAAGATTTTAGGTTGGCAGGAAAGCTCAAACGTAAACAAAAATGGCCTAAATCATTTTCACGCTTTTTTTAAAATTTATTTAAAATATAGAGTCGATAAATTTCAAAAAGCAAGTTCGAGATAATAAAAGAAGATTGATGAAATTATCTTGAAAATAAGAATAATATGTGACTTGGATCGTTCATATCTACTACGTTATTCAAAATTTGTTCTTACAAAAATTATGTAAAGACGAAAAGGAAAATAATGGATGATAAATTTTTAGAGAAAGTAAAGAAAATAAAGAACGGAAAACCATAATAGAAATGCACGTTTTAGAGAAATATTTTACCTTATCATGCTACCGTGAATTAGAAACACAGCATGGCCAACATTTTACTTGTGAAATATGATTAAAAAGAATGATTAGAAAAATTATAATTAACTACGTTGTTTATAAAGAAGTTTGAGAAAAACCAAACATAAACATGGGGTACTTATTGAAATACCAAAATGCAGCTATATATATACATAATCTTTTGAATTTTTTGGATTTTTTGGATATTTTTTTTTGATATTTACAAAAAGCAAAAAGGAGGAACTCATCCCCCAAGCTTAAAATCTACATTGTCCTCAATGGATAAGGTGGTCGGAGAACGAGAGAAAAGTAAAGTACAGAAATGAAAGACAGAATTGAAAAACAGGTACTTCCCCGGTTTTATGTGGCAGGGAAAGCTGAGTGATGCCGCTCCTCCATGCCTGTGCTGTGGATCTTCAGGAAACGTCGTCGGGTGGACTTTGTCATGGAATCAGAACCGTTGGAGCAGGCGAGCGGAGAGGTTTCAGCTTGCCGGAGCCATTCGGGGCAAAAAATGTAAAATAAAGAAAACAGAAAAAGATAACTTGGGTTGCCTCCCAAGAGCGCCCTTTGTTTAAAGCGTCGTTTGAGCTCGACGCATCAAAATAAGATTGTCCCAAATATTGTTTAAAAATAAAGTTCGAATAAAGTTCAAAGTTTATGAGAAAAATAAAGTTCAGATTAATCAAATGTCAGGACCGGAAAGATAGAGTTAACAGGGTTGAGACTGACATCATCACAGAAATACAGTTTAAGACGCTGACCATTCAATTTGAAAGTACCCTTATCAGGGTGGGAAATTAAAACAATACCATAAGAAAAGACTTCTAAAATAGTAAAAGGCCCCGACCAACGCGATTTTAATTTACCCGGGAATAAACGTAAACGAGAATTATAAAGAAGCACTTGGTCGCCCGTCTTAAAGATTTTTGGGTGCCTAAGATGTCGATCGTGTAAACGCTTCGTCCGCTCTTTATAAAGTCTGTTATTTTCATACGCGTAAGAGCGCCACTCGTCGAGTTCGTTAAGTTGAAATTTTCTAAAATCGCCGACATAGTGGGGATCGAAGTTTAAAAATCGTAAGGCCCAAAAGGCGCGGTGTTCTAACTCTACGGGTAAATGACACGATTTTCCATAAACCAACTGATATGGCGTACAGCCGAGGGCGGTTTTGTACGCTGTTCGGTAGGCACATAGAGCATCGTCTAATTTGGCTGACCAGTCTTTTCTAGATGTTGAAACAGTCTTTTCTAAAATTCGTTTTATTTCTCTATTGACTACTTCGACTTGTCCGTTAGTTTGGGGGTGGTAGGCAGTGGAAAGCTTATGAGTAACGCCATATTTAGTTAGGATTTTTGAAAATTGTGCGTTACAAAAATGGGAACCCCTATCACTAACGATAGCGCGCGGCGTACCGAAACGAGAAAATAATTTTTTTAGGAAATGAACTACGACTCGGGCGTCATTCGTAGGAAGAGCTTGGGCTTCGGCCCAACATGAAACATAATCAACGGTAACTAAAATGTACTTATTCCCGAAGCTAGAAGGAAAAGGGCCGACAAAATCAATCCCCCAGAGGTCGAAAACATCGCACTCTAGGAAATAATTTTGTGGCATTTCATTTTTATTCGAAATATTTTCCGACCGTTGGCAACTATCACACCTACTCACAAAGGCATGCGCGTCTTTAAACAGGGTGGGCCAGTAAAAACCCGCGCTTAACACTTTGTGAGCGGTGCGAGCAGCTTGATAGTGCCCACCTGTCGGTCCTTCATGCAAATGTTTAATAATATCTAATCCTTCATCAAAAGAAACACACCTCCTGATCACTTGGTCGGCACAAATTCTAAAAAGATGCGGGTCCTCCCAAAAATAGTTTTTCAGCTCAGAAAAGAATTTCTTCTTTTGCTGAGATGAAAACTCTTTTGGGAGCACACGGGCCACTAAATAGTTGGCGATGCGGGCAAACCAAGGAGAAGTAGATGTGTTAATTATGAACAGCTTCTCATCAGGGAAAAAGTAATGAATAGAATTTTCGTCTAATTGTGGTTGTCTAGGCGCGAAAGGTGGTCGGCGGCCAAGTTCTCGGCACCTCGCTTATCACGGATCTCTAAGTCAAACTCCTGGAGGAGTAAGACCCAGCGAATCAAGCGAGACTTGGCATCCGTTTTAGAGAGAAGATATTTGAGGGCCGAGTGGTCCGTAAAAACAATAATTTTTGAAAGAGTAATATAAGGGCGAAATTTGTCAAAAGCGAATACTACAGCTAAGAGCTCCTTCTCGGTTGTGGTGTAATTTTCTTGTGCAGATGTGAGTGTTTTACTAGCGTAATAAATGGGGTGGAAGTTTTTGGAAATACGTTGACCTAGTACGGCTCCCACCGCATAACTACTCGCATCACACATTATCTCAAATGGAAGATCCCACACCGGAGCTATCAAAATTAGGGCATTAACTAATTTTTCTTTTATTAAATTGAAGGCAGCTAGGCAGAGGTCATCAAAGATGAATGTGGTGTCTTTTTCTAAGAGATGGGTAAGGGGCTTGGTGATTTTGGAAAAGTCCTTTATGAAGCGTCGGTAGAAACCCGCATGACCCAGGAAACTTCTTATAGCTTTTATGTTCGTAGGTGGCGGCAGCTTCTCGATAACTTCTATTTTCGCAACGTCTACTTCAATACCCCTTTCAGAAATTTTATGTCCCAAACCTAACCCTTGCCTCACCATAAAATGACATTTTTCCCAATTTATGGCGAGGTTAGTTTCTTCGCATCGCTCTAAGACTTTTTCAAGGTTCTCTAAGCAACTATCGAAGGAATTCCCGAACACGGAGAAATCATCCATGAAAACTTCCATAATGCTTTCTACGTACTTGTCAAAGATGGCGAGCATACATCGTTGGAATGTAGCTGGCGCATTGCACAATCCAAACGGCACTCTTCGGTAGGCGAAGGTGCCGAAGGGACGAGTAAACGTAGTTCTCTCCTGGTCCTCGGGGGAGATGGGGATTTGAAGATACACCAAGAGGCCATCGAGAAAACAATAAAAGCTATGTCCGGAAAGTCGTTCTAAAATCTGATCAATGAACGGCAAGGGGAAATGATCCTTGCGGGTGGCGTCATTCAACTTACGGTAATCTATACACATTCGCCATCCGGTCACCGTCCGAGTCGGGATTAATTCATTATTTTCATCACTTACTACCGTTATCCCTCCCTTCTTTGGTACTACCTGTACTGGGCTAACCCACTTACTGTCGGATATAGGATAGATAATTCCTGCGTCTAACAATTTCATAACCTCGCCCTTAACTACGTCTTTCATGTTTGGGTTTATACGGCGCTGAGGTTGTATCGAGTTACGTGAATTATCTTCCATTAAGATTTTATGAGTGCAAAAAGATGGGCTTATGCCCTTGATATCAGATATCTGCCAAGCAATAGCTTGGCGATGCTTTTGTAAAATTGAAAGAAGTTTATCCTTTTGTGCATCCATGAGGTAGGCCGAAATTATGACAGGCAGCTTGGAGTCCTTTTCTAAGGAAGCGTATCAAAGGTGCTCTGGTAGTTCTTTCAGTTCCAAGGTAGGGGGGTCATCATACGAGGTTTTGGAAATTTGTTCTTTTTCAAAAACTATGTCCTCGTACACTTTTTTATATGTAAAATTAAAAGGGGTGTTGCTAGCGGCCATGACGGCTTCGTGCAGCGATTCAGTTGGAAAAGTAGAAGAGGAATAGAAATCAAAAAATTCTTTTTCAAAATCAGAAAGGCGAGTGGAGGATTCTTCACTTAGGTGTAGAGATTCAGTTGGAGGAGTAGGAGAGGAACAAAAATTGGAAAATTCTTCTTCAAAATCAGAGGTGTGAGAGAAGGATTCTTCACTTACGGTATTCATGAAAAAACAGGAGTCATCATTAGCTAGTGTGTTCTTCATCGAGGGGGTGATAGAGAAAGTTACCTCATCGTCGCCCACTCGAAGGAAGAGCTTACCATTACTTACATCAATGATAGCTCGGGAGGTGGCAAGGAAGGGTCGGCCAAGGATCAGGGGAACCTCGACGTCTTCTTCAATGTCCAAAATGACAAAGTCCACCGAGAAGATGAACTTGTCAACTTTGACTAGGACGTCCTCCACTATTCATAATGGGTATTTGACTGACCTGTCGGCGAGCTGGATACTCATGCGTGTGGGGTTGAGACTACCAATTCCTAACTTTTTAAACAACGAGAGGGGCATAAGATTAATACTCGCACGTAAGTCGGCTAAAGCGTGTTTGACAAAGAGATCACCAAAGACACACGAGATAGAGAAACTACCCGGGTCACTGATTTTCTTCGGTAATCCGTTTGTCAAAACCGCCGAGCACTCGACATTTAACGTGACATGAGAAAGGTTCTCTAACTTCTTCTTGTTGGTTAGGAGGTCCTTAAGGTATTTTGCGTACTTAGGTATCTGGGATATGGCTTCGTGGAAAGGCAGATTTATGTGGATTTGTTTAAACATTTCTAAAAAACGGGTGTATTGATCATCCTTTCGTTGTTTATTAAGTTCGGAAGGGTATGGCGGGGATGAATTATTTTTAAAGGTGGGTGGTGGAGTGAGTTGTTTTTCTAAAATAGGAGTGATAATTTCTTCGGCAGAGGCTGGAATTTTTAAAACGGGAACGGAGCTTTGATTTTTTAAAGCGGAAGCGGAGATTGCCTCGGGCTCTTCACTTATCGTACCGGGAACTTTCTTCCCACTCCGAAGAGTTATAGCTTTCGCTTGCTCTCTCGGGTTGGGCTCGGTATTGGAAGGAAGAGACCCTACGGGTCGCTCAGAAATCATTTTAGCGAGCTGTCCTACCTGATTTTCTAAATTTTTAACACTTCCGGTTAAGGTTCTAATCGTAGCGTCATTAGCATTCATGTATTTTGAAAACATTTCCCACAAATTTGGAGGTTTTGGAAAACTTTGAGGAGGTGGTGGTGGAGAAAAATCACTTTGCGGTGGCGGGCGCACAGCATTCGATGGATTGCTCCACGAAAAATTCGGATGATCTCTTAACGCAGGATTATAACTATTCGGAAAATTAAAACCAGGAGGATGATAATTCGCAGCAGAAAAATTATTAAAAGCAGTTCTAGGCATATTATTTACATAATCCAAATGTTCGGCGGGAGGAGTTGCAGATTCCCATACCTGAGGGGCGGAGGTAGAAGTCATCTCCGTAATGTTTTTGCTTAATATTTCGACTTGCAGTGCGAGTTGGGAGACGTTGTCCACTTCAAAGAGACCTGCAGGTTTGTTTGGGCGGGTCCTAGGCACATTCCACTGGTAAGTGTTCATGGCCATGTCTTCAAACAGCTCAAGAGCTGCTTTCGGGGTCTTATGGTTTAAAGTACCGCCAGAAGCTGCGTCTATCATTTGATTCGTGCTTTGATTTAGCCCATTATAAAACGTCTGCACCTGCAACCATACAGGCAGAGCGTGATGTGGGCATCGTCTTAATGATTCTTTAAATCTTTCCCAAGTTTCGTAAAGGGTCTCAGAGTCTATTTGTCCAAAGGCAGAAATGTCATTCCTAAGTTTTGCAGTTTTAGCAGGCGGAAAATACTTGGCCAAAATTTTTTCAGTTAATTGGGTCCAAGTAGTTATGCTATTTTTACGAAGGGTGTTTAGCCACTGCTTAGCCTTAATTATAAGAGAGAAAGGAAATAATCTTAGCCTAATAGCATCATTTGTGACACCATTTATCTTGAAGGTGTCACAAATCTCAAGAAAGCTGGCTATGTGTGCGTTCGGGTCTTCATCTTGAAGCCCGTCAAATTGCACATACTGCTGCACCATTTGAATTATGCTAGGCTTCAGTTCTAAATTATTATTATTTATTGCAGGGCGAACTATACTCGATTCTGTACCCTCGAGATTCGGTCATGCATAATAGGACATAGGCCTTTGCACGGCTTCGTCCACGTTGGGTTCTGCCATTCTTAAGGTAGAAAATGACTCGGAATCCTCAACCGACACTTGGGTAGTAGGGCCTTGAAATCGCGATCTTCTCCGAAGAGTACGCTCAATTTCGTGGTTCAGGTCCAAAGTAACCGACGGACTTCCGCGGGTCATACACTAGAAGAAGAGAGGAGAAAAAAGACTAGAAAATAAAAGAGCTAATGAAGTTCGAAAATTTTTTTTTGAAATAGATTTTTTATGTTTTAACTCCCGAACTTCCCAAGGGATACCCGGTGAAGGGTTCGCAAGGTACTAGACAAGATAGTGGCATTTAGAGCCACTTTGCCCTTTTCGAGAGAGTTAGGTGGTGTAGAAAAATTTGTGATGTGGGTTTCTATTAAGTATGCGGTAATTAAAATCTAGCCATTTAGCTCTGAGCGAGTAGGCGGAAAATAAAAGCTACACTCACGCACTCGACAGAAAATTAAAACACACCCACTCTACAGAAAGTAAACACACTCTACTGAAATAAAGCCTGCCAATTAACTCAAGTGAGTAGGTGGAAAAATAAAAGATACGCACACTTGCTTGAAATAAATCCAGCCAATTAACTCAAGTGAGTAGGCGGAAAAATTAAAAATACGCACACTTGCTTGAAGAAAATCCAGCCAATTAACTCAAGTGAGTAGGCGGAAAAATTTTTAAGAAGGAGGGTGAGAAAGAGAAGTGATAAAATTAATATATTCGCGTTTTCTATTTATCAACGAGCGTTGCTTCCCCGGCAACGGCGCCAAAAACTTGATTGTCTCTTAGATATCTGCAAGGAGAAAATAACCAAACTAGCAATTCATCAAGGAAAGTATACCTATCGAAATGCAGCTAGGGGACACAAGTGTCGTATTGAAATCCGGGAACAGTTGAGTAAGCTTACTCGCACGAAATCTATTATTTTATCGACGGAAAAATTAAGTTTTTTAGAAGAAATCTAAACGTGCTAAAGGAAGAGAACTACTTGCAATGAAAGAGAGCTACTTGCATGAAAAGTTAAAGAGAGCTAAAAGAGCGATTAACTTAAGCTTAGTAACGATGAAGGGGAAAATGCACTCGATCAGAAATCACCTCGACAAGAGTGGTTAGAAAAATACGATAAATAAACCTAAGCTAATTAGGGTAAAGGTCCTTGACCGTGGAGGTTCCATGAATATTGACACACTTCTCTCGAAGGCCGTGCCTAACTGAGTTTAGGAAGGTCCGACCGACTCTCGCCTAAATCGGAGGCCTAAAACTCGCTTTACGTGGTGAACCCACTATTGGATTTACTCCAATCCGGGAGATTTGAACGTCTGCCTCTCTCGAGGGGTGCAAACAACGCCCTTTACTCTTGAGTGCTAATTTCAAACTTTCGGCCTCTCGGCTAGCCCAGAATGAAAGCAAAGGTGGAGAGTATATATCGATGATATACCTCCAACCCGTGATAAATCAAGAGTAATTCAAAGCTAAACCCTAAAAAGAAAAGGTAAGATTCAAAGCATCATAACCTAATCACTCGAACCTCGGATCATTAAGATCGAGCACATGGAGGATTAGTTAATCATGGTGAGGTGGAAGATGGGGGATGAGTAGAAGAAGAAAATGAAAACAGAGCAGAAACGTAAAAGAAAACAACACTTTTTATTAATGGAAACAGAGATCTTACAGCTTGAAAACTAGAGATTACAAGTGCATGGAAAGTAAACTACACTATTATTAGCATTATACTACAGAAAGAAGCTAGGAGCTAATACAGGAAAAGCATAAAGCTAGGGCTACGAACTAAAAAATGAAAAGACATGCTTAAAAAGTTCAAAAATACAAAGGACAGGACCTCCCCTCTCAATCCGAAAAGTGTCCCTGAACCCTTAGAGTTGGGCTCTATTTATAGAATTTTTCGGGTCGGGTCACGCCCCCCTGTCACGGCGTGGTCGGGTGTGACCCTGGGGCGTGACACATTCGGCGCGACTTTTTCGGGCTGGAATTGAATTCTGACGAAGTAGTTGAGGTACACGCCCACAAGTCACGCCCTGGTAGGGCGTGAACCTGGGGCGTGTTCTTTGTGGCGTGACCTTGTTGAGCTGAAATTGAATGCTGGAGGTGACGGGCGGAATTGCTGAAGTACACGCCCATATGTCACGCCCGGGTCAGGAGTGACCCTGGGGCGTGACACTTTCGGTGCGACGGTGGAGCGGGAAAAACGAGCGCGCTGCGGCGATTCCTCGGAACCTGGGGACACGCCTCTAGAACACGCCCATGTCGGATGTGACACGGGCGTGATAGAGGGCGTGTACACCATGTTTCCACGGCATGCAGTTTTGGACCAATTGCTTCATTCCTCTGGGTTACACGCCCGAGGTACACGCCCTGGTAGGGCGTGAACTTGGGGCGTGTCACAGCAAAATTCAGCTGAAAGCCGTGAAAACCTGCAAAAAGCAGAAAAAATGCATTAGCGACAAAAATATATCCAAAGGGGAATCAAAATAAGTACTTTACAAGACATGATTTGCTTTAAAACCCCGAAAATATCCTAATAAAATTGACTGCAAACCGTATTATCAGTGATAGGACTTAGAGAAATTTCTAAACACTGGAAAATGAGCTACTCGAGTAGTCAGACTAAACTACTCGAGAGGATATAGTCTACTCGAGTATATAAAAAGACTTACTCGAGTAAATGACTTTTTAAAAGAAAAGAAATTTAGTTTACTCGAGTATGAAGCTTGAACTACTCGAGTAATAAGTGAACTACTCGAGTATATAACTTATACTACTCGAGTATATAGAAACTTTGCTCTTGAGATAGAAAACAGTTACACGAGTCAGAATCTATAACCACTCGAGTATATATATACTTACTCAATTGTTTTACTTAGAAAAACTTGGAGAGAGAAATCTGTGCAACTCGAGTAAGAAGAATGATCTACTCGAGTAGTTAAGTAAGCTACTCGAGTATATGGACTTAACTTCACGAGAGGGAGATATACTCACTCGAGTATAAGAATTTTGACTCGAGTATAAAGCAAGTAATTCACTCGAGTAGTTAATGACCTACACGAGTAGAATACTTAGAAAAATTTTCAAGGTGGAAATTCTATCTTCTTTGGTGAAATCAGCATCCAACTCTATTCATATAGTCCAAGTGCTTGAATATGAAGTGTATCCCAATAGAGAGGCTACACATGAGTCAACACCTTGGGTTATACAATCAGGGATTACATTGTATGGTCCTATGTTTGGTGACCCATTGTAGACTGACATTGGTCTACACTTCCCATTGGAATCCTGCAACCACATAACTCAAACAAAGCATCAAATACAAACTAATTCATCTTAGTTCCAGGGTGACTTCATCAAATCTGGGTTAATATGGACATAGTTCCCAACACACTGGCCCATCTCCATCTGCACTGTACCCTGCTGGTGCTGCGTCTCCTACGGCTGTTCCCTATCTCCCATCCGGAGCACCTAAAATATGGTGGTCAAACAACCATCAGTCAATCTAGACTCAGTCAACAATCCCCCACCTCTCTACTCGTGGCTCCTAGGCACCGGGCAGAAAGGAGCAAAAAAGAGGACCAAATGTTAACCCAGAAATTGGCGATCCTTCCCAAGGTAGCCAGCTGGCTATTCGCGCTCCTTAGATTCTCCCTTTTGATCGCGACAAGCCCCAACGTAGGTGGACAGTTTACCCTGTCCGTCTAGGTCCCCTTGCAACCGCGTGCCCTGCGGAACGGCGGGCTGTTCCCATAGCTCACCCTCGCAGGCCATGCGGTTAGGCCCGCTAACCATGCAATGCTTTTTCTTACAGGAGTCCTCCAACAGAACCACAAGGGGCGGCTTCCCAGTCCGCCCAAGGGGCTCCGGCCTTCCTGCCGCTCGAGGGGCGGTGGCCTCCTGCCGCCGTCCGCCGAGGCCGCCCACCAGGGACGGCCTCCGCTTGCCAGGCCGCCCACCCAGGGCAGCCTCTGCCCGCTAGTCGGGCGGACTCCACCCGGAGTCCGCCCAGGCCGCCCGCTAGGGGGCGGCCTCGACTTCTACGGGGCGGACTCCACCTGGAGTCCGCCCAGGATGCCCGCTTGGGGGCGGCCCGGCCGGCCGGCCTAGTGGACTCCCCCAGGATTCCGCCCCGGCCGCCCGCTCGGGGGCGGCCCAGCCAGCCGGGCGGACTCCCCCCGGAGTCCGCCCAGGCCGCCCTCTCGGTGGCGGCCTGGCCGGCCGGGCGGACTCCACCCGGAGTCCGCCCAGGTCGCCCGCTCGGGGGCAGCCCGGCCCTGCCAGGCTGACTCCCCCCGGAGTCCGCCCAGGCCGCCCGCTAGGGGGCGGCCCGGCCCTGCCGGGCGGACTCCCTCCGGAGTCCGCCCAGGCCGCCCGCAACGGGGCGGACTCCGTTCTCTCCCGGCTTCCTACAGCCTGCTGCTTCGCCAACCTGGCGGACTCCAATTTCCAGTGCGCGGAGTCCGCGCAGGTCGTCATGCTGAAGTCACTGGGCCCCGCTCTTTGAAGATCTTCCCCAGGCCTATAAATAGCCCCTGATTCCTCTCATTCAGGGGTACTAGAGGTGGAGACAAGTCTTGATAGCAAGCCCTGCGGACTTTGTTTTCCTGTCCGCGCAGTCCTCCATCAGCCTTCCAGCAGACCCTGCAGACTCAGATTTCCTGTCCGCGCAGTCCTCCACAGCATACCTCCAGCTTGCCAGCAGACTCTGCAGACTCAGTTTTCCAGTCCTCTAGCAGCTAGCAGCCCCTTTTACTTAGTCTCTGGCAGCTTCTTTCCTTTGCTCTCTGGAAACTTCTTCTCCCTTAGCCGTCAGCTTCTCTTTGTACCCCTTTTAGTGATTTGTTGTGAAGGTGTACTTGTAAGCTTGTAACATCTCGCTATTAATCAAAGGAAAGCCCGTCGCAAGAGTGGCATTTAGGCCGCGGCGGGCGAAGTGTGCTGTTGCTGCTGCTAGCGGCCCCCACCCCTTCTTCTACTCTCTACTCAACAAGCCTTGCTCCCTGCTCAGCAAGTCTTGCTCCCTGCTCAGCAAGCCTTGCTCTCTGCTCAGCAAGCCTTACTTCTCTGCTCAGCAAGCCTTGCTCTCTGCTCAGCAAGCCTTTCTCCTCTGCTCAGCAAGCATGCCCTCAGCTCAGCTCAGCTCTACTCGGCAACAAACCTGCAAGCGCAACCGTCGTAGAAATTGTCTGCTCGACAGCTTTTGATCAACCTCCTTTTCCTCTCTTGATCAACCCTCTCCGTTGATCAAGGCTCGCCTCTGCTCTCAGCAGCCTCTCCTCTACCCCCGCAACCCCACTTGAGCAAGCTGTTTGCTCCCCTCTCGAGCACTCAGCAGCTTCCTTCTCCTCTACCCCTGCAACCTTCTCCTTCCTCCTCACCTAGCCCGTAAGACCAAACACCCCCTCCGTATTAGCTGTGCCCCCGGTGCCGTTTTCGCGCATCAATAGTTTTGGTGCGGTGAGCGTGGAACGTCAGCTCACGCGCAGCCCTTCATATCAGAACAGGCAGTGAAAGCAACAGTTAACCATGTCAGACCATCAATCAGCCGAGAACATTGCTCCAAGTCCCAGCGAAGATCGTCTCTGGGAAGACTTTGAGCAGTCGCGCCGTGTGAATGCTCAACAGTTCCAGGCGATCAACAAAGTTCTTTCTGCAATCACGAAGCGATTGGACGCTCATCCAGCTGCAGCTCCAGCTGCTCCAGCTGCTCCAATCAACCCAACACCAACATCAGAGCATCAGCAAGCTTACTCTCAAGCTTGCCCTCTGTTCTATCCTCCTTACACCCCAACCTTTCCGCAAGGGCCTTCAGCTCCTTTGCAAACTCAAGATGAAGAGTTTGCTGCTCGCCATAACTTCTTCCGGGAAGAAGCCCGGGGAAGTCCTGCTAGAGTTCTCAATTTTCAGGGAAGTCATCCCTACCCTTCAGCTCCTGCCCCTACTCCACCTGCAGCAACTTTTCCTTTTTATCCTCATGCTCCTTTTGCAGCTGCAGCTTATGCTCGTTTTTATCCCTATGCTGTAGGAGAGCAAGAAGAACCTTCACCATTCGTGGAGAATGTTCGCCATGAGCCTACTCCAGCAAACTTCAGAGAGCCTCGACTGCTAATCTACACTGGACAGACAGACCCAGTAAAGCACCTCCAAGCTTTTGAGTCAGCTGTTGCTCTCAAAACCCTTTCAGATGCAACCAAGTGCAAGCTCCTTGTCACCTCCTTTGATGGGCAAGTGAGGGACTGGTTCTACGGCCTCCGTCCTCACTCCATCACTTCCTTCCTTGATCTTCGAAGGGAGTTTCTTCTTAGATTCTCTACATCAACTAAGAGAAAGGGCGGTCATGAAGCCCTCTTCGAGATCAAGTAGCGCGGAAATGAGACTTGGTCTCAGTTTGTAGATTGATTCCAAAGAGAGATTTTGGACATCGAAGTTACTGATCAAGAAATGTACAGAGTGGCTCTTATCCACGGTCTTCGTGAAGGGCCTCTCAAGTTTGAAGCCAATGTCCGTGCTCCAAGGACATATCAAGAGTTGATTGCTCTAGCCAACTCATATATCCGAGGCGAAAAGAGCAATCTAGGCTTCGTCTCCAAGCTTTTATCTGAGGAAGTTCTCTCTCGCAAGCATCCTCCATGGTCTCCTCACAATCACTTCCCAACTCACTCAAAGAAGGAGAGAAGGATTCATCGCCATCGATACTCCTTCCCGAGCCGTGATCGTGCTCAAGACCCATTGCTGTCGCTAGCTCCGTCTTTGCAAATATCAGCAGTTCAACAACAGCAGGGCAACGACTTGCATGAGTCTGATCTCGACGAGGTCATGCAAGAAGTAATCCAGATCATGAAAGATAGGGCAAACTTCAAGAAGCCCTATCGACCAGCCGATCAGAGGTCTAGAAACTCAGAACCTTAATGCGAATTTCACAAAGAACCAGGTCACCTAACAGAGGACTGTCGAGCATTCAGGCAGCTTGTGAAAAGGATGCTTCGACAGGGAAAGATGCATGACCTGCTTCCTAAAGAAGAACGCCCTGATCCAGCAACTTCAAAGGGCAAAGAGGTTGTAGGCGTTCCTTGCTCCTCAAAAGGAGTGAACCAAGTCGAAGAGCCTCCTCTCCTCGTTGTCAACAATACCGTCAAATTCTTCGATGCCGATGATGAGGGTGTGCTTGGAAGGCTATTCTGAACAAGCGATGGACTTCACAGTCCTCCAAAGCTCCTGGCAAGCTTCATGGGTTATCTCAACCCTTGCTCTCTCTCTCAAACATTTTCATTTCATCAAACACTTCTCAGTGTTCTTCTCTTACTTTTCAACAAAGCTTTTTATCAGGGATCTTATATTGGCACAGTTCCATTCTTGTGTTGCTCCTTCCTCTCTTCTCTCTCTCTGAGGGATCAGTACGCCAATGAGATATCACCAAGTCTGAAACATTCCCTCCGTAGATTGTTCTCGCACCACCTCTATGACCACATATGGCGGGAGTATACCCATGTGTGTAGTGGGAGCAGTTCAATCGCGGGAATGGGCTTCAGATTTCGGATCCTGGCCGGCATCTGACACAGGGTGTGTGCTAGGGGAGCCCCATGTGTTAGCTCTGTTGTGCTTTGCTTAGGATACATTACAGTCATGATGATCTTTGCTTGACAAGCAATGGCGACCAAGCGTAGCCTTGTCTCTTCGATCATCACCTAACTGTGATTGTTGATCACTCTGTTTTCCTCGATCCGTGCATTCTCGGGTTCTCACAACTCCACTGATCAATCCACAGACAAGCTAGGCCTCTTGGCGCAACCAGTCTCGTTGATCAGTGATGCTTGTGCCCAAGGCAAGAGAGCGTTGCTTCTAGCAATCCTTCTCAGGATCTTTCCTTTGCTTTTCTCTTTTATGCCCTCCTTGAGGATGCGCGGCCAGCCCGCTTTGAGTAGGACTATACTCGGGATGATTTTTCAGGCAAGTGATGTATAAGGCCCACGGGGAACACCTGTGGCAGCATTCAACCTTCTTTAGTCATTCCGAGTGTAGACCTCCTTTTCTCTCTTCCCTCCTTTCACAGGTGAACAGGTTAATCCAACCTACCAAAAGGATTCCGGCATTCATTTTTGATCATGTCCACCCAGCCATATCGACAGCTAGCGTTCGATTCATTGATATGGGATTCATGATAAAGTGTTCATCAGGCATTTTTCTTGCTACTTGATCATATCAACCTTATCTCGTCAACCTTTATGGGTTATCTCAACAATTTTGGTGCGGTTATCATCATGTCTTGTTTGCTTCTAATTTCTCTCCTCGTAGAGGTTAACAAACCCTTGCAAGCCTTCTCCACAGGTACTTGCGAGCTCCTTTCATATGTATATTGTCTGCTTCTAACTTTTCTCTTTCTAGATCCTTGTGGAATCCAACTCCGGCGTGAAGCGAAGAAGGCAGACAAGTTTTTCTCCAATTGGCGTGACTCCGGCGTAGCCGTTGAAGGGCGATCCAAGCAAAGAAATCGGAATCATCCATTCCGATTGGATAACGAAAAATTTCTACTCTCATGTGTTTCTTTTCCTAGATATTCTTGTGGTGGAAATTCTTGGCGTTGCATTTTGAATCATTAAATAATCGTGGTTTTCCTTCGACTGGTTTATGTTTATCTTGATTGATTTAATTTTGAAAATGTTTGGCGAACCTTCGTTTTCTTTTGTTGGGAGAGATCTACCTTTTCTGAATCATTATTTTTGGTAGATCTCTTTTGGTACAACATCTCTCGTTCGGAACAGGTGGGTCCTTTTAGCGAGAAATAATATTGGCATATAGCCATTGTTCGATCCTAAGAGGTTTTGCTACCCGTGCGTTAGCATATAATTGATAGAATTAATTAACGTGGTGCTGCGTAAAACAATTGTGCGAGTGTAGGATTGGATCATTATAGAGGCAAATGTGTTCGTCCATAGATATATTCGGTGTCAACGTGCAAGCCTGCATCATTGACGAGTAACCCTCTTAGTGGACAAGATCCATATTTCACAAACACTATAAGTCAGCTTTGGCTTTTCTCTCACAATGAAGCTATTTAGGTAGGCAACGCTTGCCAATTGCATCACAATGCAATTCTTGTATGGCTGGTGAATAACTCTTAATTCGCATCCATCATATGGTGCATGCGAACCCCATGGCTTTGGGCACTCAACCTTTGAGGTCACCCAGTTAAGCTAGACCCGATGTCGACAGTGGGATATCACAATTATCCGCTCGCACCCTCACTAAGATAGATTAATGAACCTTTCTTTGGCAAGCCCACACTTCATCGATCGAGGCAGGAAGAGTGTCATCCATATGAAGGCATCCCAATACTTAATATTACTTAAGGGATTTTAAATAGCTGATTAACTCTTTAATCATGGTTAACACTTAAACAACGTGCACATCAAGCATAATAAAATACAACAAGCATAATCTAAATGCATCCTAGATGTGCACATGAATCATCAACACTTGATGAATTGGGCTAAGTCTGAACATCTAGAACATGTCCAAATCTTCAGACCTATATGCACGGGACTTGAGCAACACTAACTACACTTACACAGTAGACAAGCACGTCACTTTATATGAGATTCAAAATCTAACACATACTTAGTTTCACGAACCAACATAGTGACGGTTACTGTTAAGGAGTAATGTCAAAGAAATCACATGCGTTCTTGGAAAGATCGAAGACTAGATTTGGGCATTTGGAACACTTCAAAATCACCAAATCTACATGTCATGGAGTCAGCAACTTCTGAAACAATGAATATTGTCGGCAACCTTGCTCTGATACTACTATTGGGTTTTGTGGATGACACAACACTTGCAAACGCAGCGAAAAAAGAACAAGAAGAACACAAACAAGTTCAGATCTAAAAATATTCTTGAATCAAGAAGTAAAGCATACTGTAATAAAAATTACTTTTGAGGGATTGAGTCAGAAATCAACCTAAATGCTCCAGAAAAATCAGGTCGGCCACACAGCGGCTAGAGTCTTGAGCGCAGAAAGTATATTCGCGCTTCTATAGTAATCCACACAATCGGGATAACCCACAACAACTTGTCATACAAGCACTATGTCAGTAGAGGACACTCAGCGTCTCCACAGACTGCTAGATCTATTGTAGGAGAGGCGGCGACCACACTCACCGGGATCGATATTGGAATCGGCGATAGGATTGGCATAACACTTCTGTTGGGTTTCTAGGTCTTCTTCTTATCACACAGTATCGTCTCATATACAGAAAGATAAGAACCGTCTGCAAAAAAAAAACCCTAAAACATCCTATTTATATCTCAGGAGATAGATCAGCAAGTCAACATTTGACTCAGCACGACATTCGTCGAACTTAGCTCGACGAACAATTTGTCGAACTCAGCTCGACGAGATCTGCCCAAAGGCCAGAATGTCAAACGCATTCATGGAACTTAGCTCAACAAAATCTGTGCCAAAGGCCAGAGCGTTTAACTAGATTCGTCGAACTAAGCTCTACAAAATCTCCGCCAAAGGCCAGAATGTCGAACTGGATTCGTCGAACTCAGCTCGAAGAAATCTGCGCCATAGTGTAAAACGTCAAACTTCATACATCGAACGACGTTGAGCGAATACAATACACTCAACACCTAAGGGCCAGATTTGCCAGGTTAACCCTTTACTCGACGAAGGCGTTGAGTGAACTCGACGCGCTCAACGCTTAAGTGCGACAGTGAACGCACTCAGCACCAACATTCGCAGAGTTAACACTTAACCTGTGAAAGCGTCGACTGGACTCAATGCTCTCAACACATTCAGCCGATGGCGTTGAGTGAGCTAAACACACTCAATGCCTAATACCTTAGAATATTTCGACCTCAATGGCATCGACTGAACTAAACACACTCAACGCCTTCAGCCACATGGCATTGGGTGAGCTAAATGCACTCAACGCCAAATGCCTTAGAATATTTTTAGCCCCCTTTTCAATATCCTTCAACTCATCATATGAGCTAAATAGTATTGATCCAATCTCTCAATTTCTCCACAATCTTATGTGCAACCCTGATAGGCTCATACTGAGTTGGCAGTAAGGCTACATGCTTGATCACTTCTAGATCACTATGGTTGCACAAACACATGTAGATTTGATCATTCGAGTTCCTTATGATGACATAAGAACAAGAAGAGGTACAACTAACAAAATTTTGCATCTTAGTTTTCTCTCTCAGGTTAAGCCAAAAAAATTTGAAGAAGCAAATTAGGATGCTTCTTGGTTAATGTCTATGCAAGAGGAGCTCAACCAGTTTGAAAGGTGCAAAGTCTGGGAGTTGGTGCTAAGGCCCAAAGGACAGTATGTGATTGGAAGAAAATGGATATTCAGAAACATGCTAGACAAAAATTGAGTAATCATAAAGAATAAAGCCTGGCTTGTAGCTTAAGGTTACAGACAAGAGGTAGGGATAACTTCGATTAAAGCTTTGCTCCTATGGCAAGACTCAAAGCGATGTTGATAAGTTTATTATTATAGTGATTTTAATATAGTTTTTATTTAATAAATAGTTATGTTTATTAAGTTTTATTAATATTTGTTATTAATTACTTTATTTTCTTATTCCAGGTCAATCTGGGGTGCCAATATTAACTTGGAGCTTGCAAAAATGATCAGGAGAAGAAGCTAAAGAAATTTGGAGAAATTGCAGTTTACACGCCCCGGTCACGTGCGTGACCTTCAGGTCACGTGCGTGACTAACGGGCGTGACCCACAAAGGAACTCCAGAATTTTTTTCCATGTCAGATTAAAGTTACACGCACAGGACACAGGCATGACAAGAATGTCACGGGCGTGACTCTAGGCGTAACATCCACGCATACCGCGCATTATGGAGGTTGTTTTAGATCCATCAACTTTCAATCTTACACGCCCTAGGTCACGGGCTTGACCTAGGGCGTGACCACTTTGGCAATGCCAGATATAATTCTTGTCATTCCAAGTTCCCGCTGTTTCCAGTAACAATACATGCACACCCTAAATTACGAGCGTGACCTAGGGAGTGACCAGCAGAACATCGAATTTTGGCGATTTTCTCCCAACGTTCCTAGGATTTCAAGAGGAGGGTTCCAGAACTGACACGACATATAGTCACGGGCATGACCTTCCATAAATTTTCCTATAAATTCCATATCGAGCCAGGAGCTTGAGGGGGAGATAAGTGCCATCTAGGAATAGTTATTAAGGCTATTTTAGTAGTTTATTTCTAGTTGTTCTTGCATTTTATTTATTGTAGTTTCAATTCCATAGTTAAGTTTTACCTTTTGCAATTTACAATTCAAGTAATACTATTTTTAATCTTTTCTCTCTTTATTTTTTTATGTAGCTTCTTTAACATGTTAAGTAGCTAATTTGCATTAGCACTTCATCATGACAACCTTTGAAAATAAATAACTTTCTTTTCTTTTAAAAACTCCTTAATTTCTACTTTGATTTATCTTTGAATTATTTTGTGTCGAATTCAAATTTCACGGATATGTTCTTCGATATTAGATCTGTATCCTAAATGACCGAGAGGTTGCGGAAACGAGTAGATCGCTCAATTATAAAAGGAGTTGCATGCACTCCTCGAGAGAGAATGACATAAATCTTCTGGATTGGAGTCAATTCCAGTAGTGTGGTTCTCCACTTAAAGCAAGATTAGGGGTTTCGACTGGCCGAGGGGTCTTAATCGATCAACTTAAGGTTAGTCAAAAGCATGAGCTCGAAAGAGACACTTTTGTATTTTGGGAACCTCCACGGTCGAAGTATGGGATTAGGAGCTTGTACTTATATCATTTCATGAAAGTCTATTTTAATTCAAAGTGAGTATAGATCAAGTGCTACCTTTTAGTTTATTTTATAGATGTAGTTTAAATTCACTCTTTTTATTATCCGATAAAATTATATTAATTTACGTGAGTAAAAGGACTCAATAGGCCGCGAGTCAAATACGACACTTGATCTTATACTCTAGAATGATAGGTATACTTGCGTTATCGGTTTAGAATCACGCGCAAATGTTAAATTTCACCTATCAAGTTTTTGGCACAGTTGCCGGGGGACGAAACTGGTTCACCAGCGTGATAGGTATACTTGCCTTTATTATTTTTTTTAAATCTAATCTATTTTATTTTTCCTTTTTCCCCCACCAACTTGACACATAAACATTAAGGACAATGTTTATTTTTATGTATGGGGGTGGATCTTATTTGTTGTTTTTATTCGAAAAAAAACTCAAAAAAATTGTTTACTTTTTATTTTAATCAAAAAAATACAAAAGATAGAAAATGGTAAATTAAATTTCTTGAAAAGGGCCATGTTGGGCTTTCATCCCATAAAACCGCCTAGTAGCATGCGAACCCGACAGTAGGTAGCCCTTGGGAAGTCCAAGAATTTACAAAAACAATTAGGATTATAATTTATGTTTTTAGTATTTATATTTTTTTAAAAAAGAAGTAATAAACCCCTAGTTAATTTTTGGTTTTTTTAAAAAAACTATTTTGAGTTTATTTATGAGAATTTTGAGAGTTTTGATTTACTAATGTTTTATTTCATCATTGTTAGTTAAATTTAAGTTTTAGGTGATTTGATTTTAAGAAATACTTTACGAATTAATTTTGTTTAGAGTAATTTCTTTGGCCTTTTTCTCTTAATTCTAATTAGATTCAATTTTATAGTGCTTACTTTAACAATATTTAGACTTCAATTATATTCACTTATGCTTAAAGATTTTTAGGAAATTTTAATTTACTATTGTCGCTCTCTAACTATTTTAATTTAATCTAAAAATTGGTGTAACCTTTCCTTTGTTATTTTCATGTTCTCTTTAGATCATACGTCATAGGGATTAGAGGATAACATTCATTATCCTCTGGTACACATATGCATTATTTTTCTTTTTTGTTAGATCATATGTCATGGGAATTAAGTATTCCTTGGTACACATATACAACCCAAATATAAGATGAAATAAAAGGACAAAATTCATTACTCCTAATTTATCTTTTAGTTTTTTTGAAGAGAGAAAAATGTTTGTTCATATGTCATGGAAAATGAGAGGATAAAATTCATCAATTTCTTGGTAAACATATGCAAATATAAAAAAAAATATTATGTGGGGTGAGAACATAAAGTTCATCACCTCTAATCAGAACCCCTTCAATTTCCTTGTTCCCAATTTCCTTGTTCATATGTCTTGCCTGAATGATCAAATCTACATGTGTTTGTGCAACCATAGTGATCTAGAAGTGATCAAGCATGTAGGGATAACTTCCATTAAACCTTTGCTCCTATGGCAAGACTCAAAGCGATGTTGATAAGTTTATTATTATAGTGATTTTAATATAGTTTTTATTTAATAAATAGTTATGTTTATTAAGTTTTATTAATATTTGTTATTAATTACTTTATTTTCTTATTCCAGGTCAATCTGGGGTGCCAATATTAACTTGGAGCTTGCAGAAATGATCAGGAGAAGAAGCTAAAGAAATTTGGAGAAATTGCAGTTTACACGCCCCGGTCACGTGCGTGACCTTCAGGTCACGTGCGTGACTAACGGGCGTGACCCACAAAGGAACTCCAGAATTTGTTTCCATATCAGATTAAAGTTACACGCACAGGACACGGGCATGACAAGAATGCCACGGGCGTGATTCTAGGCGTAACATCCAGGCATACCGCGCATTATGGAGGTTGTTTCAGATCCATCAACTTTCAATCTTACACGCCCTAGGTCACGGGCTTGACCTAGGGCGTGACCACTTTGGCAACGCCAGATATAATTCTTGTTGTTCCAAGTTCCCTCTGTTTTCAGTAACAATACATGCACGCCCTAAATTACGAGCGTGACCTAGGGAGTGACCAGCAGAACATTGAATTTTGGCAGTTTTCTCCCAACATTCCTAGGATTTCAAGAGGAGGGTTCCACAACTGACACGACATATAGTCACGGGCATGACCTTCCATAAATTTTCCTATAAATTCCATATCGAGCCAGGAGCTTGAGGGGGAGATAAGTTCCATCTAGGAATAGTTATTATGGCTATTTTAGTAGTTTATTTCTAGTTGTTCTTGCATTTTATTTATTGTAGTTTCAATTCCATAGTTAAGTTTTACCTTTTGCAATTTACAATTCAAGTAATACTCTTTTAAATCTTTTCTCTCTTTATTTTTTTATGTAGCTTCTTTAACATGTCAAGTAGCTAATTTGCATTAGCACTTCATCATGACAACCTTTGAAATTAAATAACTTTCTTTTCTTTAAAAAACTCCTTAATTTCTACTTTGATTTATCATTGAATTATTTTGTGTCGAATTCAAATTTCATGGATATGTTCTTTGATATTAGATCTGTATCCTAAATGATCAAGAGGTTGCGGAAACGAGTAGATCGCTCAAAGATAAAAGGAGTTGCATGCACTCCTCGAGAGAGAATGACATAAATCTTCTGGATTGGTGTCAATTCCAATAGTGTGGTTCTCCACTTAAAGCAAGCTTAGGGGTTTCGACTGGCCGAGGGGTCTTAATCGATCAACTTAAGGTTAGTCAAAAGCATGAGCTCGAAAGAGACACTTTTGTATTTTGGGAACCTCCACGGTCGAAGTATGGGATTAGGAGCTTGTACTTATATCATTTCATGAAAGTCTATTTTAATTCAAAGTGAGTATAAATCAAGTGCTACCTTTTAGTTTATTTTATAGATGTAGTTTAAATTCACTCTTTTTATTATCCGATAAAATTATATTAATTTACGTGAGTAAAAGGACTCAATAGGCCGTGAGTCAAATACGACACTTGATCTTATACTCTAGAACGATAGGTATACTTGCCTTATCGGTTTAGAATCATGCGCAAATGTTAAATTTCACCTATCAAGTTTTTGGCACCGTTGCCGGGGGACGAAACTGGTTCACCAGCGTGATAGGTATACTTGCCTTTATTATTTTTTTTAAATCTAATCTATTTTATTTTTCCTTTTTCCCCCACCTACTTGGCATATAAACATTGAGGACAATGTTTATTTTTATGTATGGGGGTGGATCTCATTTGTTGTTTTTATTCGAAAAAAACTCAAAAAAGTTGTTTACTTTTTATTTTAATCAAAAAATACAAAAAATAGAAAATGGTAAATTAAATTTCTTGAAAAGGGCCGTGTTGGGCTTTCATCCCATAAAACCGCCTAGTAGCATGCGAACCTGACAGTAGGTATCCCTTGGGAAGTCCAAGAATTTACAAAAACAATTAGGATTATAATTTATGTTTTTAGTATTTATATTTTTTTAAAAAAGAAGTAATAAACCCCTAATTAATTTTTGGTTTTTTTAAAAAAACTATTTTGAGTTTATTTATAAGAATTTTGATAGTTTTGATTTACTAATGTTTTATTTCATCATTGTTAGTTAAATTTAAGTTTTAGGTGATTTGATTTTAAGAAATACTTTACGAATTAATTTTGTTTAGAGTAATTACTTTGGCCTTTTTCTCTTAATTCTAATTAGATTCAATTTTATAGTGCTTACTTTAACAATATTTAGACTTCAATTATATTCACTTATGCTTAAAGATTTTTAGGAAATTTTAATTTACTATTGTCGCTCTCTAACTATTTTAATTTAATCTAAAAATTGGTGTAACCTTTCCTTTGTTATTTTTATGTTCTTGTTAGATCATACGTCACAGGGATTAGAGGATAACATTCATTATCCTCTGCTACACATATGCATTATTTTTCTTTTTTGTTAGATCATATGTCATGGGAATTAAGTATTCTTTGGTATACATATACAACCCAAATATAAGATGAAATAAAATGACAAAATTCATTACTCCTAATTTATCTTTTAGTTTTTTTGAAGAGAGAAAAATGTTTGTTCATATGTCATGGAAAATGAGAGGATAAAATTCATCAATTTATTGGTAAACATATGCAAATATAAAAAAATATTATGTGGGGTGAGAACATAAAGTTCATCACCTCTAATCAGAACCCCTTCAATTTCCTTGTTCCCAATTCATAAAAAATTTTAGATGCAAATTAAAATACTAAGAGAGCATAAATAATTGCTTCAATTTTTTTCCTTTAAGTCTCTTTTTAGTTAAAAGTGTTATAATTTTTAATCTAATTTTGTTTGCTAACTACTAAATTTTGAATACTAATTAATTTATTTGAGAAAAGTTCGCTAAATATTTCGCTCTTCACATTTTTAATAACACATCTTAGGACTTATTATTTAAATCTCTAATTTTTTTAACTTTATTTTGATTTAATAAACTTTTAGTTTAATTAAAAATTATATTATTTTCTTATAAGTACTTCTCAAAGTTTTGCTTTGGAATAGCTAAAGCTTAAGTATGGGGGTATTGGATAAGTTTTTTTGTTGTGATTTTAATATAATTTTTATTTAATAAATATTTATGTTTTATTTAGTTTTATTAATATTTTTTATCAATTACTTTATTTTCTTATTTCATGTCAATCTGTGGTGTCAATATAAATTTGGAGCTTGCAGAACTAATCAAGAGAAGAAGCTGAAGAAATTTGGAGAAATCAAAGTTTACATTGCCCGGTCACGGGCGTGACTAATGTGCGTGATCCACAAAGGAGATCCATAATATATTTCTATGTCAGATTAAAGTTACACACCCATGACACGGGCATGACAAGAATGTCACGGGCGTGACTATAGGTATGACATCCAGGCATACCGCGCATTGTGGAGCCAGTTTAGATCCAGCCAGTTTCAAGCTTACACGCCCTATGTCACGTACGTGACCTAGGGGCGTGACCACTTCGACAATGCCAGATTTAATTCCCTCCATTCTAAGTTCCCGCTGTTTCCAATAACAGTATAGACACGCCCTAAATTACAGACATGACATAGGGGTGTGACTCGCAGAACGTCGAATTTTGTCGGTTTTCTCCCAACGTTCCCGGGCTTTCAAGAGGACGGTTCCACACCTGACACAACCCATAGTCACTGGTGTGACCTTGGGGCGTGACCTTCCAAAAAATTTCCTATAAATTCCAGATCTAACCAGGAGCTTGAGTCGGAGCTAGTAGACATCTAAGAATAGTTATTAGGCTTTTTTAGTACTTTATTTCCACTTGTTCTTGCATTTCCTTTATCGTAGTTTCAATTCCATTGTTAAGTTTTACTTTTTGCAATTTACAATTCAACTACTACTCTTTAATATCATGTCTCTCTTTATCTTTTTATGTAGCTTTTTATCATGTCAAGTAGCTAATTTTCATTAGCACTTGATCATGACATCCTTTGAAATTAAATAAATTTCTTTTCTTTATCAAACTCTCTTAATTTCTACTTTGATTTATCTTTGAATTATTTTGTGTCGAATTCATATTTCGTGGATATGTTCTTTGATCTTAGATCTGTATCTTAAATGACCGAGAGGTTGTAGATACGAGTAGATTGCTCCAAGATAAAATGAGTTGCATGCACTCCTCGAGAGAGTACGACATAAATCTTTCGGATTAGAGTCAATTCCAATAGTGGGGTTCACCGCTTAAAGTAAGCTTAGGGGTTTCGACTGGCCGAGTGGTCCTAATCGATCAACCTAAGGTTTGTCAAAAACATGAGCTCGAGAGTGACGCTTTTTTATTTTGTGAACCTCCACGGTCGAAGTTAGTTATTAGGAGCTTGTACTTGTATCATTTCATGAAAGACTATTTTAATTCAAAGAGAGTCTAGATCAAGTGCTACCTTTTATTTTATTTTATAGCTATAGTTTAATTTCACTCTTTTTATTATCCGATAAAATAATATTAATTTGCGTGAGTATAAGTATTCAACAGGCCCCGAGTCTAATACGACACTTAATCATATACTCTAGAACGATAGGTATACACGCCTTATCAGTTTAGAATCATGTGTAAGCGTAAAATATCACCCATCAACTGCTCAAAAAGTTTCAAAGTCTATCAAAAGGACATGAAGTCAGCATTACTCAATGATGATCTAAAAGAGGAAGTAGACGTAGAATAACCCCCAGGTTTTGTCAACTCAACTCTCTCAGAACATGTGTATATTCTCAATAAATCTTTATATGGTTTAAAACAAGCTCCCCAAGCTTGGTATGAGATGATATCTAACTTTCTTCTTGAGAACAAGTTCACAAGGAGAAAGATAGATAAGATATTATTTCTTATGGAAGTAAACGACAAGATTTGCTAGTACAAATATATGTCAATGACATTATCTTTAGATCTACAAACGATCACCTTTGTAAAAAGTTTTCAAAACATATACAATGGGAGTTTGAAATGAGTAGTATGGGTGAGCTGAAGTATTTCTTAGGACTTTAGGTTAAACATTCTGATGATGGAATTTTCATCTCTTAGATGAAATTCACCAACGAGTTAATTAAGAAATTTGGAATGGAAAATGCAATATTTATGAGGACTCTAATGGGTTCAGCTATATCTCTAGACAAGGTTGAGAAAGGGAAACCTTTTGACGAAACCAAGTAAAGAAGCATAATTGGATATTTGCTCTGCCTTACTGCTAGTAGGCCGGAAATAATGTTTTCAACATGTTTATGTGCTAGATTTTAGGTTAACACTAAGGAATCTCATGATGCCGCTGCAAAGTGGATCTTGAGAACCTTAAGTGTACACCAAGTCTTTTCTTATGGTACCTAAGAAGTAATGACTGCGAGCTAATTGGATTTTTAGATGCTGATTTTGCAAGTAGCGGGGATGACAGGAAAAGCACTTCCGGAACCTGTCAGTTCGTAGGAAGTAGGTTCATTTTTGGAGTAGCAAGAAACATAATTGTGTGGCTATATTAACAGCTAAGTCAAAATACATCCCCATAGGCAGCTGTTACACTCAACTTCTATGTATAAGGAATTAGCTTGAAGTTTACAACATGGAGCTAAAAGAGATTCCTATGTTTTACGACTCATCCAATGTGATTGCGATTGCTAATAATCCATTCTCCCAAGTCCAGAGAAAGCACATCGAGATAAGGTATCAAATTATCTGGGAGTATGTGGAGAATGGGGACATGAACCTCAATTATGTCTCGTCGGATAAGCAAGTCATAAACATTTTCACAAAGCCGCTGGATGAGGCCATGTTCTCCTTTAAAATGGAACTTGGTATGCTCAACAAGGAATCATGAAGATTGTCAAGGATTCAGACTAGCCAATGAATTCTCTCGGATCTCATGAAAAATTTTTAGAAGTTAACAGTGGAATCAAGTTGAATTCGTCGAATTTGGCTAAGGAATTTCAACGACTTCCGGCAAATCGGACTCTTCATCCATATTATTTCGATGAATTACTAGAATTACACAATGAATTTTAACGAATTTGACTTAGGGCATTCTTTTCTTTCTTTATTGGATCCAAAGAGTCATGTATGGAAGGTACGTGCTTTTCTATCTCTTTTCAAAAATTAATGGTATATATATATAATTATCATGCAAACGAAGTTGACAATCGTCGAAATCCTTTCGTAGTTTTTCAAGAAGATTTTGAAACACTGTTCCTCTTCTGCAACTGCACGTCGTGCCAATTCGTCTTCCTCGATTCTTCATCGAACTCTATGGCTCATCGTGGTACTAGAAACCTTCTGGTTGGGGAGAACTTGTTCGTAATGGCTTTCCAACCGCCTCTAGTTAGTTCCATATTGTTCTTTTGATGCTAGAAGCTGCCAGACTTTCCTTCATTTTGGAACATCCGTGCAAGGTACTGGATAGAGACATTCTGGAATTATTCCAACATGAAAGGCTCCGCAGTGAGGACACTATAGTCAAGATCAAGTTCAGGAATACTTCTGTTAAAGTGAAGGCCTCCCTCCTTAACTATTATCTGCAGCTTCCAAAAGATGAAGAAGCCGACCTTTTTGAAGATAATTGTTGGGTCCATTGCCCACAATATTCCCTAGACTGGATTTGAAGAGGAATCAACATCAACACTAAGAGCATGGTTGTTTTTGATGTTGTTTAAGCTCATCATGTACAGGATGTTCCATGGAACAAGTTTAGACAATTTGTCTAATTGTTTGTGACAGGTGGTCACAAGGCAGAAAGGTGGACACAAAGCTAGAAGCTGGTGGACAGGCAGAAATTTTCATAAGTCCACAGGCATTGAGTGAAGCAAGCTCACTCAATGCCAAGTATAGGGTGAAAACTTGAAAAAATGTCAAGGCAGAAGTGTCGAGACAAAGATGTTGACACCTCTATAGGAGAAGTGTCGATACAATTCAGACAGAAGTGTCGAGACAAAGATGTCAACACCTCTATAGGAGAAGTGTCGAGACATATCAAGATAGAAGTATCGAGACAAAGATTTTGACACCTCTATAGGAGAAGTGTGGAGACAATACAATAGTCACGACACAGTGAAGATCTTAAAATAAAAAAACTCCACAGGCGTTGAGTGAAGTCTATTCACTCAACGCTAGGTAAGCAAAACCATTGAATATAGCTAGGTTAGTCTATACTCAACAATTAGCTGGACAGAAGTGGCTAAGGACACATGCATTGAGTATAGTGTACTCACTCAAAGCCATACAGCAAAAAGCTGTGAGACAGGCTGAGACAGTCAAAGCCTTAAGAGAAAATGGCTGAGAAGTGGCTATGACCATAGACATTGAGTAAAGTCCACTCACTCAACACTATGACATCAAAATCATTTAGTATTGCTCAGTCAGTCAAAGCCACAGAAATTCTGTGTAAATATTTGACTATGTCCATAAGCATTGAGTGAAGCTCAGTCACTTAAGGCCATGTGATAAAAGGCATTGAATGATGCTCATCCAGCCAAAGTCAGTGTTTTCAAACGCAGAAAATTTTCTAAGTCCAAAGGCGATGATTGTAGCTTACTCACTCAATGTCAGATAACAGATGAAAATTGTATAATTAATTTGTCGTTGAGTGAAGCCTACTCTCTCAACGCCATGTGGCAGAAAACTACCTAAGTACTTTGGCATTGAGTGATGAAGGCTCACTCAACGCCTAAAAAGTAGAATAATTGGCTAAGGTAGAAAGCGTTGAATGATGAAGACATACCTAACGCTCTCAACGCCTTGTGGCAGAAAAGTTGGCCAAGTCAAAAAGCGTTGAGTCGACTCAACGCTCTCAACAACTTGAAGGCTGAAGAATAAGCCAAGGTAAGAAGCGTTGAGTGAGGATTGTTCACTCAATGCTCTCAACTCCTAGACAGACACAATTCTAAGTGTTTTTGCATTGACTGATGCTTACTCAATCAACTCCTATATTATTGTTACTTGATTTTGGCCAAGTCCACAGATGGCTGATGTCAGCATGAGTCAGCAAAGTCAACATAGTCAACCGAAATTCAAATGTTGCGGGAAGGATGCTAGAGGCACTGGAGGCTAGTAGTCATCATTTTCTGCATTAGGAAAGATATTTATCACCGGGGCCCACACAATGCAAAGAGTCGTTGAATCAACCTTCGATAGAAATAAAGTGTTGAATGGCAAAATCTCAGCCACCAAGTTTGGTGGGGCCCACTGCTCAAAGAGCCGTTGATCGGCAGAAGATTAAAGATGCATGATCAGATCGAGAAAGCAATCTTTCAGGGTTTTGTTCTTTTCACAAAGCGGCGGAACATCTTCATCCTCCTTTCCATTATTGCATAGGTCATGCCCGAAGTTCAAATCGACAAATCTGAAAGGTCTTCGAGTTCGTTGTTGAAATCTCCATCATCAACAATAGGTTCAGAGACTTTTTCTTTGAAGAAGAAGATGCAGCAGGTATAACATAGCCGTAGCAGATCTGAATCCAATCCAAGATAGCTGGTGCCATCATAATCTGCACCAGCATGGTCATAGACATCTTCTCTGAGAAAATAAGGTTGCAACCAAGGAATAACCTAACTGCAGTTTCTGGGTATTCAGACAAGATAGCTGTTGTTGTTCTACAGCAAGGTTGTTACAAAGGAAGAATCCCCTGTTGCAGAATACTTCACAGATCCAGCAGAACATTTACTAAAGTTTAATATCTGAAGCTGTGAAGAAGAGAGAGCTGATATTCTAGTCCAGTACAGCAAGGTCTAGAACAATAGATCTGTAAGGCAGCAGCAAGGTCACTTGCTGCAACAGTTGAAAGCTGAATAAAGATAATTGGGGCCTTCTACCCCTGCACCAATAAGTTTAGAGGAAAACTCTTAGGAAGAAGAAGCAGCAAAGGTCCAACCCTAACTGCAATCACTACACAGTTCATGCCAAGCTTTACTGAAGACATTTTATGGACTGTGTAGAAGTCTTGATTGAGATAACTTAGGAGAGAGGTAGATAGGCTTAGAGAAATTTCTCTGTTGCCATAGTCAAACCACCAACTCACTTCCACCTTGTAGGGTAGTTTACCCTAAGTTTAGGATCTGTGTGGATATCTGAGAGTAGGATCCGTAGTGGATCTGAGAGTAGAGTTTTTGCCTGAGTAGTAGGATCAAGTTTGAATATGAGTTACAGGATCTAGATTGGATCTGCGATAGTTGATTAGTTGATCACTGAGTGTAGGATCCTGTGTGGATAAGAGTTAGGGTTGTCCTCCCAGTTTGAGTTAAAGGGCCTTTGGGCCTGAGGTAGGTGATCTTTGGATCACTGAGTTATACGGCCTTGTGCTTGAGTTGTAGGTCTTGGAGGAGACTGAGTGGTCCAATGGGATCATTTTATAAGCTCTTAGGAGCAGAAATTGGAGAAGTGTCTTGTCTAACTATAAGTTAGAAAGTTGGGAGGGAAAGTGGGCGTACCGACAATTTGGGGAACCATTATATATCTTGTGTGTGATTTTTTGTGTGTTTCTTATTTGCAGGTTGTGTATGTCTTGAAAGCGGAAAACAACTATCAACCTTAGCACTTAAAGAAAGAAAATTTATGATAGGAATAAGTAACTAAGAAATTTATTCACCCCTCCCCCCCCCCCCCTTCTAGGTGATTTAGCTATCCTTGAAACAAAGACTTTCATGTGGTATCAAATGGAGGTTACTCAAAAAAAGGACTTAATAGTCTGAGTAGACCTCAAAGGATATCTAAAAGGTTTGCACTTGTGGATTCAATAGACAATCGTAAGGAGTGGAGCACAATGGAGCTGCAAGTCTGCAGCAAGAAAAGTTTTCAGAGTTGGAAAGAAAGGATCAGGTAGACCATGGAAGCCTCCAACCCTAGGGTCGTTGCAATAGTTCAAGAAGGACCTTTCATCCCCATGAAGGATTCTATCTTAGATGCAAAAGTCCATACCCCAAAGAGTTATGTAGAGATGTCTGAAGATGAAACCATCATGGCATATATGGATAAGGGGGCACAACACATCATGGTAAGTGCCCTGGATGATTACACCTTCCAAATGTTGATCCACTGCAAGACAGCTAAAGAGATGTGGGATTCTCTCACTGGCTATATGGAAGAGAGAGAAAATCAGTCTTTTTGACAGTGATTCGGAGTCAGAAGAAGAAGAAGCCTTCATTGGGTTACTTGTTGTCATTGTAGATGAAGCAGAAGACAATCTAGATGCAAAGATAGAGATCAGGGCCCCTCTATCACAATCAGAAAGTGATTCAGAGGTGCATGTTGATAAGGAAGATGATCGCAGCTGTTATGGGCTAACTGCCATGACAGAAGAAGAATTTTGTTAGGATCAGTCTGGTCCAGATAAGGTACAATCTGTGTAGTTCTTCTTATTGCTCAGGTCATGAGACCAATCGAGATTCAGAGGCCTCTTCATCCAGTGATGAAGGTGACTCTGCATCTGAGGCAGAAGTCAATCAATTGATTGATAAGTATGGTGAAATTCTGGAAGCTTTGATAAGAAGCAAGAAGTGGGGCAAAAGGCAGGCTGAGGAGATTGCTTATCTTCAGCTAGCTACTTCCCAGCATGCTGAGACAACAACCTTGCTATAACAAAAGGCAATGGAAATAATCCAACTAAAGACTATCTCAAACCTCCAGATTGAGACCATAAGCTAAAAGGACAAGATCATATTGGACCTTGAAGAGGAGCTCCTTAAGGAGAGAAGGATAGTGGCTAGTTTTTCTAAGCCAAGTACTGTGTTGCCCTTGATAAATTCCTTCTCCTGTCAAAAGGGTAAGAAGGAGTTGGTAGTCAAGGGAAGCACAAGAGTTGACCTTACCAAAGGGAAAGTCAAAGCTCTTGCAGTGCCACAGTCAACTTTTTATAAGGTAATCCTCCATTCTAACAGGTGTAACAAGGACTGCTTATATGGTCACTATAAGAATGGGAATTATTTTTATAAGAATACAAGTGTATATTACAATGGGAGAAGAAAGGGTAGGGGAATCAGTTCCTTTAATTCTCAACATGAAGAAGGACAAATGGACAATTCTAGACCAATTGTTTTTGGTGCCTCAGCCCCATCTTTCAAGGACAAGGCAATGGCTTTCACTCAAGCCAATTCAGCAAGGACTTAGACCAAGGGTCAGTCTACTAGTAAGCCTGACTTGTCTATTTTTGATGATATAAATAGAATTTCATCTACAAAGAAGACAACTGTAAATAACATTCATAGCAAACAAAGGAAGTTCGCTGGAAGACTAACCTTCAGTCAGATTCTTACTGAAAGGAATCTGAAGAAAGTTGTTGCTCCTTTTCCCTCTATTCAGTCAGCAGCTAATCATTCTGCTGGACCTACTCAGAAAAGGAGATATAATATCCATGAGTGTTGGTGCAGTGGCAAGGTGGGGCATTTTGACCTAGATTGCTGGCGCAATTCTTCTGTGCTCGGAGAAAGAGTTAGCCTACCGGTCAGAAATGTTGTTGTAGACAAGCTAGATTTCAGACTAATCAGAACCTAGGACCCAATACCTATTGTGGTCCTAAGGTCAGATGAACTCTGCTTTGCAGGTTAGTCCAAGTGTCCATTCCCCCTCTGTAGTACTTGGATAGAGGATGTTCCAGAACTTAGACTAGAGTAAGAAAGTCATCTTATGGATCATACTCCAGTGGGGGAAAGACCTAAGATCAACAGTCTGTGATGGATATTAACCATCTAGGACATTCCTCTGACTGCCTAAGAGGAAGAGAATGTTGAGTGAAATCCTAAAGAAGGACAAGTGCACACTTATGGATGTAGGCCAGCTGGATCCAGCCAGCATGAATATCTGGTTGGACAAAGTGTTGCTGCCACAACAACAAACTAGTGAGGAAAAGCAAGCTATACTCACTAAGCAAAACATTAGAAGTAGCTCATCTGAGAGCAGGAAGGAAGGACCACTTAAAGCACAATTAAGAAGTTTATCAACTGGTATACTCAGCTGTCAATCTCTTCTCAGGAAACATAAAGAGATATATATGATCAGTGGTCTGCATCATCTGAACCTACAATAAGGTATTTCCAATTCAGTGGCCACCAATCAGAAATCTGTCCATCCAATTTAGCAAAAGTGGTAAATGAAGGTGAAGTTATATAACATCTGTGCAAACTCTAAGGGAAAGTTTGTACAGGTTGGTAATTTTGAAATCTTAAGTCCTATCTAAAGCATTGCTGTCTGAGAATCTTCAGCCCCAAAATGGTTAGAAGAATACATCCAAAGTTCAGAATGTCCCTATGGACAATGCTGAGGATGAGAGGGATACTATCCAGATGATTTCAACTACAGTGAATGAGCAAGTTCACAAGAAAAGCTGGTTTGCTCCATCTATGGTTGATCCAAGTCAAAACATTACTATGGGAATAGCAATGCAAAGAAAGACTTGCTATCAGAATGAAAGGATGGTTCAAGAAAAGATCATTCAAGGTTCAAGTGGTCTCAAAGTCCAGCAGATGTAGGAGAAAGTTTAGCCTCATGAGAAGAGGAAGTTGGCAGCTGCACTAGTGGTATCATTTGCAATCAGCTAGGGGGCAAAGTGTATCAAAGTAGACCAGCTCCTTCCTGACTATTTATAAATAAAGAAGGGATTGATCAAGTGGTATCAAGTGGCATAGGAGAGTTTGGTCAGTGATATCAACTCAAGAGATGTTATCGTTAGTCAAGTGGTACGAACACTATTGGAGTGGTATCAACCTAAGAAGGATATGATCAAGGGGGAGTAGGCAGTCTGGGTTGCCAATGGAATCAGAAGTACACTGGGACTAGAACAACATGCTGACAACCTTCCTCCTATTCAAGAAGGATTGAGTGGTATCCAGTATGGTGATCAAGAGGGAAGATCAGTATGATGATCAAGATAGTACTCAGTGGGATGAACACTCTTGTGCTGCTAATCAAAAAGTTGAAGCCAATGGCAAGTCTGTTGCTAAAGAAAAGGAGAAGTGTTAGCTGTAAATCCAGCATCAACTCCATGGAAGATAAGTTTTGAGGTGGTATCAAGACTATAAAAAGATTCTCATGTGGTATCAGGACTTAAATGTACTCATATGTCCATTAGAGATGATAATAGTGGTGCTCCTATTGAGGGGGAGCAAGCCCAGCACTTGCTGGAACAGGATTAGCCTCCTGATTGACAAGGAGCAAGCAACTAATGGTGGATCAGAGATCTTCACTCTGATCAGGTTTTCCTGAGTACAATGATCAAACTAAGGGGGAGATTATTTATGATATAGTCATAATCTTCTCTGAGTTTGAGAAGGACTTCTGTTGCTGAGAAGACAGTCCTGCTGCTGGAGAAGAGCAACAGTTAGCTCAAGTGGAACTATGTTAGCAGCTAGTTCAAGTGTTGCAGTGTTGTGTTGTATCAATGTATCAACCTAAAAGGTATGACTTCTATCAAATGGTTTGATCACTAGGCTAATTTCCATAGTAGTATCAATATGGGACTTTGGCTAGGATCAAGACATAAATTCTCCCATGATCCCATCACCTCCCTCAATAGATATACCTATTGAAGAAGCCAGAAAGTCGAAGATGTGTGGCAATACATAAGTGGAATATGTGGAAGCAATACTTGACATGATCAGGTCATGTTGAATCAGTGCTTCTAGTGGTGCTCCAGTTAAATGGAGTATATTTAATTGATATGCTAAAATTTATATAGCAAAAAGATGTAGCAGATATAACCTACAACTACATGAAATTAATCTGCTTATTATGTTAATGGTTCTAAGTATTGTTGGGTGTTCTATCTTCTTCAAATAGGGGGAGATTGTTGGATCCATTACCCACAATTTTCCTAAGATTGGATTTGAAGATGCGTCACCATCACCACTAAGAGCATGGTTGTATTTGATGTTGTTTAAACTCATCATGTTCAGGATGATCCTTGGAACAAGTTTAGACAATTTGTCTAAGTGTTTGTGAAAGGTGGTCACAAGGCAAAAAGGTGGACACAAAGATTGAAGCTGGTGGACAGGAAGGAATTTCCCTAAGTCCACAGACATTGAGTGAAGAACGCTCACTCAACGCAAAGTGCACGGTGAAAACTTGAAGAAATTTCGAGACAGAAGCGTTGAGACAAAGATGTCGACACCTCATTAAGATAGGTGTCGAGACAATTCAAATAGAAGTGTCGAGACAAAGATGTCTACACCTCTAAATGAGAAGTGCCGAGACAGCTCAAGATAGAAGTATTAAGACAAAGATGTCAACACCTCTATAGGAGAAGTTTTGAGATAATACAACTGTCTCAACACAGTGAAGATCCAAAAAACACCCCATGTCCAAAGCCATTGAGTGGTGTATATTCGCTCTATGCCAGCTAAGCAAAATTATTGAATATCGCTAGGTTAGCCTATGATCAACAATTGGATGGACAGAAGATGTTAAAGACACAGGCGTTGAGTGTAGTCTACTCACTCAATGCCAATAACAAAAAGATGCGAGACATGCTGAGACAATCTAAGCCTTAAGAGAAAATGGCTGAGAAGTGGCTATGACTGTTGAAACCGAAAACTCGGTCTCTTGTGGAGTTCACCCTTGGGGAAGGTGTGATTGCGCAGCTACTTCGCTCCTGTAAGCCAAGTAGCAAAAAGAAATGGGAACTGACCCAAGGGCTCGGCGTGGAGGTCCCACCACACACTCGGAAGAACTTAGAATTCTTCCCCTCCTTATCCAAATGACGAGCTATGGCTACCTCAAAATGCGCAAGAAGATCTGAACACTGGTAAGCATGTCTTTTGAGGTGTCGATTGGGTCTTATTTATAGTTTTCTGAAGACGGCCTGCAAAAAGCCAACCTTCGCTATTTTGAACAGCTATGCGTAGCCCGGCTGGGTCTACCAATAGTGAAACTCCGCTATTCTAACAAGAAATTCGCACCTCTAGCAACGAAACCTAGGTAATTCTACCTCTGGGCCCCACTGGGCATGTTCCAAGGATCTGGAGGTCGGCTCGCCACAACTCTCCACCTCGGTGAAGCGGGCAAGACCTGGCTCTCGCAGCTCATCTTCTCTCCTTGGGCGAGCGTGGGTCAGGTCGCCGCAGCCTGCCAACCCTCGCTCTGAAGCAGTATAGCGGCCAGGTCGCCTATGGGAGAGCTGGCTGACCGGTCTGGAACTGTTACTATAGAAGGAATTCCAGAGGCATTGAGCTCGTCGAGCTAACCTCGACGAATCCAGGATTCTAACTCATGAGGTCAGCTCGAAGGTGGCTGAGCTCTGCTTGAGGAATGCCGGCCCCCGTGCGACGAATGTCGATCCCCATTCAATGAATGACAAGCCCCAATTCAACGAACCCCGGGAGGACATGGGCATGGTGGGTCAGCCCGTATAGATTTGGCGAGAGCGGGCTGGCCATTCTGAATTCACCCGCATGTTGTTCTGGCACGGACAAGGCGCCTTGGTACGCTCTCCCAATCTGGTGGACCCACTCGGCGAACACGGGGTTGTACACAATCCCCTCTTTTTGATCTTGACCAAGCTCGAAAATAATCATCCAACCCAGGTGTTCGGTGAGTTCTTTGCTGATCTGGAAGGAATCTTTTGGTTGATCTTACCCTCATGTTATAAATACGCCTTCGGACCCATTGGAAAAATCCCGCCTTCTTTTAGCCTTCTCTGTGAGCTGCAGCTGCATGATGTCTTTGTACGAGGAGATGCGAGCTCGGCTAGCGGCCGTAAGGGATGGGACTAGGACTAAAGCAACTCAAGGCCGCCCCGTAGTTGGTACGCAGATCGCCCGACCCCCTCTTCCGGCCAGTAAAAGGGAAAATTGTCAGGCGATCTCGAGTGAATGACCTCCCGGGAACCAGCTCGGCGGCCGGCGCTGAGGTTTCCCCTGAGGTATGCTAGCATCCCGCTTGATTCGTCGCTTTTGCATCTGACATCTCTTTCCACAGGTGCCGCCTCGTGAGGATGGATGAGATGGAGGGGAATGGGGCCATTCCCTACTGTTATCAACCAAGCGGACCGCCAGACCTACCGGCCAAAGGCACCCTCCTCCGGAGATTCCACAGTCGCCAATTACTCCTGGGCTGGGAAAATCATTCGCGGTTCTTGAGGGGGACACTTACAGGGCCGGTCGGGCACCTGTCAGCCATCAGCTGGTGCAAGCGACGTGCCGACACCTGGTGATCTCATACTTATGCTTGTTTCTTACCGCTCTTTCCCTCTACTTTCCTTTTTGCAGGTTTCAACACGATCTATTCCTCTGATGTTGAAATGAGTGGGGGATATTCGCCTCCCCCTGATATAGAACACATTTCAGATTATCTGGGTGACATAACGGATGCGGAGGGGATGAAGAGGCAGGTGATGCGGCTGTTTCAGAAACACACAGTACTACTACAGGAGGTCTTCAACCTGGTTGATAAGGACAAGGCCGAAGTGGAGGAGGGACTTGTGGTCCGGGAGGGAGCGAGGCGCCCAGCTGACGGATATGAGGTTACTTCTCTCGGGGTCCACATAATGCTGGTCGAGGAGTGGCTCAGGCACGCCAGGGAATAAGTCGGCCTAGCCCACGAGGAGCTAGTGGCGGTTCACGAGTATCGTTATCCTCCCGTGCCGCCCCGCCCTCGATCTGGAACGTAATGGCGGGGCAGGTGGAAGTGGATCCAGTATTGAACCGCCTGCTCCCTCCCCATTGTTGATCGCTAGGCCAGGATCGCATCTGTACTCTAGACCAATTCTCTTAGGAGGGTTATCTATCTTAAAACATTCTTAGTGTCTGTAATAATCTGAGACTTCTCTCACCCGCCAATGTGCTTGACATTTGTTGTACATTATTTTTATTATGTTGCTGCTCGGTTTTCTCGGAGTGAGTGCGGGTGAAGCGCTCCTGCTCTCCTAGCCCTTCTTTAAGTGGGCACGGGATTATTGAATCGGCTCTCCCAACCCGCCTGCTTTATCTTGGCAGGTGCGAACTGAGCGTTCGCCAATCGCTAGCCTGAGCGGCGCTCCAAATGATTTTGGAATGTGCAAATTGCGGCTCGCTCATCCCTTTGGCAAACACGGGTGAACGTAGCTCGCTGCAGATTAGTCTTTGCGGCATATCGACGAGCTGATATAAATTCGCGGTGGGTCTGGAAGTCGAAGTGTCGGGGCACATTTTGCTATCCGCAATTTTCCCGTCGGCGGAACATTTTCCCTCCCTTTTTCTTTCTATAAATAGGCCCTGTCGGCCATTTCTCACCCACTGCATTTAAGATCTCCCTCTCTCTATTCCTTCTTGTGAGCCTTGAATTATCCACCTCCTGCGAGAAAAACTTTGTCCGACTCAGCAAACTTCCTGTGAGATGGGTGGTGGTAGCGGCGATGCGGATGGGCAGAGCAAGTGTGACAGCAACTTCTCTGAGCATGACTTTCCCCATGCCACCATCTCTGAAGGCGAAATCTTCGACGTCATAGGCGACTACATGCCGCCAAGCTTTGTGGCGAGGAGACCTGGGGAGGGAGAGAATATCAATTATCTCTCGGGGGAAGAGCTCGCCATCCCCACGGCGCATTTCGAGGTGGGTCTCCGGCTTGCCCTATGATCAGAGGTCCGCCAAATATTGAAATACTACGGGGTCTTTCCCGGGCAGATGACCCCCAACTCCATCGCAATGGCGATCGAGTTCATGCGCTTTCTGCGGGAAGAGCTGGTTGAGTTTATTCTAGCGGTCTTCCGCAAGCTGTTCTCCTTTCGGGCGAACAAGGACGGGACCGTCTATTTCTCTAGCGACCACATCAAGGTGTGGGAGACCGTCAACAAGGGCCATAATTGGCTAAAGAAGTTTGTCTTCGTCAAGGGGGACTTCAGCAACATCCCCTTCTGCTGGTCCAGCTCAGCGAGGTGAGCTACTGCCCCTAGCCTAGGGGGCCATAAAGAGGAGGTGTGCGGGTTCTTCACCGGGAAGAATTTTGAAGTCTCCTTCCTAGCAAGAATCTGAACAACCTCACCCTCATCCCTCTCTAGGGATGTAAGCTGCTCGCGCTTATTCTTTTTGTTGTCATTACCTCACTGCTTTTGACTTTCCATTCTTGCAGGTGAGTGGGACATCCCTTTGCACCCTCCTTATGAGAGTGCATGACTCGATTCCAGCGAGCTCGCCCGTGCCGAGGCCGTTGCCGTCGTACGTTGTGAGACCCCGGCATCTGCAGCACAGAAGCGGCCCAGCAGCGGATCACTTCCTCCACCGCCGCCGTCCAAAAAATCGAAGGTCGCGGGCGGTGCACCTCCCGCGGCTCAAGATAAAGGCAAAGCCCCAGCGGGCCACCCTGCTGGGGATCTCGACCACACGGCCCTCTCGGTCGACAGCTCTCCCGGCGTGGCAGCCGGCATCTCCAAGACACAAGAAGTGGTAGTTCCAGTCATGAAGACAGTGTTGAGAGGGCTCCGTAACTTTGGCTACGATGACAAGATCCTGGACGAGCTCAACATTCCCCTCCTCTAATGGGACAAGGAGTCAAACAGGGCCATCATCTCCACCTTATTTCCGAGCTAGTTAGAGCAGGAGACCATCGACGGGGAGGCCTACAACTTCTCCTTCGGCCTCTACTCGTGGGAAGATACTGCCATCTTTGACGAGGAGGACACGCGGGTGTTGATCCATGAGATCGTGCAAGCCCAGCTCCGCAGCCTTGAGTTGGCCCACATGGTCGGCCGATGATGCATCCAGATGAAAAATAATGGTCACTCATTCAAGAGGCTGGTGGACGAGAAGAAGGAGGCCCGTTGTCTTGCCAGGAGGAGGCGGAGCGATAGAGAGAGAGGGAAGACATGGCTAATGCCGTCATTGCCGCCTTGGAGGAAGAAAAGGATTCACTACCAACACAAATGTATTACCTGGAATCCGCGGCAGCCACCCCGCTGTCCTCCATCAGTGGCTGTCAGCTCGCACACTATACCAACTTCAAGCTGGAGGAGATGATGCAGAAGAACGCTGTCTGTGTTGCGAAGTATACTCTCCAGACACTACAATGGGTGGATCTTATTAAGAGCGAGGGCGCGGGCATTTCCGCGAGCGATGTGCTACATGCATTATTCCTTACAGTACCGAAGCCGGGAAACAAGTTCTACTAGCCCATCTAGGACTTGTCACCCGAGAGCTCGCCCAGCTGAATCCCCGTGCCTCGCCTCTACTGTATTTTTTGTCTTAGTGTAAACGCGGGCTGAGCCCTAAACCTGTTATTTTCGTAATTGATGAAATATGCTTTTGAAACTGTTGCTTGTAATGTAGCTGCTCTGAATTGTGGAAGCCCTCATGTTCTCTCTATATTTGCACCCTGTTTCGATCCACCTGCTCGCTGCCTCCGGACCCGTTTATTGCTAGATAGGTCACACGTACCCTAAGAACCTAGCTTAGGAAGCATAGGTTTCCTTAGTTAGTCGAACAACGAGTAGCGACTCGCCTCTTTAGCTCGATTCTCTTTGCTACCTATGAGATAGAAGGGGTGGGCAGGCTCGCCCCGTGCCCGGGTATCCTGTTTTTACCAAAGCTGCCTCCCATGAGTTTGCGATGAGGCATGGGTTCTCGTAACCTCGATGGCTGTTTTTGAGTGTCAGGAGAATATGTTGGGACTCGAGAGCTCGCATCGTCAGGACGTAGTCCTGGGCTCGTTGATACTCCATAGCCTCGACTCGTCACTCCTGGCTCGCCAACCTCATTTCGTTCATCGGGGTCTATCCCGATCACTAGTTGCGGGTCTGAATAGACTCTCACGAGTGACATCCGGCACTGCCAGCTAGGTGAGAGCATGACAGAGGGATCTTCTTTGGTCCTGGTAGCCGCACATGAGTGAAATCCAGCCCTACCAATTAGGTGATAGCCTGGCAGCGGTACCTGCTTGGGGTCCGGGTAGACGCACACGTGTGACATACAGCCCTGCCAGCTAGGTGAGACCCTGGCAGCGGGATCTACTGGGGACTGGATAGACGCTCTCGAGTGATATCCAGCCCTGACAGCGGGATCTGCTCGGGGTCTGGGTAGACACTCTCGAGTGACATCCATCCTTGCCATCTTGGTAAGAGCATAGCAACGGAATCTGCTTGGGGTTTGGGTAGATTCTCTCGAGTGACATCCAGCCCTGCCAACTAGGTGACAGCCTGGAAGCGGGATCTACATGGGGTCTGGGTAGACGCACTCGAGTGACATCCGGCCCTATCAATTATATGAGGGCCTAATAATGGGATCTGCTCGGGGTATGGGTAGACTCTCTTGAGTGACATCCATATCGACCAGCTAGGTGAGAGCCTGGCAGCGGGATCTACTTGGGGTCTTGATAGATTCTCAAGAGTGACATCCAACCCTGCCAGCTATGTGAGAGCCTGGGAGCGGGATATTCTCGGGGTCTGGGTAGATGCACACGAGTGACATCCAGCCCTGCCAGCTAGGTGAGAGCCTGGTAGTGGGATCTACTCGGGGTCTGGCAAGATGCTCTTGAGTGAAATCCAGCCCTACCAGCAAGGTGAGAGCCTGACAGTGAGATCTGCTCGGGGTCTTGGTAGACTCTCTCGAGTGACATTCAGCCCTGCCAGCTAGGTGAGAGCCTGACAGCGGGATCTGCTTGGAATTTGGGTAGATGCTATCCAGTGAAATCCAGCCCTCCTAGCTAGGTGAGAGCCTTGCAATGGGATCTGCTCGGGGTCTGGGTACACTCTCTCGAGTGACATCCAGCCCTGCCAACTAGGCGAGAGCCTCGCAACGGGATCTGCTTGGGGTCTAGGTAGACACAAATGAGTGACATCCAGCTCTGCCAGCTAGGTGAGGTCCTGGCAACGAGATCTGCTCGGTATCCTGGTAGACGCACACGAATGACATCATACCCTGCTAGATAGGTGAGAGTCTGGCATCGGGATCTGCTTGGGGTCTAGGTAGACACACACGAGTGACATCCAGCCCTGCCATCTAGGTGAGATCTTGGCAGCGTGATCTTCTGGGGGTCCGGGTAGACGTACACAACTGACATCCAGCAATGCCAACTAGGCTAGAGCCTAGTAGCGGGATCTGCTCGGGTTCTATCAAATGAACAATTCACCCACTTACGTGATTTACTACAGACGGATTAGCACATCAAGGAGCTTTATTAAAAATGAGGCACCAGTTTCATGTCTCAGGGATAAAAACGTTTCAAGTCATCACCGCTCTAGGTGAAACTAAGGGTCTCGCCCTCCACATTCCGGAAGCGACACCCTCCTGATTTCAATGCTTCTTTCACAATATATGGACCCTCCCAGTTGGGGTTGAGCTTTCCCACAACAGCTGATCTTCCTGCATCATCTACTTTCTTCAAAACCAAGTCCCCCTTGGCAAATTGTTTGACTCTAACGTGCTTGTCAAAGTACTTCGCCATTCTCCTCTTCACGTCTTCCTGTCGGATGGAGGAGAGGTCACGCAGCTCCTCCACCATGTTGAGAGAGAGCCGCAACTCCTCCTCATTTCCAGCTGGCCAGTCCTCCCTGCCTTCCCGGGCCTCTACGACCTGGGGTGTCTGGACCTCCAGTTCTATAGGAAGTACTGTATCGCAGCCATGGGAGAGCTTGAAGGGGGTCTCTCCCATAGCTGTGTTGGGGGTGGTCCTCAGGGCCTAGAGGACCGAGATAAGCTACTCCACCTAGCTCCCCTTCAGGTTCTCAACCTTCTTCTTTTGAATGTTCACAATGGTCTTGTTTGCCGCCTCCACCTGCCTGTTGCTCCTGGGTGGTGGACCGAGGCGAATCTTTGGTAAATTCCGAGCTACTAGCAGAAGCTGATGAATTCCGCGCTGGCGAACTGATGCCCGTTATCCATGACGATGGCCTATGGCAATCCATGACGGCGGATGATCTCCTCCAAACGAAGTTTCTGATGACCTGGGAGGTGTAACACCACAAAATCTATAGTTTGGAAAATATTAGGTCACACGGCCTGGGACACGGGCGTGTCCCAGGGCGTGTCCTTCCTGGTTGAGCAGTCGATGAGGGGTCGACAAAGTTTAGTCGACAATCATCGAGTGCTTAGGACACGGCCTATGACACGGGCGTGTCATAGGGCGTGTCAGCACAGTCAACGAACTCAGCCAGACGAATTTGAGCGGGGGCGTGTTTGGTGTCATGTAAGGGCACACGGCCTGGGACACGGGTGTGTCACAGGCCGTGTGAGTCTCGGGTTGATTTCGATTTTCTGCAGCCTGATGAACACAGCCACAGACACGGGCATGTCGGAAGGCGTGTCAGGTGACATAGCCAATGACACGGGCATGTCACTAGATTGGATAAGTCGGTTGAGCAACGCTTGAGGCACACGACATGGGACACTGGCGTGTCACAGGGCGTGTCAGGCAAAAATTATGCTTTTGAGGGAAATCGTGGTCGTCTGTTCCTTCAGCTGGGATCCAATGGCTGAGCTACCTCCCTGCTTCCTTAAGGCCATGTATGAGAAGGGAAATCTTATTTGTATTTGGCCTTCTCCTCCTACATTCGTAGTGAGAGAAAGGGAGAGGAAGAAGGAGGAGGAAGAAAGGGGCTGGTCACCGCTGCTGCTGTGGTATTCCGACGAGAGATCCGAGGCCAGCTAGGAGTTCATGGCATTGAAGCAGTTATCAAGGGTAACGACCTTTCTTCCTGGCCATGTGAAGGCTTCCTTTTTGGCATATGCATATGATTCCCCCCACCAGAGGGTGGCTTGTTGTGGGAGTCTTTGGGTAGATTCTTGGAATCCCCACTTGTTTTGCATATAAATCCGGAATTGGAGTACGGAATAGGCATGCTATGTGAAGCCCATCTGGACAGTTTGGTCTGGATTGTTAATGTTGCATACGAACCAGAGAAGACTCTGTGATAAACGTGTAGTTTAGGAGTCGACGGGTTGGACCTGTGAAGGAAGTAGCAGGAAGTACTGGAGTGGTAGTCCAGAAAACTACCCTTATAATGCTTGTGTTGTTTGTCCTGTTGGTTTTTACCTATGAAGAGAGTAGCAGGAAGTACTGGACTGGACATCCAGGAAATATCCTTTTGATGCTTGATATTCTTGGGTGGTACCTGTGAAGAGAGTAACATGAAGTATTGGCATGGTGAGCCAGGAAAGGCCCTTGACATTGCGGAGTCATACCTGCGAAGAGTGTAGCAGGAAGTACTGGTGCACCCAGGAAAGATCCGCTAATGAGGTGTGAGATGAGCGGGTGTAATGGTAAGTACTGGTGCCCCCAGGAAAACACCCAGGCTTGAATGCTAGAACGGGATCGATGAGACCAACCCGCGCCTTTGATTTAGCCGTGAGTATGTTGTGCTCAGTGATGGCAAGGCATTTTGAGCAACAGGGGGTGGAGGATCCGACCTGCGCTATGTCCGTCCGACGTGAGACCTGAAAGTGCGGTCTGTTGGAGTGCATAACAAGAGTCTTAGGCATGCGCGCCATGATACAATGGGGGGTTACGGGCCAATCCCGGTTCATTAAGACTATAAAATTCCGGCTGCACGCCATGGAGTAAATGCCCAAGTGAGTTGTCGTTGGGTTGCGACCCTGATACGGTGGTGGGCAACTGGTTCGTCGTTACACCAAGAATGTTCCCTGAGTGCACGGACCGCCGGCCGGGTGGTTGACGGTTGTGATGGCATGTGTGCCTGAAAGCTCACTATATGAGATATATATACATGCTTGTGATATGCTATGCCTGCAGGGAAGAATACAGCTACCCCAAGAAAGGGGTAGGGTCGTTATAATTTGGCCAGCTGAATGCTGACCGTTGCCTATGTTTGCCACCGTTGGGTGGAATGTCCCTATGCAGGTGCTAGAGAGCCGAGCGGGACACATAAGGGCTGAAGTCCCTGCTGCATTTGCTGCTTCCATTGCTAGCCGTCGAAGGCTAAAAGAAATGGAAATGTTATGTTTCTTTTTATGTGGCCGGCCTGCATGCCAATGTTTGAGGCCACTATTTTGAAAGCCCTGTAAGGCCTTAAGGCCAACTACCTGCTTGTGTAAGACATTCCTATAATGTATAAAATGTAGAGTTTGTATATGTTGTACATTTAGGTGTGGAGTTCAAGTGTAGTGTTTTAGGCTTCCGCTAGAATGCAATGTGTTATGGTGCGCTGTGCTACTCTGGTATCACACCGTAACTGCACAGCCTATTTTGTGGTCTATGATGTGGGGCCCCGACCGGACCTTCTAGTATATACTATGTGAACAGATGGGGTTATTACATTTTTGGTATTAGCTGTCTTGGTCTTTCCCTCTCGAAGTCGTGGTCGCCTTCTTTTGTGGGGTGGTGAGCACGTGACTATGCAAACAAAGTTAACACGATTGAACTCCTGAATGTCCATGGTAGGAAAGCTAATACATGTGTTTGAGGAACCTGCATGTTCCTAACTTGTTGATATTTCTTGTGTATGGTCGCTAATGTGTGTGTTGTCAACCTTTAGGTGACGCGGAGTGGTGCGGGGCAATCGGAGCCCCAGCGTTTTGATGCAAATACGGCACCATCCGAGGTTCCTACACCTCCACCATCTGCTGAACATGTGCATTTAGTTACTGAGGCATTGTTTGCCATGACGCAAGGCCAGCCAATTGGGCAGGCACAGCCGGCGTTGAGGCCAGAAGAGTTTGCGGCAAGGCCTGAACCTGGAGCGGCTGTGAATCCTCGAGCAGCTGAGAAACAGTTAAAGCAGTTCATGAGTTTTCACCTGCCTACGTTCTCGGGACTGGGATCTCCCGTGCAGGCTGGAGTCTTGTTGTCGCGTGTCAAGAGGATCATGACAGCAATTTGAACGGAGGAGCATCAGAAAGTCACCTTAGCCAACTTATTGCTGGAAGGCAAGGCGCGGTTGTGGTGGGACGAGATGGAGCTGCTTCATGTAGCGGGAAGACCATTAACACAAGTGTCTATGGAGGAATTCTCTCGGCTCTTCCTAGCGAAGCACCTCCTGGTGGCACAACGTATATCCATGGCGAACGAATTCCAAAGGCTGACGCAAGGAGAAGGCAGTGTGGATGTTAAATTTTCTCAAGGTGGTCAGCAAGATAGCCCAAACGCCAAATTAATATCATCGGAACTACCCAGTTCACACCTTGAACCAGCGGAAAACTGAGGAAGCAGGCTCAACACACCAAGCACATGGAAGAACAAGCAGATCTTATATTCATAACACTTCTTTACAAAGCGAGGTATACATAGCGAGACATGATTTCGCTAGTATAAACAGCTGTAAACAGAAAGCACCAAAAATCAAGCGGGGCGGACAGCACCGGAGTCCGCCGAGACCGCTGAGGTCGCCGAGTCCGCTGAGATTGCCCGAACTTAAACTCCAATTGGCCGAATAGCCACGGAGTCTCCCGAAGCCGCGAGACCACGCGGACACACCGTTATTCGCCTGCTGTTGATGAACTGAGGAACAAACAGCCTACCCGCCTGAGACTGGCGGACAGGTAATTGAAGCTGGCAAAGTTGAAACAGAGCTGACAAGCCGCAAAGCGACCTCCTACTGAATTCGTAGAGACCGCGCAACTTCCAAGTACTTGACCGAAGTCACAGCCAAACTCCTGCCTCCTTAAAGCTACCCGCACGACCTGCACACAGCACATAGATAACTCTGAATCAATCCGCGCGGACAGACAAACTGAGACCGCAGCACCTCGCCGAACCCAAACTTATTGTTCACTCAGTTACTATAGACCTGCCAGGGGGGTATTATTTATAGGCGAGGTGAGGAGTGTGGTCACCGCCCTAGAGATAGAGACACCTCCCCAGCCCGCGCGATAGCAAAACACCGTCTGCCAAGTCTGCAAGCACTTAGCCGGATACCAAGGAAAACCACCAGGAGCAAAGCAACATTTGCGAACCCCCTTCAGTCCGCCTAAGCTATGCGGACAAGGCATCAGCCCGCAAAGCCACCAACCACTGCAGGACAGCAACCCCCTTCAATGGTTGTCCGCACAAACCCGAGGAAGTCCGCAAGACTCAAGCCTCAATCCTCCACAAGTCCACGACCAAAGGCAGATAGCAACAGTCCGCCCGATCAACAGCGGACTTGGCGGATACTGCGGACACCATGGTCTTGGCACAGAGTGTGACCAAGTCCAAAACCATCAAAGGCTAATGCGAGCATGGCATACATAAACTCCCGTCTGCCAAACACCCTAGAACACAGACCTCCAACAGTCCGCAAGCTGCTCGCACACCTCCCCAACGCAGCAGCCATCTCCCAGACTCCACACACCAGTCCGCCAACGACCTCCACAGCAAGCATCTGCTGTAACACTAGAGCTCGACAAGGCCTCAGCCAAGCTCTAAGCCCAGTCTGCAACAGCCCATACCGCGGACACACTAGTCCGCAAGCTTCCCGCGGACATGAGCCAAACTGCCAATCAGCACAAGCTTGCACCACGGCCACTGAGCAATGCACCAGTCCACAAGCCACTATCCGCTCAGGCCGCTCCTTGGCTAAACCAAACAGCCAGCGTCCTATCCGCAGATAACAAGCCGTATAGTCCGCGGACTTCACCCGTACAACCTGCTCAAAAGAACAACCGTCTTCCACTAGACTTTCCACCAGGCCACACACAACAGTCCGCCCAGTCCGCCTAGTCCGCCAACGCTGTCCACCCAGGACGCCCGGCCTGTCCCGTCAACCACTTCCACTTCACAAATTTCAACACTCCCCCTTGAAGTGGGAAGTGATGACCAAGCCCAGCAAGCTGCGCAAGCGCTCAAAAGGCCCCTTCGACAGTGGCTTCGTGAAGATGTCAGCAAGATTATCTTCACTCTGAACATGCCCGACCAGTAAAGATCCTTCCAACACCTTCTCCCTGATGAAATGGTGATTAATCTCTATATGCTTGGTCCTGGCATGACACACTGGATTGTTAACCAGTTTGAGAGCACTCTCATTGTCACCCCGGAGTAAAGTTGGCCCTTGCACTTCTTCATGAACATCCTCTATAAGCCTCCTCAACCAGATGGCTTCCCGAGCAGCCAAGGCCGAAGCCTTATACTCTGCCTCCGTAGTTGAGACGGACACCGAGTCCTGCTTCTTGCTACACCACGAGATGCTAGCTGAACCGCAAGTTAACACATAACCTGAAGTAGATCTCTGATCATCCGAATCACCGCCATAGTCAGCATCTGTGTACCCAAGCAATGCAAACTCCGAGTCCCTTCCATAGAGGAGTCCCATGTCAGAAGTCACCTTGACATACTTCAAAATACCCTTCGCTGCCACTAAATGAGATTTCCTTGGTTCAGCCATAAACCGACTTACTCGGCCAACAGCATAAGCAATGTCCGGCCTTGTAATCATCAGGTAAATCAAGCTCCCAACAAGAGCCCTGAACACCAAGGGATCATGAAGAACCCTTCCCTCATCTCGTCGAAGCTTCAGCCCAGGTTCCAGTGGAGTAGAGCACTTCTTCCCTTCGCCCATGCCGAACCGCTTCACAATGCGATCTGCATAACCTTTCTGGCAAATGAGAATCCCGCACTCCTTCCTCTAAACTTCAAGACCGAGAAAATGATGCAGCTCTCCCAAGTCTTTCATCTCGAAGCGTATAGCAAGCTCAGCCCTGAGCCTTGCTACCTCCCCCTCCGAATTCCCTGTGATGATCATGTCATCCACATACAGCAGGACCAAAACTTGTAGCTCCCCCTTCTTATTGACGAACAAGCTTGAATCCGAGTTGGAAGCAAGGTATCCACAGAATTGCAAGTACTCTGCAATCTTCCCATACCACGCTCTAGAAATTTACTTCAACCCATAGAGAGCCTTCCTGAGTTTGCAGACATAGTCCGGATGATCTTCAGAGACGAAATCGAGTGGCTGATCCATGAAGATGTCCATGTCAATCTCTCTATAAAGAAAGGCATTCTTCACATCGAGTTGCCACAACCTCCATCCCTTGCTAGCAGCCAAGGCGATCACCACTCTAACTGAAGTCATCTTCGCAACTGGACTGAATGTCTCCTCATAGTCTTCTCCATACTGTTGTGAGAATCCTCTAGCGACCAGGCGAGCTTTGAACCGATCAATGCTCCCATCAGCCTTCTTCTTCAACTTATACACCCACTTGCAAGTAACCGGAGTAATGCCATCAACCTTGGGCACAAGGTCCCAGGTTTCATTCTTCTTCAGAGCATCAATATCTTCTTTCATGGCACCTTCCCACTCCTTCACTCCAGTGGCCTCATTGAAGTTTGCAGGCTCTCGCTCATACAGAGGACCACAAAGAAGGAGGAGACAAAACTTACTGCATTCCCATCACAGTACCGAGTCGGTGGCATAACAACCCTCTTCGATCTCCAAAGGGTCGGCTCCTTGCTCACTTCTTCCGTTGCTTCTTCGGGCTCAACTCCTACTTGGGGCAGGCATTGAGCAGTACTCCCCCTACTTCCTGAGCCAGAATGCTCAGCTTTGGAGTTAGAAGCAACAGTAGCCGCTGGTGAAACAACAAACTCCTCTTCCAAGCCTTCAGCAGCCACCACCGATTCTTCATCAACCTTGCTACTTCCGGTTAGCTCAACCGAGCCACCTCCATATGACGTCAGCTCGTCAAAGACAACGTCTCTTGACACCACGAACTTCTTCGTCACAGGGTCCATGTCACAACCCGCATTTCCTCAACGAGTACCTCGTATCAGAGCAAGAGGAACTACGGGTTATGATGCCACGTCGTGCAGGTTGTAGCCGGTTGAGCGGCTAGGTTTGTTGGAGGCGTTTCTTGGGAGCTAACCGAGCTTACTTAGCAAGGTAGTTCTTTTCTTTGTTGTACAGACCTACATGTGCCCCAATGGGTTCGTGTCAGCTTGTTGGCGCCCATTGGTGGCTTACTTTACTTGTGATATATGAATACGAAACTGCTATGTGACTCATGTAGATGATGTCTTTTTGCTCTTGGGAAGGATTTATGGTAGGTTGCATTAGGTATTTTGAAGCTAAACCAAAACTATTATTGTATCTCATGCATACATGACTTGATAAATTAAAACGTATTTTCCAAAGAACGTAAATAAAGAGGATTTCTTATAGTAAGATCATTATAGACTGCATATAGGAGATCGTCATAAGTAAATAAAGGATTTCCGCCGCGTACCAATGTGTTTTGATACCTAAGGCCGAGGGATACGACCATTAAATGAACTAGTTTTCTTACATCTAACTGTTGAATTTCAATTCATAAAGTAAGCGTCAAGGGTTGCCTGAGCGTGTGCAGTTATCCCCTGCACGACGTGGCATCATAACCCGTAGTTCCTCTTGCACTGATACGAGGTACTCGTTGAGGAAATGCGGGTTGTGACAGTTGGTATCAGAGGGAGGTTTGCTTGACATTGGTCGGGCAAACTTTCCTTTTTGTTTTGTGAGTGTAAGCATCATTTCATACAAACACCGAGGTGCCATCAGTATGTCTTGGCCGAAGCACGTACACTACACTCATGGCATGAACAGAAGTATACGGGGCATATTATGTAGTATGGGATGCATAATATGTGGTTGTATATGGATCCACCATAGGGGCAACATGTGAGGGTTATGTAGTCTGGGATGCATAACCTCACCACATGGATGCGACTAGCACGTTTTCTTTTCTTCGTTGCATGCAATGCTATGTAGTATGGGATGCATAGCATTGTGATGCATACGACCGCTCATGGCATGCATTAAGGCCTTTTCTAGAATGCATAGTACAGCACGCATAACATAACATTGCATGAGCACAACGTGCCAAGCTAAGACATACATGATGACACCTGTACACACATGGTTTTGGGTCAAAGATAGTCATTCATTCATGGTTTAGGCACAAGTTAGTGGGATGACGGTGAGTGATCTTTAGGTTAGGCATACCATCATCCTCAAACTCCCAGAGCAAGTTAGCAGTTGATGTTCATATTGTTCTCTGTATGGTCTGGACATAGCCGTTGGGTGTTTTGTTAGGCTTGAGCTTGATACGAGTGAACGTGTTATAGGATGTCGAAGCGTCCAGTGACAAGGCAAACTCCCCAATCCGAGGGTGAGTGTTCGGGCTCGCAGAATAATGCGCTGATAGATAGTCTTCGCCAAAGTAATGAGGCTTTGACGAGGCAGGTGCAGGAAGTGCAGTCCCAGCTTCAAGCTATGTCATCCGCTATGTCTGGGCTGGCACCAAGAGGACAAGAGACGGTTAGAGGCCCCACTAGTTCGACTCCTTCCGTGGCAGTGACACCCCCAGTTGTGGTTCCTCCTGCGATGACTTTCATCTCGCAGTTTCAACGACTTGGACCACCGACGTATGATGGAAAAGCAGACTTCGTGATCTTGGATGATTGGGTGATTACATTGGAAGAAATGTTTGTGTACGCTGGTGTGACTGAGGACCAGAAGGTGATGCTTGCTGCCTATCAACTTAAAGTATTGGCGAAAGGATGGTGGTTACGAGAAAAGGAAGGCCTAGGGGCGGGCTGTTCGTGGGAAGCGTTCAAAGAACTGGTACGGCGCAAGTTTCTACCGGCAGTGGAAAGGGACCGCCTGATGAATGACTTCTTGTACTTGAAGCAGAGGAAACTCACAGTTAGTGAGTATGAAATTGAGTATAGCAAGTTAAGTAGGTTCGCTCCAAGCTTGGTGACTACGGAAGCTGACCGAGTCAAGAGATTTTTGGGCGGCCTCCGCAGCGACGTGCAGCAGTTCGCAAGTGCTTATGGAGCGACGAGTTACGCTACTGTGGTTGAGGCTGCGTTGAAGGTGGAAGCTATCGAAAATGCCAAACAAAGAGGGCAGCAGATGAGGCAGTGCAAGAGACAGCTGGTGGGAGAGAAAATGTCCCACGAGTCAGACGTAAAGAAGAAGAAGGAACTATGTAGCTTCTATGGCCGAACCGGTCACCCGTTTGAAAAATGTTTCAAGCGGTTGGGAATGCAAAAGAAGGAGCAGGTGCACGCCATTCAGGGTGCACCAACCAGAGACTTGGAGTGTACATTTTGTGGGAGAAGAGGTCATGATGTGAGCCGCTGCTGGGCCAAAGACAAGGTATGCTTCCAGTGTGGCAGACCGGGACATCTTCGCGCAAAGTGCCCATAGGGTCAAGCTGTGTTGCAACCCGCACCACTCCAGGCTTTGCCTCCACCTCCGCGCTTGGACAAAGGCAAAGGAAAGTTGAATGTGGTCTCTTCAGAGGAAGCGCAGACATCACCTCAGGTTATTTCAGGTTCGATTCATTCCTCTGGTTCTCGTTTTGTGTATGCCTATTATGTGTAGCTCTTAGCATAGCATATATACCTTATAGGAAACTTTAAGGTAAAGAACCGTTGGGCACGTGTTCTGTTTGATTCTGGCGCGACCCATTCATTTGTGGCGCGAACCTTTCTAGATCGGTATCATTTAACACCAGATCGAGTGGGGAATGCGTTTTTGGTGAAATTTCCTTCCGGTGCTTCTGTGGTGGCAGACTGGGGTCTTCTTGATTGTCCCATTTTGTTGGGCGATTTCATAGCAAGGGCTGATTTCAAGGTGATCGAGTTGGACGATTTTGACGTCATTCTGGGCATGGACTGGTTATCCCGCTATGACGCCGTCATCCAGTGCAGAGGAAAGCGCTTGGATTTTCTCAAGGACAATGGTCAACCGGGAAGTGTTTATGGGGATTCATGCCAGGATACTCCAGGAATTTCGGCGGTATGTGTTCAGACGTTGTTTGTTTCCGACTGTTTTGCTTGTTTTGTCTCCGTTGTGGGGACTAGTACTGTTTTGCCACGTTTAGAGGAGATTCCTGTTGTGCGTGACTTCCCAGATGTTTTTCCTACTGATCTTCCTGGTCTTCCCCCTGATCGTGATGTTGAGTTCATTATTGATTTGGAACCAGGTACGCGACCTATTGCGAAAGCGCCGTATAGAATGGCCCCGCGTGAGCTAGCAGAGTTACGTACCCAGTTGGATGACTTATTGGCAAAAGGGTTTATCAGACCGAGTTCATCACCTTGGGGTGCACCGGTGTTATTTGTGAAGAAGAAGGATGGGTCGATGCGGCTTTGCATCGATTACCGGGAATTGAACAAGGTGACGATTAAAAACAAGTACCCACTGCCAAGAATCGATGATTTGTTTGATCAACTACGTGGCAGTTCCGTATTTTCGAAGATTGATCTCCGCTCGGGCTATCATCAGCTCAGGGTCCGGGAGTCGGATATTCCGCGGACTGCATTTCGCTCACGACATGGTCATTTTGAATTTCTGGTGATGTCGTTTGGTTTGACCAACGCGCCATCAGCCTTCATGGATATGATGAACAGGGTGTTCAAGGACTACTTGGATAAATTTGTGGTGGTTTTTATTGATGACGTTCTTGTCTACTCCTGTAGTGCTGAGGAGCATGAACAGCATCTGTGATTAGTATTGGCCACTTTGCGAGAGCAGCGGTTATTCGCCAAGCTAAGCAAATGCGAGTTTTGGTTGCCGCAAGTTGCTTTTCTGGGTCATGTCATTAATCACCATGGTATTTCAGTGGATCCCGAAAAGATTTCTGCGGTCATGGAATGGAGAAGACCGGAAACGCCCAAGGAAATTCGAAGCTTCTTGGGCTTGGCCGGCTATTATCGCAGATTTGTAGAAGGTTTTGCTACGTTGGCCGCACCTTTGACTCGCTTAACCCAGAATAATGTAGCATTTGAATGGAATGACAAGTGTGAGACCTCCTTCCTGGAACTCAAACACAGGTTATGTACCGCTCCTGTGTTAATCTTGCCAATAGAAGGAAAGGATTATGACGTGTTCGTGGATGCGTCGCACGTTGGACTTGGACGTGTGTTAATGCAAGATAAAAAGGTGATTGCGTATGGGTCTCGGCAGTTGAAACTTCATGAAAAGAATTACCCAACGTATGATTTGGAGTTTGCAGCGGTGATATTTGCATTGAAGTTGTGGAGACACTTGCTATATGGTGCGCAGTGTAAAATCTTTACAGATCATAAAAGCTTGAAGAATGTCTTCACGCAGAAAGAACTTAATTTGCGCCAACGGTGATGGCTTGAGTATGTAGCTGATTATGATGTGGACATTCAATATCATCCGGGGAAAGCGAATGTCGTAGCCGATGCTTTGAGTCGGAAGACGGGGAAATTATTTCATCTTTCCGTCGACCGTCTTGTAGAGGAATTTCTACTGATGGATATTGCGGTGGGCAAAGATGATCCGCAAAGTCATTCGGCAATAGAAGAACCGTCATGGCTGGTGCTTACAGGACACCATCAAAAAGATGATCCTGATCTGTTACATTTATTTCTTCGGACGGAAAAGGATGAATTACCAGATTTTGCGATTGATGGTGCAGGCACGTTAAAGTATCGTGGACGATTTTGTATTCCCGCGGTTGGGGATATTCGTGAGATGGTGTGTAAGGAAGCACACGGCGCAAGTATGGCCTACCATCCAGGCTCAACAAAAATGTACCGTGATTTGAAACAAATTGTCTGGTGGTATGGAATGAAACGTGATATAGCGCAGTTTGTGTCGGAATGTCATACCTGCAGGCGGGTGAAAGGTGATCATGGGAAGCCTGGTGGCAAGTTGACACCATTGGAGATTCCAACCTGGAAGTGGGAAAGCATCTCAATGGATTTTATTACCGGTTTACCAAGATCTCCCCGAGGACATGACTCCGTGTGGGTGATCGTGGATAGGTTGACCAAGTGTGCTCATTTCATACCCTTTAAGGTCAACTACCCGATGAAAACAATAGCGGAGCTCTATTTGAACGAGATCATCCGACTGCATGGTGTGCCGATGAATATCATTTCTGACCGAGATTCCCGCTTTACCTCTCGTTTTTGGCGCAGTTTACAAGAGGGTTTGGGGACAGATTTGCGATACTCCACGGCTTATCATCCTCAGACGAATGGCCAAACCGAAAGAGTAAATCAAATTGTAGAAGATATGATTCGATGTTACATTCTTGAGTATGGCGGAGCATGGGATGAACGTTTGCGGCTTATGGAGTTCACGTATAATAATAGCTATCAAGAAAGCTTGCAAATGGCTCCGTTCGAAGCGTTATATGGGCGACGATGTCGGACCCCACTCTTTTGGGCTGAGGTTGGCGAGCGGCCTTTGTTGGGTCCAGAGGCGCTCGAAGATATGGAAGTTGCAGTACGACTTATTCGGGAGAAGCTCCGAATCGCCCAAGAGCGATATGAAAAGTATGCCAACCGACGAAGGTCGGAATTAGAATTTGCGGTGGGGGATTTTGTTTTCTTGAAAGTCTCCCCAATGGTTGGGATTAAAAGATTTGGAAAAGAGCGCAAATTAGACCCAAGATTTGTGGGTCCCTTCAAGATTCTTGCGCGAGTTGGTGCATCCGCTTACAAACCGGAATTACCCGTGAACTTTCCTGGTGTTCACAATGTGTTTCATGTTAGCCAACTGCGCAAGTGTGTGCGGAATGACAAGCAAGTGTTGGACGTTGTGCCCAATTAGCGCCCAACCTTTCTTATGAGGAGATGCCCATCCGGATATTGGACTCCCAAGATCGTGTGTTGCGGAAAAAGAAGATTCCTATGGTAAAGGTGTTATGGAAAAATCAGGAGGTGGAAAGCGCGACGTGGGAGCTCGAGTCAACGATGAGGGCGGCTCACCCTCATTTGTTCCCCTAAGCTGGTATGTGATTTAGTGTTTGATTGGATTCATGTTTTGGTTTGCTTGTGTGTTTGGTTTTTGTGAAAAGTTTCGAGGCGAAACTTTTTGTTAGGGGGAGTGATTGTAACGCCCCGGATTTTTGTTTTGATTACGTACGCATGATGGGCGTTACGTTGTCTTTGACTATTGTTCGAGCATGGTTTTCCCGTGGGCTTGCGAGTGGCTGTTTTGGTAGCCGAGTTGCACGATTCCCCAGCAAACCGGAGTCCAAATAAGGGACTCGGTGAGGCCTCTTAGGGAATGGTTGCACTTTTTCGCGCCCGGGAAATGTTGCTCAAAGCAAGTTGCTGGTCCAGGAAAACCAAAAAAAAAATGGTAAAAAGTTCTTAAGGCAAAACTGGTCTAGGACGAGACAGAAATTTTTTTTCAAAACAGGAAATTTTTTGGGTAACACGGCCTGGGACACGGGTGTGTCCCAGGGCGTGTCAGTTGACACGGCCTGCGACACGGCCGTGTCGCAGGGCGTGTCGAGGTTGTGTCGACGATCGGGCTTTGTCTCGACGAATTTTTTTTCACTCGACGATGTGTCGAGAGGAGGCACACGGCCAAGGACACGGCCGTGTCCAAGGCCGTGTCGTGTACTCGGCGACTGTTACTCGACGATCGTCGAGTGTCGGGACTGGGTGTCGAGTGTCGAGAAGTTGCACACGGCCTGTGACACGGGCGTGTCACAGGGCGTGTCCAATCAGGTCGACGCCCGCCGAAGGATTTCGACAGGGCGTGTCTTTGTGCCGTGTTTGGGCACACGGCCTGGGACACGGGCGTGTCCAAGGCCGTGTGAAGTCTCGGGATGTTTTGGGATTTTTTTTCACCAGGCACACGGCCACAGACACGGGCGTGTCTGAGGGCGTGTTGGTGACACGGCCCATGACACGGGCGTGTCCCATGGGCGTGTCACTGGTTTGGATAAGTCGGTTGACCACCGCTTGAGGCACATGGCCTGGCACACGGCCGTGTCAGAGGCCGTGTCGAGTCAAATTTAGTGTTTTTGGCCGAATCGTGGCCGTCCATTCCTTCAGCTGGGATCCAAGGGCTGAAGCTTCTTCTTCTTTTTCTTATAGGCCGAAATCAGAGCAAGCAATCCTTCTTCTCCTTTTATCTTCTCTTCCTCTTCTTCTTCATTCTTAAAGAGAAAGCAAAGAGAGAAAGGCTCAAGCAAGGCAAGAAAAGAAGAGCAGCCGTCGCAGCATCGCCTCGGTTCAGGCAAGCGGTGTTCTCCACCCTTGCCAATCTTCGTTTTTGATTCAATTTTCCTAGCTTTCGACCTTGTGTTGAATTCTTCCTTATTAGCCTTAGTATTGCTCTTTCCATTCCCCTATGCTAGTTTGTTCTTCTTGATTCAAATTATGATGCCTCCTCTTGTTTGTTCTTTTGCCCTATGCTAGCTTAATTCATGTAGTTAATTTGCCCTATCAAGAGAGGTGATTTTCATTGATCAAAAACATATGATTCATGTTCCAAACATGTGATTTATGTATTTATCAAACTCTCTTATGTCATATAGCCTTACAAAGCATGTGATTGATGTACTTATCACACTCTACGTTGGAAAGTGATAGTCGTGTGTAAGGGCGATGAAAGGAAACGTGTTACCTTGGGTTATGGGGCGTTTTGCGAGGCGAATTTGTGAACCATGGCAGGAGCGTTTGTGTGAGCATTTTGCAAGGGGTGGTGTGGTTTCAGCCTGTGGCCACCGGGTTTTGTTTTTGTGGTTAGAGAGACCACTTTGGCCCTAACTTGGGCTGGTTTTGTTTGGTGCGTTCCACTTTAGGGCCGCCACCAATAAGACCCTTGCGAAATTGAACTTAACCGCTGCTATGCTTCACTAGTATCGTAATTTCTTGGCCTATGAATGATGGAATGGACATGTGTTTTGCCTTTTGCTCCTGCGGTTTGAGCAGGACATGTTGAACTTGTACGCACTTGGTGCGTTTGGCATGTGTTTGGTGCATTTTCCACTTGTTTTCTTTACTTATATGTCATTGCTACGGGGTCGGTAAGCCCCTTCATGATACTGCTCTTCTTTTTTGTTGTATCTTCGAGGATTGCTGAGGTATTCTTTCTTGAATGCCTCAGGTGCAGGTTGTAGCCGGTTGAGCGGCTAGGTTTGTTGGAGGCGTTTCTTGGGAGCTAACCGAGCTTACTTAGCAAGGTAGTTCTTTTCTTTGTTGTACAGACCTACATGTGCCCCAATGGGTTCGTGTCAGCTTGTTGGCGCCCATTGGTGGCTTACTTTACTTGTGATATATGAATACGAAACTGCTATGTGACTCATGTAGATGATGTCTTTTTGCTCTTCGGAAGGATTTATGGTAGGTTGCATTAGGTATTTTGAAGCTAAACCAAAACTATTATTGTATCTCATGCATACATGACTTGATAAATTAAAACGTATTTTCCAAAGAACGTAAATAAAGAGGATTTCTTATAGTAAGATCACTATAGACTGCATATAGGAGATCGTCATAAGTAAATAAAGGATTTCCGCTGCGTACCAATGTGTTTTGATACCTAAGGCCGAGGGATACGGCCATCAAATGAACTAGTTTTCTTACATCTAACTGTTGAATTTCAATTCATAAAGTAAGCATCAAGGGTTGCCTGAGCGTGTGCAGTTATCCCCTGCACGACGTGGCATCATAACCCGTAGTTCCTCTTGCTCTGATACGAGGTACTCGTTGAGGAAATGCGGGTTGTGACAGTCCATGCATTTCCATCCCTTCTTCCGCTCACCGTAGCCAACAAAGACATGCTTCCTTGCCTTCGCATCCAGCTTAGTCCGTGAAGCATCCGGGACATGCACGTAGCAAGTAGAACCGAACACCCTAAGGTATCCAACACTCGGCTTCTCCTTCAGCAACAGCTCAAAAGGAGTCTTCATGTTGATAGGGCTGTGTGGCATCCAGTTGATGACATAAGCAGCACAAGACATCCCCTCCACCCAAAAGGACCTTGGGATATCTTTTGCATGAAGCCAACATTTGTAGGTCTCCGTCAGATGACGGATCTTCCGCTCCGCTACCCCATTTTGTTGTGGAGTGTGTGCACAAGTAAGCTCTCGTTGGATCCCGTGCTTCCTGCAGAAGTTAGAAAACTCGGAGGAAATAAACTCACCCCCGTTATCTGTTTTAAGCTTCTTGATCCGCAAGACAAGCCGGCCTTCTACCAACTCCTTAAACTCCACAAACAAATGGAAGGCTTTTGACTTCTCCTTTAAGAAGTACACCCAAGTATACCTTGAGTAGTCATCAACCAAGACAAGCATGTATCTGCTTCCACTAAGAGTGGCAGTAACCGTCGGTCCCATCTAGTCGCCATGAATGCACTCTAATGGTTGCTTGCTCCTTGTTTGTGACTTATCAAATGGAAGGCGATGTGCCTTACCGTATTGACATCCCGCGCAAACATGCCCATCACCAAAGGAGGACAACTTAGGCAACCCTTTCACCAAACTTCTACTAGCCATTGCCTTCAGCTTATCCATGCCAACATGCCCCAGCCTCTCATGCCAGATAGCAGCGCTATCATTGGCCCTCATACGATCAACATAAGAATTGGTGGCAAGAACAGACAAGTTCTTCACCCTCCTCCCTACATGAGCAACATCAGCCTTCACCGCTGATACGTTGCGAAGAAACCTCACGTCTGTTGGCCCAAACAGAATGTGATAACCAGCGTCCACCACATTGGTCACCGAGAAGAGGTTCTTCTTCATGCCCGGCATGTGATACACATGTAACAGGCCAATTTTCTGAAAACAGGAAATTTTTGGGTGACACGGCCTGGGACACGGGCGTGTCCCAGGGCGTGTAGCCGACACGGCCTGCGACACGGGCGTGTCGCAGGGCGTGTCGAGGTTGTGTCGATGATCGGCCTTGGTGTCGACGATTTTCGCTCAACATCGTCGAGAGGGGGCACACGGCCCAGGACACGGCCGTGTCGAAGGCCGTGTCGTATGCTCGATGACTGTTACTCGACGATCGCCGAGTATTGCGTTTCCAGTGAAGACACGGCCTGTGACACGGGCGTGTCACAGGGCGTGTCAGTGGTCATCGAACTCAGCTCGGCGTCTTGAGCCGGGGCGTGTTTGCGGGACACGGGTGTGTCCTGGTGCACACGACTAGGAACACGGGCGTGTGCCAGGCCGTGTCACCCAAAAATTTCCTGTTTTCAGAAAATTGGCCTGTTACAATCCTCCCCTCCTTCAAATAATTTCGTCCTCAAATAATTTCTCTACTGCATAAACAGTATTATCAGCAGTGATAATAACTTCATTACCTGAGTAGGCTTGCATGGATGTGAACTTCGACTTGTCTCCGGTGAGGTGATGAGCACACCCGGAGTCCATGATCCACTCGTTGTTGAAGTCCTCAGCAGACAAGGCACAGACACAAGTGCCCGTCATGAAAGCTCTGCCCCATTCTGCTTCTTCACTTCTTGAGCAAGCTTCCTCCTTTCCCGCAGCATGCCAGAGCTGCAGTTTGACCTTGTAGTCCTGCTTGAAGTACCCTCGCTGATAACACCGGTAGCACTTCAAATTCTTCTTCCAGTCCTTAGGAGCATTGCTCCTCTCCGGCTGATATGAAGTTGAAGTCTCCTTCTCACCAGCGACCTGCACCTTCTTATTCTTCTTCCCTTCCCATCCTTTCTTCTTGCTTGAGAAGAGAGATTCGCTGCCTTCCTGATTAAGATTAACTCCAGCCATCTGCCTTGCCAAGCTCTCCTGCGATGCAAGCAGATTCTCCAGCTCTAGCAAAGACGGCTGAGTAGCCCACCCTTGAACAGATGTCACAAAGGCCACATACTTCTTCCGCAAGCCGCGGATAATGTGCCTTTTCATCTTTGCCTCAGAGATAGGCTCATCAGGATCCAGTGCCAACAGCTCAGCACATAATATCTTCATCTTTAAGAAGTACCTCGAGATGGAAAGGTCTCCCTGAGTTGCCCTGGCCAACTCATTCTCCAGAAACTGAAGCCGCACCACATTCTTCCTATTGAACAATTCATCAATGGTTGTCCAAATATCAGCAGCCGACTCACATCCAACGATGTGATCAAACAGTTCCAGAGACACGGCCCTCTTGAGGATAAACTCCGCCTTAGCATTTGATTTCCTCCAGAGCCTAACCTGCTCAGCAGTACCGAACGCAGCAGTCACTTCCTGTCTGTCGTCACCACTGACGACTTCCCACAGCTCCTCGCCAAGAAGATAACTCTTCATGCACGACTTCCACTTCTTAAAGTTAGTCGGCATTAAGAGTTTAATCCCAAGACCCCTTGCAAAGCTCACTTCCATTGCAACACCTGCTTGGATAAGCCTTCAGAAGCACAGAGCACCAACACAGGTTGATCACCACTCAAACACAGAGCACAACACTGGTTGAAGACCACTCAAGCAACTGAACCTGCTCTGATACCATGTTAAATTTTCTCAAGGTGGTCAGCAAGATAGCCCAAATGCCAAATTAATATCTTCGGAACTACCCAGTTCACACCTTGAACCAGCGCAAAACTCAGGAAGCATGCTCAACACACCAAGCACATGGAAGGACAAACAGATCTTATATTCATAACACTTCTTTACAAAGCGAGGTATACATAGCGAGACGTGATTTCGCTAGTATAAGCAGCTGTAAATAGAAAGCACAAACAACCAAGCCGGGCAGACAGCACCGGAGTCCGCCGAGACCGACGAGGTCGCCGAGGTCGCCGAGTCCGCTGAGATCGCACGAACTTACACTACAATCCACCGAATAGCCACAGAGTCCGCCGAATCCGCGAGGCCGCGCGGACACATCGTTATTCGCCTCCTGCTGATGAACTGAGGAACAGACCGCCTACCCGCCTGAGACCGGCGGACAGGTAATTGAAGCTGCCAAAGTTGAAACAGAGCTGACAAGCCACAAAGCGACATCCTGTTGAATCCGCAGAGACCGCGCAACTTCCAAGTACTTGACCAAAGTCACCGCCAAACTCCTGGCTCCTTGAAGCTACCCGCGCGACCTGCACACAGCACATAGTTAACTCTGAATCAATCCGCGCGGATAGACAAACTGAGACCGCGCCACCTCGCCGAACCCAAACTTAATGTTCACTCAGTTACTGTAGACCTGCCAGGGGGGTCCTATTTATAGGCGAGGTGAGGAGTGTGGTCACCGCCCTAAAGATAGAGACACCGCCCCAGCCCGCGCTATAGCAAAACACCGTCCGCCTAGTCCGCAAGGACTTAGCCGGATACCAAGGAAAACCGCCAGGAGCAAGGCAACATTGTCGAACCAACTTCATTCTGACTAAGCTATGCGGACAAGGCATCAGCCCGCAAAGCCACCAACCACTGCAGGATAGCAACCCCCTTCAATGGCTGTCCGCACAAACCCGAGGCAGTCCGCAAGACTCAAGCCTCAATCCGCCACAAGTTCACGACCAAAGGCAGATTTCAACAGTCCGCCCGGTCAACAGCGAACTTAGCGGATACTGCGGACACCATGGTCTTGGCACAGAGTGTGACCAAGTCCAAAACCATCAAAGGCTAATGCAAGCATGGCGGACATAAACTCCCGTCAGCTAAACACCCTAGCACACAGACCTCCAGCAGTCCGCAAGCTACTTGCACACCTGCCCAACGCAGCAGCCATCTCCTGGACTCCACACACCAGTCCGCCAACGACCTCCACAGCAAGCACCTGTTGTAACACCAGAGCTCGACAAGGCCTCAGCCAAGCTCTAAGCCTAGTCCACAATACCCCATACCGCGGACACACTAGTACGCAAGCTTCCCGCAGACATGAGCCAAACCGCCAATCAGCACAAGCTTGCACCACGTAGACTGAGCAATGCACCAGTCCGCAAGCCACTATCCGCTCAGGCCGCTCCTTGGCTAAACCAAACAGCCACCGTCCTATCCGCAGATAACAGGCCGCATAGTCCATGGACTTCACCCGTACAACCTGCTCAAAAGAACAGCCGGCTTCCACTAGACTTTCCACCAGGCCGCACACAACAGTACGCCCAGTCCGCCTAGTCCGCCAACGCTGTCCGCCCAGGCCACCCGGCCTGTCCCGTCAACCTCTTCCACTTCACAAATTTCAACAGTGGAAGCTTACCTGCATGAGTTTACATGCTTGGGGCGGTATGCGGGTTCGATTGTTGCTGATGAGCAGAGGAAGACGAATAGGTTCTACGAAGGACTGTGGGACGAGTTGAGATTCCTGCTTTCTACTTCTGTGAACCAAGGCTTCCAGGAATTACTTGACACTGCCTGTGCGCTAGAAAAAGACATGAAAAGGGTGCAGGGGAAGTGGGCATTGGCTGTGACACAGCCGGAGTTTAAAGTGCCCCGACCGACGAAGTTATTTTACAAGAAGCAATGGGGCAAGAGGCCCAAAATGGCGGGACAAGCTCCTTCTTCAGTTGCATTGGGAGCAACGTCGAGGGACACCTCAAAGCTGGATACTCTTACATGCTTTAATTGTGGCCGGGTGGGAAATATAGCCCGAGATTGATGGGTGCCGCCCAGGAGTTAAAAGAAGGCGGGATCGTCATATGCGGAAAAGGGCAAGGCAGTGGTGGAATCCTCTGCATCGCATGCGCAACCTCGGGTCTACAATCTTGGCCTGCAGGAGGCCATCAAGCAGAGTGACGTCGTCACAGGTACGAGTTAAGTTTTGCGCATTGTATTGCTTGTATGTTTTGTGTATTGCATATGTGTATGCGGCTTGTGTGTGATTTGATTACCACAGGCTTTGTGATGATTCGGAACACGTTCTCGCGAGCACTGTTCGATACGGGTGCTTCGCACTCTTTTCAGTCGAAAGATATCATAGTGCGGCTTGGGATACCTAGTCGTGTAAAGACAGATAACGTTAGAGTGGTGTTGCCGAATGGTTGTTTGATGCTCGCAAACCGAACTTGCGATGTGGCGGTGCAAATAGGAAGTCGGGAATTCTGTTTGACTACATCTATATTGCCGATATCGGAATTCGACGTGATATTTGGTATGGATTGGCTTGCGGAGCAGCATTCCTTGATTGATTGCCAGTCCAAAGAGATCATGTTGGGCCAGAATAAAGCATAAGACGAAGTCCGCGGGTATGTGAGGAGGGAGAGGGATGTTGATGTATGCACTCCACGTTGTAAAAGCTGATCGGAAGGGTGCGGAGTTGTACTTCACGCTAATTCAGGCTGTTGAGCGTAAGGCCAGCGTGTGCGATGTTCCGATCGTGTCGGAGTTTATAGATGTGTGTCCCAAGGATCTCCCTAGGTTAACACCCCGGCGAGAGATTGACTTCACGATCGAGTTGGTGCCATGTGTGAAACCTGTGGCCCCCTCGCAATATCGCGTCGCGCCAAAGAAAATGGCGGAGTTGAAAGTCCAATGGCAATAATTGCTGGAGCATGGGTATATACGCCCAAGAATGTCTCCTTAGAGCTCCCCTGTGCTTTTTGTGAAAAATAAAGACGGTGGCTTGTGGTTATGTATTGATTACCGCGAACTGAATAAGCTGATCGAGAAAAATAAATATCCAATTCCACGGATTGATGAGTTGTTCGATCAGCTAGTGGGATGGTCCGTCTACTCGAAGTTGGACTTGAAGTCTGGTTACTACCAGTAGAGAATCTGGGAATAAGATATTCACAAAATCATATTTGGAACACGGTACGGGCATTATGAGTTCACTGTAATGCCGTTTGGGCTGTGTAATATGCCCTCAGTATTTATGGACTTGATGCACCGAATATTCCGAGACTACCTGGATCTGTTCGTGATTGTATTCATTGATGATATTCTGGTCTACTCGAGATCGGAAGACGATCATGAGAAGCATTTGTGGTTGGTGTTGAATACGTTGAGGCAGAATCAGCTCTATGCCAAGTTCTCGAAGTGCGAGTTTTGGCTATCGTCGGTGGCTTTTCTGGGCCATGTGGTGAGTGGAGCGGGCATAGCAGTGGATCCAGCAAAGATAAAGGCCATATAGGAGTGGCCAGTGTTGACTTCAGTGGCCGAGGTCAGGAGCTTCCTTGGACTAGCGGGCTACTATCAAAGATTTGTTGCAAATTTCTTGCGGATCGCTTTGCCGCTAACCACGCTGACACGAAAAGAGAAGAAGATTGTTTGGTCGCCATAGTGCACACGAGCTTTTGACGAGCTAAAGGTTCGGTTGACCACGGCGCCTGTGTTGTCATCGCCATGTGGCACCGATGGGTTAGTAATCTATAGTGATGCCTCAGGAAGCGTCTTAGTCCGCGTTCTTCTGCAAAATGGAAAGGTAATTGCTTATGGCTCACGCCAGCTGAAGGTGCACGAACGAAACTATCCCGTCCATGACTTAGAATTGGCGGCGGTAATCTTTGCACTAAAACTATGGCGACACTATCTTTATGGAGTGAAGGTGGAGATCTATACAGATCACAAGAGTCTAAAGTATTTATTGGAGCAGAAGAACCTGAATATGCGACAATGAAGGTGGTTGGAGTTCCTCGGGGACTACACCTTTGTGATTCATTATACTCCTGGGAGGGGCAATGTAGTCGCAGATGCCTTGAGTCAGAGAGCTCCGGTAAGGGTGAGCTGGTTGCAGAGTCATGATGAACGTCTCATCCAGGAGTTGGAAGCATTGGAGATCTCGTGTATTGACAAGAATACTATTGCCGATGCATGTATGAATTGGATGAAGATGCAGTGTGACCTTGCAAACCGGATTCGACGAGCAACAGGGCTAGATGAAGATCTCCTATGCTATGCGAAAGATGGGCCAGAGTTAAAGTTCTCCTGGGATGACGGTCTTTTGCCGAAAGAGGGTCGTTTGTGCGTCCCGAATTTGGGCAAATTGAGGGAAGAACTAATTTATGAAGCGCATTATGCAAAGTACTCAATCCACCCAGGGAGCACAAAGATGTTCAGCGATATGAAAAAGCTATTATGGTGGCCATGGATAAAGAAAGATGTTGCTCATTATGTGGCCAAATGCCAAACATGTGCTATGGTAAAGGCGGAATGCCAGAAGCCGGGTGGTTATTTGAAGTCGTTGCCGATTCCAGAATGGAAGTTTGACGATATTTCCATGGATTTCGTGCATGGGTTGCCTAGATCTCAACGTGGAATTGATTCCTACTAGGTGATTGTTGATCGGCTAACGAAAGTGGCACACTTCCAGCTGAACAGACGGGATGATTCGATAGAAAGTTTGGCAAAATTGTATGTTGACCAGATTGTGCGGTTACACGGTGTTCCCCGGATCATCGTAAGTGATCGAGACGGGTGGTTTACATCGAATGATTAGAGGCTAGTTCATCAACTGTTGGGCACGAAGTTGACAATCAGTACAACCTTTCATCCCCAGACAGATGGCCAGACTGAAAGGACCAACAGAATAATGGAATACATGCTTCGGATGTGCGCCCTCGACTTCTGAAAGAGATAGGAGGATCATCTCTATATGGTGGTGTTCGCTTACAATAACAGCTACCAAGCAAGCATCAGCATGGAGCCGTATGAAGCTCTGTATGGACGGAAGTGTCGTACTCTGTTAGCTTGGGTAGAAGTGGGCGAAGCCAGAGTTTATAGGTTTAATGAAGTCCATGAAGCAAACTCGACTATACACACTATTCGGGAGCGACTATTGATCGCTCAAGATCGATAAGCGAAATACTACAACGCCAAGCATCGGAACGTGGAGTTCGCGGTAGGTGATTGGGTATACTTGAATATCAAGCCCTTCAAAGGCGTATCCAGGATTCGACGTCTGAAAAAGTTGAGTCCAAGATATTTGGGTCCGTTTGAAGTGGTTTAGCGAGTCGGGGAAGCTGTATATCGGCTAGCTCTGTCGTCAGACTTGAGTGGATTGCATGATGTGTTTCACATCTCGGTGTTGCGGAAGGCCGTGAAAGATTCAGCCCAGGTGATCAGGGATGATCAAGTGCCGGTGGAGTATGGGCTAATGACAAAGGTTAGGCCCATTCAAATAGAGGATCGAGCCGCGAAACAGTTACGGAACAAAACGGTCGGGATGGTTAAAGTCCGGTGGGACAATTGCGGCCGTGAGGAGCTTACATGGGAGCGAGAGCATGCCATGCGAGCTGAGTTTCCCGAACTTTTTGTGTAACGGTTATGAAGTGTGTATCGACTTGTATTAAAACGATTGTGGAATGAAAATCCTTCTGTTTGAGTTCCTTACTTGGTGCAAATATCGGGGAAAAATTTTTTGTAAGGAGGGGAGGGTTGTAACACCACAAAATCCAGAGTTTGGAAAATATTGGGTAACACGGCCTGGGACACGGGAGTGTCCCAGGGCGTGTTCTTCCTGGGTGAGCAGTCGACGAGGGGTCGACAAAGTTTGGTCGACGATCGTTAAGTGCTTAGGACACGGCCTGTGACACGGGCGTTTCATAGGGTGTGTCAGCGCGGTCGACGAACTCAGCCCGATGAAATTGAGCTGGGGCGTGTCTGGTGTCGTTTAATGGCACACGGCCTGGGACATGGGCGTGTCACATGCCGTGTGAGTCTCGGGTTGATTTCGATTTTCTCCAGCCTGATGAACACGGCCACAGATACGGGCATGTCTGAAGGCATGTGAGGTGACACGGCCCGTAAAACGGGCGTGTCACATGGGTGTGTCACTGGATTGGATAAGTCGGTTGAGCACCGCTTGAGGCACATGGCCTGGGACATGGGTGTGTCACAGGCCGTGTCAGACAAAAATTATGCTTTAGATGGAAATCATGGTTGTCCGTTCCTTTAGCTGGGATCCAATGGCTGAGATGCCTCCCTGCTTCCTTAACGCCGTGGATGAGAAGGGAAATCTCATTTGCATTTGGCCTTCTCTTTCTACATTCCTAATGAGAAAAAGGTAGAGGAAGAAGGAGGAGGAGGAAAGGGGCTGGTCACCGGTGCTTCTGCGATATTCCGATGAGAGATCCGAGGCCAGCTAGGAGTTCATGGCACCAAAGCGATCTTCAAGGGTAACGACCGTTCTTCCTAGCCATATGAAGGCTTCCTTTTTGGCATATGCATATGGTTCCCCCGACCATAGGGTGGCTTGTTGTGGGAGAATTTGGGTAGATTCATGGAATCCCCTCTTGTTTTGCATATAGATCCGGAATTGGAGTACGGAATAGGCATGTTGGGTGAAGCCCATCGGGACAGGTTGGTCTGGATTGGTGATGTTGCATACAAACTGGAGAAGACTCCGTGATAAACGTGTAGTTTAGGAGTCGACGGGTTGGACCTGTGAAGGAAGTAGCAGGAAGTACTAGAGTGGTAGTCCAGGAAACTACCCGTATAATGCTTGTGTTGTTTATGCTATTGGGTTTTACCTGTGAAGAGAGTAGCAGGAAGTACTGGACTGGACATCCAGGAAATACCCTTTTGATGCTTGATGTTCTTGGGTGGTACCTGTGAAGAGAGTAACAGCAAGTACTGGCATGGTGAGCCAGGAAAGACCCTTGACATTGCGGAGTTATACCTGTGAAGAGAGTAGCAGGAAGTAATGGTATGCCCAGGAAAGATCCAGTAATGAGGTGTGAGATGAGTGGGTGTAATGGTAAGTACTGGTGCGCCAACAAAAACATCCAGGCTTGAATGCCAGAACAGGATCGGTGAGACCAACCCGCACCTTTGATTTAGCCGCGAGTACGTTGTGCTCAGTGATGGTAAGGCGATTTGAGAAACAGGGGGTGGAGGATCGAACCTGCGCTATGTCCGTCTGACGTGAGACCTGAAAGTGCGGTCTGTTGGAGCGCATAGCAAGAGTCTTAGGCCTGCGCGGCGTGATACAATGGGGGGCTACGGGCCAATCCCGGTTCACTAAGACTATAAAACTCCGGCTGCACGCCATGGAGTAAATGCTCAAGTGAGTTGTCGTTGGGTTGCGACCCTGATACGGTTGTGGGCAACTAGTTCGCTGATACACCAAGAATGTACCCTGAGTGCACGGACCGTCGGGTCGGGTGGCTGACGGTTGTGATGGCACGTGTGCGTGAAAGTACATTATATGAGATATATATACATGTTTGTGATATGTTATATCTACAAGGAAGAATATCAGTGCCCCAAGAAAGGGGTAGGGTCTTTATAATTTGGTCAGCTGATTACTGACCGTTGCCTCTGTTTGTCACCGTTGGGTGGAATGTCCCTGTGCAAGTGCTAGAGAGCCAAGCGGGACGCATAAGGGCTGAAGTCCCTACTGCATTTGTTGTTGTCGTTGCTAGCCCTCGAAGGCTAAACGAAATGGAAATGTTATGTTTCTTTTGATGTGGTGGGCCGACGTGCCAATGTTTGAGGTCACTGTTTTGAATTCCCTGTAAGGCCTTACGGCCAACTACCTGTTTGTGTAAGACATTCCTATAATGTATAAAATGTGGAGTTTTTATATGTTTGACATTCAGGTGTGGAGTTCAAGTGTAGTGTTATAGGCTTCCGCTAGAATGCAATGTGTTAGGGTGCGCTGCGCTACTCTGGTAACACACCATAACTGCATCGCCTGTTTTGTGGTCTATGTTGTGGGGCCCCGGCCGAACATTCTAGTATATACTATGTGAACGGATGGGGGTTGTTACAGGAGGTCACCTTGGCCAGCGCCTTCACCTCCATCCACTTAGAAAAATAATATATCATCACTAACAGGAACCTCCTTTGCCCGCTGGACTGGGTAAACGGCCCTACCAAATCCATCCCCCAGATGGCAAAGGTGAAAGTGTTCAGTTGTGTACCTAAGTCACCTAGAGGGGGGTGAATAGGTGAGTTGTGCATCATTTTACTGAATAAAAATTTAGAGATCTATTCACATAATAATCAACCAAGCAACCACAGATGACAAAAGATTTATAGTGGTTCCCCAAACTTGGGTACATCCACTTTCCCTCACCAATCTAGCAAAGAAATAGACTCGGCTACTCCACTATCTCGGATTGAAAAACCAATCCTACACGTCGGAACAAAGATCCTACAATCTCGATCCACAACATGGATCTACACTCGGAAGGTAAGAACTTCCTATAACTCAGAGGCAAAAGCTCCTACACTCGGAGAGAAATCTACTACAAGAATAAAATTGAAAATAATGAAAATACAAATAGTAATTGTTTCTCAGATTTGAAAGTCTCGGCCCGTATCTTCTTCTTGAATCCTTGCGGCTCTATCAGAATAGTTGGAGAAGAAACTTGGCAAGATCTGGATCTGAAATTTCTTGGACACACACGATCCGAGATATGATGAAGAATTGAAAAGCAATCTCGATTTGTGAGTCGAGTTGATCTGAATCTCTTGAATCAAAAGCCCTAACAATTTGAACGAAGAAGATTGGAGGTGGCGGCTTCCGTTTTGGACAGAGAGAATAAGATTCAAAATACATAGAATAATTCTTGACGGCTTGTTAGGGTTAGTCGGTTTTGACAAGACCTTATATAAGATCTCCCTAATGGTCATAATTATGATTAATGACGTACAAGTGGACCAATCACGTCACGACATTTTAAATTCCCATCAAATATGGACTGAGCAAAATTCTGGAAAAATCTGACTGAAATACTCGAGTAACAGATTACCTACTCGAGTACTTAATAATATTACTCGAGATAATAGAAGAAGACTACTCGAGTAGAAGACTTGGAGAAAATCCAGAAAGAAAGAGTAATTACTCGAGTACAAAATGATTTACTCGAGTGCTAATATAATTACTCGAGATGTGGAGTTGAACTACTAGAGTGGTAGAAATAGACTACTCGAGTACGGATATATTACTCGAGAGGTAGAAGAATTACTCGTGTCAAAGACATATAAAAAAATATCTGGAAGATAAAATTCTGGTTACTCGAGTACTTGGACTGGACTACTCGAGAGGAGATTGACTACTCGAGTATATTGAAATTACTACTCGGGTAAAGGACTTAGAAAAATTCGGAGAGATGAAAATCTCATCACTCGAGTATTAAACCTGGACTACTCGAGTAGTAGATAGACTACTCGAGTACATAAACTTGACAACTCGAATGAAGTAAAACAACACGTAATTCTGTCTTCTGTAACTCGAGACAAAAGACTAATCTACTCGAGTACTAATATGACTACTCGAGTAAATGACTTAGAAACTTTTCTGAGAGAAAATTCTATTAACTCGATAATAAGAAAGGATCTACTCGAGTAATTGACTTGGCTACTCGAGAGCTATATTCAGACTACTCGAGAGCCATTTCCCTTACTCGAGTACATATATACTTACTCGAGTAATTACTAAGTATTTCACTCGAGTATATAAACAACTGCTCGAGTAAAAGACTTAGCAAAAATTTCCTCAACAGACTTTTCTCTTCTTCAATAAAATCAGCAACATTTCTTTCTTCAATCAGTCCTAGTGCTTAAAACATGAAGTGTATCCCAATAGAGAGGCTACACATGAGTCAACATCATGGATCACACAATTAGGGATTACATTATATGGTCCTGTGTTTGGTGACCCATTGTAGACTGACATTGTTCTACACTTGACAATATAGTCATGCAAACACATAACTCAAACAAGACATCAAATACAACTTAATTCATCTTAGTTCGAGGGTGACTTCACCAAATCTGGGTCATTGTGGATACAATACCGAACAATCTCCCCCTATTTGTAGATGTTAGAACCCTTTACACTAAGGTGAATTTTATAGACATAAAAAAACTAGATATGTAATAGAGAAAGCAGTGCAATAAGCATAAGAATATAATCAAAGAGTAAATGATCAAAATTAGGAATTATATAAACAAGATTGTCCAAAAGAAAATAATTTCCACATAAATCATATCCACACTATCATAATTCTCCATGCTTAGACTTGATGGTGCTGCTTGTCTTTCTTCTCTTGCTGTCTTCTTTGGTAGCTGTAGGGCTTGGGATAGTACTTTGGAGGCTTTGGAGGAGAAGTAAGGTCGTTCCTTCCAAATTCTCTGTCATATAGCCTTCTCTTTGTCATTGACTTTTCATACAATTCCCATTCCTGGGAGCTGTAATGATCATTCCTGTTTTCATTGAAGTCCATGACAAGCTTGAGAGTATCCAGTATGAGATACTTTGAACTGGGGGACCAGATCTCAGCAAACTCTGGAGCTTTCCTCTTTTCTGTATCTAGAACTGGAATTGACCTACTTGCTGAGGCTCCATCACCATACTTCCTTTTCTTCTTTGGAATGTTAATCTCATGAGGAGCTTGGAAGAATATGTTTGCTGGGTCTGCCTTCCAAACCTGAGTATATGATTTTGGAGGAGGTCCTTCAAAGCCTTCAGGTCTAGGAGAGAAGGTAGGCTGAGGAGCTAGAGCAACAGGGGCCAGGGGGTTCAGATGGTGAGGAATTACATTTGTATTTGTTGGGAACTCAGGAAGAATCTGATTGTGCATCCAAACTACTGTATCATAAGTATGAAACTTCACACTTTGAATCTGTCCTATCACATCATCATGAATCTCTTTCATCTTTGCTTCCCAGAGAGTCCGCTTGATTGTATCTGATTTCTCTAGATATTCTTTTACTAAGCTCTCCCCCTTTCTGACTTCTATAGTCAGAGTATTGATTACATCATCTTTGAATGTGCCTGCCTCTTCACAGATCTTCATTTTGTTTGCTTCTATTCTCTTATCTAACTCAATCTAGTTATTGGTAAGAGTGACACCTTGTTCCATGACATGACCAACACTAGTGATAATGTGGTCCAGAGCTTTGCCACCAATCTGGAATAGATGTCTGAGTTGATTTGTATTGTGCGGAATCTCAGCAAATCCTGTGCTCATTTCTTTCTCAAGAGCAGTTACTTTCTCAATTACAGACTTGAATGAATCATCAAAATATTTCCTTTGTTCTTGTAGAAGTTAGACAAACATACCCATAAGATCAATGGTAGCAGGAGGAGAAATAGTAGATGTAGAAGGAACTGGAGGAGGAGAATCAAACCATGGGGCAATTTCTTCAACAGTGACAGAGCTCTGGGATCTGGTGGTGTGAATAAGGGCATCCCCTTCTTCAGTGATGAAGGTGGGGTAGGGAAATCTAGTTTCCTCAGTGGAGCATCAACTGGTTCAGGTGACTGTTCTGGCTCATCAGAAATCAAAATAATCTCAACCTGCTCTATGTCAGCAGTAGGAGAGTGATGAACAGGGGATTGATGAGATGGAGTTGGAGATCTGGGAGGAGTATGAGTAGGAGATGGTACTGGAGTTTGCTGCTTGGAAGCTTCAGTGGTTTGATATTTTTGAAGAGGGGGAAGAGGTTCTTCAGAAGTTAACTCTGTAATCATCTCATTGATGGCTGCATCAGTAGAGAGAAGGGTTTCATGGAGTTGAGAATCTATTGGAACTTCTTCATAAGTGGATGGAGGGAGAGAAGAATCAGCTGGAGGGGTAGTAATCCTGTCTGGAACAGAAGGAGCAGGCTCCCCCTCAACAATTGCACCAAAAGTGCTGGCAACCTGAAGTGGAGAGGGAGATGCGGTCCTATCCTCTGTACCAGGAAGGTCATGAGCTCTAGCAGACTGGGCAGGGTTCTGTAATTTCAACTACCACCTCTAAATGCAGGATATGGAGACTTTCTTTATGTGATGAAGTATGGTCCCTTTGGTGAAGTTGAAGACTTGAGGATTGATCTCATGCAGTAGAAGGGAGATAATCCTAGCATAACTTGGAGCCTTGATGTTGTCCTTGATCTTGTCTAGAATTAACATACCAAATTGATACCTTCTCATACAAATTATTGCTTTCATGATGTCAAACATATTGGTGGAGATGTCTTGGATTGAACTTGTTTTGCATAGAAGGATCTTCCCAATAATGTCAACTAAGAGTTTTCCTTCTGGATTGAGTTCTGAGCGGCAGATGATCTCTAATTATGGTGAGAGACCACAGAACGTACAAACCCTATCAGAATCCTTAGGACCAAGGTGATCTTATTCATCAATAATTAGCAGTCGAAGAAGTTTGGAAACACAGGATTTAGATAGCTTAATCTTTATTCTGTTAACCTTGGACTTAAGGACTGTTCCATTTCTCTTAACCTTGATGTTCTTGAAGAACTCTTCAACTTCTGGAAAGAGAATCTTACATGGCAGTTGTTGAACAAATATGAGGCCGGTGGTGTCGAGGAGAATCAGAAGGTTGCAAAAATCATCTGATATATCGGCGACTCCTGCGGCAACAAGTTCTGAACATATTCCAATCTTATACGACGACGGCATGAACTAGAGATTTGAGAGAAAGCTTCTGCGGGGAAGAAAATGCAGCGGGCTCTGCAACTTTCGGCGGAAGATGAAGCTTCTGTCGTCTTAATAGAGTGAATGGATTTTGATTCGTGTAGAAAATGGAAATCCGGACTTTTCTATTTATATAACCCTAATTTATCTATAATTAAGAAATAAATAAAGCAACCATACCTGGGAAAGGGTGGCATAAGCCTCAGGTTACGAATAACAAAATTTGAATTGAAGAGAGAAAACTTGACTTCCTGATACTCGAGAGGATCGACAGTACTCGATTGAAGAGTTGATAGTACTCGAGTGAGAAATGCAGAAGTACTCGATTGATATCTTGGAAGTACTCGAGTAATGAAAATAGAAGTACTCGAGCAGGTCTTTCTACTACTCGAGTAGGTTACTCGAGTGGCTGTAGAAATACTCGAGTAGGTCAAGGAGGTACTCGAGTGCCTTAATTCTTACTCGAGTAGTCTTTATCTTACTCGAGTCATAAAGTTAGAATTTTGAAAAATTCCAACTTTTGACTGATTTCTCGATCTCTGAGCCTTTTTGTGAGTCCATCTTCTCTAATCTTCTTTGTTGAGCATTCCAAGTTCTGTTTTGAATAACGAGAACTTGGTCTCGTCCAGCGGCTTCGTGAAAATATCTACAATCTTCTTGTCTGTTTGGACATACTGTAGATCTATATCCCTATACACCACATGCTCCTGGATGAAATGGTACCGCAACTCTATGTGATTTGTCCGGCTGTGCGAGACTGGGTTGTTAGCTATTGCAGTTGCGCTGGAAGAGTCACAAAACAGTGGAATGTTCTGAAACTTCATGTTGTAGTCTTCAAATTGCTTCTTTATCCATAGCAGTTGTGCACAACAATTGCATGCAGAGATATATTCTTACTCCGTTGTTGAGATTACAACACAGTTTCGCTTCTTACTACTCCAGGAAATGAGCCTTTTTCCAAGGAATTGGCAAGTCCCGGAAGTTCTTTTCCTGTCGTCTTTGCTACCTGCAAAATCTTCATCTAAAAAACCAATTAGCTCGCTATCGTTACTTCTTGGGTACCATAAGCCAAGATTTGGTGTACCTTTAAGGTATCTCAAAATCCGCTTTTCAGCAGCGTAGTGAAATTCCTTATAGTTCACCTGAAATCTAGCACATACACATGTTGAAAACATTATGTCAGGTCTACTGGCAGTAAGGTAGAGCAAGGATCCAATTATGCTTCTGTACTTGGTTTCATCAAAAGGTTTCCCTTTCTTATCCTTGTCCATAGACATAGCTGAATCCATTGGAGTCCTCATAGATGTTGCGTTCTCCATTCCGAATTTCTTAATTAGCTCCTTGGTGAACTTAGTCTGTGAGATGAAAATTCCATCTTCAGATTATTTCACCTGAAGCCCTAAGAAATACTTCAGCTTGCCCATACTGCTCATTTCAAACTTCACTTGCATAAGTTTTGAAAACTTCTTGCAGAGGTTGTCGTCAGTAGAGCCAAAAATAATGTCGTCGACATAGATTTACACTAGCAAAATCTTGTCTTTTATTTCCCTAAGAAATAATGCCTTATCTATCGTTTGCCTTATAAACTTGTTCTCAAAAAGAAAGCTAGACAGCGTTTCATACCAAGCTCGAGGAGCTTATTTCAGACCATATAATGTTTTATGTAATAAATGAACATAATCGAGAAAGTTAGAATCAACAAAACCTGGAGGTTGTTCCACATATACCTCTTCCTTTATGTCACCATTAAGGAAGGTAGAATTCACGTCCATCTGATAGACGGTGAAGCCCTTAAGAGCAGCATATGCTAGGAAAAAACTGATTGTCTCCAGCCTTACTATGGCTACTATACCGTAACAAAATACCTTCAAAACTCTTTTCACTAAATTTCGTAGTATGATACTTGTCATTATTAAGCACGAAGCACTTACAACCAAAAATTCAGAAATACGAGACAGTTGGTTTCCTGCCCTTTAGAAGTTCGTAAGGTGTCTTATTGTGGTTTTTATTTATGAGTGCTCGATTTTGCACGTGGCATGCAGTGTTGAAGGCTTCAGCCCAGAAGTATTCTGGAAGTGAGACATCACTCAACAGGGTCTTGCAGGCCTCTATGAGTGCTCTATTCCTTCTCTCAGCTACTCCATTCTGTTGAGGAGTTCGAGGAGAGGAAAACTCATGAAAGATACCTAGGCTTTCATAGAATTATGTCATGGCCCTAGACTTGAACTCTGTATCATTGTCACTTCTGATTTTGACTACGGAATAGTTGTATTCATTCTAGACCTGCCTGTCTAAATTAGTAAAGATGTCGAAGGTATCTGACTTGTGTTCCAGAAAGAACACCCACGCAAAGCGAGAGTAATCATCAACAATTACCAATGTATAATCCTTACCTCCCAAACTTCTAACTTGCAGTGGACCGAACAAGTCCATATGAAGCAGATGTAAACATCTATTAGAATATTTTCCAATAATGCTTTTAAAGGTAGCCCTTGTTTGCTTGCCTTTTACGCATGCGTGACAAGGCCTATCTTTGACGTACTTGACATTTGGGGCATCGCGTACATAGCCTTTCATATTTCCTCGATCTGAACCTCCAAAGATGACCTTTGGCCCATTCAAGACTGGAGAATAGTTCTGAAGTAAGCTTCTTGTCCCGGTCATGTGCCGAGAGCATCCACTGTCCAAATACCAGATAGGCGTTTTGGTGGCCTTTGGACATACCTGCAATTATAAATCAATTTGCCTTAGGAATCCAAACATGTTTGGGTCCTTGATCTCTTGTTAGAACATTCCCCCTACTAGAGTTAGCATTGTGAGTGGTCTTTCTCATATTGCTAACAGGAGGAGTTGCAAAATTCCTGGGATTAAACCAACAGTCGATGGCAAGTGACCAATCTTGCCACAGCACCAACAGTCGAACCTGTTGTATCTTTGCCTTAAGTTCTCCTGCTTGACCTTTTGAGATGGTGGTCTAGCAGGGGCAGCATTCTTGAAGGAAGAAGCTTCTTGGTGATGGCAATTACATGATTTCTTCTCCTTCAATGGCCTTTCCACAATAGGTTTTACCCTTGGTGCTTTCTTGAGATTATGACCGTGATTGAAAGGGCCATAACTCTGAAGAATGACTTCTTCATAAGGTGCCTTGAAGACACTCTCACCAAAATTTTTGGGGCGAGTCAATCCTTGGTAACGGGACTTGGGATCTACATAAGTAGGCCTAGCGAAGTGACCGTAGGATGAGTCAAGATCAAACTCTTTTGTTGGAAATATGACCTTCTTAAAAGAAGTCTGGTCTTGAGGGGCTTTCCCCTTCTCTTTGTCCAAAGCCTTCTTGGCGGCCTTATTCTTTCTTTGAGCCTTATTCGTCCTAGAAGATTTACTAGGAGCACCTACATGGCCTAGCCCAGCACCATTGGACTTAGCTGAGAATTCAGCAATGAATGGAAGAACAGTCTTTGGCTTCGAGAAACTATCAACAAGTTTCTTTTCGGCTTCAAGTTGTGCTTCCAGTTCTTTTATGATTTTATCTTTAAGGTCTAGGTGCTCGAGAGCCTTGTTATACTCTTCAATGGCAGCATTGAAGTTTTCTCTGAGCGAGTTGGTCTTAGCAACTTCCTATCTTAGAGTGCTCTCTTGAGCTTTCAGAGACTTTATCTCTTAACTTGAGTTTTCATGACTCGTCGACATTTATCGTAAGCCATGATTATCTCCTTGTACAGGGCCATGAGTTCAGACTCATCGTCAGAAGAGCTGTCCTCATGATCATGCTCAGAAACATCAGAATTGAAAAGAGGAGTGTGAGAGTTTACCTTCCCAGTGAACTGGGGCTCTTGTTCATCATCAGTCTGAGCCATAAGCCCTAAGTAAGCTTCTTCTTCTTCACTCGACTCAGATGAGTCATAGTCGCTAAGAGTCTTTCCCATCTTGGCCATTAGGCTCTTTTTGTTTTCTTCTTATTATAAGAAGTTTTATTTTCTTCTCTTCTTCCACCCTCCATATTCTTGTGGGGGCAGTCAGCGATGACATGACCTGGCTTATTACATCAATAACAAACGATATCAGTAGAAATATGTTTGTTCGGTTTAGAAGTATACCTGTCATGGCTTCTTGAGCCTTTTTGGTGTCGATCACCATCATGTCATGATCTTCGTTAGGAGGCATCCTTGCCTTTCCATTACTTCTTTATGTTCAAGAATTTCCTGAACAGACGTGAGAGTAAAGAGAACTCTCCTTCAGATAGCTCTGAGCCTGAGGTACTTGGCTCCGATGTTTCTTCTTCACTAGCTTCTGGTGCTGGGGCAGCAGAGGCAGCTTTGAACTTCCTTGAGGTGTCTGCCTTTAGAGAAACAGACTTCTCCTTTGATGATGACCTGCTCTTCTCTTATTCAGCTTTTCTTGTATTGAGTTGGAGCTCATATGACACAAGCTTCCCGAAGAGATTCTGCGGGTCTATCTCAGCTAGATTTCCAAATTCCCGGATGGCACAAACCTTGTTATCCCATTACTTGGTTAGGAATCTTAAGAACTTATCATTTAGTTCACCGTTTGTGAACACTCGGCCATAGAACCTTAGGTCGTTGACTATCTTGAATAAGTTTTCAAAAGTGTCAGAATGGTGTCCTTGTGTCCTTGTCTGAAGGCTTCATATTTCTGATTCAGAAGGGATCTTCTATCATCCCTAACCTCTTCGGTACCTTACATCAAAGTGACAAGGGACTGCCACATATCCTTAGCAGACTGGTAGTGGATCAAGTTCTGCAACATGGAGTCATCGACTGCACTTGCTATTATGTTCTTGGCATTCTTATCTAAAGATACAAGTACAATCTCGTCTTTGTCTAGATCCATTAATTTCTTTGGAACTTTCATTGTTGGATCTATTGTGGAGATGGTCATGGGAATGTAATGACCTTCTTCAACGATCATGAAGATCCTTGGATCCACAGCTTCCATGAAAAATCTGATTCATTCTTTCCACATGGGAAAGTTATTCTTTATGCACAATGGAAGCTTGGCAAAATCTTTAGCCTTGTCCATGCTTGGAAAATTCTCAAAAGACAACTGGTAAGATTCGATCAAGGCGTTAAGCTTTTATTGATCAATCTGGCTCTAATACCAATTGAAAGTTTTCAGTTATCTACCAAAATCACCTAGAAGGGGGTGAATAGGTGAGTTGTACGTCTTTTTGCGGAATACAAATTTAGAGATCTATGCACACAATAATCAACCAAGCAACCACAGATAACAAAAGATTTATAGTGGTTCTCCAACCTTCGGTACATCCACTTTCCCTCACCGATCTAGCAAAGCACTAGACTCCGCTACTCCACTATCTCGGATTAAAAAACCAATCCTACGCCTCGGAACAATGTTCCTACAATCTCGATAGACAACACGGATCTACACTCGGAAAGTAAGAACTTCCTACAACTCGGAGGCTAAAGCTCCTACACTCGGAGAGAAATCTCCTACAAGAATAAAATTGAAAATAATGAAAATACAAAAAGTAATTGTCTCTCAGTTCTGAAAGTCTCGGCCTGTATCTTCTTCTTTAATCCTTGTGGCTCTATCAGAAAAGTTGGAGAAGAAACTTGGCAAGATCTAGATCTGAAATTTCTTGGACACACACGATCCAAGAGATGATGAAGAATTGAAAAGCAATCTTGATCTGTGAGTCGACTTGATCTGAATCTCTTGAATCGAAAGCCCTAGCGATTTGCACGAAGAAGATCGGCGGCGGCGTCTTCCATTTTTGGACAAAGAGAAAAAGATTCAGAATACTTAGAATAATTCTTGAAGGCTAGTTAGGGTTTGTCGGTTTTGACAAGACCTTATATAAGATCTCCCTAACGGTCATAATTATCATTAATGACGTACACGTGGACCAATCATGTCACGACATTTGAAATTCCCATCAAATCTGGACTTAGCAAAATTCTGGTAAAATCTGACTGAAATACTCGAGTAACAGATTACCTACTCGAGTACTTTATAAGATTACTGAAGAGAATAAAAGAAGACTACTTGAGTAGAAGACTTGGAGAAAATCCAGAAAGAAAGAGTAATTACTCTGAAAGTAAGGGATAGATACAGTTTACTCTAGAGGGGGTGGGGGTGAATAGAGTATAAAAAAATTGTTTTGATTTATTGCGTAATTAAAATATTGATACTTATATGAAAGAGGTAAAAGCAAGAAACTATCATAGCACAATACATATAGAAAACACAAGGCAATCCAGACGACACAAGAAATTTTATAGTGGTTCCCCAAATCTGGGTACATCCACTCTTCTACCACCCTGGTAGGAATCCACTTAGGTTTTTGATCAGGTGCCCTATCACCAGAAGATCTGCTTCAGGTAGATCTAGAAACCCTTCAGGCTTTTGATCAGGTTCCTAAAAACCAATAGGTTTTTGATTAGGTACCCTATCACCAAGGAGTTTACTTTTGAAGGGAGTAAGAACCCTGTACATGTGAGGTTAAAGAAAAAAAAGATGGCAGTCTTCTCTTTCTCAAACACAATGAGAAGACTATGTGGATTTGATGATGCCAAAGCTCCCCCTGAGATATTGAGTAGTTTCAAGAAGAAGGATGCTATGTCCAAGGTGTAGGTCTTCAGATTGATGTTGATTCGAGCTCTCTGTAGATTGTTGAAGCCTGTTGAAGGAAGAAAACTAGAGAGATTTGTATGTTCAGCAAGTTCTTCTTCTTTCTTATATTTCTCAAAAACAGGAGACCTTTAGAGCAAAAAAAGATTAATTTTCTGACTAACTGTGAGTCTTGTTGTCTCTGTCTTTTTAAGTTCTCTGTATATCTTTGGAATGACTAACGGCCTGAATTTGAATTCCCAGACAGTACTTAATTCTCTGCAAGAATTTAGGAGCACAAACGGGTAGAATGGCTGGCAATCATAAATGCACTTCCATAACTGTCTTGACAAAATATTCTGTGAATACCATAATCAATGCTTCATGAGATACGGCAATCAGCCTTGAGAATGTCAGCATTAATTATCAGAATATATTTGCCTTAAAATGATTTATCATAACAAAAATAAATACTTCTGACCGGACTGAGAGAACTGATAACTGAAGGCAGTAAAAAAATCGTAAAGCTTGGCTTAGAGATCGTCGAACTGGGTTAAGAGATCGTCCACCTGAGAGCAACTATCGTAGATCTGAGATAACTGCTGAGAAGCACAAGATCGTCGACCTGAGCTCATAGATCGTCGAGCTAAGCTCAGAGTAGAAGACTCTGAGATTGTTGATGGGAGATCGACGATAGTCGAGCTGAGTTCTTGTGTTCGTCGATCAGATACCTTCTGTTCGTCGAGCTGAGAATTGTTTCTGGACTTAGAATATTTTCTGGAATGACATACTGAAGAAGCCAGAAATCGTCGACCTGAGAACTTGGTTCGTCGACCTGAGAATTTGATTCGTTGACCTGAGAATTTGACTTATCCTTCTGAAACAGCTTCTGTGAACTGTGTCGACAGATGGTTCTGGGTGTCGACACAAGTCCTTCTGGTGTCGACTGATACTGTCGACTAATAATCTGGGAACTCTGTCGACACAAATCCTTCTTGTGTCGACTGAGCTAGTGTCGACTAATATTATCTGTGTCGACTGATAGTCTGTGTGTCGATACAAATCTTCTGGGTGTGGACACAGCCTTTCTGTGTGTCGACACAATTCTTCTGGGTGTCGACACAACCTTTCTGTGTGTCGACACAATTATTCTGGGTGTCGATACAACTGCTTGAGTCTCTGACAAGCTGTTGTAGGCTGATCCATGTGATGTTGACTCTTGGCCTAGACTAAAGAAATAAACATATGACCCTGATTATATATTTTGGGTCAGTCTAACCAAACCTAATAGTGATCCTTACCCAAATCAGAACTAGGGTTCCAACAATCTCCCCATATTTGGGTGAGGACACTATTTACATAACACAAAGAAAATACAAAGCAATAAACTGGAACATTTGCTTTTGCTGTTGCTATTGCTGATGTTGTTGTTGATGTTGAACCTTGCCCAAACCTGTGTCATTACAATCTGTATCATCATAATCTCCTTCTGCTCTTTCTGGAATTATTGCTGCTGCTGGAACTGCTGCAGCTTCATTGGTCATCTATATCTACACAAAATTTCTGAAACACTTCTTATTCCTGTACTGCTGGAGGAGACTGAGCTTGAAGGTCTGCTGAGGCTGAACCTGTTGCATCTTCATTGGAAACCTCCCCCTGCCTGCTTTCAGTGAAAACTGGAAGCAGGCTCCTAGATGAAGAAGGGACAGAGGTAGCAGAAAGGGAAGCAGAAAGGGAGTAGTCATTTGTTGAGGAAGAGTAAACCCATTCTTTGATCTCAGCAACAGATAGTTGGATCCGTGTAGACATGAACTTCTTCAGACCCTGATCATCACATAGTTGTAACATTTCGTGAAAAATAAGATCACAGTGACTGATACCAATTGAAAGATAGGATCACAGTGACTGATCTATTCGAAGTCGACGTGGAAACCAGTGTCAAACTTCATCTTTGAAAGATCCGCCGTAGAAATCGCCATGGAAGATATGTAGACTCAAGAGAGAAGAGATCAAGGGAAAAGGAAAAATAGAATATGAAAACGCGGGATAGAGATCGAAGAGAAACCTACATATAGGTTTTTGGAATATAAAAGATGATCTCTGTTCGACGATAAAAACAAAAACCTCAATCTTAGGTCAAAGATTAATTTATAAACAAATAATATCTTTGGTCTCTGATCTCAGTCGAAAGTTGATAGTCGAGCATAGTTTGACGATCAATTAACTGAAGCAAAGTCGTCGATCTCTGGTCGACGATTTTTGTCTTCACATAGAGCTGTCGTCAAATGTAGTTCGACGATTTAGCTCAAGAGCTGTTCGAAGATCGTCGATCTTCGTTCGACGATTTAGGAACATATCCAAAAACAGAAGACAAAAATTAAATTAATCCTTCCCATTGATCATTCCAAGATGATTCAGGAAGAACAGGTGCTTCTTTTCATCAAGGGGTTTGGTGAAAATATCTTCTCTTTGAAAATCAGTGGAGATAAAGTCTAGATTAATTTTTTTTGTCTATATTATCTCTAATGAAATGATGTCTTATATCTATATGCTTTGTTTTAGAATGATGCACTGGATTATGTGCTATAGATATAGCACTAGTATTATCACAGAAGATGGTTGAATTATTTAGATTGAAAACATAATCTAAGAGTTGGTTTTGTATCCACAAAATCTGTGAACAGCCACTGCCAGCAGCCATAAATTCAGCTTCAGCAGTAGATGTTGATACAGAGGTTTACTTCTTGCAAAACCAGGACACAAGTCTATCACCCAAGAACTGGCAAGTTCCTGAAGTGCTCTTTCTGTCCACTCTGCATCCAGCATAGTCAGCATCTGAAAATCCAGTCAACTCAAATGCTGACTCTGTTGGATACCAGAGTCCTAGATTAGGACAACCCTTTATATGTCTTAAAATCCTTTTTATGAAAATAAGATGATATTCTTTAGTGTTCACCTGGAACCTAGCACATAAACATGTAGCAAACATGATATCTGGTCTGCTTGCTGTTAGATATAGTAGGGATCCAACAATGGCCCTATACCTGGTCTGATCAACAGGTTTTCCATGTTCATTAGTGTCTAATACAGCATTGGCAGCCATGGGAGTCTTCATAGAAGATGCATCAGCCATCCCAAACTTCTTAATAAGCTCATTAGCATATCTAGATTGGGAAATGAAGATACCAACAGGATATTGTTTCACTTGGAGACCAAGGAAATAAGATAACTCTCCCATGCTACTCATCTCAAATTTAGAATGCATTAGATTAGAAAATCTCTTGCACAATTTGGGATCAGTAGAACCAAATATAATATCATCTACATATATTTGTACTAATAAGATTTTATCATGATGCAATTTTGTAAAAAGGGTTTTATCTACCATGCCTCTAGAAAAACTATGCCCTAACAAAAAGTTGGCTAAGGTCTCATACCAAGCTTTTGGAGCTTGCTTTAAACCATAGAGAGCCTTATGCAGTTTAAAAACATGAGAGGGGGGAAGTTGGAGAAACAAAATCTGGAGATTGTTCTACATAAACCTCTTCTTGTAGTACTCCATTTAGGAAAGCACTCTTGACATCCATCAGATAAACTGTGAACTTTTTGAAAGCAGCATAGGCCAGAAAAATCCTTATAGCTTCTAGCCTGGCAACTGGAGCAAAGGTCTGATCATAGTCAATTCCTTCCTCTTGCCTATATCCTTAAGTAACAAGCCTAGCCTTGTTCCTCACAATCACACCTTGGGCATCAAGCTTATTCCTAAAAACCCACTTAGTTACAATTACTGGATAGCTTTTAGTCCTTGGAACCAAGTCACAAACTCTACATCTTTCAAATTGATTTAGTTCCTCTTACATTGCAATGATCCAATGGGGATCTTGCTCATCATCAGTTATGGATTGAGGTTCAATTTGAGAGAGAAAATAGGCATGTGTCACATCATGGTTGAGTTGATGACTTGTCTGTACACCTGCTGATATGTCTCCAATTACTTAGGATCTAGGGTGATCCCTAAGTGTGACAAAATCAGATGGTGGAGTTGGTTCAGCAACAGTAATTGGAGTGAATTCCTCTTGTGGAATTACTTCTGCGGTTGGAGGAAGTTCAGTTTCTTCCATAGAGTCTTCTTCACTGTCCTTATTTTCTTGTGGTGAGGGATGAGATATCACCTTCAGGGTGAGATTTAAGTCATCCAGCTTTTTACATAGACTTGGTACCTGCAGATGATCACTGGTAGAAGCTTCCTTCTCCTTGTAAAATATATTAGCTTCATCAAATGTAACATGTATTGACTCTTCAATTTTCAAGGATGATTTATTGAGAACCCTATATGCCTTGCTAACTTGGGAATATCCTAGAAAGATTCCCATTGTAGCTTTGGCTTCAAACTTTCTAAGATAATCTTTGTTGTTATTATGTATATAACTGATACAACCAAAAATTCTAAAGTAGTCTATTTTAGGTTTCTTCCCTTTGTGTAATTCATAGGGAGTCTTGCTTTTAAGTTTTTGTATCAAACTTCTATTCATGACATAATTTGTTGTGCTTACAGCTTCTGCCCAGTAGGATAGAGGCATGTGAGCATCAGCAAGCATGTGCCTGCAGTTTCAATGAGTGTTCTGTTTTTCCTTTCAACTACCCCATTTTGTTGAGGAGTTCTGGGAGCAGAGAAGCAGTGTTTGATACCTTCCTTCTCACAGAATTCTTGCATAGGAAGAGATTCAAACTCAGTGCCATGATCACTTCTGATCAATGCAACTGGAGTAGAGTACTCAATATTTATGCATTTTAGAAAATCTGTAAGAACTTTGAAATTATCAGACTTGTTTCTCAAGAAGAAAACCCAAGAGAACCTAGAGAAGTCATCTACAATAACTAAAGTATAGGACTTCCCTCCCAGGCTTTGTACAATAATTGGTCCAAAAAGGTCCAAATGAAGCAGATACAAAATCCTAGGTGAATCACTCTTATTAACTGATTTAAAACTATTTTTAGTTTGCTTGCCTTCTTGACAAGCCTTGCAAAGGCTTTCCTTCTTGTAGGGGCAAGAGGGCAATCCTCTAATAAGGTTGTCCCAAGATAACCTAGCAATGTTTCTTAGATTTACATGTCCTAGGCTTTTATGCCACAAAGTATTATTATTGCTAACCTGATTAAATAAACAGATTTCTGAACAAGCAGAATTAAAATCAACTAAATAGATATTGCCTAACCTAATACCTGACAACACAGTAATGTTGTTTAGAGAAATATTGCATTTAGATTCAGTAAAACATACCTCATAACCTGCATCACATAGCTTTCCTATGGATATCAAGTTATGTTTCAGCACACTTACATATGCCACTTTCCTGAAGGTGATAGCTCCAAGTGTAAATTCTCCATAGCCTCCTGTCTGACCAAAGCTTGAGTCTCCAAATATAACCTTTGGACCTAGCTTTACCTTATAGTTACATAGATTAGCCTTGTTTCCTGTCATGTGCTTGGAACACCCAATATCCAAATACCACTTATCCTGTATGGTAGGATAGGTCTTTATCTGCAAAGAAAACTTATATATTTTGGACCCAGGTAACCTTGGGTCTTGGCTTCTTTTCATACTTAAAAATTGAAATATAAGAGTATACAGGTTGACTTTTATAACCTAAGGGATGAAATCTCCTAGGTGGGATTATCTAGTTAGTTAAGGGATTGAAAGGTTTAGGGTTAGAATTCTTATTGAAATTTCTGTTGAAATTATAGTTTTGATAGAACTGTTTTGGGTTCGATGATTTTAGTTCAGATCGTCGATCTGCGTTCGACGACTAGCATTGATATTGTCGATCTTGGTTCTCAGAATAATAGTGGCTATTATCTGGGTTCCACGATCGTCGATCCCTATTCGACGATACATAATGATATCCTCGATCCCCGTTTGTAGAGTGTTTAGGCTCAAGCTCTGGGTTCTGAGATCGTACATCGTCGTTCGACGCATAATGCTGAGATCGTCGATCTTGGTTTGACGATTATTGTTCAGACTTAGCATTTTGTTTTTCTTTATTTATCTCAACTTGTTTTAAAACTTTGTTAACTGTTTTAATTTGTTCTGTATTCTTCTTACCATTATCTGAAATAAACTTTATAGGTTGTGAAAGGTGGTTTTTCTTAATAATTGGTGGTTCACTGGATGATGCACCTAATCCTAACTTACTTCTATTAAGTCTAGCATTAAGTGTGCTGGTAATTTCTTCTAGCTGTTTGATTCTTCCATTCAGTGATTCCTCTAGCTCTTTTGCTTTACTTAATTCAACTTTCAGAAAAGTGATTTGTTCACTATACATGTCTATTTCATTTTTTAATTTAATGATTTCTGATACTAAGCTATCATAATTAAATTGTTTATCTCTGAGAAGTTTGATTTCCTTCTCAGATCTAATCAGATCACTACACATAGATTTAACGTCATTTTTAAAATCTTCAGAGGTAAAGTCGAATTCTTCCTATACCTGATCACAGTCTGAACATTCTTCAGATTCTTCTTCTTCTAAGACATGCCCTGAAGCATTGATGGCCATTAAGAAGATTTATTTGGCATTTGCTTCCTCTTCATCTTCACTAGATCTGGAGGAAGATGATTCTTCAGTGTCACTCCATGTTTCTGCAACAAACCCTTTCTCCTTCTTCTCGTGCTTGTAGGAGGATGGTTTGCTGGATTGTTTCTTGGAGTCTGTCTCTTTTCTCCTTTCCTTATACTTGTTTTCTGGACATTCTGGAAGAATATGTCCAGGTTTCCTGCAACCAAAATAGATAATCTCTTTAGAAGGGGTTTTATCATATCTTTGTTTATCATCACTCCTTGATGATTTCCTTCTGAATTCTTTTCTCCCCATCTTGAAAAATCTTTTTGCAAAGAGACTCATCAACTCTTCATTTGATGGAGAAGTTTCTGATTCTTCTAAAGCTTTGAAAGCTATATTTTGCACCTTTATAGTTGGTGTAGCAGTCGTTTGTTGCTCAGCTTCTCTTGTCTTCAGCAACTGTTCATAGGATTTTAGATTTCCTAAGACTGATTTTGTAGTCATCTCATGTGTGTTTCTGGTCTCTCTGATAGGCCCGATTCTAGAGTCCCATGAGCTGGGGAAGCACATGAGAATCTTGTCATTTATTTCTGTGACTGAGATGTCTTTGTTAAGAGTTTTCAGCTCATTAACAATGAGACTGATTCTATTGTACATCTCAGAAACGTGCTCAGTTTCTTCCTTTTTAAAATTCTCATACTGGGAGATGAGATGAGCTTTCTTGTCCTTCCTTTCATCTGCTGATCCTGCAACCATCCGGTTTAAGGAATCTCAGATGGCCTTGGCTGATTCACATTCAGCTACTTTCTGAAATATGTCATCAGACATTGTTTGTGCCAGTATGTTTATGGATCTTGCATAAGCAATCTTTGCTTTCTTGTATGCATCATTGCAGTCTGGAGGAGGTACTGCAGTCATGTTTGGGGAAGTACTTGTAGGGGTAGCTGGTGGTGGAGTTAGTCCTATTAAGATAGAAGAAAAAATGTCTTCATTAATAAAATTCATATAAAGCCTAATTGTTGCCTTCCAGATTACAAACTTTTGCAAGTTGCAAACTGGAGGTCTGGTGCTTGCAAATTACTTGTACTGTGCCATGGTATAACAAAGAATAGAGTAAACAGATATCTATCAGAGATCTTATGTTCAGGTGTTAGCATGTACAACCTTAAAAACACACCCTCTGATACCAATTGAAAGTGAGGGATAAATACAGTTTACTCTAGAGGGGGGGAGGTGAATAGAGTATTGAAAGTCCACCTAGTGTCAACTACCTTCACCTATGGGGGGGGGGGGGAATAGGTGACGTGCAGCGTTTTTGCAGAATTAAAATTGTACCTGCACACGAAAATAAAACAGCACAGCAAATAGAGTACACAAGCTATTTATAGTGGTTCCCCGATTTGGGTACATCCACTTTCCCCTTCGACCTATCTCCCAACAAGGGACGACTCGGTCTCTTCACCAACAGCATTGAAATCCAATCCTTGCACTATCGGAAGGAACCCTTCCACACGTAGGAGTCAGCACTCACACAACACGGGTTTCACCCAACCCTTACAGCTAGAAACCAACGTTCCTTTACAACAAAAATAAAACTAGAATGTACAAGAAATACAAACTACTTTTGGAGACTAAGGTGTCCCTCTTCGTTTGATGACGTGTTCTAGAAGTCACGAAGAGTCCACAACCCTAGATCTCACTTGGAGAGAATCTCCCCGAAACCGGCGGCGGCAAGAAGGGCGGCGGCTTGGTTCTCGGGATCGGCGGCGACAACGGTGTGCGGCTGCTGTACTTTGGAGATTCAGACTTCGTAGCAAAGCTAGCAAGGTCTTCCAACGGTCACACTAGGATCGATCGTCTCGATCGATTCGGATGGGGAAGATTTTCCCGATCAACAAATCAAGAGACAAGAGATCTCTGGTTAGACGCGTGAGACGCTATGCTTGGCTAAGTTTCTGTCGTTGGGAGATCTGGAAGAAACCACGATCTAGCAGCCGGCGATCTACCAGCACGAGCGGCGACAGCGGCGGCGGAGGTATCGCGATCTAAGTCACGTCGGCGGCTCGGCTTTTTCAAATCTTCTTCGCTGCTTTACTGTTCAAAAATACGCGTGTATTTATACAGTAACATACTCTTTTATGACCGTTATGGGTCCCACCTGAAGAAACCCTAAAAGCGGTTCAAAATAGAGCCTTAACATTTGATCCGGTCCAGTGGGATCCAGAAAATTGCCCAAGTCAAAATCGGCAAGAATCGAAGGTGATTCTCGTCGAATCGGCGAGAATCAAAGGTGATTCTCATCGATTCGGTGAGAGTCAAAGGTGATTCTCATCGATGTTGACTTGTTTGCACGCTCTGATTTAGCCTGATAGAGATGGCGAGAATCAGCCAGTGATTCTCGACGATTCGGCGAGAATCACTAGTGATTCTCGTCGATTATGACTTAGCGCCAGAGTCGCATGCTTTGATGTAGCCGGATAGAGACGGCGAGAATCAGCCGGTGATTCTCGACGATTCGGCGAGAATCACTAGTGATTCTCGCCGAATCGGCGAGAATCACTTGGTGATTCTCGTAGATTTACACTTAGACGATTTTTCGTCTTTACCCCCATGAGCTGCTCTTTGACCCATCCTTGCTCCTTGTCTGCTCTTGCATGATCACAGCCCTGTACTTGAAAATAAGTACACTCCAATAGAGAGAGTGCACGTAGGCCAACACACTGATCTGCTCAACGAGGAATTACGTCGTGCAGACCCGTGTATATTGACCTACTGCACCCTGACATTGTAGTGCACTTAGCGTGGAATAACTACAAGCACAACTTAAAAGGTTTTATCAAATACATCGTGAATTCATCTTAGCTTGACAGGTGGCTTCGTCAAATCCAGGTAATTGTGGATACAATACCCAACAATCTCCCCCTATTTGACGGAGCCAAAATCTCACTAGCTAAGATGAATACCACCATCCAGATAAAATATACATCATATATAATTTAAAGATACGGCACAAGGAAATAGAAGCAAACAGGTCAAAGCTTGAGTCAATCATAAAGTCATATACATATATATATATATATATATATATATATATATATATATATATATATATATATATATATATATATATATATATATATATTCCCAAGATCGTTCATATAACAATAATAAAAGATAAAAATGTTCATGAGACAATGACAAGCTATAAATTTCTGTCTATTGCTCTTTGGCTAGGTCATCCTTATGTTTTTGAGCCAAAAACTTCTTTCTTTGCCTCTCAACGTACTCCTTGGGCTTTGTATAGTATCTTGGAGGAGGAGCTTTATCTGCCGCCGTGTTGGTCCTGAAGAAGATGTTCCGTTTAGCTTCATATGTCTTGTGCAGCTCCCACTCATGCTGGCTGTATACTTCGTTCCGATTGATTTCCCCTTTTTCTTGTAGCCAGAATGTGTCCAAGATGATTCTCTTTGATACCGGACTCCACCTTTCGTTCCTTACTTCATCCTCCTTCAATCTGATTCTCTTTTCAGCTTGCGTTTCCTTAGAAGTCCCTTCTTGAGATTTTCTCTTGTCCTTAGCTTTTGCTAGGGCTCCTTGGTCAAACATTGCCAACAGTTTTGCCTTGGAGGTGGCCCTAGCAGCCCTATGAGCATCAGCTTCACTTAATGGAACTTCTTCAACACTTGGTCCCTCATCAGCCGCAGTATTAATTTCAGGAGCAGGAGTACCCTCAGGATTTTCAGGGATGTTAGCGCCTAGCGCTTGTTTGAGCATCCACCAGCAACTGTCATAAACATATATGTTTGACTGCTCAAATTTTTTGATTATGATTTCTTGAAGCTCGGCCATTTTAGCTGTATATTCTTTCTCCCCCTTTTTGGCTTCGACTGCAATAGAGTTTGCATAAGAATGCAGTGACTCATCAATGTGCTTTGTAGTCTTGGAGAACTCGGTAACCAAGGCTTGTTGATTGTTGTTAAGAGTCACCATATTGCCATCAAACTTTTGAATATTATTTGCTACGACATGAGCATTCTGATTTACTACAGTGAGAGTATCGGTGTTCTTTTTTAATCCGTCCATAAGAAGAGTAACAGCTTGGCCGGCCGCTGTATACTTGTATTCAAACTTCTTTTCCATCACATCCAGTTTGTGATTGATCTCCACCACGTTCTTGAGCTTGAGATTCTCAGATTTCTTAATTATTTTTAACATTTTATTTTGAGCTTTCTCAAAAGATGCTTTGAGCTCATCCGCGATACCTTGAATAACATTTACGGTGTGATTGGCTAGATCAGCTCGTAGTGGATGATCCTAAGGCATGCCTTGGCCTTGCTCTTCAGCAGATGCACTTGTAAAGCTGGACACTAGCACAGTCTCCAAGGGGGGAGTACTTGCAGCCTCTGTAGATTTCTCAGAAGTACTAAGCAGTCTCTGCTGAGAGGACTCCCCCTCCACTGATGCACCAATGTTCTCAGGAACAATCTCAGGAGCGTGCTTGTCAGATGGAACTTTAGTGATGTCCTGAGGCTCCAATGCTTCCTGTCCCACATTTCCTTCTTCCTCATCTTCAACATTCATGAGATCATTCTCAGCTGCATCATCTTTCAAACTTCCCTCATCATTTTCCACTATATTACCTTCGGCTCCTTGATCATGCACGTTCAGGGCCGCCTCATTCTCCATCACAGCTTCACTTTCTTCTTGTATATCTGCCACTGCATCTCTGGCTATCTGAGAGATGTCAGATACGATATTAGCATAAGCGGGTAGAGGCTCCCCCTCAATTCCTGCAGTCAGTGCATCAGGAATTTCACTGGGGATTACTATGGAATCAGCCACAGTTCCGTCCTCGGATGGAGATACTTCTTGTTGTTCTACCACGACAGCCTGCCCAATGTGTCTCTCCCATCTGTCAAAGACGCTCGAGTCCATTTTCTTCAAGTAATGCAGTGGAACTCCTTTACTCATGTCATACCTATCTCCGTTTAACTAATTGAGACATAGACTGATGATTCGGCCAAAGCTAGGAGACCTGAGAATGTCCTTTATCTTCTCAAAATGCAATGCCCCACAGTTGAATCTTTTTCTGCAGACAATTGCCACAAGGATCTTGAACATGTCCGCAGAGATGTGGTCATGAGAGCCCGGTTTGCATATGAGTACTTTCCCAATGATGTCTGACAGAAGTTTCCCCTCCTCATTCATATCCTTTCGCTTTATCAATCTAGTTCCTCAAGCGTGTCCACAGAATAATAATGTCCTGTTTTTATCATATTCCTCCAGATAATCCTCGTGCGCAGAGCTAGTGAGCTGCAAGTATTGGGTCAGCTTGCTTGTAGACATCTTGATCTTTGCCCCTGCAACCTGGCTCTTGATGAGAGAGTCTTCATTCCGGAGTTTGGCGATTGCGAAGAACTCCATCACTTCCTTGTCCAAGATTTTACAGGGGTGCTCCAGTATGAATGAGAGTCCAGCCTCTTCAAGCATGATAATGATGTTTCTGAATTCATCAGAAGCATGTGAGAACCCAGTTCGAACCAACTCACAACCAGTGACCAGGCCGGAGGTTGTCCTTGGAGCCATAGCAAGACTGAAATCCCAAGACTACGCCTAATCAGGAATCAAGAGGGAAGCTACACTAACAGTAAGTCACTGTAAGGGTGAGAAAGTGGTTACCCAAAAGCGTAGAAGGTGAGAATCGACGGAAACGGAGGGAAACCGGAAGAAGATCGCGACTTTGGTCGATCGAACCCGCCGAGACTTGGACGAGCGCCCTGGACGCGAGAGGAGTGATCTACTGAGGGAAGAATCGGCGAGTTGTCTGCTCGATATCAACGGAGGAAAAGGCGGGATTCCTGCGGTTGTCGATGGAAGGGGAAGAATCGGCGAGTTTCCTTCGGTGAGCTTCTTGCGGAATATGAAGGGTCGGCGGGATACTGTGCGATATCGACGGGTTTAAAAGGCTTTTAACGGGTTTCCGTGTGAAGAGCGACAAGCTAAGGTTCGACGGAAGTCTTCGGGTTAGGTGGGTTTTAGCGGGTTTCCAGTTTGTCTAATTCGAAATCGAAGGGATTCTTTAATAGGAATCTACGGGTTAAGAGGCATGCCGGATTGTCGAAGTCTTCTAATATCAAGACAATTTAAAAAAATCTTCTAAATATGTATATATATTTCTTAATGCCAGTCTATTTAGGGTTTGAACGGGGTTTTTCCATACATCTCTTGATGTCAATTGTAAGTTGTAGTGATTTCCACTAACGCATCTTCGTTACTGTTCAGTGAACTTATTTAAGCCTGTAGATGTTAGTTCTCGAATCTACCAGTGGAATTACAGGTAAATCTTTATTAATGTATCTAAGGTTTATGTTTGCAGTGATAACCTATCCTTAGGTGTACACACATATATGTGTATATATATAAATATATATATGTATATGTCGATACAATATGACTCAAGTATATGAGCTGATCAAAAATACATGGGATTATGAGGTTCATAATTTACCCCCTCAGGTTGAGGCATACCAGGTGTTCAATGTGAGTATCCCATTGTAAATAGTACCTCTGATATTCCATATATTTCTTCCAATTTAGTCTTGAAACATCTTCTGTCTAGTTCCCATCATATTTACGGGAACCTAGACTACCCTGCAGAAGAGAGTTACCTTACCTTAGAAACCCAATACATATTGGGTCCTAGGTTCTTGTTAGCATAAACACTTGAATGCCTTCCCTCAGAAATCCTGTCAGGAAGACTACCTCTGCCCAGAAGATGTGGATAGGCCCTTGCCCTTGACACAGAGGGGTTGTGCCAACAGTCTATGGCAAAGTGTCCAACTTTGCCACAGCACCAACACGTGTGAATGTTGTATCTCCGTTTCTGACCTGATCTAGTGACTGAGGTAGTCATGAGCCTAGGTCCAAACGGGATAGATCTGGATCCGCTCCCAAAATTGCCTCTTCCACCGTAACACGTGGAAGGGTGGAAGGATTTCATGTAGCGAGCGTCACGAGGCCTGGGAGGTGGTGCCTTCCTTTTAGTCAGCCCCCTTCCTGAGGCCCCATGAGAACTTACAGCATGACTTCTAACCTCCCTTTCCTGTGTCCTTGGGTGGAGAGAAGAGTTCTGAGAGCTGATACCAGCAGATTCATGCCGAGTAGGGGCAGTGGCCGAGAATACAAAGGGCTCAGAATGGGCCTTAGGTATTCTCTCATGGGTGGCCATGACGGCCCTTGCACTATGGGTGTCTCCACATGAGGACAGATCACCCTTGCAGTGACCACGATTATTCCTGTGGTCATACCTGAAGGCATGATGAGTACCCTTCCTGATTGTAGTGGGGGTCGGAATACCGTTTCCCCATTTCTCCATGAATTGATAATTCGGGAGATCCACCCATTTTATTCCTTTCTCTTCATAGCATCAACCTTGGAAAAGTTAGATACTATCCTTTTCTCATTCTCTAGACTACTCTCTAGATTCGAGATTTTAGTGTCCTTGACCTTGTTGGATGCCAATTGGAGAACCAACAAGGTCTTCAGCCGAGCAATCTCCTGAGCTTGCTCCTCAACAAGTAGGTTGCTTTTCTGAAGGGCTCTCTTCAGGGAATCAGGATTTTCTGAAGGGAAACAGTTCCTGTCTTCAGGAACTTCAAGAGAGACGGGGCAAGATGAAGAAGTTACCTGCTCTTCAGTGTTATTGTCAATAGCGCCAGAGACCGTTGTGTCATCCTCATCAGAACTGCTTTCCTCAATTTCTTCTTCAGTCTCTGACAAGGACACTAGAGCTCTGATGCTGTCCGATTGATCCTTGCCTTCATCTTCAGAGGCGAGGACCCCCACATAGGCTTCATCCTCTAGTTGACAGCAGATCCCAGCTTTCTTTGATCCCCCATCAGCTCTGAGATCATTACCCACATAGATTTGGCCGTCCCACATTTTTCCAATCTAGAGCGAGAAGGTCCAGACCAGACATCCATGATAATCTGACGAATCATCTTGTCCAGATTGAATAATGAGAGTTCCGTCTCCGGCATCTCAGCAATACACTTGGGCACTTGGATATTCTTTCCAGAGCCGGAGGTCTTCATAGGAATAAAAGGACCCTCTTCGAGGATGAAAGATGTTCGAGGATCGATAGCCTCCAAGTGATACGACACTCTCATCTTCCAGACGGGATAATACTCCTTTGTGCATGTGGGAAGTCTTAGTGGAGAGATTTCATGATCCAGCTCAATGCTTCTGACACTGGTGGTAGGATTCTACTCAAGGTGTAAACCTTTTTGATGAGTAACCTCGCTCTGATACCACTTGAAAGTCCACCTAGTGTCAACTACCTTCACCTATGGGGGGGGGGAATAGGTGACGTGCAGTGTTTTTGCGGAATTAAAATTGTACCTGCACACGAAAATAAAACAGCACAGCAAACAGAGTACACAAGCTATCTATAGTGGTTCCCCGATTTGGGTACATCCACTTTCCCCCTTCGACCTATCTCCCAACAAGGGACGACTCGGTCTCACACCAACAGGATTGAAATCCAATCCTTGCACTATCGGAAGGAACCCTTCCACACGTAGGAGTCAGCACTCCCACAACACGGGTTGCACCCAACCCTTACAGCTAGGAACCAACGTTTCTTTACAACAAAAATAAAACTAGAATGTACAAGAAATACAAACTACTTTTGGAGACTAAGGTGTCCCTCTTCGTTTGATGATGTGTTCTAGAAGTCACGAAGAGTCCACAACCTTAGATCTCACTTGGAGAGAATCTCCCCGAAACCGGCGGCGGCAAGAAGGGCGGCGGCTTGGTTCTCGGGATCGGCGGCGACAACGGTGTGCGGCTGCTGTACTTTGGAGATTCAGACTTCGTAGCAAAGCTAGCAAGGTCTTCCAACGGTCACACTAGGATCGATCGTCTCGATCGATTCGGATGGGGAAGATTTTCCCGATCAACAAATCAAGAGACAAGAGATCTCTGGTTAGACGCGTGAGACGCTATGCTTGGCTAAGCTTCTGTCGCCGGGAGATCTGGAAGAAACCACGATCTAGCACCCGGCGATCTACCAGCACGAGCGGCGATGGCGGCGGCGGAGGTATCGCGATCTAGGTCACGTCGGCGGCTCGGCTTTTTCAAATCTTCTTCGCTGCTTTACTGTTCAAAAATACGCGTGTATTTATACAGTAACATACTCTTTTATGACCGTTATGGGTCCCACCTGAAGAAACCCTAAAAGCAGTTCAAAATAGAGCCTTAACATTTGATCCGGTCCAGTGGGATCCAGAAAATTGCCCAAGTCAAAATCGGCGAGAATCGAAGGTGATTCTCGTCGAATCGGCGAGAATTAAAGGTGATTCTCGTCGATTCGGCGAGAGTCAAAGGTGATTCTCATCGATGTTGACTTGTTTGCACGCTCTGATTTAGCCTGATAGAGACGGCGAGAATCAGCCAGTGATTCTCGACGATTCGGCGAGAATCACTAGTGATTCTTGCCGAATCGGCGAGAATCACTTGGTGATTCTCGTCGATTATGACTTAGCGCCAGAGTCGCATGCTTTGATGTAGCCGGATAGAGACGGCGAGAATCAGCCGGTGATTCTCGACGATTCGGCGAGAATCACTTGGTGATTCTCGTCGATTTACACTTAGACGATTTTTCGTCTTTCCCCCCATGAGCTGCTCTTTGACCCATCCTTGCTCCTTGTCTGCTCTTGCATGATCACAGCCCTGTACTTGAAAATAAGTACACTCCAATAGAGAGAGTGCACGTAGGCCAACACACTGATCTGCAAAACGAGGAATTACGTCGTGCAGACCCGTGTAGATTGACCTACTGCACCCTGACATTGTAGTGCACTTAGCGTGGAATAACTGCAAGCACAACTTAAAAGGTTTTATCAAATACATCGTGAATTCATCTTAGCTTGACAGGTGGCTTCGTCAAATCCAGGTAATTGTGGATACAATACCCAACAATCTCCCCCTATTTGACGGAGCCAAAATCCCACTAGCTAAGATGAATACCACCATCCAGATAAAATATACATCATATATAATTTAAAGATACGGCACAAGGAAATAGAAGCAAACAGGTCAAAACTTGAGTCAATCATAAAGTCATATACTATATATATATATATATATATATATATATATATATATATATATATATATATATATATATATATATATAGATATTCCCAAGATCGTTCATATAACAATAATAAAAGATAAAAATGTTCATGAGACAATGACAAGCTATAAATTTCTGTCTATTGCTCTTTGGCTAGGTCATCCTTATGTTTTTGAGCCAAAAACTTCTTTCTTTGCCTCTCAACGTACTCCTTGGGCTTTGTATAGTATCTTGGAGGAGGAGCTTTATCTGCCGCCGTGTTGGTCCTGAAGAAGATGTTCCGTTTAGCTTCATATGTCTTGTGCAGCTCCCACTCATGCTGGCTGTATACTTCGTTCCGATTGATTTCCCCTTTTTCTTGTAGCCAGAATGTGTCCAAGATGATTCTCTTTGATACCAGACTCCACCTTTCGTTCCTTACTTCATCCTCCTTCAATCTGATTCTCTTTTCAGCTTGCGTTTCCTTAGAAGTCCCTTCTTGAGATTTTCTCTTGTCCTTAGCTTTTGCTAGGGCTCCTTGGTCAAACATTGCCATCAGTTTTGCCTTGGAGGTGGCCCTAGCAGCCCTATGAGCATCAGCTTCACTTAATGGAACTTCTTCAACACTTGGTCCCTCATCAGCCGCAGTATTAATTTCAGGAGCAGGAGTACCCTCAGGATTTTCAGGGATGTTAGCGCCTAGCGCTTGTTTGAGCATCCACCAGCAACTGTCTTAAACATATATGTTTGACTGCTCAAAATTTTTGATTATGATTTCTTGAAGCTCGGCCATCTTAGCTGTATATTCTTTCTCCCCCTTTTTGGCTTCGACTGCAATAGAGTTTGCATAAGAATGCAGTGACTCATCAATGTGCTTTGTAGTCTTGGAGAACTCGGTAACCAAGGCTTGTTGATTGCTGTTAAGAGTCACCATATTGCCATCAAACTTTTGAATATTATTTGCTACGACATGAGCATTCTGATTTACTACAGTGAGAGTATTGGTGTTCTTTTTTAATCCGTCCATAAGAAGAGTAACAGCTTGGCCGGCCGCTGTATACTTGTATTCAAACTTCTTTTCCATCACATCCAGTTTGTGATTGATCTCCACCACGTTCTTGAGCTTGAGATTCTCAGATTTCTTAATTATTTTTAACATTTTATTTTGAGCTTTCTCAAAAGATGCTTTGAGCTCATCCGCGATACCTTGAATAACATTTACGGTGTGATTGGCTAGATCAGCTCGTAGTGGATGATCCTAAGGCATGCCTTGGCCTTGCTCTTCAGCAGATGCACTTGTAGAGCTGGACACTAGCACAGTCTCCAAGGGGGGAGTACTTGCAGCCTCTGTAGATTTCTCAGAAGTACTAAGCATTCTCTGCTGAGAGAACTCCCCCTCCACTGATGCACCAATGTTCTCAGGAACAATCTCAGGAGCGTGCTTGTCAGATGGAACTTCAGTGATGTCCTGAGGCTCCAATGCTTCCTGTCCCACATTTCCTTCTTCCTCATCTTCATCATTCATGAGATCATTCTCAGCTGCATCATCTTTCAAACTTCCCTCATCATTTTCCACTACATTACCTTCGGCTCCTTGATCATGCACGTTCAGGGCCGCCTCATTCTCCATCACAGCTTCACTTTCTTCTTGTATATCTGCCACTGCATCTCTGGCTATCTGAGAGATGTCAGATACGATATTAGCATAAGCGGGTAGAGGCTCCCCCTCAATTCCTGCAGTCAGTGCATCAGGAATTTCACTGGGGATTACTATGGAATCAGCCACAGTTCCGTCCTCGGATAGAGATACTTCTTGTTGTTCTACCACGACAGCCTGCCCAATGTGTCTCTCCCATCTGTCAAAGACGCTCGAGTCCATTTTCTTCAAGTAATGCAGTGGAACTCCTTTACTCATGTCATACCTATCTCCGTTTAACTAATTGAGACATAGACTGATGATTCGGCCAAAGCTAGGAGACCTGAGAATGTCCTTTATCTTCTCAAAATGCAATGCCCCACAGTTGAATATCTTTTTCTGTAGACAATTGCCACAAGGATCTTGAACATGTCCGCAGAGATGTGGTCATGAGAGCCCGGTTTGCATATGAGTACTTTCCCAATGATGTCTGACAGAAGTTTCCCCTCCTCATTCATATCCTTTCGCTTTATCAATCTAGTTCCTCAAGCGAGTCCACAGAATAATAATGTCCTGTTTTTATCATATTCCTCCAGATAATCCTCGTGCGCAGAGCTAGTGAGCTGCAAGTATTGGGTCAGCTTGCTTGCAGACATCTTGATCTTTGCCCCTGCAACCTGGCTCTTGATGAGAGAGTCTTCATTCCGGAGTTTGGCGGTTGCGAAGAACTCCATCACTTCCTTGTCCAAGATTTTACAGGGGTGCTCCAGTATGAATGAGAGTCCAGCCTCTTCAAGCATGATAATGATGTTTCTGAATTCATCAGAAGCATGTGAGAACCCAGTTCGAACCAACTCACAACCAGTGACCAGGACGGAGGTTGTCCTTGGAGCCATAGCAAGACTGAAATCCCAAGACTACGCCTAATCAGGAATCAAGAGGGAAGCTACACTAACAGTAAGTCACTGTAAGGGTGAGAAAGTGGTTACCCAAAAGCGTAGAAGGTGAGAATCGACGGAAACGGAGGGAAACTGGAAGAAGATCGCGACTTTGGTCGATCGAACCCGCCGAGACTTGGACGAGCGCCCTAGACGCGAGAGGAGTGATCTACTGAGGGAAGAATCGGCGAGTTGTCTGCTCGATATCAACGGAGGAAAAGGCGGGATTCCTGCGGTTGTCGATGGAAGGGGAAGAATCGGCGAGTTTCCTTCGGTGAGCTTCCTGCGGAATATGAAGGGTCGGCGGGATACTGTGCGATATCGACGGGTTTAAAAGGCTTTTAACGGGTTTCCGTGTGAAGAGCGACAAGCTAAGGTTCGACGGAAGTCTTCGGGTTAGGCGGGTTTTAGCGGGTTTCCAGTTTGTCTAATTCGAAATCGAAGGGATTCTTTAATAGGAATCTACGGGTTAAGAGGCATGCCGGATTGTCGAAGTCTTCTAATATCAAGACAATTTAAAAAAATCTTCTAAATATGTATATATATTTGTTAATGCCAGTCTATTTAGGGTTTGAACGGGGTTTTTCCATACATCTCTTGATGTCAATTGTAAGTTGTAGTGATTTCCACTAACGCATCTTCGTTACTGTTCAGTGAACTGATTTAAGCCTGTAGATGTTAGTTCTCGAATCTACCAGTGAAATTACAGGTAAATCTTTATTAATGTATCTAAGGTTTATGTTTGCAGTGATAACCTATCCTTAGGTGTACACACATATATGTGTATATATATAAATATATATATATGTATATGTCGATACAATATGACTCAAGTATATGAGCTGATCAAAAATACATGGGATTATGAGGTTCATAATTTACCCCCTCAGGTTGAGGCATACCAGGTGTTCAATGTGAGTATCCCATTGTAAATAGTACCTCTGATATTCCATATATTTCTTCCAATTTAGTCTTGAAACATCTTCTGTCTAGTTCCCATCAAATTTACGGGAACCTAGACTACCCTGCAGAAGAGAGTTACCTTACCTTAGGAACCCAATACATATTGGGTCCTAGGTTCTTGTTAGCATAAACACTTGAATGCCTTCCCTCAGAAATCCTGTCAGGAAGACTACCTCTGCCCAGAAGATGTGGATAGGCCCTTGCCCTTGACACAGAGGGGTTGTGCCAACAGTCTATGGCAAAGTGTCCCACTTTGCCACAGCACCAACACGTGCGAATGTTGTATCTCCGTTTCTGACCTGATCTAGTGACTGAGATAGTCATGAGCCTAGGTCCAAACGGGATAGATCTGGATCTGCTCCCAAATTTGCCTCTTCCACCGTAACACGTGGAAGGGTGGAAGGAATGCATGTAGCGAGCGTCACGAGGCCTGGGAGGTGGTGCCTTCCTTTTAGTCAGCCCACTTCCTGAGGCCCCATGAGAACTTACAGCATGACTTCTAACCTCCCTTTCCTGTGTCCTTGGGTGGAGAGAAGAGTTCTGAGAGCTGATACCAGCAGATTCATGCCGAGTAGGGGCAGTGGCCGAGAATACAAAGGGCTCAGAATGGGCCTTAGGTATTCTCTCATGGGTGGCCATGACGGCCCTTGCACTATGGGTGTCTCCACATGAGGACAGATCACCCTTGCAGTGACCACGATTATTCCTGTGGTCATACCTGAAGGCATGATGAGTACCCTTCCTGATTGGAGTGGGGGTCGGAATACCGTTTCCCCATTTCTCCATGAATTGATAATTCGGGAGATCCACCCATTTTCTTCCTTTCTCTTCATAGCATCAACCTTGGAAAAGTTAGATACTATCCTTTTCTCATTCTCTAGACTACTCTCTAGATTCGAGATTTTAGTGTCCTTGACCTTGTTGGATGCCAATTAGAGAACCAACAAGGTCTTCAGCCGAGCAATCTCCTGAGCTTGCTCCTCAACAAGTAGGTTGCTTTTCTGAAGGGCTCTCTTCAGGGAATCAGGATTTTCTGAAGGGAAACAGTTCCTGTCTTCAGGAACTTCAAGAGAGACGGGGCAAGATGAAGAAGTTACCTGCTCTTCAGTGTTATTGTCAATAGCGCCAGAGACCGTTGTGTCATCCTCATCAGAACTTCTTTCCTCAATTTCTTCTTCAGTCTCTGACAAGGACACTAGAGCTCTGATGTTGTCCGATTGATCCTTGCCTTCATCTTCAGAGGCGAGGACCCCCACATAGGCTTCATCCTCTAGTTGACAGCAGATCCCAGCTTTCTTTGATCCCCCCATCAGCTCTGAGATCATTACCCACATAGATTTGGCCGTACCACATTTTTCCAATCTAGAGCGAGAAGGTCCAAACCAGACATCCATGATAATCTGACGAATCATCTTGTCCAGATTGAATAATGAGAGTTCCGTCTCCGGCATCTCAGCAATACACTTGGGCACTTGGATATTCTTTCCAGAGCCGGAGGTCTTCATAGGAATAAAAGGACCCTCTTCCAGGATGAAAGATGCTCGAGGATCGATAGCCTCCAAGTGATACGACACTCTCATCTTCCAGACGGGATAATACTCCTTTGTGCATGTGGGAAGTCTTAGTGGAGAGATTTCATGATCCAGCTCAATGCTTCTGACACTGGTGGTAGGATTCTACTCATGGTGTAAACCTTTTTGATGAGTAACCTCGCTCTGATACCACTTGAAAGTCGACCTAGTGTCAACTACCTTCACCTATGGGGGGGGGGGGGAATAGGTGACGTGCAGTGTTTTTGCGGAATTAAAATTGTACCTGCACACGAAAATAAAACAGCACAGCAAACAGAGTACACAAGCTATCTATAGTGGTTCCTCGATTTGGGTACATCCACTTTCCCCCTTCGACCTATCTCCCAATAAGGGACGACTCGGTCTCACACCAACAGGATTGAAATCCAATCCTTGCACTATCGGAAGGAACCCTTCCACACGTAGGAGTCAGCACTCCCACAACACGGGTTGCACCCAATCCTTACAGCTAGGAACCAACGTTTCTTTACAACAAAAATAAAACTAGAATGTACAAGAAATACAAACTACTTTTGGAGACTAAGGTATCCCTCTTCGTTTGATGACGTGTTCTAGAAGTCACGAAGAGTCCACAACCTTAGATCTCACTTGGAGAGAATCTCCCCAAAACCGGCGGCGGCAAGAAGGGCGGCGGCTTGGTTCTCGGGATCGGCGGCGACAACGGTGTGCGGCTGCTGTACTTTGGAGATTCAGACTTCGTAGCAAAGCTAGCAAGGTCTTCCAACGGTCACACTAGGATCGATCGTCTCGATCGATTCGGATGGGGAAGATTTTCCCGATCAACAAATCAAGAGACAAGAGATCTCTGGTTAGATGCGTGAGACGCTATGCTTGGCTAAGCTTCTGTCGCCGGGAGATCTGGAAGAAACCACGATCTAGCACCCGGCGATCTACCAGCACGAGCGGCGATGGCGGCGGCGGAGGTATCGCGATATAGGTCACGTCGGCGGCTCGGCTTTTTCAAATCTTCTTCGCTGCTTTACTATTCAAAAATACGCGTGTATTTATACAGTAACATACTCTTTTATGACCGTTATGGGTCCCACCTGAAGAAACCCTAAAAGCAGTTCAAAATAGAGCCTTAACATTTGATACGGTCCAGTGGGATCCAGAAAATTGCCCAAGTCAAAATCGGCGAGAATCGAAGGTGATTCTCGTCGAATCGGCGAGAATCAAAGGTGATTCTCGTCGATTCGGCGAGAGTCAAAGGTGAATCGGCGAGATTTAGCTTGATAGAGACGGCGAGAAAGGTGATTCTCGACGATTCGAGAATCTAGTGATTCTCGCCGAATCTGCGAGAATCACTTGGTGATCGTCGATTATGACTTAGCGCCAGAGTCGCATGCTTTGATGTTAGAGACGGCGAGAATCAGCCGATTCTCGATTCGGCGAATCACTAGTGAGTCGGCGAGAATCACTTGGTGATTCGTTTTCATCGATTTTTCGTCTTTCCACCCATGTATCCTTGCTCCTTGTCTGCTCTTGCATGATCACAGCCCTAAGCAATTTGCACGCTCTGATTTAGCTTGATAGAGACGCAAGCACAACTTAAAAGGTTTTATCAAATACATCATGAATTCATCTTAGCTTGACAGCCATTGTGGATACAATACACAACATTCTCTCCCTATTTGACGGAGCCAAAATTAGCGAATACCACCACGATAAAATATACATCATATATAATTTTACGGCACAAGGAAATAGAGAAGGTCAAACTAGTCAATCATAAAGTCATATACATTCTTTATTATATCGCCGAATCTGCCTTTATATATTTCAAATTTCATGAGTTTTTTTGGTCATTTGGGTTTGCCGCTAACTTTTCCTTTTTTCCTTTTCCTTCATTTCCTCTCTTTTTTTCTTGGTACAAGCCGAAAGTCTCTGCCTTCGACTCGTCACGCCACCGAAAAGCGACTCCTTCCTTATGATATCTCCTTCTTAGAGCGCCAGCCTCCTCCTGGACAAGTCGCAGCTTCTCCTCGGCAGCTCATCCTAGGACCTCCTCCTCTCTGTAGCCGGTCACCGCTCCCTCTTTATCGAGACGTAGCGACTTCCAACCTTCTCCGGAATCAGTTACTCTACGGCATCGGATTCTCGACGCACTCCCTCATCCTAGCAAGGACCCCTCCCAACTCATTTTGCTACTTGATCTAAAGCTCCCTCTACTCCAGAATCACTAGTGAGCTGCAAGAAATCGTAAAATTTGTCGCCGCATTTCAGCAGTTGTTTGCTTCCGTTGTTGGGTTAGCATTGGAATCTCAAAACCACCGAGGTATGAGCCTCCCTTCCCACTTTTGCTGCTCCTCTTTGTCTCATCACTCAATGCTCCCTATCTTCCAGTGATCCAATCTTCCAAATCTCAAGTTCTCTCGTTTCTCTCTATAAATCTAAGATGAGCTTTCAACAGGCGCACCTTCAACATTCTTCTTAGACCTTCCGCATATTCGTTTACAGGCCAACGTTCCATTTCACCTCTTTAATTTTTTTTATTTCTAAAGAATGCACCCATGAGCCCCGAGTCCCTCCCGGTCGCTCCAAGAAGAGCGAATACATCATTCATTTTGATTTTTTGTAAACTCTACCCTGATTACCTGTTGTTTTTCTTCTTGTAAACTCTAATTTGCAGGAGATGAGTCATGTCTCCACGCAGATGATGTGTGTTTCTTAATTATTGTTCTTTTATTTGTTTTATATGATCACTTGGATTTTAGCCCATATTTTTGTGCAACAAAAAAATTACTTGCTCAAAAATTGTAATAAGTACACTCCAAGTTATTCCTGAGAGAGTGCACATGAAGGAGTTGTAGGATCCAACACCCTGCCGCCACTGTAAATAACCCAACTCCATAAATAACCCAATATCAGATTGTGATTTAAGATTTTTATTTTCTCAGATTTTAGGGCTGCACGCCCTAATTAAGATATTTTATTAGAATTACGTTTGGGGGGACTTATTTTCGTGCAGACCCATGAGGCAAACCTTAATTGTATATTGTCCTACGGTGAAAATAAGTCCCCCCAAACGGAGCATGCCATATGTAAATATTCTGATTCATTGGATTCATTTCACATGCTTTCTTTTGCTGTTTGTGAATTTATTTATTATTACATGCTTAGCGTGGAATAACTGCATTTCATTTACAAGCACCATTATACATTTGTTCTTCAATTTGTTTGGCTTAAAAGGTTTTATCATTGTTTAACTTTGTTCATACATCGTGACTTTGTTCATTCATCTTAGTTCATAAACACTTGACAGGTCGCCACCCGGCTTCGCCCACGACCGTCAAATCGCCGCCCACAACCATGTCGGTAATCGCCCCCCCAGACCAATGTGGATACAATGGCCCCCCACGACATGTTGCCTCCCAACATTCGCCGCCCTCTCGCCCCCACCCTCGCCGCCCCCGACCAATTTCGCCCCCGACCAATGTCGTCGCCCCCAACCAATGTCACCTCCAGACCAATATCACCCACCAAAATCCCACTATGTCGCTAAGATCGCCCCCCACGAATACCACCATGACGCCCCCAGATCACCCCCACGACAGATGTTGCCCCGCACGGGGTCCCCCGTGCAATCAGCCAATCGCCGCCCCCAACCAACATCCAGGACCATCCCAGGACCAATGTCGCCGTATAATTGGCCCCCTAAGGCCAATGTTGCCCTCAGACAAATGTCGTCGTCCCCGACCAACGGCACAAGGAAATAGAATGTCGCATGATAAATGACTCCCTTCAACAGGTCAAAGTCCACCATCACTTGAGTCAATCATAAATGTCGTCATGTCGCTCCCTCGACAAATGTCGTTCCCACGACAAATGTTGCCCGCACGGGGTCCCCCGTACTGCTTGTATATATATATAGATATTCCCAAGATCGTTCATATAACAATAATAAAAGATAAAAATGTTCATGAGACAATGACAAGCTATAAATTTCTGTCTATTGCTCTTTGGCTAGGTCATCCTTATGTTTTTGAGCCAAAAACTTCTTTCTTTGCCTCTCAACGTACTCCTTGGGCTTTGGATAGTATCTTGGAGGAGGAGCTTTATCTGCTGCCGTGTTGGTCCTGAAGAAGATGTTTCGTTTAGCTTCATATGTCTTGTGCAGCTCCCACTCATGCTGGCTGTATACTTCGTTCCGATTGATTTCCCCTTTTTCTTGTAGCCAGAATGTATCCAAGATGATACTCTTTGATACCAGACTCCACCTTTCGTTCCTTACTCCATCCTCCTTCAATCTGATTCTCTTTTCAGCTTGCGTTTCCTTAGAAGTCCCTTCTTGAGATTTTCTCTTGTCCTTAGCTTTTGCTAGGGCTCCTTGGTCAAACATTGCCATCAGTTTTGCCTTGGAGGTGGCCCTAGCAGCCCTATGAGCATCAGCTTCACTTAATGGAACTTCTTCAACACTTGGTCCCTCATCAGCCGCAGTATTAATTTTAGGAGCAGGAGTACCCTCAGGATTTTCAGGGATGTTAGCGCCTAGCGCTTGTTTGAGCATCCACCAGCAACTGTCATAAACATATATGTTTGACTGCTCAAAATTTTTGATTATGATTTCTTGAAGCTCGACCATCTTAGCTGTATATTCTTTCTCCCCCTTTTTGGCTTCGACTGCAATAGAGTTTGCATAAGAATGCAGTGACTCATCAATGTGCTTTGTAGTCTTGGAGAACTCGGTAACCAAGGCTTGTTGATTGCTGTTAAGAGTCACCATATTGCCATCAAACTTTTGAATATTATTTGCTACGACATGAGCATTCTGATTTACTACGGTGAGAGTATCGGTGTTCTTTTCTAATCCATCCATAAGAAGAGTAACAGCTTGGCCGGCCGCTGTATACTTGTCTTCAAACTTCTTTTCCATCACATCCAGTTTGTGATTGATCTCCACCACATTCTTGAGCATGAGATTCTCAGATTTCTTAATTCTTTTTAATATTTTATTTTGAGCTTTCTCAAAAGATGCTTTGAGCTCATCCACGATACCTTGAATAACATTTACGGTGTGATTGGCTAGATCAGCTCGTAGTGGATGATCCTAAGGCATGCCTTGGCCTTGCTCTTCAGCAGATGCACTTGTAGAGCTGGACACTAGCACAGTCTCCAAGGGGGGAGTACTTGCAGCCTCTGTAGATTTCTCGGAAGTACTAAGCAGTCTCTGCTGAGAGGACTCCCCCTCCACTGATGCACCAATGTTCTCAGGAACAATCTCAGGAGCGTGCTTGTCAGATGGAACTTCATTGATGTCCTGAGGCTCCAATGCTTCCGGTCCCACATTTCCTTCTTCCTCATCTTCATCATCCATGAGATCATTCTCAGCTGCATCATCTTTCAAACTTCCCTCATCCTTCTTCCTTGACACGGGCTTAGACACGCCCATGTTAACCTTGACACGCCCGTGTTAATCAGTACAAGCCCGTGTCGTGGGGCGTGTTCCTCAATTGACACAAGACCAAAATCAGCCCGAAGAGGACACAGGTTCTTGACATGCCCGTATCAATTTTGAGATGCCCGTGTCAACCAGAACATGCTGGGCTCCAGGCCGTGTTACTCTCCCGATACAGCCCGGCTAACAGCCCGAGCAGGATACGGCCCTGGACACGCTCGTGCGTCAGGCCGTGTTTGTTGTCTCGACGATTGTCGACTGCATTTCGTCGACCACTCAGAAAGTTCATCAAACCTGAGCATGACACGACCCTAGACAAGCCCGTATCCCAGGTCGTGTGACCCTTACCAAGCACCAAACCTGGCTCTAAACACTACCTGTCCCTCTTTTGAGTTTCGGGGCATTACAATTCTCTCCCTCTTAAAAGAATTTCGTCCCGAAATTACAGAAAGGAAAAGATACACAAAACTTAAAAGGTACCTTAGTGGAATAACTTCGGGTACTCCTCCAGCATGGTCTGCTGTCTCTCCAACGAGAGCTCCTCCCTAACGCAGTTGTCCCAACGAACCTTGACCATCCTGATGTCTTTGTTACACAGTCGTTTGACTTCTGAGTCCTCAATGCGAACCGGCTTGACCTTCTTCGTCAACCCATTATCAGCCGGTACTTGATCGACCGCAATCACTTGGGAAGGCTCTTGCACCGCCTTTCGCAACACCAATATGTGGAATACGTCGTGTAGACCACTCAGTTCCACTAATAGATTTAATCGATAAGCTGCTTCGCCAATCCTCTCCAGAATCTCAAACGGTCCAAGGTACCACGGGCTTACCTTCTTCAAACGTCGTACCCGTGAGACACCATTGAACGGCTTAATCTTCAAATACACCCAGTCACCAACAGCGAACTCAATGTTCCTATGCTTGGCATTATATTACTTAGCTTGCCGGTCCTGAGCGATTAGCAATTTTTCTCGAATAGTTCGTACCAATGAGGTTGCATCTTCCACTTCTTGCCTCTTGTCCAGCTTCGACTCACCCGTTTCCAACCATGACAACGGAGTGCGACATCTCCTACCATAAAGGGCCTCGAAGGGTGCCATTTGAATTCTCGCTTCGTAGCTATTGTTATAAGCAAATTCCACCAATTACAGGTATTCTTCCCACTGCTTTCTGAAATCCAAGACATACATGAGAAGCATATCTTCCATCATCCAGTTGGCTCTCTCGTTCTGACCATCCGTCTGCGGATGAAAGGCCGTGCTGAAACTCAGCTTAGTTCCCAACATCTGTTGCAACAACCTCCAGTCATTGGGTGTGAACCACCCATCTCGGTCACTCACGATTTTGTGGGGTACACCGTGGAGTCGAATAATGTTATCCACATAGACCTTTGCCAATTTCTCCACCGAATTATCCTTCCTATTTGGAATGAAGTGCGACACTTTCGTCAATCGATCTACGATCACCCAGATGGCATCGTTTCCCTTTTGCAACCTTGGCAACCCATGCACAAAGTCCATTCAAATATCGTCGAACTTCCACTTCGGGATAGGCAGGGAATTCAAGAAACCTCGAGGCTTCTAACACTCCGCCTTCACTAAGGCGCACGTTTGACACTTCGTCATATAAAGTGCCACATCCTTCTTAAGTCCTGGCCACCAGAACAACTTCTTCATATCACGGTACATCTTCGTGCACCCTGGGTGAATCGAGTACTTGGTATGATGAGCCTCGTACATCAATTCCACCCACAGTTTACCCACATTTGGGATGCACAGACGACTGTCCTTTCATAACAATCCATCGACAACATCAAATTGGGAATTTGGCCCATCAAAAGCCTCAACCATGATTTGCTCCATGTTGCTATCCAAATCCAGAGCCTGCCGAATCCGATCAGCCAGGTCATACTGAACTTCTGTCTAGTTCAATTGCCCTTCGGCAATAGTTTGCTTGTCAACACAAGAGATCTCTAATGCCACCAACTGCCGAATCAAATGCTCGTCATGAACCGACAACTAGTTGGCTTGCACTAGGGCCCTGTGACTCAACACATCCGCAACCGCATTGTCTTTCCCAGGCACATAATGAATCTTGAATGTGTAGTCCCCCAGGAACTCCATCCATCTCCGCTAACGCATGTTTAGATCCTTTTGATCCAACAAGTACTTCAGGCTCTTGTGGTCGGTATAGATATCGACCTTCACACCATACAGGTAATGCCTCCACAGGTTCAGGGCAAATATGACGACCGCTAACTCCAAGTCATGGACCAGATAATTCCACTCATATACCTTCAGCTGACGCGAGCCATAAGCTATTACACTTCCATGATGCAGTAGAATACAACCCAATCCACTACCCGAGGCATCACTATAGATCTCAAAGCCTTCGGTCCCACTCGGCGAACTTAGAACAGGCATCGTGGTCAACCGACTTTTCTAATCTTCGAAAGCTTGTGCGCACTCAGGCGTCCAAACAAACTTCTGCTCTTTCCTCGTCAGAGTCGTGAGGGGTAACGTTATTCGTGAGAAGTTCTCCACGAAGCGCCTGTAATAGCCGGCAAGCCCTACAAAACTCCGGACTTCCGCTACCGTAGACAGCACAGGCCACTCCCGTATAGCACTATCTTCGCCGGATCCACTGCAATTCCCTCTCCACTAACTATATGACCAAGGAACGCTACTGAGGATAACCAAAACTCGTATTTGGAGAACTTGGAATACAGTTGGTTCCTCCTCAGCGTCTCCAACACCAAATGCAGATGCTTTAAGTGATCCTCCTCACCATGCGAGTACACCAATATATCGTCGATAAAGATGATCATGAAGTGGTCCAGGTACTCTCTGAAAGTTTTGTTCATCAGATCCATGAACACGGATGGCGCATTAGTCAGCCCAAACGGCATGACGGTAAACTCATATTGCCCATATCTCGGGCTGAAAGCTATCTTGGGGATATCACTTTCTCTTATCCTCAGCTGATAATATCCAGATTTAAATCCAATTTCGAGTACACCGATGACTCAACTAACTGATCGGACAGATCATCAATTCTTGGGATCGGGTACTTGTTCTTCTCCGTTAACTTGTTCAGCTCTCGATAATCAATATAGAGTCGCAAGATTTCGTCCTTCTTCTTAACAAATAGGACCGGTGCGCTCCAAGGCGACGAACTTGGATGCACATAACCCTGTTCCAACAGCTCTTGAAGTTGAACCTTCAGTTCTGCCATCTCCTTAGGCACTAACCGATACGGGGAGCGCGACACAGGTTTGGCACCTGGCACTAGCTCAATATTGAAGTCAATCTCCCACAGAGGTGGGGCTCCAGGGAGATCGGCAGGGAACACGTCAGGGTACTCGAATACCACTGGGATGCTGTCAAAAGCAGGCTTATGCTTCGAAGCCTCCACTAGCGTGAAGAATAGCTCCGCACCAGCACAAACCGCCTTAACCACCTAAAGAGCAGACATCAAAGTCTCGCTCGACCCTTTCAAGACTGCAAATGTTGTCTCACGACCAGTTCCCAATTTGACCTCCTTGCGATTGCAATCAATATATGTCTGCTGCTCCGAGAGCCAGTCCATACCAAAAATCACGTCGAATTCCACTAGTGGCAGTAACGACACATGCAAGTCGAACTCCTGACTCCCAATCCGTATCTTTATGCCACAAACTCTATCCGCGCGCATTGAACACCCATTGGGCAACAACACATCCAATTTGTCCTTTGCCATCGAAGTAGGTACTCCGATGCGCGATATAAATCCTTCGGACAAAAAGGAGAGCGAAGCTCCCATATCAAAGAGTGCTCTCGTTGGATTATCGAAGATCAAAACAAAGCCTAATATAAATAGTAATAAGCTAACATGCGCAAGGTAACAGGTATTTAAAGCTAACTTGCTATAAATTTAAACCGTACTTGTCACCACATCAGCTTGCTTTATGGCCTCCTGCTGGCCAAGGTCATAGACTCTAGGTTGAGCTGGAGCATAGTGGGATGTGGTTGACTCCTCTGCCTTGCCCTTATCCTCATAGGTTTCTCCCGGATTCCTCTCGGACTTTGGACGTCCGCTCCAACAGTCTTGGGCAAAGTGTCCCGACTTTCCACAGTTATAGCATGTGCCCGGGGTTCGGCCTGTAGTTTCCCCCGAAGCACCTTAACAAGGGGATAGACCCGAAATCCTATCCTTCTTATAGAACTTATGAAACCTAGATTTTGAGGTAGTCGGCACCTTGAACTCTGTATTCTTAGCACTAGAGTCTCTCTTCGCTTGCACATTCCTCAGATCCTTCTCCAAAGACAGTGTCGTATTGACCAGGGTCAAGAAGCCCTGCGTTATAGGGCCCAAGAGCAGTAGCCTTAGGTCATCCCTCATACCCTCATAGAAACGGTTTGTCTTACGCTCCTCATCAGCAAATGCAGAGCTAGCGTACTGACCTAATTATGTAAATTCGTGGAGATACTCGTCCACGCTACTCTATCCTTACGTAAACTTCTGGAATTCATTATCTATCGCGATCCTCTAAGCCGAGGGAAGGTTCCTTGCCAAGAATAGTCTCAAAACTTCTTACATCGAGACGTCTGTGAGTTGCCTTCCCCGCAGGTGATGTAGCTCTAAAAATTCCAACCACAACCTTGCATTTTCGTCCAATAGGAAAGTAGCTATGGTGGTCTTCTGCCACTCCTCTTTTTCCGTAGCTGTTAAGACTCTCTTAACTCGGGAGAGCCAATCCTCGGCGCGGGATGGCATTCCCGTCCCCGAGAACATAGGAGGATTTAAGCCCATAACATGCTTGAGCATTTTTTCAGTTCCTCTGCTAGGTACCAATGGCTCCACCACCACTTGCTCCACCCTTCTCGGTTCTATCGCATGAAGCAGTACCTACACCACTATAGGGGCAGGTTGCTGCATTTGTCATGCAAGCTGGGCATTTATAATAGTGAACACCGCTTCAGCAAAAAATCTTATGGTTTCTGCCGAGGGAGGTGTTGCAGGCACATCATTCGGTGTGCTACTTGTCTCAGAAACCGGGCATTCTGACAGCCCTGCACCACTCATGGTCACCTATAGTCATACAAAACACAATTCTGTGACCGAATAATATTGCAAAAAGCAATTATAAGAACATGCATGTTCCTCAAACATCTGTATTTTCATTCCTAAGTGGACATTCATGGGTTCTTTTTATGTTATAACGAAGACGCACACACATGTGCTCACCACCCCCTAAAAGAATTCGTCCACGAATTCATTTAAGCATGACCGAAACTGGTAGTCTGATACCAAATTGTAACACCCCATATCCGTCACATAGCATATAGCAGTAGGTACGGCCGGGGCCAGACGCCAAATACCATAGACAGACCGAAGGATTACGAAATGAAACCATCCTTCCAACAACAAATGTCCTACACAAGCCACATTCTAGCGGAAGCATTTTAAATGTTGCAAAGAAAGAACTCACCCACAACTTGAATGTCCACTAACAATAACCCAAAAGGAATGAGCGTACAAAATACACAAAGTACTTGGTCTTATGGCCTTACAAGAGTTTACTTATAAAAATAGTGTCTTCCAAACATCGGCACGCAGGTCGGTCACACATGAGAATAAAAGTAAACATTAGCATTGGCCTTCGAGGGTTGGCAGAGTAACAAGGGCTTTTGCCTGCTATTTGCCACTAGGCTCTACTGCACCTGCAATCAACAATCCACCGCAGAGGTGGCAAACAAAAGCAACGGTCAGCTAAAGCCGACAAAATTATAACGACCCTACCCCTTTACTCGGGGCTGTGATGTTCCTTCCCTACATTTTATTAGCATAGCCAAACAACATAGTGAAAATACACTTCATCATAGGCATAGGCACGGACGACCATACACCCCGTGCTCTCAGGGCATATTCTCAGTGAACCCGGTCAAATCCGCGGTCTCACCACAGCCCCTTGTACGGAAAATCTCGTGAGCATTATAGTCGTTTCGGCCTAAGCATAAGACCCTCCATGTATGACAACAACAAGTACCCGTACTTTAGGTCGCTTTAACAGAACAACATAAAGAAGTTACGGTTCCTTCTAATATGTTGCTCACACTGCAACATCAATTTAAGCCATATGTGCGGGTCAAGCTTCCCTGAGTCCCAAATCGATCACACACTTTACATAACCCAGTTATGTGCAAGTTGGGTACCAGGCCACCAAGATGGCAGAATAACGCTTCTACCCAGTTTTCCGGGTGCACCTTGGAGTTAGTCCCCATGGTTCCCTGTTGCAATCTACCGTGTAGAAAACCCAAAAACAACCATCGACATGAAGTCTTCTCCGGCTATTCATGCAATGAAACATCACCGATACAGACCAACTTGTCCGGGTAGGCTTCACACACCATGCCTATGTTCGTTCTTCAATTCCGAACTATACATGCAAAACAACGGGGACTATTCATGTATACCTGAAGGAATACCTCACACTCACGGCATACTAGCGAGAGAGGGCTTCCTATGCAAAAAGGAAAGAGGACTTCACATGTCCAAGAAGAGAATCGTTACCCTTGTGTTCTCTTTGGCGCCATGAAGATCTAGGCGAATGAAAAGCACCGTAATGGCCTCACCTCCGTAGATCTAGACTCGGCTTGCGATTTGGGGCTCCGAAGCTCCACCGGCGGCCGGATCTCTCCTCCTTCTTCTTCCTTGCACTCTCCTCTCTCTAAAGCTTTTAGAAAGAGAAACTCAAAGAGATATAAGGGTTTCAAACCCTATTCCCGGCCTTAACTCAGCAAGGACCAGCCTGGGCCCTTGGATCCCAAAAGAAGGAAACGAACGGCCACGATTCGCACTTAAAATCAATTTCTTGGGCCGAACACGGCTTGTGACACGCCCGTGTCCAAGTTCGTGTGCCTCAATCAACGCTGAAACCATCGCATCCCGATCAGGACACAGGATTAGACACGCCCATGTTAACCTTAACATGCCTGTGTCAATCAGTACATGCCCGTGTCGCGGGGCGTGTTCCTCAATCGACACGGGACAAAAACAGCCCAAATAGGACACGAGTTCTCGACACGCCCGTGTCAATTTTGACACGCCTGTGTCAACCAGAACATGCCTGGGCTCCAGGCCATGTTCCTCCCCCGACACAGCCCGGCTAATATCCCGAGCAGGACACGGCCCTGGACACGCCTGTGTCTCAGGCCGTGTTTCCTGTGTCGACGATTGTCGACTGCATTTCGTTGACCACTCGAAAAGTTTGTCTAACCCGAGCACAACACAGCCCTGGACACGCCCGTGTCCCCGACCGTGTGACCCTTACCAAGCACCAAACTTGGCTCTAAATGCTACCCGTCACTCTTTTGAGTTTCGGGGAGTTACATCCAGCTTAGACTGCTCTCCCCACTCTCTGACGTCCCTCTCCTCCAGGACAGGAACCTCCTAAGCTTCCACCTCTTCTTACACATCCATTTCCTCGACCAACTCCTGGTCTTCATCTACCACCACCTGGGTGCAGTTCGCTTCTAACTCCATCTCATCTCTGCCAGCCTCCTGCTCTGCCTCCTCCATTCTTCACCTCATCTCCTTAGCGCCCTCCTACCAAGAGATAGAGTTTATGGTGGTGACGTAGCACTCCCTTGCCACCTTGGGGTCCCCCCGAACTCGGACCTGGATGCCTTCGGCACTGAACTTTAAGCACTGGTGGAAGGATGAAAGGACACAATGGAAGGCGCTGATGAGGGGCCTTCCGAAGATGGAGTTGTAGCTACTGTGGGCATCCACGATAACAAACTTACAGTTTCGGGACTGCCCCCCCCCCCCACCAGAGTGATGTGGAGCCCCACTCCTCTTTCTACGTCCTTCCTTTCCCCCGAAAACCCAAACAGGGGCACATCTAAAGCCAGTAACCTCTTTGCCTCCACCTTCATCGCATCGAATGCCTTCTTGAAGATGACATTTACAGAGCTTCCATTGTTAATCAGGATCCTAGAGAAAGTAAAATTCGCGATGGCTGTCTGGATGACCAGCGCATCGTAGAAGGGATCATCATGATCCGCCATATCCTTCCTCCAGAAGGTGATCTTCTCCTTCGCGGCGGGGTTTGAGATGTGGAGCCAACGCTCTGACGGTACATGGTATGGAGGCTCGCCTTCCGGGAAGCCTCGATCCCCACCCCTCCATGGATCACTCTGATCCCTCCTTACTCCCGATGTCCGCCAGGTCTTCACTTCGATCCTCCTCCGCCCGAGGCATGACCTCTTAAATCCTCACCACTTGGCGACCCTGTTGTTGATACTGCTCCCTGTTTCCCCTCATCTCGAGAAACTCTGGGCGCGTGATCGTGTCGTGCCCTTACTCTTGGTGGAAGTCGCTGTAAGGCAGCTCCACCCTGACTTTTCTTCTCCTTCTTCGTGCTGCTCTCCTCCTCTCCACCATGGCTATGGACATAACCTGATTTTGATTGTAGAGGGGAGGTCTTTGGGCCTGCCTCTAACCAGGGGGATGGAATTGATCCTACCCCCCTGGCGGTTGTCCCTTCCTTGGTAACCTCTTCGTGGCCCCTGGTCTTGCCACTCGGGCCGCAATCCCAACCGACGGTCTGGCTCCTGAATCCCCCACCTGGGTTATTACTGCTACTACAGTTAATGTTGTTCCCTCTGCCGGGGTTTAATACTCATTTCCTCCTGACCTCTGCCACCCTTGTCTCCTTCTCCTCCTCCACAGCCCACCTGGACAGCCTCCGAGCAAAATTCGGATTCGACGTCTCCGTATCGAATTCCCTTGCCGCCCTATCCATCAGCTCTTCGTAGTAGAGCGGCGGCACTCTCTTCAGTTCTATCCTGAAGAGACTCTGTTGTAGCCCCAGGGTAAATACCATCATCAGGATATGCACGGGCATCTCCTGGAATTGGGTGACCTCTTCGTGAACCGGTCAATATAACTCCCGAAGGTCTCATTCACGCCCTACTTGATGTGGAACAAGGACTCCGACTCCTTCTTACTCCTCTTGGAGGTGGTGAACCTCAACATGAACCCCGACGCAGGTCCTCGAAGCACTAAATGGAGCTGGTCAGTAGTTTGTGAAACCACTCTCTCGCCTTCTCCTTGAGGGTGATGGCGAAGAGCCTGCAGTTGAAGCCATCTGACATCTGTCGTATCGAGACCACGTCCGCGAACCATTGTACGTGCTAGACTGGGTCCCATTCCCGGTGTAGTAAGACATATTGTGTTCCCTTAACCCCTCTAGAGCTGGGGCAGAAGAAACCAGCTCGCTGAAGGTGCAGCCTCCTCCCGCCGAGCAAGCTGGGGGATGTTGCGCCCCCTATCACCGAACCAGCCCTCACTTGCTGAGCCTGGAAAGAGCACGTGCCCGGGGAGCTCGCATCCCATTCCTTCCTCAGCGACCTCCTTCTCAGCTCGCCTGACGGGAGCGTCCTTGCCAAGAGAAGGGGCGGCGTCAATTGGAATAGCTGGAGTCGGGCAATTGACCCGCGCGTCGAGTGCGAACTTGACGAGGTTGAGCACCTCTTGCTTGAAGTCTTCGAACATCCCCACCGTTGCCAGAGGGGGCGGGGGTGGCGAGTCGGACCTGTCTAAGCCTTGTCCTCCTCCTTTTGCCATCTAGCCTCTTGAAGATTTTTTGTGCTGACCACTCTCCATGCTCACTACACCAAAATGTTGAAACTGAAAACTCTGTCTATTGTGGAGTTCACCCTTTGGGAATGGATGATCGCGCACCTAATTCTCTCCTGCAAGCTAAGTAGCAAAAATAAATAGGAACTGACTCAAGGGCTCAGCGCAGAGTTCCCACCACACACACAGAGTATCTTAGAGCGCTTCCCCTCCTTAGCCAAAGGCTGAGCTAAGGATACCTTAGAAAGCGCAAGAAGATCTGATGTGCCCCTTGGGTCTTATTTATCGTTTTCTGAAGATAGCCTATGTTAGAAAGTAGAGAAAAGAAGCGAAAAGTAGAAGACAAGCGAATAAACTTTTGAATAATTGAAATTTTATTATCCAAAAAAGATATCATTTACAAAGGTATGGCCTCCCTTATATAGAATGGAGGAGATAAGAAAGAGAGTATACAAACAATGTGGGACTAAACATTTACAGTACTGAGCGGCTAGAACAACGGAGACCGCATAGGCCGCGCGGTTAGACAGATGGGCTAACCGCTCGGCAACTCCAGCAGGATAGAACAGGCCGCAGAGGTAGACCGATAGACCGCCCGGTCTCCAGGCACCAGAGAGACCGCCAGACCGCTCGGTCAACAAACCGCTGGAACAGACCGCTAAGCCGCCCGGTCTAATACTTCAACACTCCCCCTCAAGCTGGAGCATAGATATCAATCATGCCCAGCTTGTCACAAATGCGGAAGAAGGAAGTAGAAACCGGCTTGGTGAAGATATCTGCCAACTCCTTGTCAGAGGTGACAAAAGGAGTACAAATCTGTTTCTTCAAAAATCTCCTCCGAATGAAGTGACAGTCAACCTCTATATGCTTCGTTCTCTCATGGAAGACCGGATTCCTGGATATGTGTATAGCGGCCTTGTTGTCACAGAACATAGGGAGAGGACAATCATATACCTCGCCCAGGTCAAGCATGAGAGCCTGCAACCATTTTAACTCACACGTAGTTGACGCCATACTCCGGTATTCTGCTTCGGCACTGGATCTGGAAACAACTGACAGTTTCTTGCTCTTCTAACTTACGAGATTACCTCCAACAAAGGTACAAAAACCTGACGTGGATTTACGATCGCCTTTGTCATCTGCGTAACTGGAATCTGAGTAGGCCTCAACCCTCAGATGGCCATTCTTCTGGAAGAGTAACCCTCTGCCCGGTGCTGCTTTGATATACTCTAAAATCTTCAGGGCGGACTGAAGATGACACTCCCTGGGAGCTTGCATAAACTGACTGACCTTTCCTACAGCGTAGGCGATGTCGGGTCGAGTCACCGTGAGATAGATGAGTTTGCCTACCAAACGTCTGTACCGTGTGACATCAGATAGAGGAGGCGATTCATCCGTCCACGTCTTGTCCTCTCCAACAGCCATGGGAAGATGAGCTGGTTTGGCACCTGTCAAGCCTGCTTCTTGAAGAAGATCAAGGGCATACTTCCGTTGAGAGAGAACCAAGGAGTCAGGCTTCGAGAGATTTCTATCCCCAAAAAGTATTTTGGAGAGCCCATATCCTTCGTGACCAAGTGCTGACGGAGGTGCTTCTTCGTCAAGTCCACCCCATCTTGGTCATCACCAGTAAGGAGAATATCATCCACATATACGGCTAAAACCACCAGTCCCGAGGCCGTTTTGCGAATGAACAAGGAGTGATCGGCCGAACTCCTTTGAAAGCCGATGGTTGCCACAATACCACTGAATATTTCGAACCATGCCCGAGGGCTCTGCTTTAGGCCATAAATGGCCTTCTTCAAATGACAGACACGTGTCTCCCCCTGAGCAACATACCCAGGAGGTTGCTCCATATAGACGTCCTCCTGAAGATCGCCATAGAGAAAGGCATTCTTCACATCAAGCTGGGAAATAGCCCAAGCCAGGTTAACAGCCACAGAAAAGAGAACCCGGATTGTGCTGAGGCGAGCAACCGGAGAGAAGGTATCAAAGTAATCAACACCATAAGTCTGAGTAAAGCCCTTGGCCACCAGCCGGGCTTTGTAGCGATCCACAGTGCCATCGGGGCGAAATTTCACAATAAAGACCCAGCGACAGCCAACCACATCAGTGCCCACGGGAGGAGGAACCAGAGTCCATGTACCCCGTTCAGTAAGAGTAGCCATCTCCTCATCCATGGCAGACTTCCAATGAGGGAGAGCGAGAGACTCCTAGTAGGTACGGGGAGTAGAAGTAGCAGAGATAGCCAAGGCAAATGACCTGCGAGAAGGAGAAAGCTGATCATAAGAAACAACAGCCGTGAGCGGGTGTTGAGTACACGCCCGCACCCTTTGCGAAGGGCAATGGGAACATCCAGATCATCGGGAGCGTCGGCGACAGGAGCGTCAGCGACCGGAGCGTCCGTGGCGGAGAAGGCTGGCCCGGGACTAGAGAGAGACGGCAGCGGAGAGGAGGGTGGAGGGGTGGGAGGGGAGACGGACTGGGAAGGAGTGGGTGGAGGAGGAGACGAAGGTGGGAAAACGTGAAGAGGGGTGGAAGAAACGGAGATATCAGAAGGAAGAGAAGGAAGAGAAGAGGAAGGAGAGAAATAGGAAGCATTTTCGAAAAAAAGTCACATCTGCGGAGACAAACTGCTTGCGGAGAAGGGGGTCAAAGCAGCAATAGCCTTTTTGAGTGGTAGAGTACCCCAAAAAGACACACTTGGTGGAACGGGGGGAAAGCTTGTCGCGGGTAGCGGAGGGAGCGTGAACAAAGGCCGTACAGCCAAAGACACGGAGAGGAAGAGGAAAAGGTTCCTGGCGGGGGTAGAGAAGGGAGAAGGGAGTCCGGCCGTGGAGGACCGTGGAGGGAATGCGATTGATGAGATAGCAAGCGAGAAGCACAGCGTAGCCCAGTAGGAGCGAGGGACGTGCATCTGCGTCATGAGAGTACGCACAACATCAAGCAGGTGACGGTTTTTACGCTCCGCCACCCATTCTGTTGGGAGGTGTAAACACAAGTCGTTTGATGAATGAGGCCGTGTTGGTGAAAGAACGCGGAGAACTCATGAGACAGATATTCCTTGGCATTATCAGAACGTAAGACTTTAATAGAAATAGCAAATTGAGTCTTAATCATAAAGTAAAAAGATTGCCAAACAGAAAATAGCTCAGAGCGATCCTTTAATAGATACACCCAGGTACATCGAGTAAAATCATCGATAAAGGTGACAAAATAGGAACTGCCCCTATCAACTGTGAGGGTAGGAGCAGGACCCCATACATCAGAATGAATAAGATCAAAAATGCGAGAGGAGCCACGGCCTTGCTTCGGTGGGAGGAGGAGCGATGATGTTTGCCAAGCTGACACGCATCACAGTTGAGCGGAGAACTGGTGGGAGGTAAGTGGGGCAGAAGCTGACGAATGAGCCGAGGAGGAGGATGTCCAAGACGAAGATGCCACTGAAGGAGATCGGTGGAGGAGGAGTAGGCAGAAAGAGCTGAAACATCGTCGAGGAAGTAGAGGCCGCCGCTCTCAGTCCCAGTAGCAATCGTCCGCTGGGTCCTCGGGTCCTGAAAAGAACAAGTAGTGGGAGTGAATAAAACGGAGCACTGAAGTTGCCGGCATAAAGTAGTAACTGATAACAAATTGCACGGGAACTTCGGGACATAGAGGGTATCCTCCAAGCAAAGCGAAGGAGTGAGTTGAACCATGCCCGTCCCATGAACCGGAGACGGGGAACCATCCGCCACACGAACAGGGGTAAGCGGTCATGGGTCTCAAGACGGGAGAAGCAATGAGGGTTGCCCGTCATATGATTGGTGGCACCGGAGTCAATCAGCCATTTACCTGGGTAACGACGTGGGCACTACCTGACGTCGTGGCACAGAGGCAGACGGCCTAGAAGAGGCGGAGGCCGAAGAAGGAGCATCACGAAGGGCGAAGATGAGGATGTTTCTGCCAGCAGCGGTCAACAGTATGGCCAGTACGACCACAGTGAGAGCAGAAGAACGGGAGGAACCCCGTCCGCCAGAGGAGCCACGGCCATAGGGCCCCCCCGCTGAGCTTGGTGAGCAAAGGAGTCCTGGGAAGGGGGGAGGCCAACAGAGGCCGCTGGAGGAGTGAAGTAACGGCGGCAATGCGAGCCGCAGTGGCATCCAAAGTAGGAGATTCCGCCTCACCCAAGATCTGCTGGCGATCATATCATAAGAGTCAGGAAGACGAAGAAGATAAACAAACAACCAGGAGTTCCTGGAAGTGTTTGTGCTGGTCGGCCAAGTCCGCGGAGAAGGGGCGATTCTGGAGGATTTCGCCCCAAGAGACCTGAACCTGCTGATAAGCCGCAGCTGGGGACATGGAAGGGCGGGCGAAGAGGTCCGCATAGAGAGTATAAATGCGGGACGTCTGGCACCCCTTAGAATAGAGAGCAGCGAGGTGAAGCCATGCGGCCTTGACCGTCTCATCATGGCGAATGACGGGAAGGCACTCATCAGAAAGGCTGTTGGCCACACAGGTGCGAACAAGAGCATCACTCGCATCCCAGTCATCAAACTCAGGAGAGGTGCGAGGAGGAGGGTCATCGGTGAGGTGATGACGCTTGCGTTGAGAACGAAGGAGAAAGGTGAAAGAAACACTCCAATCGGGATAGTTGGAGCCAACAAGCTTGGACAAAGTGCCAAGGTTGCCCGAAGGAGGAGGAGGAGAAGGAGTTGCATGAGTAGTGGTGAGACCGGAGGTAGTCATAGAACCCGGCAAGCAGAAGAAGCCGCGCGAACTGAAGCGGTTAGAAAACAGACGAAGCCGCGCGAACTGTAGCGGCTTGAAACAGGAAAAGGCACAGCGGGGAAGAGGTCGCGCGGACTGAAAAGGCCGAGCGAACAGCAGAGAGGAGAAGAGCAGGTGACCGCGACCAAGATGCGGTAAGAAAGTAATAACCCGCACGGTCAGGCAGATCACAGCAGCGGCGAGAAGGCGGTCAAACCTCTACTATTTTGAACAGCTATGCGTAGCCCAGCTGGATCTGCAAACAGCTCAACTTTGCTGTTCTAACAAGTTATTCACACCCCTAGCAAGGGCACCCAGGTAATTCTACCTTTGGGCGCCACTAGGCAGGTTCTAATGATCTGGATGTCGGGTCGCTACAAATCTGCACCCTACTGAGGCGGATGCGACCTGGCTCTCACAGCTTGTCTTCCCTCCTTGGGCGAGCGTAGGCCAGGTCGCTGCAGCCCGCAAACCTTCGCTCTGAAGCGGGCTAGAAGCCAGGTCGCCTATGGGACAGCGAGCTGGCCTATCTGAGACTGTTACTATAGAAGGAATTCTAGAGTCATTGAGCTCGCCGAGCTTATGTTGACGAATCCATGATTCTAACACATGAGGTCAGCTCGAAGGAGGCCGAGCTCCACTCAACGAACGTCGGCCCCATCCGACGAACGCCGAGCCTCATTTGACGAACAACATGCTCCATTTAACAAACCCCGGGCGGACGCAGGCTGTGTGGGCCAGCCCGGGTAGCTCGCCTGCCTAGCTTTGGTGAGAGCGGGCTGGCCGTTCTGAGTTCGCCCGCATGGTGTTCTTCGGTGGACAAGTCGCCTTGGTCCGCTCTCCCGCTCTGGTGGACCCACTCAGCAAACACGAGGTTGTATAATGACTGCAGGCATTAAGTTAAGTCCACTCACTCAACGCCATAGCATCAAAATCATTGTGTATTGCTCAGTTAGTCAAAGCAAAGAAATTATGTGTAAATATTTGACAAAGTCCACATGCATTAAGTGAAGCTCACTCACTCAACGACATGTGATAAAAGGCGTTGACTAATTGTGATCCATCCAGAGTCATTGTTTTAAGACACAAAAAAACGGCTAAGTACAAAGGCATTGAGTGTAGCTTACTCACTCAATGCCAGATAACAGAAGAAAATCTGTTAAATAATTTGGCGTTGAGTGAAGTCTATTCTCTCAACGCCATGTGGCAGAAAACTGCCTAAGTACTTTTGCATTGAGTGATGAAGGCTCACTAAATGCCTAAGAACAAGAATAATTGGCTAAGGTAGAAAGCGTTGAGTGATTAAGACCGACTCAACGCTCTCAATGCCTTGTGGCAGAAATGTTGGCCAAGGCAAAAAGAATTGAGTGGACTCAATTCTTCAACACATTGAAGGTTGAAGAATAAGCCAAGGAAAAAAGCATTGAGTGAGGCTTGTTCTCTCAATACTCTCAATGCCTAGACAGACATAATTCTATCTGTGTTTTGGCGTTGAGTGATGCTTACTCAATCAATGCCTATACTAATGTTGCTTGATTGTGGCTAAGTCAACAGATGGCTAACGTCAACATGAGTCAGCAAAGTCACAAATGTTGCGGGAAGGATGATAAAGGCACTGGCGGCCAGCCGTCATCATTTTTTGCACTAAGAAAGAGATTTATCAAAGGGGCCCACACAAAGAAAAGAGCCGTTGAATTAGCCATCAACATAAAGAAAGTGTTCAACGGCAAAATCTCAGCCACCAAGTCTGGTGGGGACCACTACTCAAAGAGTCGTTGATCGGCAGAAAATAAAAGGCACAGGATCAGATCAAGAAAATAATCTTTCAAGGTTTTGGTCTTTTCACAAAGCTGCAGAACATCTTCGTCCTCCTCGCCATTGTATCATAGTCAAGGCCGAAGTTCAAATCGACAAATCCTAAAGGTCTTCAAGTTAGCTGTTGACATCTCCATCATCAACAGCAGGTTCAGACACATTTTATTTGAAGAAGAAGATGTAGTAGTCTAACTTGTTGCATCTTGTGGCCAACCTTAGGGGGGTGAATAAGGTTTGGACCGTTAAGAAGAATTTTAAAAAAATTCTTTCCAGGAATTCGAGCTCTGGAAGCTAACGCGGGGCGTTAGATAGCTACTACGCGCGGCGGTAAGTCTACGAACTCGTTTCCCTGTGCAGATCTGAGTCCAACCCCTAGAAATAGACAAATTCTCTAAGCATCACATCACACATATAGAAATAATGAACATAGAAATAAAAGATTTCATTGCATTTTTCAAAATATTAATAGTTCTACATGAGTACAAAAAGGTGAAATCCGTGACGTCGGAGATCGAGGCGATGAGTCGAACAACCTTTTTGGTTTCTAAACCGATCCGTTCCACGACCGGTTGGCTCCTCATCCTTTTCCCTCCAGGAAAAGTCTTCGTGTCGACTCTTCACCTTCACACCAAGGATGGGTCTTAAAGCACCACTAGATCCTCGCAATCTATGTCCTTATCCCCATGAGAATTTCCCACGGAGTCCTAAATGGATTCCGGCGACCTTACTGGTGGATTTTCCTCTCCACAAGATTAGAAAGAAATATGAAAGATTACAAGAATAAGATAAGTAGATGTTTCTAAGATGAAGTTCCCCCTCTTAAAGTCTTCTCTGTAAAACGATCCTCGGCCGGTGCTTGACATCTCCGTTTGATGGCAACCGTCGTCTCTTCGTATTCGATGTAGATCTTAGATCGCTGGAGTCTTTCGATCATGAGCCGGAGGGAGGCGACTGTCTTGTTCTTCGATAGAAACATGTGGTACAGAGCGCAAGGAAGAGTAAACGAGCCCTAGAATTCACGAACTCCCGTCCTTCCAATTTCTCGAGAATATAAAGTGGACAATATAGAATAAACTAAGCACACAATGAGTATGTTTTCAATGTTATAGGAGTGAGAGGGTAATCACGTGACACAAACATTGAAAAACGTCATGAGTGTAAATCGTGTGCTAGTACGTATTGTGTAGAGATAAGGATAGTCTTGTTGCTGTCCAATTCTTATGTGTGGAAGTCTTAGACAAGGCAATGACATGTGTTTGTGTAGCATCAAGAGCGAGATAACACCAAGGGAAGAAAGTTATTGCCCATGGATATCTCGATTGTCTAGGAACCCAACATAAGAGAAATAACATGAATAATCACCTCACATGTCATTTTATGTCATATATGGGCAAAAAACTAGGGGCACTAATCTAAAGATAGAGTCGATGCACAAGTTCAAAATGACTATTTACCAAGGTGCTCATCCTCACAATGCTCATGAAGACTTATCAGGAGGAAGAGTAGTTCACGTGTTGGGGGGAAACCGTGACGAGCTTGTGATGAGAGTTTGCAAAGAGTTTATTTGTAAAATTATGGGATCTATCACTTTGACCGTTTTATTTTTTTCTTTAAAATCACGGAGCGCCGAGTCAGTCGAAATCTATCCACCTAGATAGATACACTTAACTTGTGTACATACGACTTTTATACCGAGAGTTTTTGGCCCAAAGTTCACACCATATATAATCACAAATGTTTCCTGACATTGATTATTCAACATATTTCTAGTTTGTTAGAATATGGTGACAGAGTTATAGCTTGTACGCATAGCATTTTCTGCCTTGAGTGCGTCGTCTAGGAATGTGTGTATCATGTGAAGTCATTCCTTAATTTAAAATCCTCACACATACTTAGAGTCATAGTCAACACACACGACCTCGACTTGTGACACTCATTTGTAACATCCCTCAGGCAACTAGACCCCTAAGAGTGTTTTTGTCATGATTAGGTCATGACAAAACCCTAGGAAGCCCAAGAAGACAAGTGGACCTAGGAATGTAGGTGGGATTGTTATGGTCTGCAAATAGTAGATTTCTAAATACTAGGGTGGGATGATCAAGGAGCTTCATCCTGACTCCAAGACCCCACCATAACCTCACCAATCTATTGAAAGGACTAAGGGTCCATTAGAGTCTACCCAGGGTGGCCAAGTTGACCTAGGTTCATCCTAAGCCTAAATTGGGGCAGAGTGCCTAACTAAGGACAATGTGGCCCTAATAAGCCCAACCTACCATACAAGGTCTTCCTAGACTAAAGTGGGGTCAATGGGTCACCCAAGATCCATTGGGGTAAACTCTAAAGCCTGAGTTGACCGAAGTCAACTATAGCCCTAACTTGGTCAAAGTTCCCTTAATAAGGGACAAATGACCTTCAGGTGCCACGTCAACCATACCATCCCTACCTAGAACCCTAGGGGAGGAAAATAGGTCCCAAGGACCCATTGATGGTGACACAAAAGCTCAATTTGACCAAAGTCAACCTAAGGTAGGTCAAGTCAAACTTAGCTCAAAAAGGGCTACCCTAAGCTCAAGCCCCTAGCCACTTGGGCTAACCACTCCCTAACCACTTTATTAAGCTTAGTGGGATGCTTTTAAGCTAAGTGCCATGATATAATTCGGCCATGAAGTACAAGAGAGAGAAAAACTCCAAATTCCTCTTAATGTAGGAGAGAGAAAAGGAGGTTAAAAGTCATTCATGGCATAGGGAAGCCAAGGGCCCTTCTTCTTTGCTTTCTTCATCTCCCCTAACAGCTCTGAGAAGATCAAGAGCTTTTCCAGCCCTTTTCATTGACTAGATGCTCAGAACCACATGGCCGAGAAATCCTATTCATGGTCATTAATGGTGCCATGATGGGAAGGCCTTTCTCCTCCATCCATTAAGGGTTGGGTTCAACTCCTCTGGGAAGAGGAGAAGTTTTTCAGCCGTTTCCTGGCAGGATTGAGCCCAATTCACCTCCACCACCATGGTCGATCCAAGCTATTCATGTCCATTAATGACATTGATGTCATGACGACCCCCCCCCCCTTCCCATTTTATTATTTTAAAAGCTTCACTGGACTCCAGGGAGCCGTTTCCACTCTTACCCCGGCGATTTCGAGTTACTCCACTGTGTAGATCCAGAAACCTGAGCCGCGCCACCACTACCATGGAATCTCGGCGATCGGCACGCCTCCAGCCGCAAATAAGGTCCTCCTTTCTTTTTCTTCCTGGGTAGATCTTAGGACTATTAGGGTTAGGTTCGGATCAATTTGAGCCTGATCCAAACTTTCAAAACCATGGATTTAGGGAAAACTTCCGCTTGTCGGGATCGCCTGAAAATGCCCTCCGGCGACTGTGCCGCTGAATGGTGATAGCCACCACCTTGACGGAGGTGGTGGTGGGTGGTGGCCGGCCTGGAGGCGGCCGGATGGCCGAGAAGTGGCTCTAGGACGGGATGATCCTGGCCATCGGCGGGAGCTTGGAGATGACCAGATGGTGCTGGATGCGCTTTATGATTTGTGCTAGAGATGATTTAAACTATAGGTTATATTTTCATAATATTTCATTTCTGTCACAGAAATCGTACTTAATGTTTCTATTTATTAAAAAATACCAAGGGACACCTACAGAAAAAGTGATGAATATCAAAGTTGTAGCCCTAGGATGTACTTTATTTTAAAATTGTGTTGAACTAATTTGGGTGCTTGGTTTGACAAGGGCGGTCATTTTGGTGGGGTCTATACTTAGAGCTATACCTATGTCCTGTCCAAAAATGGGAATTTTTGGAGATAAATTTTCAATAGTTTTAGAATTATTTAATAATCCTAGGGTAAATTAATTTAGGGACCTAAAGACCTCCTAACTCTCCCAATATTGGTGAGTAGTCCTTAGGGTCATCATGAGGTCTGTATAAATTTTCACCTCATTTTGAGTTGATTTGTGGGAAAATGAGTAGACCCTAGTTTTGCCTAAAAAGTGTATTTAGGTCAAAAGTGCACCTTGTGGGATTGGGTGGCCAACCACATCAACAGAGGCTGAAATTTGGGCACTGGTTTGACATGACTTTTTTACACCCTCATATGGGTTATGGGGTGGTTTGGGGTTGGATTGCCCTAGGATCCAAGTTCAAACCCTAAGTTTAGACTTTTGGGGTTCGAGAAGTGCATGCGGTCAAATGCCCTTGTATGGACTTGAAATTTGGTAGAGAGGATACTAGGGTAGCTAAAGTCCTCTGGTAAAAAATCTAGAGGATTTGTATATGGTTAAACCCCTCAAAACGCTAACCCTAGCTTAGGGATATATGTAAGACAAGCAACCAAAACTTAATGAAAAGTTATGAAACTTGGGTAGTTTGGACATAGGGTTAATTAGAGCCTCTGGTGATTTTATTGGTAATTTTGGAGCAATACACTTAGTACCTCCTTTATAATGCATGTAATTTCCCTTGATGTTCTTTGGTTAATATGATCCACTGTTTAGTATGAAGTTATGAAATTAGACAGAGGGTATTTTAATTCCATATAATCATACTTAAATTTTATTATAATTTTTAGATGTATATTTTCAGCACTTCCTTCACAAGCTTTTAAGAATGCAGTTATATTCAAAAATAGATTCAGAGCTCAAGAATGGTCTGAAAATTGTGAAACTCATGTAAAGGTGTATTTAGGTCAATATTTACATGTGGAAATTTTACCATAATTTTTAGGTGAATATTTTCAGTACTTGCTTCATTAATGTAGGAAAGAGGATTTTTGTTTGAAATTAAAATCAGAACTCATTATTGACTGGTGTTGGAACACCCAATTACTAATTTGGGTCAGGATCACTATGTCTCTAGGAAACTAATGTTTGACCTCCTGTATAGCTCAAAAGGTCATTAGAATTGAGTCTAAGGGTTAGAAGTCTAAGTTTGGAAGCTGCCCTCAAGACCAAGACTTTTTCAGTTTGAGACTAAGTCATATCGTCGAGCTCAGCACGACGATTCGTCGAACTCCGATCGACGATCGTCTAGATCAACTTCGACAGATCGTCGAACTCCATTCGATGATCGCTGGAGCTCAACTTCATCATATCGTCAAACTCCATTCGACGATCGGTGAGCTCAGTTCGACGATCTTGACTCAGTATTGGATTTCTATCTCTGAGTTCAGCTCGACGATCTTTGAGCTCAGATCGACGATATTTTATTCAGTATAAATCCATATCGCTGAGCTCAGTCCGATGATAGCAGAGCTCAGTTCGACGTTTTCAGATAACTTCAAGGATATTTCTAGATTAAAATTCAAATCAGTTAAGAAGTTATTCTGCAATTAATTCTGAAGATTTACTAGCCGTTTTCATTTCATTCTGGACCAAGTTTCAGGGATTTTCAAGGAATATTTCTATGGACTTTCCTCCAGAAGACATTTTTGCAATTAAGGATGCCATTAATGCAGACCAACGACTATTCTTGACAGAGAATGTTTTTCCATTCAGTATCAGAGAATAAAAGAGCAGATTTTTTGAATCTCTCAAAAAAAAAGATCACAGAGAGATACACAACACAGACACACAGAACACATCAGTAATCTTCAGAAACAAGAACAAAATATTCTTTCTCAAAGAATTCTGAAAGAACACACATCCAAGGAGATCAAATTTTTCTCAAATCCTCAGATCTCTCTTGTCTCAAAGTGTTCAAGGCCAATCCATTTCAAGACTCCAGACATCCAACATTTCAGCTGTTGCTGAAATCATCTTTTGCTGGAGCTCAACTTGTGAAGGCCTATCACCCTACAACAAAGCTTCTTTTCCTGAAGATCTCAAGGACTCAGGGGGAGCTTTGACACCATTCCACATAGTCTTTCTCAGCTGATCTGAGAAAGAGAAGACTTCCATCACTCTCTCTCCCCCCATCTCTGTAAAGGGTTTCTCAAACTCCCTTCAAAAGTTTGAGTTGGTTTTTGAGCACCTTGTCAAAGCTCATTGGTGGCAAGACATTGATCAAAAAATCTGCTTTGGTTTTTGAGCACCTTATCAAAAGCTCATTGGTGCCCAGGACACCTGATCAACTCATCCTACAGTGGATTCCTACCTAGGGTGGTAGAAGAGTGGATGTACCCAAGTTTAGGGGAACCACTATATTTCCTTGTGTCATCTGGTTTTGCTTGTCTTTATTTTTGTTTCTGGCTATGATTATTCTGTGATTAGCTTATGATTAGTTTAGTTCTGTAATTAGATTTATAAATTTTTTCCCTGCTCACTCAATTACAAACTGTTGTTAAAAGTTTCCAAGCACCATATACTCTATTCACCCACCCTCTAGAGTATATCAGATCTAGCTGCACTTTCAATTGGTATCAAAAGCAAGGTTGGTTAAACATACCACACCTTGGTGGTTGCACAGGCTAACACCTGAACCCAAAGATCCCTAGTTAGATCTATTTTCTTTTGAAGTTCATTATTAGGTTTTGTTTTCACAAATCATGGCCCAAAAACAAGATTATGCTAGCACCAGACCTCCAGTGTGCAATCTATCCAAGTTTGCACTTTGGAAAGCAAGGATCAGATATACATGAATTCTATTGACGAAGATATTTTTAACTCTGTTTTGACAGTATGTCCAAGACCTCCAGAGAACTCAAGTACAAATGTTGTTCCACCTCCATCAGGAACAGATGCTGACATCAAGAGATGGAAGGTAGCTGATGCCAAGGCTATGAACATCTTAGCCCAGACAATGTCTGATGATAAATTTCAAAAGGTGCCTGAATGCAATTCAACAAAGGAAATATGGGACAAAACTCTCTGAAATAGTCTCAGGCTCAGCTGATGAGAGAAAGGATAGGAGATCCCACCTCATATCTCAATATGAGAATTTCAAGAAGGGAGAAATGAGTCAGTTGGAGATATGTACAATAGGCTCAGTCTAATAGTCAGTGAACTCAGGACATTGGATAAAGAGATCTCACTAACTGAACTAAATGACAAATTTCTAATGTGTTTCCCTAGCACTTGGGATTCAAGAATCTGGCCAATCAAGGATGCCAGAAGTTTGAATGAGATCACCACTGAAGCTCTATTGGGTAAGCTCAAATCTTATGAGCTACTCATGAAGAATAGAGAAGAAGAACGGAAGGCTGCCTCACCAGCCACAAGAAAAGAGAAGACCATAGCCTTCAAGGCAACTGAAGATCAGCCTGAATATAAAGTCACAGGCAATGATGAACTGCTCAGTCTGTTGGCCAAAAGATTTTACAAGATGGCCAGAAAGGACTTCAGAAGGAGATCATACAAGGAGCATGATAAGCCAAGGTATGACAAGTCCATTAATAATAATAAAGAAATTGTTTGCTTTGGTTGCAGGAAACCAGGGCACATAGTTCCTGACTGTCCAGAAAACAAAACAAGGACAGAAGGGACAAGAAAGACAGAAGATAGGAGAAAGAATCCAAGAGGAATGGCAATGGCAAACCCTCATCAAGCAAAAACAAACATACAAGAAAGGGGTTTGTTGCTGAATCCTGGAGTGAGACTGATGAGGACTCAGAAGCCTCATCCAGCTCCAGTGATGATGAGGATGATGCAGAAGAGAAAGAGTTCTGCATGATGGCAATCAATGCTTCACAACATAATTCAGAAGAAGAGGAATCAGAGTCAGACTCAGAGACTCAACCTGAAGAAGATCAGGTAATCAGTTCTTTTGATTTTAACTCAGAGGACTTTAAATCTGAATTTAAAAGCATTGTGTTTAGACCTGCTAAAATCTGAGAAGAAATTATCTCTCAGAAATCATTTATCTGAACATAATACTTTAAAGTCAGAAAACCTCAAACTCTCTCAGGTTGGAGTGCTGTAGGGAGCAGATAGCTTCACTAAAAAGTGAGCTGTCTGGCCAAGAAGCTTGAAGAATCCCTTAATGGAGAAAGCATCAAGCTGAATGGACATTACAAGCACAGTGAACTCCATATTTAATAGTACACTGTGGCTTGGGTGCTTCATCCAGCCAACCCATAGTTCTAACAACTCCAATCAAATTCATTTCTGATAAAGGAAAGGGAGTTGTAGAGGTAGCTAGGAAAAATTCTGATCTGCCTAAGAAAAACTAAGTCCCAGTAGAAATCGTCGAACGGAGATCGACGATCGCCGAATGCAGATCGACGATCGCCGAACGAAGATCGAGATCTCAGGCAAGATCGTCGAACCAGGTCGACGATCTCAAGTACCTGAACTCAGCCATAGTCGACAGTCGAACGGAGCTCGACGATCTGACAAGAACGTCGAACGCAGCTCCAAGATCGTCAAACAGAGGTCAGAGCTCTGGAAAGTTTTTCAAGGGCAAATCAAAATCCAATCCTAAGGGTCCTACATCCCAAATCTTTAACCCTTATACTGAATGGATTATACCTCCAAGGAGATATCATCCTGAAGGATATAAGAGTCAACCTAGGATGTCTTTTATTTCAGATTTTAAAGGTTATCAACCTAGGCCCAAGGTAAAACTGGGTCAAAAATAAATGAAATTGTCTTGTGCAGGTGAAGACCTATCCAACATCTAACCAGCAATGGTACTTGGATAGTGGGTGCTCTAAGACATGACAGGGAACAAGGACAACCTCACTTCCTTTAGAGCCATGCTTGGACCCAAAGTTATCTTTGGTGACTAAACTTTGGACAGACTAAAGGATATGGTGCAGTCCAGATTGGATCAGTAACATTCAAGAAGGTAGCTTATGTGGAAGGACTGAAGCACAACTTAATAAGCATCAGTCAGCTATGTGATGAAGGCTACCAGATGACCTTCAGCAAAGTATTATGCAAAATCAAGTCAGAAGACAACACAACTGTGTTGACAGGTAAAAGGAAAGGTAACATCTATCTAGTAGATTTTCTTTTTAACTGATGTAGATATTTGCCTGTTTAATTCTGTCTGTAGACCAAATATTTTATGGCATAAGAGAATAGGATACTAAACCTTAGAACTATTGCTAGGCTATCCAAGGACAACCTTGTTTAGAGGACTACCTTCTGGACCCTACAAGAAGGAAGGACTCTGCACGGCTTGTCAATTAGGCAAGCAAACTAAAAACAGCTTTAAGTCGCTTAATAAGAGTGATTCACCTAGGATATTGTATCTGTTACACATGGACCTTTTTGGACCCATCACAGTACAAAGTGTAGGAGGGAAATCTTACACTTTAGAAGTTGTAGATGACTTCTCTAGATTCACTTGGGTGTTCTTTCTAAGGAAGATGTCTGATAACTTTAAGTGTCTGACAGAGTTTCTCAAATGTATAAAGATTGAGTTCAATACTCACATTGCCCTGATCAGAAGTGGATCATGGGACAGAGTTTGATTCTCTTCTTATGCAAGAGTTCTGTCAGAATGAAGGGATCAGACATACTTTCTCAGCTCCTAGAACTCCTCAACAAAATGGGATAGCTGAAAGGAAAATAGAACCCTTATTGAGTCTGCCACTACATTGTTGTTAGATGCTCACCTTCCTCTATCCTTTTGGGCAGAGCAGTGAACACCTCTAACTATGTGCTGAATAGAAGTTTGATACATAAACTAAAGGGAAAGACTCCCTATGAATTACTCAAGGGAAGAAACCTAAAGTTGATTATTTTAGAGTTTTTGGTTGTATTTGCTACATACATAACAATGACAAGAAATATTAGCAAAATTTCAAGCTAAAGATGATGAAGGAGTGTTTCTGGGATACCATGATCAGCAAGGCTTATAGGGTTTATAATAATCATCTCTAAAAATTGAGGAATCTGTTCACATATCATTGATGAATTAACATGTCTTTCAAGGAGAAGATCTCTTTACCATAGAACCTTTGCAGGAACATTCTTCTTGTTGAATACTTGAACAAGTTACAGGTTATCAAAGGATGAAAGCAGTGAAGATGAAAAAGTGCTCAACATATTGAAGAACAACTTGAAGAGCTAGTTGTTGTACCACAAGAGGAAACAACAACACAGGTTGGTGAACAATCAACACCCCCTGTTGATTTAGTAACATCAAGAGACCATCCAATTTCCCAATTAAATTGGAGACATCTCAGCTGGTGTGCAAACCAGAAATCAGGTCACAAAAACCTGTTGCACATGTAACGCCCCGAAACTCAAAGGAGAAAAAGGGGACGGTTTTTGGGCCAGTTTGGGTTCTGGTGCAGGCACACGGCCTGGGACACGGGCGTGTCCCAGGGCGTGTCAAGCCTCTGTCGACACTAAGGCGGGAAGTCGACACTTTGGTCTCGACATTGTGTCGAGGACTGGGCACACGGCCTGCGACACGGGCGTGTCGCAGGGCGTGTCGACCCGTGTCGACACTTAGCCGCGAAGTCGACTTGTGCTTTGACGATGTGTCGAGACATGGCAAACGGCCTGCGACACGGGCGTGTCGCAGGGCGTGTTAGCCCGTGTCGACACTCGCCCCCGCGAATTCGACACTTTGGTGTCGATAATGTGTCGAGACATGGCACACGGCCTGCGACACGGGCGTGTCGCAGGGCGTGTCGACCCGTGTCGACACTTAGCCGTGAAGTGTCGAGACCGTGTACACGGCCTGGGGTACAGGCGTGTCATAGTGACCACGGGCAAGGACACGGGCGTTGTCCTAAAACCGTGCAGTGCTCGGGTTGAAAAAGGGGAAAAATCATGGGGTACACGGCCGGCCACACGGCCGTGTTAGGTGGAACACGGGCGTGTCAGCTCGAACACGGGCGTGTTCGATACCGTGTGAGGTTCCAGGTGATTCGATTTTGACGGCGAATGAGGCACACAGCCCTGGACACGGGCGTGTGCCAGGCCGTGTTCGGTCCAGATTGGGCATTTCAGCCCTGAATCGAAGCCGTTCATTTCTTTGACTGAAGATCCAACGGCTGGGGGTTGTTCCTGAAGGGATATACACGGTTTTTGACTTAGAAAACCCTTACTTTTCTTCACTTGTTCTCTTTCTAAATCCTTGGAGAGAGAGGAGAGCTAAGGGAAGAAGAAGGAGCTAGATCCGCCATTGGAGAAGCTTCGGAGCTCCGAATCGCAAGCCGACTCCGGATCCACGGAGGCAACGCAAGTGCGGTGATTTCCATCGATTACTTTTCAATGCGCCAAAGAGGAACTCAAGGGTAACGATCCTCATCTTGAGCATGAGTCGCTCTAATTTCTTTGCATAGGAAGCCCTCTCTCGCGAGTTTGCGGAGAGTTGGAGGCGTTCCTTCGGGTAGATATGTGAAGTCCCCGTTGTTTAGAGTCGTATGCGAGAACGGACATAGGAAGGATGTGTGAAGCCTACCCGGACATGTTGGTCTGGATTGGTGATGTTGCATTGCATAATGCCGGAGAAGACTCGTGCTATTGGTTGTTTTTGGGGTTTTCTACGCGGTAGATTGCAGCAGGGAGCCTTGGGGACTAACCAAAGGTGCACCCGGAAACTGGGCGGATACGAGATCTTGCCAACTGGTGGCTTGAGAGCCACTTGAACATAACGGGGTTATGTGACTTGTGATGAAATGGGACTGGTGGAAGTTTTGACCGCGCAAATGGCTTAAATTGCCGTTGTGATGTGAGCACGGGTTAGATGGAACGTACCATTCTATGTCATTCGGTTAAGAGACCTAAAGGCACATGACACTTACCGTTGGCATAGATTAGGGTCTTCGGCGGTCAATGGCTTAAATTGTCGTGACCCAGGCCAGGAAGACAGATTGCTCATAGGTTTGGCCGTCTAAGTGGCGGTGTGAGTCCGGAATGTTAATGGCTTTAATTGACGTGACATCGACCGGTTCACCGAGAATGGAATGCGCCAGGAGTGCAGGGGCGTGTGGCCGTGCGAGCCAACGCTGTGATGTAATGGCTATGGTATGGTTATATAAATTGCTCACTTATGCTAATGAAATGCAGGGAAGGAGCATCGCAGCCCCGAGTGGGGGGCGGGGATCGTTATTATTGGTCAGCATTGCTGACCGTTGCCTTGTTTTGCCACGGTGCGGTGGTTTGTTGCTTGCAGGTGCAGGTGGACCAAGCGGTCAATAGCGGGCTAAAGCCCTTTTGCGAAGCTGGCCCTCGAAGGCCCAAGTAGAAGTGTTACTGCTTTATTCATGTTTGACCGGCCTGCGTGCCGTGGTTTGTAAACATGTAATATTCAAGTGAAACATTTTGTAAGCCCTTAAGTCCGGTTTGGGTATTTTGTATAACATTCCTAATTTATACTAGTGGACATTCGTGCTTAATGCTGGGTTCATGTTTACAACATTTTATAAACTTGCTTCCGCTAGAATGCTCTGTGTAGGATGTTGAGATTGGTTGGATGGTTTCCATACGTAACCACCCGGTCTGTCTGTGGTATATGGCGTCGGAGGCCCAGGCCGGACCTACTGCTATATGCGATGCGACGGATAGGGGGTGTTACAATTTGGTATCAGATACTGGTTTTGGTCGGGCTTAAACTGAATTCGTGGACGAATTCTTTTTAAGGGGTGGTGAGCACATTGTGTGCGTCATCGTAATAACAGTGAAAAGTACCCATGAATGTCCACTTAGGAATGAAATACTCGTGTTTGCAGAACCTGCGTGTTCCTATAATTGCTGTTTTGCAATTTATTTGGTCGCTTAATGGTGTTTTGTACCACTATAGGTGACCAGAAGTGTTGTTTTGGGCCGTCAGAACGCCGAGTTTCTGAGGCTAGTAGTGCACCGGATGTTGCTCCTGCAACACCTCTGTCGGCTGAAAATATACGATTGGTGGCTGAAGCGGTTGTTGGCCGTGATCAATGCGCAACCTAGAAGGCAAGCGCAGCAGCCCGCTCCTGTGATGGAGCAAGTACCTCTTCAAGAGGCTGAGGCCGAGGAGGGTGGAGCAAGTGGTTGTTAGAACCGGTAGTGCCAAGGAGGGCAACTGAGAGGCAGCTGAAGCATGTATTGAGCTTTAACCCTCCGTTATTCTCGGGGTTTGCGAACCCCATCTCAGGCTGAAGACTTGGCTCTCCAGGGTGAAGAGAGTCATGACAGCGACGGAGACGGAGGAGTGGCAAATGGACCACCATCGCTACGTTCCTGCTGGACGGTGAAGCGAGGATGTGGTGGGAAGGATTGGAGCTGCACTTATGAGGGGTAGGCAAATTGGTGATGTCTCGATGGAGGAGTTCTCGAGATTATTTTTGGCTAGATACCTCCTTCGACGCAGAAGATAGCGTTGGAGAATGAGTTCCTGAAGTTGTACAGGGTGAGAGGAGCGTGGATGAATTCCTCCACGAGTTTACTCGTCTGAGTCGTTATGCTAGCTCCACCATCATGGATGAGGAGCGCAAGACTAATCACTTTTATTAAGGCTTGAGGGATGAGTTGAGACTATTACTGTCGGGGCCAATGACGCAGGGTTTCTTAACCTTGGTCAATACTGCCAGGGTCCTTGGAGAAGGACATGAAGAATGTTCAAGCGAAGAAAGGCTTGGTTGATAGAAAATCTGAATTTAAAGTGCCGACTACTTCAAAGTCCGCTATCGGAGGGCTTTCAAGAAGCATAGGACTTCGGGTCCAGCTCCTTCTGGCGCTTCTGGGGTGACTACGGGTCGGACCCCGGGTGCGTGTTTTACATGTGGAAGATACGGGGCATTTCGCCCGTGATTGTTGGAGCGGACGTCCTAGGTCTGAGAGGAGGAGGGGAGCTACTTATGAAGAGAAGGGAAAGGCGGTGGAGTCGACCGCATCCCACTATGCTCCGGCCCAACCAAGGGGTCTATAATCTTGGCCAACATGAGGCCATCAAACAAGCTGATGTGGTGACAGGTACGATTTAATTTATAGCAAGTCATTTTCTTTATATGCTTGTTATGCACATGTTACCCTTACCACTACTTGTTTAGGATTTGTGTTGATTTGTGAAAATCCGGCACGAGCACTCTTCGATACGGGAGCTTCAACTCTTCTTGTCCGAAGGATTTATATTACGCATCGGAGTCCCTTCTTCGATGGCGGAGGATAAGTTGGATGTGTTGTGTGCCCAATGGGTGTTCGATGCGAGCGATAGGATCTGCGATGTTAAGATTCGTATTGGAGTGCAGGAGTTTGACCTGCGCGGCGTCCTTACTTCCGTTGGTGGAGTTCGACGTCATATTTGGCATGGACTGGCTCTCAGAGCAGCAGGGCCCATATAGATTGCGGTAGCAAGGAAGTCAAGCTGGGAGCAAGTCGTGAGACGACTTTTACGGGCTTAAGGGGTCGAGCAAGACGTTGATGTCTGCTCTTCAGGTGGTGAGGCGGTTCGTACCGGAGCAGAACTGTTCTTACACTAGTGGAGGTTGCAAAGCCGAAGCCCGCGTTGGATTGTATTCAGTGGTATCGGAATACCCTGATGTGTTCCCCGCAGATCTTCCTGGAGCCCCGCCTCAACGGGAGATAGATTTTACAATCGAGTTAGTGCCAGGTGCAAAGCCTGTGTCACGATCTCCGTATCGGCTAGCGCCTAAGGAAATGGCGGAGCTGAAAGTTCAACTGCAAGAGTTGTTGGAGCAAAGGGTATGTGCGCCGAGTTCTTCGCCTTGGAGCGCACCGGTCCTCTTTGTTAAGAAGAAGGCGGAAGCTTGAGGCTATGTATTGATTATCGGGAGCTAAACAAGCTGACGGAGAGAAGAAAGTACCCGATCCCCCGGATTGATGATCTCTTCGATCAGTTAGTCGGGTGACGGTGTGTACTCGAAGTTGGATCTCAAGGTGGGTACTATCAGCTGCGAATAAGGGAGAGTGATATCCGAAGACAGCGTTTAGTACGAGGTACGGGCATTATGAGTTTACGGTCATGCGTTTGGGCTGACTAATGGCGTCAGTGTTCATGGATTTGATGAACAGGACTTTCAGGGAGTACTTGGACCATTTTGTGATCGTCTTCATCGACGATAATTTTGGTGTACTCGCAAAGTGAGGAAGATCACTTCAAGCATCTTCATTTGGTGTTGGAGACGCTAAGGAGAAAATTAGTTGTATGCCAAGTTCTCGAAGTGCGAGTTTTCGCTATCCTCAGTGGCGCTCCTCAGTCACATAGTGAGGGGAGGGTATTGTTGTGGATCCGGCGAAGATTGTTGCGATACGGGAGTGGCCTGAGCTTGCTAACGGTAGCAGAAGTCCGGAGCTTTTTGGGGCTTGCCGGCTATTATAGGCGCTTCGTAGAGAACTTCTCGCAGTTAGCGTTTCCTCTCACTACTTTGACGAGGAAGGAGCATAAGTTCGTTTGGACGCCGGAGGTGCGCGCGAGCTTTTGAGGAATTGAAGTGTCGGTTGACCATGGCGCCTGTGCTGAGTTCGCCATGTGGAACCGAAGGCTATGAGATATATAGCGATGCTTCGGGCAGCGGTTTGGGTTGCGTGCTACTGCAGCACGGAAGCGTGATAGCTTATGGCTCGAGACAGCTAAAAGTGCACGAGGGAATTATCCGGTCCATGACTTTGAGTTAGCGGCCGTGATTTTTTGCCTTGAAGCTGTGGAGACACTATTTGTACTGTGTGAAGATTGATATCTACACCGATCATAAGAGCCTGAATATTTTGATTGATCAGAAGGATCTGAACATGCGGCAGCGTAGATGGATGGAGTTCCTGGGGGACTATACATTAAGATCCACTACGTGCCTGACAATGGAATGCGGTTGCGGACGCGTTGAGTCGCCGAGCCCCAGCTCAAGCCAATTGTCTATCGGTGCACGATGAGCGGTTGGTGCAGGAGTTGGGGGCGTTGGTGATTGTTTGTGTGGACAGGCATCAAGTGCTGAAGCAGTTCTGAATTATACTGAAGTCCAATATGACCTGGCTGATCGTATTCGGCAGGCTTTCGATATGGATGCTCATATGAAGCAGTTCATGATAGAGGCTCTGGATGGGTCAAATTCCCAATTCGTCGTGGAGGACGGATTACTTTGGAGAGACGGTCGCTTGTGCGTCCCAAGTGTGGCAATTTACGGGTGGGGGAGTTGTTGTACGAGGCGCACACAATACCAAGTACTCGATCTCCAGGGGAGCACGAAGATGTACCGTGACGTGAAGAAACTGTTTTGGTGGCGGGGTTTAAAGAAGGATGTGGCACTATACGTAGCGAAGTGCCAAACTTGCGCCTTGGTAAAGGCGGAGTGCCAAAGCCGGGAGGATTTCTTAAGTCCTTGCCTTTCCGGAGTGGAAATTCGACGACATCTCTATGGATTTGTGCATTGGTTTGCCAAGGTCGCAAAAGGGGAATGACGCCATTGGGTGGTCGTGGATCTATTAACGAAGTTGTCGCATTTTATTCCGCATAGAAGGATGATCCGGTGGAGAAGTTGGCAAAGCTTTATGTGGATAACATAGTGCGGCTTCATGGTGTGCCCCGCAGCATCGTGAGTGACCGAGATGGGCGGGTTCACGTCAATGATTGGAGGCTGGTGCAGCAATAAGTGGAGCATCTCAGATGGTGTGCAAACCAGAAATCAGGTCTACTAAAAAACTGTTGCACATGTAAGCCCGAAACTCAAAGGAGAAAAGGGGGTCGTTTTGGGCAGTTTGGGTTCTGGATGCAGGCCACACGGCCTGGGACAGGGCGTGTCACAGGGGTGTCAAGCTCGGGTCGTCACTTTAGGCGGGAAGTCGACCCCTTTGGTCTCGACATTGTGTAGAGACTGGGCACAAGGCCTGCGACACGGGTGCGTCGCAGGGGGTGTCGACCAGTGTCGACACTTAGCGCGGAAGTCGACACTGTGCTTTGACGATGTGTCGAGACATGGACAACGGCCTGGGACACGGGGAGTGTCGCAAGGCGTTTTAGCCGTGTCGACAACACGTCCCGCGAGTCGACACTTGGGTGTCGGACAATGTGTGAGACATGGCACACGGCTGCGACACGGGCGTGTGTCGCAGGGCGTGTCGAACCGTGTCGGACACTTAGCCGCGAAGTGTCGAGACCGTGTACATGGCCTGGGGTCGAGCGGGGTCATAGATGACACGGGCAAGGACACGGGGCGTGTCCCTAGAACCCGTGCAGTGCTTGGGTTGAAAAAGGGGAATTAAAAATCATGGGGTAACGGCCGGCCACACGGCCGTATCAGGTGGAACACGGGCATGTCAGCTTCGAACACGGGCGTGTTCGATACCCGTGTGAGGTTCCAGGTGATTTGATTTTGACGGCGAATGAGGCACATGACCCTGGACACGGGCGTGTGTGCCAGGCCGTGTTCGGTCCAGATTGGGCATTTCAGCCCCGAATCGAAGCCGTTTATTTCTTTGACTGAAGATCCAACGGCTGGGGTTGTTCCTGAAGGGATTACCCGGGTTTTGACTTAGAAAACCCTTACTTTTCTTCACTTGTTCTCTTTCTAAATTTGGAGAGAGAGGAGAGCTAAGGGAAGAAGAAGGATCTAGATCCGCCATTGGAGGAGCTTCGGAGCTCCGAATCGCAAGCCGACTCCGGATCCACGGAGGCAACGAAGTGCGGTGATTTCCATCCGATTACTTTTCAATGGCGCCAAAGAGGAACTCAAGGGTAACGAATCCTCATCTTGAGCATGAGTCGCTCTCTTTCTTTGCATAGGAAGCCCGCTCTCGCGAGTTTGCGAGAGTTTGGAGGCGTTCCTTCGGGTAGATATGTGAAGTCCCCGTTTTTTAGAGTCCGTATGCGAGAACAGACATAGGCATGATGTGTGAAGCCTACCCGGACATGGTTTGTCTGGATCGGTGATGTTGCATTGCATAATGCCGGAGAAGACTCCGTGCTATTGGTTGTTTTCGGGTTTTCTACGCGGTAGATTGCAGCAGGGAGCCTTGGGACTAACCCAAAAGGTGCACCCGGAAAACTGGGGGATACGAGATCTTGCCAACTTGGTGGCTTGAGAGCCAACTTGAACATAACGGGGTTATGTGACTTGTGATGGAAATGGGACTCGGTGGAAGTTTGACCCGCGCAAATGGCTTAAATTGTCGTTGTGATGTGAGCATGGGTTAGATGGAAAGTACCCGTTCTATGTCGTTCGGTTAAAGAGACCTAAAGGCACGTGGCACTTACCGTTGGCATAGATTAGGGTCTTCGGCGGTCAATGGCTTAAAATTGTCGTTACCCAGGCCAGGAAGACAGATTGCTCATAGGTTTGGCCGTCTAAGTGGCGGTGGTGAGTCCGGAATGTTAATGGCTTTAATGAGTGACATCGACCGGTTCACCGAGGAATGTGCCCTGAGTGCACGGGGCGTGTGGCCGTGCGAGCCAACGCCTGTGATGTAATGGCTATGGTTATATAAATTGCTCGCTTATGCTAATGAAATGCAGGGAAGGAGCATCGCAGCCCCGAGTTGGGGGCGGGTTCGGTATTATTTGGTCAGCATTGCTGACCGTTGCCTTGTTTTGCCACCGTGCGTTGGTTTGTTGCTTGCAGGTGCAGGTGGACCAAGCGGTCAATAGCGGGCTAAAGCCCTTTTTGCGAAGCTGGCCCTCGAAGGCCCAAGTAGAAGTGTTTACTGCTTTATTCTGTATGACCGGCCTGCGTGCCGTGGTTTGTAAAACATGTAATATTCAAGTGAAAACATTTTGTAAGGCATTAAGGCCGGTTTTGGGACTGGAGGGAGATGAACGAGGTTCTTCACAGTTGGTGGGGGCGTTCAGACCTCTTCACCTCGGTAGACACTCTCACTCCCGACGCTGGGGACACCAGGAAGGTCATGGCCCAACTGCTGATGGTTACGTATTATTTCGGGGCTCAAAAGTCATTAGCATCTTAGATCTCATACTTTTGATGATGTGCTACACGTTTCGCCTAAAATATCTCTGACCAGCAACGGGTGAACACAATTCCTCTGGGTGGTGTAATCCAACGCATCCTGACAGAGAAGTATCGGCCATTGACTAGTCTGCTTACCCTATAGATAGCTTCATGTAGGTCTAAAAGGTAGGAGAGATTCCTTCTTCTTCAAGGGCAACGGGCACCTCATTGCAGTCACCGATACACCACATAGGGTGTAAGACCTTTTATGCTACACTACCATATCTTACGCCCAGATTCGCCGATTTGCGGTGACACCTTCTCTTGGGAAGGTCGAATATACGAAACGCCATGTTGGAACACCCTATTTACTAATTTGGGTCAGGATCACTATGTCTTTAGGAAACCTATTTTTGACCTCCTGTATAGATCTAAAGGTCAATTAGAATGAGTCTAAGGGTTAGTTGTTAGGTTTGGAAGCTGCCCTCAAGACCAAGGTTTTTCAGTTTTGGAGACTAAGTCATTTCGTCGAGCTCAGTACGACGAATTGTCGAACTCCAATCGACGATCGTCTAGCTCAACTTCGACGGATCGTCGAACTCATTAGACGATCGCTGAGCTCAACTTCAACAAAATCGCCGAACTCCATTCGACGATCTTCGAGCTCAGTTCGACGATCTTGACTCCAGGTTTTGATTCTCTATCTCTGAGCTCAGTTCGACGATAGTTGAGCTCAGATCAACGAATTCTATTGTTGTATAAGTCTAAATCGCTGAGCTTAGTTCGACGATAGTGGGGCTCAGTTCGACGTTTTTCTGAAGAGTTAAATGATTTTCAAGATTCAAATTCAGAATAGTTAAGGAGTTATTCTCAGCAATTAATCAGAAGATCTTGTAGCGTTTTCATTTATTCTGGACCAAGTTTCAAGGGATTATCAAAGAATGTTTCTTTGGACTTTCCTCCAGAAGACAATTGCAATTTAAGGAAGTCATTTATGAAGGCTAACGGCTATTTTGACAGAGGATCATTTTCTATTCAGAACCAAGGAATAAAAGACAAGATTTTTGAATCCCTCAGTAGACCTACCAAGCAGATAGAGATCAATCTATAGAGAGTGCACAAGAAGAAGAAGAGGAAAAATATTCTCTGCTACAACCTTTCTCTGGAACAACATCTTTCTCACATCAACTATTCACAAGAGAAAAGAGAAAGAGCTGTGTAGACATTCTCTGTCTAAAAGAGGTTCATACAAGAACACACAACCAAGGTGATCAACCATCTGAAATCTTCAGATCTCTTTTGATTAAAGTGTTCAAGGCCAACATCATTCAAGACTCCAGACACCTAACATTTCAGCTGTTGCTGAAATCATCATTTGGTGGGAGATCAACTTCTGACGGCCTATCACCCTTCAGCAAAGCTTCATTTCCTGAACATCTCAAGAACTCAGGGGGAGGAGCTTTGACAACATCAAAATCCACATAGTCTTCTCAGCTGCTTTGAGAAAGAGAAGACTACCATCACTCTCTCATCCCCATCTCTGTAAACGGTTTTTCAAACTCCCTTCAAAAGTTTGTGCTTGGTTTTGAGCACCTTATCAAAAGCTCATTGATGGAAAGACACCTGATCAAAAAATCTGGTTTGGTTTTGGAGCACCTTATCAAAAGCTCATTGGTTCCCAGGGACACCTGATCAACTCATCCTGCAGTAGATTCCTACCTAGGGTGGTAGAAGAGTGTATGTACCCAAGTTTAGGGGAAACACTATAGGCTCCTTGTGTCTTCTGGCTTGCTTATCTTTATTTTTGTTTCTAGCTGTGATCTGTGATTAGTTAGGATCTGTGATTAGTTCTTTTGTAGATAGTAATTAGATAGCTGTTGTGATTAGATTTAATATTTGCTTCCCTATTCACTCAGATTACAAACAACTGTTGTAAAAAGTTTTTAAGCACCATACTCTATTCACCCCCCCCCCCTCTAGAGTATATCAGATCTAGCTCACACTTTCAATTGGTATCAGAGCCAGGTTGGGTAAATATATACACACCTTGGTGGTTGCACAGGCTAACACTTGAACCCAAAGATCCCTAGTTAGATCTGCCTGTTGTAGATTTTGTTATTAGATTATTTCTTCCCAAATCATGGCCCAAAACAAAGATTATGCTAGCACCAGACCTCCAGTGTGCAATCTGTCTAAGTTTGCACTTGGAAAGCAAGGATTAGATTATACATGAATTCTATTGATGAGGACATTTTTAATTCTGTTTTGACAGTTTGTCCAAGACTCCAAAGAACACAAGTACAAATGCTGTTCCACCTCCATCAGGAACAGATGCTGATATCAAGAAGTGGAAGGTTGCAGATGCAAAGGCTATGAATATCTTAGCCCAGACCATGTCTGATGATATCTTCCAAATGGTGGCTGAATGCAAATTCAGCAAAGGAAATCTTGGATAAGTTCTCTAAAATAGTCTCAGGATCAGCTGATGAACGAAAGGATAGGAGATCCCACCTCATATCCCTATATGAGAATTTCAAGAAGGGAGAAGCTGAGTCAGTTGGAGATATGTACAATAGACTCAGTTTGATAGTCAATGAACTGAAGACTCTGGATAAAGAGATCTCACTGACTGAACTTAATGACAAAATCCTAATGTGCTTCTCAAGCACTTGGGACTCAAGGATCTGGCCAATCAAGGATGCCAGAAGTCTGAATGAGATCACCACAGAAGCTCTCTTGGGCAAGCTCAAATCTTATGAGCTGCTCATTAAGAACAGAGAAGAAGAGCAGAAGGCTGCCTCACCATCCACAAAGAAAAGAGAAGACAATAGCCTTCAAAGAAACTGAAGATCAGCCTGAATACAAAAGTCACAGGCAATGATGAACTGCTCAGTCTGCTGGCCAAAAGATTTTACAAGATGGCCAGAAAGGACTTCAGAAGGAGATCATACAAAGAGCATGATAAGCCAAGGTATGACAAGTCAAATAATAAAGAAATTGTTTGCTTTGGTGCAGGAAATCAGGCCATATTGTGCTGACTGTCCAGAGAACAAAAACAAGGACAGAAGGGACAAGAAAGAAAAAAGAAAGGACAAAGACTTCAAGAAGAACAACAATGGCAAACTCTCCTCAAGCAAGAACAAACAACACAAGGAAGGGATTTGTTGTTGAATCCTAGAGTGAAACTGAGAAGAATCAGAAGAAGCTTCATCCAGCTCAAGTGATGATGAAGATGATGCTGAAGAGAAGGAGTTCTGCATGATGGCAATCAATACCTCTGAACACAATTCAGATACAGAAGAGTCAGAGTCAGACTCAGAGAATCAACTTGAAGAGGACCAGGTAATTAGTTCTTTTGATTTAATTCAGAGGACTTTAAATCTGAGTTTAAAGCATTATGTTAGACTTAATAAATCTGAGAAGGAATTATCTCTCTCAGAAATCAATTGGTTGAACATAGTTCCTTAAAGTCAGGAAACCTCAAACTCTCTAAGGAGTTTGGAGTGCTGTAGGGAGCAGATAGCTTCACTGAAAGGTGAGCTATCAGAGGCCAAGAAGCTTGAAGAATCCCTTAATGGGAGAAGTATCAAGCTGATGGACATCACAAGCACAGTGAACTCCAGATTCAATAGTACACTGGGCTTGGGTGCTTCATTCAGCCAACCTATAGTTCTAACAACCCCAATTAAGTTCATTTCTGATAAAGGGAAGGGAGTTGTAGAGGTAGTTAGGAAAAAATTCTGATCTGCCTAAGAAAACTAAGTTCCAGCAGAAATCGTCAATCGGAGCTCGACGATCGCCGAACGTTAGATCGACGATCTCAGGCAAAATCGTCGAACTCAGGTCAACGATCTCTAATTCCTGAAACTCTACCTCAGTCGACCGTCGAACGGAGCTAGACGATCTGACCCAAGATCGTCGATCGCAGCTCCACAATCGTCGAACAGAGATCAGAGCTCGGGAAATTCCTTCAAGGGCAAATCAAAATCACATCCTAGGGGTCCTTCATCCCAAAGCTTTGACCCTTATACTGAATGGATAATACCTCCAAGGAGATATCATCCTGAAGGTTATAAGGTATTCACCTGGGATGTCTTTTTATTTCTGCGTTTAAAGTTTATCAGCCTAGGCCCAAGGTAAACTGGGTCAAAAAATAAGTGAATTATTTTTGTGCAGGTGAAGACCTATCCAACATCAAACCATCAATGGTATTTGGATAGTGGGTACTCTAAGCACATGACAGGAAAACATGGACAACCTCACATTTTAAGCCGAGCTTGGACCCAAAGTCATATTTGGTGATTCAAACTTTGGACAAACTAAAAGATATGGTGCAGTCCAGATTGGGGACAGTAACATTCAAGAAGGTAGCCTATGTGGAAAGGACTGAAGCACAATTTGATAAGTATCAGTCGCTATGTGATGAGGCTACCAGGTGACTTTCAGCAAAGCTTTATGGGAAGATCAAGTCAGAGGACAACACAACTGTGTTGACAGGTAAAAGGAAAGGTAACATCTACTTAGTTAGATTTTCTTTCAACAGATGTAAACATTGGCTATTTAATTCTGTCTGTAGACCTAATGTTTTATGGCATAAGAGACTAGGACATTTAAAACCTTAGAACTATTGCTAGGCTATCCAAGGACAACCTTGTTAGAGGACTACTTCTGGCTCTACAAGAAGGAAGGACTCTGCAGGTGCTTGTCAATTAGGCAAGCAAAAAAAAACAGTTTCAAGTCACTTATAAGAGTGATTCACCTAGGATCTTATATCTGTTACACATGGATCTTTTGGACCCATTACAGTACAAATCCTAGGAGGGAAATCTTACACTTTAGTAGTTGTAGATGACTTCTCTAGAATTCACATGGGTGTTCTTTCTGAGGAAGAAGTCTGATAACTTTAAGTGTTTGACAGAGTTCTCAAATGTATACAGATTGAGTTCAATACTCACATTGCCCTGATCAGAAGTGATCATGGGACAGAGTTTGATTCTCTTCTTATGCAAGAGTTCTGTCAGAGTGAAGGGATCAGGCATACTTTTCTCAGCTTCTAGAACTCCTAACAAAAATGGGGTAGCTGAAAGGAAAAAATAGGAACCCTTATTGAATCTGGCACTACATTGTTGTCAGATGCTCACTTCCTCTATCTTTTTGGGCAGAGGCAGTGAACACCTCCAACTATGTGTTGAATAGAAGTCTAATACATAAACTAAAGGGAAAGACTCCCTATTAATTACTCAAAGGGAAGAAACCTAAAGTTGATTATTTTAGGATTTTTTGGTTGTATTTGTTATATATAATAAATGACAAGAGATATTTAGCAAAAATTTCAAGCTAAAGCTGATGAAGGAGTGTTTCTGGGATACTCCATGATCAGAAAGGCTTATAGGGTTTATAATAAATCAACTCTTAAAATTGAAGAATCTGTTCACATATAATTTGATGAATCTAACATGTCTTTCAAGGAGAAGAACACTTCTACCATAGAACCCTTGCAGGTACACTCTCTTGTTGAAGATTTAACAAGTTACAGGTTACTCAAAAAGAGGAAAGCAGTGAAGATGAAGAAGAATTCAACATGCTGAAGAAAAACAACTTGAAGAGCCAGTTGTTGTACCACAAGAGGAAACAACAACACAGGTTGGTGCACAAGTCAACACCCCCTGTTGATTTAGTAACATCAAGAGAACATCCAATTTCCCAAGTAATTGGAGACATCTCAGCTGGTGTGCAAACAGAATCAGGTCAACCAAAACCTGTTGCACACTTGCTTCCTATCTCAAATTGAACCTCAATCCATTCAAGATGCAGAGCAAGATCCACACTGGATCATTGCAATGCAAGAGAGTTGCATCAATTTGAAAGGAATAAAGTTTGGGAACTAGTGCCAAAGCCTGAGGATCACTCCATTGTTAGAACAAAATGGGTGTTCAGAAACAAGTTGGATGATAAAGGAGTAATTGTAAGGAACAAGGCAAGGATAGTTGCTCAAGGATATTCTCAAGAAGAAGGCATAGACTATGACCAGACTTTTGCACCAGTTGCAAGATTGGAAAGCCATCAGAATCTTCTTAGCTTATGCAGCACACAAGGCTTCAAGGTATAACAGATGGATGTAAAAAGTGCATTTTAAATGGAGACATCAGGAAGAAGGTCTATGTCAGACAACCTCCAGTTTTATCTCTCCAACCCATCCTGATTATGTTTTTAAGTTCAACAAACAAAGCATTATATGGTCAAAGCAAGCTCCCAGAGCATGGTATGAGACCCTAGCATGCTTCCTTCTGGAAAAAGGATTTATAAGGGGTAGAGTAGACAAAACTCTTTTCATTAGAACCCATAAAGTCCCATACCCTACTAGTACAGATTTATGTAGATGATATTATCTTTGCTTCTACTGATTCAAATTTGTGCAGAAGGTTTTCCAACCTAATGCATTCTAAATTTGAAATGAGTAGCAGGGTGAGGCTATACTTCTTTCTAGGATTGCAAGTCAAAACTACATGCTGAGGCATCTTTATTTCTCAAACCAAGTATGCAAATGAATTGGTGAGAGAAATTT